>OX388346.1:89104176-90304176 GCA_947579665.1 Sympetrum striolatum
TGATTTTTCCAAGATATGATCGAAAAAAGCATCGGAAACTGATATATTAAACGAAATTTATATCTTTTTTCATCTATTTTGCGTAACATTCATGATATTGCCAAGAAATGATCGAAAACGGATAATTAAAAAAAAATTTCAATATTTTTCCTCTATTTTACCTTTGATTTTTTTGATTTTGCCATGATATGATCGAAAAAAGTATCGAAAACGGATAATTTTTAGGAAATTTGAATCTATTTCCTCTATTTTCCTTACTTTTCGTGATTTTTCCAAGATATGATAGAAAAAAGTATCGAAAACGGATAATTTTTAGGAAATTTCAATCTTTTTCCTCTATTTTGCCATTTACCTTGAATTTGCCAAGATATAAACGAAAAAAGCATCGAAGACGGATTATTTCAAGAAAATTTTAATCTTTTTTCATCTATTTTGCGTAACTCTTCATGATATTGCCAAGAAATGATCGAAAACGGATAATTTAAAAAAAATTTCAATATTTTTCCTCTATTTTACCTTTGATTTTTTTGACTTTGCCAAGATATGATCGAAAAAAGTATCGAAAACGGATAATTTTTAGGAAATTTGAATCTTTTTCCTCTATTTTCCTTACATTCTGTGATTTTGCCAAGATATAATCGAAAAAAGCATCGAGAACGGATAATTTCAAAAAATTTCAATCTTTTTTCATCTATTTTGCCTAACTCTTCGTGATTTTGCCAAGATATGATCGAAAAAAGCATCGAAAACGGATAATTTTTACGAAATTTCAATCTTTTTCCGTCTATTTGAAAGGGTTTTCGTGATTTTTCCCAGATTTGATCAAAGAATGCATTGATAACCCATAATTTCAACAAAATTTGAACCTTTTTCCTCTAATTTGCCTTAATTTTTTGATTTTGCCATGTTATGATCGAAAAAAATATCGAAAACGGATAATTTCCACCAAATTATAATTTTTTTCCTACATTTTTCCTTAGTTTTCGTGATTTTTACAAGATAAGATAAAAAAAGCATCGATAACTGATAATTTCAACGAAATTTCGATCTTTTTCCTCAATATTGCCTTACTTTTCGTGGTATTGCCAAGAAATGATCGAAAAAGGATAATTTTTAGGAAATTTCAATCTTTTTCCTCTATTTTGCCTTACATTCTGTGATTTTGCTAAGATATAATCGAGAAAAGCATCGAGAACGGATAATTTCAAAAAATTTCAATCTTTTTTCATCTATTTTGCCTAACTCTTCGTGATTTTGCCAAGATATGATCGAAAAAAGCATCGAAAACGGATATATTAAACGATATTTATATCTTTTTCCTCTATTTTGCCTTAATTGTCGTGATATTGCTAAGATAAAATCGAAAAAAGAATCGAAAACGTATAGTTTCAACGAAATTTCAATCTTTTTTCTCTAGTTTACCTTAGTTTTATTGATTTTGCCATGATATGATCGTAAAAAGTATAGAAAACGGATAATTTCCACCAAATTTCAATTTTTTTCTTCAATTTTTCCTTAGTTTTCGTGATTTTAACAAGATAAGATGAAAAAAAGCATCGATAAAGGATAATTTCAACGAAATTTCGATCTTTATCCTTAATTTTGCCTTAGTTTTCGTTATTTTTCCAAGATATGATTGAAAAAAGCATCGAAAACGGATAATTTCAAGTATTTCGCAATATATGTTCATCATTTTAACTTACATTTCGTGATTTATCTGAAATATGTTCGAAAAAAGGATCGAAAACGGATTTATTAAACGAAATTTACATCTTTTTCCTCTATCTTGCCTTAGTTGTCGTGATATTGCCAAGATATGACCAAAAAAGTATCGAAAACGGATAATTTCCACCAAATTTCTATTTTTTTTCTCCATTTTTCCATAGTTTTCGTGATAATTACAAGATAAGATGAAAAAAAGCATCGATAACGGATATTTTTCAACGAAATTTCGATCTTTTTCCCCAATTTTGCCTTAGTTTTCGTGATTTTTCCAGGATATGATTGAAAAAAGCATCGAAAACGGATAATTTCAACAAAATTTCAATCTTTTGTCTCTATTTTGCCTTAGTTTTCGTGATTTATCCAAGTTATGACTGAAAAAAGCATCGAAAACGGATAATTTTTACGAAATTTCAATCTTTTTCCTCTATTTTGCCTAACTTTCTGTAATTATTCTAAGATATATTCGAGAAAAGCATCGAAAAGGTATAATTTCAAAGAATTTTGCAATATATTTTCGTCATTTTGTCTTACTTATCGTGATCGATCTGCATTATGATCGAAAAAAGGATCGAAAACGGATTATTTCAGGAAAAGTTCAATATTTTTCCTCTATTTTTTGTTAGATTTTTTGATTTCGCCAAGATATGATCGAAAAAGTATCGAAAACGAATTTCAATATTTTTCCTCAAGATTTCCTTAGTGTTAGTGATTTTGGCAAGATTTGAATGAAAAAAGCACGGAGAACGGATAATTTCAACGAAATTTCAATCATTTTCCTCTTTTTTGCCTTACTTAACGTGATTTTGCAATGATATGCTCAAAAATAGAATCAAAAATGGATAATTTCAACGAAACTTCAATCTTTTTCGTCTATTTGCCTTAGTTGCCGTGAATCTACCAAGACATGATCAAAAAAGCATCGAAAACGGATTTTTTTCAATTAAATTTCAATCTTTTTCCGTCTATTTGAGAAGGATTTAGTGATTTTTCCAAGATTTGATTAAAAAAAGCATCGATAACGGATAATTTCAACATAATTTGAAACTTTTTCCTCTAATTTGCCTTTCTTTCCGTGATTTTGCAACGTTATTACCGAAAAAAGCATCGAAACCGGATAATGTCGACGTTATTTCCATCGTTTTCCTCTTTTTTTATTTAGTTTTTGTATTTTCAACATGCATTGATCGAAAAAGGCATCGAAAAAGGATAATTTCACCAAAATTTCAATCTTTCTTCGTCTATTTTTCCTTACTTTCTTTGATTTTGCCAAGATATAATCGAAAAAAGCATCGATAACGGATAATTTCAAGGAAATTTCAATCTTTTTACGTCTATTTGAAAAGGTTTTCGTGATTTTTCCAAGATTTGATCAAAGAATGCATCGATAACCCATTATTTCAACAAAATTTGAACCTTTTTCCTCTAATTTGCCTTAATTTTTTGATTTTGCCATGTTATGATCGAAAAAAATATCGAAAACGGATAATTTCCACCAAATTATAATTTTTTTCCTCCATTTTTCCTTAGTTTTCGTGATTTTTACAAGATAAGATAAAAAAAGCATCGATAACTGATAATTTCAACGAAATTTCGATCTTTTTCCTCAATATTGCCTTACCTTTCATGGTATTGCCAAGAAATGATCGAAAACGGATAATTTTAACAAAATTTCAATATTTTTCATCTATTTTACCTTAAATTTTTTTGATTTTGCCATGATATGATCGAAAAAAGTATCGAAAACGGATAATTTTCTGGAAATTTGTATCTTTTTCCTCTATTTTGCCTTACTTTTCGTGATTTTTCGAAGATATGATTGAAAAAAGCATCGAAAACGGATAATTTCAACGAAATTTCGATCTTTTTCCTCAATATTGCTTTACTTTTCGTGGTATTGCCAAGAAACGATCGAAAACGGATAATTTTAACCAAATTTCAATATTTTTCATCTATTTTACCTTAAATTGAATTGATTTCGACATGATATGATCGAAAAAAGTATCGAAAACGGATAATTTTTTTGAAATTTGTATCTTTTTCCTCTATTTTGCCTTACATTCTGTGATTTTGCCAAGATATAATCGAGAAAAGCATCGAGAACAGATAATTTCAAAAAATTTCAATCTTTTTTCATCTATTTTGCCTAACTCTTCGTGATTTTGCCAAGATATGATCGAAAAAAGCATCGAGAACGGATATATTAAACGAAATTTATATCTTTTTCCTCTATTTTGCCTTAATTGTCGTGATATTGCCAAGATAAAATAGAAAAAAGCATCGAAAACGGATAACATCAACGAAATTTTAATCTTTTGTCTCTATTTTACCTTAGTTATTATTGATTTTGCCATGATATGACCATAAAAAGTATCGAAAACGGATAATTTCCACCAAATTTCTATTTTTTTTCTCCATTTTTCCATAGGTTTCGTGATAATTACAAGATAAGATGAAAAAAAGCATCGATAACGGATATTTTTCAACGAAATTTCGATCTTTTTCCCCAATTTTGCCTTAGTTTTCGTGATTTATCCAAGATATGACTGAAAAAAGCATCGAAAACGGATAATTTTTACGAAATTTCAATCTTTTTCCTCTATTTTGCCTAACTTTCTGTGATTAATCTAAGATATAATCGAGAAAAGCATCGAAAAGGTATAATTTCAAAGAATTTTGCAATATATTTTCGTCATTTTGTTTTACTTATCGTGATTTATCTGCATTATGATCGAAAAAAGGATCGAAAACGGATTATTTCAAGAAAAGTTCAATATTTTTCCTATATTTTACCTTTGATTTTTTTGACTTTGCCAAGATATGATCGAAAAAAGCATCGAGAACGGATAATTTCAAAAAATTTCAATCTTTTTTCATCTATTTTGCCTAACTCTTCGTGATTTTGCCAAGATATGATCGAAAAAAGCATCGACGACGGACAATTTCAAGGAAATTTCAATCTTTTTCCGTCTATTTGAAAGGGTTTTCGTGATTTTTCCAAGATTTGATCAAAGAATGCATTGATAACCCATAATTTCAACAAAATTTGAACCTTTTTCCTCTAATTTGCCTTAATTTTTTGATTTTGCCATGTTATGATCGAAAATAATATCGAAAACGGATAATTTCCACCAAATTATAATTTTTTTCCTACATTTTTCCTTAGTTTTCGTGATTTTTACAAGATAAGATAAAAAAAGCATCGATAACTGATAATTTCAACGAAATTTCGATCTTTTTCCTCAATATTGCCTTACTTTTCGTGGTATTGCCAAGAAATGATCGAAAACGGATAATTTTTACGAAATTTCAATCTTTTTCCTCTATTTTGCCTTACATTCTGTGATTTTGCTAAGATATAATCGAGAAAAGCATCGAGAACGGATAATTTCAAAAAATTTCAATCTTTTTTCATCTATTTTGCCTAACTCTTCGTGATTTTGCCAAGATAAGATCGAAAAAAGCATCGAAAACGGATATATTAAACGATATTTATATCTTTTTCCTCTATTTTGCCTTAATTGTCGTGATATTGCTAAGATAAAATCGAAAAAAGAATCGAAAACGTATAGTTTCAACGAAATTTCAATCTTTTTTCTCTAGTTTACCTTAGTTTTATTGATTTTGCCATGATATGATCGAAAAAAGTATAGAAAACGGATAATTTCCACCAAATTTCAATTTTTTTCTTCAATTTTTCCTTAGTTTTCGTGATTTTAACAAGATAAGATGAAAAAAAGCATCGATTAAGGATAATTTCAACGAAATTTCGATCTTTATCCTTAATTTTGCCTTAGTTTTCGTTATTTTTCCAAGATATGATTGAAAAAAGCATCGAAAACGGATAATTTCAAGTATTTCGCAATATATGTTCATCATTTTAACTTACTTTTCGTGATTTATCTGAAATATGATCGAAAAAAGGATCGAAAACGGATATATTAAACGAAATTTACATCTTTTTCCTCTAATTTGCCTTAGTTGTCGTGATATTGCCAAGATATGACCAAAAAAGTATCGAAAACGGATAATTTCCACCAAATTTCTATTTTTTTTCTCCATTTTTCCATAGTTTTCGTGATAATTACAAGATAAGATGAAAAAAAGCATCGATAACGGATATTTTTCAACGAAATTTCGATCTTTTTCCCCAATTTTGCCTTAGTTTTCGTGATTTTTCCAAGATATGATTGAAAAAAGCATCGAAAAAGGATAATTTCAACAAAATTTCAATCTTTTGTCTCTATTTTGCCTTAGTTTTCGTGATTTATCCATGTTATGACTGAAAAAAGCATCGAAAACGGATAATTTTTATGAAATTTCAATCTTTTTCCTCTATTTTGCCTAACTTTCTGTAATTATTCAAAGATATATTCGAGAAAAGCATCGAAAAGGTATAATTTCAAAGAATTTTGCAATATATTTTCGTCATTTTGTCTTACTTATCGTGATCGATCTGCATTATGATCGAAAAAAGGATCGAAAACGGATTATTTCAAGAAAAGTTCAATATTTTTCCTCTATTTTTTGTTAGATTTTTTGATTTCGCCAAGATATGATCGAAAAAGTATCGAAAACGAATTTCAATATTTTTCCTCAAGATTTCCTTAGTGTTAGTGATTTTGGCAAGATTTGAATGAAAAAAGCACGGAGAACGGATAATTTCAACGAAATTTCAATCATTTTCCTCTTTTTTGCCTTACTTAACGTGATTTTGCAATGATATGCTCAAAAATAGAATCAAAAATGGATAATTTCAACGAAACTTCAATCTTTTTCGTCTATTTGCCTTAGTTGCCGTGAATCTACCAAGACATGATCAAAAAAGCATCGAAAACGGATTTTTTTCAATTAAATTTCAATCTTTTTCCGTCTATTTGAGAAGGATTTAGTGATTTTTCCAAGATTTGATTAAAAAAAGCATCGATAACGGATAATTTCAACATAATTTGAAACTTTTTCCTCTAATTTGCCTTTCTTTCCGTGATTTTGCAACGTTATTACCGAAAAAAGCATCGAAACCGGATAATGTCGACGTTATTTCCATCGTTTTCCTCTATTTTTATTTAGTTTTTGTAATTTTACCAAGCAATGATCGAAAAAAGCATCGAAAATGGATAATTTCAAGAAAATTTCAATCTTTTTTCATCTATTATTCCTAAATCTTCGTGATTTTTCCAAGATATGATCGAAAAAAGCATCGGAAACTGATATATTAAACGAAATTTATATCTTTTTCCTCAATTTTGCCTTAGTTTTCGTGGTATTGCCAAAAAATGATAGAAAACGGATAATTTTAATAAAATTTCAATATTTTTCCTCTATTTTACCTTAGATTTTTTTGATTTTGCCATGATATGATCGAAAAAAGTACCAAAAACGGATAATTTTTTGGAAATTTGAATCTTTTACCTCTATTTTGCCTTACTTTTCGTGATTTTTCGAAGATATGGTTGAAAAAAGCATCGAAAACGGATAATGTTTAGGAAATTTGAATCTTTTTCCTCTATTTTCCTTACTTTTCGTGATTTTTCCAAGATATGATTGAAAAAAGTATCGAAAACGGATAATTTTTAAGAAATTTAAATCATTTTCCTCTATTTTGCCTTACATTCTGTGATTTTTCCAAGATATAATCGAAAAAAGCATCTAGAACGGATAATTTCAAAAAATTTCAATCTTTTTTCATCTATTTTGCCTAACTCTTCGAGATTTTGCCAAGATATGATCGAAAAAAGCATCGAAAATGGATATATTAAACGAAATTTATATCTTTTTCCTCTATTTTGCCTTAATTGTCGTGATATTGCCAAGATAAAATCGAAAAAAGTATCGAAAACGGATAAGTTTTACGAAATTTCAATCTTTTTTCTCTATTTTACCTTAGTTTTATTGATTTTGCCATGATATGATCGAAACAAGTATAGAAAACGGATAATTTCCAGCAAATTTCAATTTTTATCTTCAATTTTTCCTTAGTTTTCGGGATTTTAACAAGATAAGATGAAAAAATGCATCGATAACGGATAATTTCAACGAAATTTCGATCTCTCTCCTGAATTTTGCCTTAGTTTTCGTTATTTTTCCAAGATATGATTGAAAAAAGCATCGAAAACGGATAATTTCAAGTATTTCGCAATATGTGTTCATCATTTTGTCTTACTTTTCGTGATTTATCAGAAATATGATCGAAAAAAGCAACAAAAACGGATAATTTCAATCTTTTTTCATCTATTTTGCCTAACTCTTTGTGATTTTGCCAAGATATGATCGAAAAAAGTATCGAAAACGAATAGTTTCCTCGAAATTTGAATCTTTTTCCTATTTTTCCTTAGTTTTTGTGATTACATTAAGATTTGATTGAAAAAAGCACCGAGAACGGATAATTTCAACGAAAATTCAATCTTTTTCCTCTATTTATCCTTAATTTTCGTGATTTTTCCAAGATATGATTGAAGAAAACATCGAAAACGGATAATTCTTACGAAATTTCAATCTTTTTCCTCTATTTTGCCTAACTTTCTGTGATTTTGCTAAGATATATTCGAGAAAAGCATCGAAAAGGTATAATTTCAAAGAATTTTGCAATATATTTTCGTCATTTTGTTTTACTTATCGTGATTTATCTACATTATGATCGAAAGAAGGATCGAAAACGGATTATTTC
The DNA here is from genome assembly GCA_947579665.1 of Sympetrum striolatum. NCBI lineage: Eukaryota > Metazoa > Arthropoda > Insecta > Odonata > Libellulidae > Sympetrum > Sympetrum striolatum. The sequence continues at coordinate 89,112,566 of OX388346.1, forward strand.
AAGAAAAGTTCAATATTTTTCCTCTATTTTTTGTTAGATTTTTTGATTTCGCCAAGATATGATCGAATAAGTATCGAAAACGAATAATTTCCTCGAAATTTCAATATTTTTCCTCAAGTTTTCCTTAGTTTTAGTGATTATGCCAAGATTTGATTAAAAAAAGCACCGAGAACGGATAATTTCAACGAAATTTCAATCTTTTTCCGTCTATTTGAGAAGGATTTAGTGATTTTTCCAAGATTTGATTAAAAAAAGCATCGAAAACGGATAATTTCAACATAATTTGAAACATTTTCCTCTAATTTGCCTTTCTTTCCGTGATTTTGCAAAGTTATTACCGAAAAAAGGATCGAAACCGGATAATGTCGACGTTATTCCAATCGTTTTCCTCTATTTTTATTTAGTTTTTGTAATTATACCAAGGAATGATCGAAAAAGGCATCGAAAAAGGATATTTTCACCAAGATTTCAATCTTTCTTCGTCTATTTTTCCTAAATCTTCGTGATTTTTCCAAGATCTGATTAAAAAAGCATCGAAATCGGACAATTTTTACGAAATTTCTATCTTTTTCCTCTATTTTGCCTTTGCTTTCGTGATTTTTCCAAGATATAATTGAAAAAAAGCATCGAAAACGGATAATTTTAACGAAATTTCAATCTTTATCCTTTATTTTGCCTTACTTTCTGTGATTTTACCAAGATATAATCGAATAAAGCATCGAAAACGGATAATTTTAACAAAATTTCAATATTTTTCCTATATTTTACCTTTGATTTTTTTTATTTTGCCAAGATATGATCGAAAAAAGTATCGAAAACGGATAATTTTTAGGAAAGTTGAATCTTTTTCCTCTATTTTTCCTTACTTTTCGTGATTTTTCCAAGATATGATTGAAAAAAGTATCGAAAACGGATAATTTTTTTGAAATTTGTATCTTTTTTGTCTATTTTGCCTTACATTCTGTGATTTTGCCAAGATATAATCGAGAAAAGCATCGAGAACAGATAATTTCAAAAAATTTCAATCTTTTTTCATCTATTTTGCCTAACTCTTCGTGATTTTGCCAAGATATGATCGAAAAAAGCATCGAGAACGGATATATTAAACGAAATTTATATCTTTTTCCTCTATTTTGCCTTAATTGTCGTGATATTGCCAAGATAAAATAGAAAAAAGCATCGAAAACGGATAATATCGACGTAATTTCAATATTTTTTCTCTATTTTACCTTAGTTTTATTGATTTTGCCATGATATGATCGAAACAAGTATATAAAACGGATATTTTCCACCAAATTTCAATTTTTTTCATCAATTTTTCCTTAGTTTTCGTGATTTTAACAAGATAAGATAAAAAAAAGCATCGATAACGGATAATTTCAACGAAATTTCGATCTTTTTCCTCAATTTTGCCTTAGTTTTCGTTATTTTTCCAAGATATGATTGAAAAAAGCATCGAAAACGGATTATTTCAAGTATTTCGCAATATATTTTCGTCATTTTGTCTTACTTTTCGTGATTTATCTTAAATATGATCGAAAACAACATCGTAAACGTATAATTTCAAGAAAATTTCAATCTTATTTCATCTATCTTGCCTAACTTTTCTTGATTTTGCCAAGATATGATCGAAAAAAGCATCGAAAACGGATAATTTCAACAAAATTTCAATCTTTTCCTCTATTTTGCCTAACTTTCTGTGATTTTGCTAAGATATATTCGAGAAAAGCATCGAAAAGGTATAATTTCAAAGAATTTTGCAATATATTTTCGTCATTTTGTTTTACTTATCGTGATTTATCTGCATTATGATCGAAAAAAGGATCGAAAACGGATTATTTCAAGAAAAGTTCAATATTTTTCCTCTATTTTTTTTAGATTTTTTGATTTCGCCAAGATATGATCGAAACAGTATCGAAAACGAATAATTTCCTCGGAATTTCAATATTTTTCCTCAAGTTTTCCATAGTTTTAGTGATTATGCCAAGATTTGATTGAAAAAAGCACCGAGAACGGATAGTTTCAACGAAATTCGAATCTTTTTCTTCTTTTTTGCCTTAATTTACGTGATATTGCAATTTAATGCTCAAAAATAGAATCAAAAACGGATAATTTCAACGAAACTTCAATCTTTTTCGTCTATTTGCCTTAGTTGCCGTGAATCTGCCAAGACATGATCAAAAGAGCATCGAAAACGGATTTTTTTCAATGAAATTTCAATCTTTTCCCGTCTATTTGAGAAGGATTTAGTGATTTTTCCAAGATTTAATTAAAAAAAGCATCGATAACGGATAATTTCAACATAATTTGAAACTTTTTCCTCTAATTTGCCTTTCCTTCCGTGATTTTGCAAAGTTATTACCGAAAAAAGCATCGAAATCGGATAATGTCGACGTTATTTCAATCGTTTTCCTCTATTTTTATTTAGTTTTTGTAGTTTTACCAAGCAATGATCGAAAAAGGCATCGAAAAAGGATAATTTCACCAAAATTTCAATCTTTCTTCGCCTATTTTTCCTAAGTCTTCGTGATCTTTCCATGATATGATCGAAAAAAGCATCGAAGACGGACATTTTCATAGAAATTTCAATCTCTTTCTTCTATTTTTCCTTAGTTTTCGTGATTTTTCCAAGATCTGATTGAAAAAAGCATCGAAATCGGACAATTTTTACGAAATTTCTACCTTTTTCCTCTAATTTGCCTTTGCTTTCTTGATTTTTCCAAGATATAATTGAAAAAAGCATCGAAAACGGATAATTTTAACGAAATTTCAATCTTTATCCTTTATTTTGCCATACTTTCTGTGATTTTACCAAGATATAATCGAATATAGCATCGAAAACGGATAATTTTAACAAAATTTCAATATTTTTCCTATATTTTACCTTTGATTTTTTTTATTTTGCCAAGATATGATCGAAAAAAGTATCGAAAACGGATAATTTTTAGGAAAGTTGAATCTTTTTCCTCTATTTTCCTTACTTTTCGTGATTTTTACAAGATATGATTGAAAAAAGTATCGAAAACGGATAATTTTTTTGAAATTTGTATCTTTTTTGTCTATTTTGCCTTACATTCTGTGATTTTGCCAAGATATAATCGAGAAAAGCATCGAGAACGGATAATTTCAAAAAATTTCAATCTTTTTTCATCTATTTTGCCTAACTCTTCGTGATTTTGCCAAGATATGATCGAAAAAAGCATCGATAACGGATATTTTTCAACGAAATTTCGATCTTTTTCCCCAATTTTGCCTTAGTTTTCGTGATTTATCCAAGATATGACTGAAAAAAGCATCGAAAACGGATAATTTTTACGAAATTTCAATCTTTTTCCTCTATTTTGCATAACTTTCTGTGATTAATCTAAGATATAATCGAGAAAAGCATCGAAAAGGTATAATTTCAAAGAATTTTGCAATATATTTTCGTCATTTTGTTTTACTTATCGTGATTTATCTGCATTATGATCGAAAAAAGGATCGAAAACGGATTATTTCAAGAAAAGTTCAATATTTTTCCTATATTTTACCTTTGATTTTTTTGATTTTGCCAAGATATGATCGAAAAAAGTATTGAAAACGGATAATTTTTATGAAATTTGAATCTTCTTCCTCTATTTTCCTTACTTTTCGTGATTTTTCCAAGATATGATTGAAAAATGTATCGAAAACGGATAATTTTTACGAAATTTCAATCTTTTTCCTCTATTTTGCCTTTTACTTTGAATTTGCCAAGATATAAACGAAAAAAGCATCGAAAACGGATTATTTCAAGAAAATTTTAATCTCTTTTCATCTATTTTGCGTAACTCTTCATGATATTGCCAAGAAATGATCGAAAACGGATAATTAAAAAAAAAATTTCAATATTTTTCCTCTATTTTACCTTTGATTTTTTTGACTTTGCCAAGATATGATCGAAAAAAGCATCGAGAACGGATAATTTCAAAAAATTTCAATCTTTTTTCATCTATTTTGCCTAACTCTTCGTGATTTTGCCAAGATATGATCGAAAAAAGCATCGACGACGGACAATTTCAAGGAAATTTCAATCTTTTTCCGTCTATTTGAAAGGGTTTTCGTGATTTTTCCAAGATTTGATCAAAGAATGCATTGATAACCCATAATTTCAACAAAATTTGAACCTTTTTCCTCTAATTTTCCTTAATTTTTTGATTTTGCCATGTTATGATCGAAAATAATATCGAAAACGGATAATTTCCACCAAATTATAATTTTTTTCCTACATTTTTCCTTAGTTTTCGTGATTTTTACAAGATAAGATAAAAAAAGCATCGATAACTGATAATTTCAACGAAATTTCGATCTTTTTCCTCAATATTGCCTTACTTTTCGTGGTATTGCCAAGAAATGATCGAAAACGGATAATTTTTACGAAATTTCAATCTTTTTCCTCTATTTTGCCTTACATTCTGTGATTTTGCTAAGATATAATCGAGAAAAGCATCGAGAACGGATAATTTCAAAAAATTTCAATCTTTTTTCATCTATTTTGCCTAACTCTTCGTGATTTTGCCAAGATATGATCGAAAAAAGCATCGAAAACGGATATATTAAACGATATTTATATCTTTTTCCTCTATTTTGCCTTAATTGTCGTGATATTGCTAAGATAAAATCGAAAAAAGAATCGAAAACGTATAGTTTCAACGAAATTTCAATCTTTTTTCTCTAGTTTACCTTAGTTTTATTGATTTTGCCATGATATGATCGAAAAAAGTATAGAAAACGGATAATTTCCACCAAATTTCAATTTTTTTCTTCAATTTTTCCTTAGTTTTCGTGATTTTAACAAGATAAGATGAAAAAAAGCATCGATTAAGGATAATTTCAACGAAATTTCGATCTTTATCCTTAATTTTGCCTTAGTTTTCGTTATTTTTCCAAGATATGATTGAAAAAAGCATCGAAAACGGATAATTTCAAGTATTTCGCAATATATGTTCATCATTTTAACTTACTTTTCGTGATTTATCTGAAATATGATCGAAAAAAGGATCGAAAACGGATATATTAAACGAAATTTACATCTTTTTCCTCTAATTTGCCTTAGTTGTCGTGATATTGCCAAGATATGACCAAAAAAAGTATCGAAAACGGATAATTTCCACCAAATTTCTATTTTTTTTCTCCATTTTTCCATAGTTTTCGTGATAATTACAAGATAAGATGAAAAAAAGCATCGATAACGGATATTTTTCAACGAAATTTCGATCTTTTTCCCCAATTTTGCCTTAGTTTTCGTGATTTTTCCAAGATATGATTGAAAAAAGCATCGAAAAAGGATAATTTCAACAAAATTTCAATCTTTTGTCTCTATTTTGCCTTAGTTTTCGTGATTTATCCAAGTTATGACTGAAAAAAGCATCGAAAACGGATAATTTTTATGAAATTTCAATCTTTTTCCTCTATTTTCTAACTTTCTGTAATTATTCTAAGATATATTCGAGAAAAGCATCGAAAAGGTATAATTTCAAAGAATTTTGCAATATATTTTCGTCATTTTGTCTTACTTATCGTGATCGATCTGCATTATGATCGAAAAAAGGATCGAAAACGGATTATTTCAAGAAAAGTTCAATATTTTTCCTCTATTTTTTGTTAGATTTTTTGATTTCGCCAAGATATGATCGAAAAAGTATCGAAAACGAATTTCAATATTTTTCCTCAAGATTTCCTTAGTGTTAGTGATTTTGGCAAGATTTGAATGAAAAAAGCACGGAGAACGGATAATTTCAACGAAATTTCAATCATTTTCCTCTTTTTTTCCTTACTTAACGTGATTTTGCAATGATATGCTCAAAAATAGAATCAAAAATGGATAATTTCAACGAAACTTCAATCTTTTTCGTCTATTTGCCTTAGTTGCCGTGAATCTACCAAGACATGATCAAAAAAGCATCGAAAACGGATTTTTTTCAATTAAATTTCAATCTTTTTCCGTCTATTTGAGAAGGATTTAGTGATTTTTCCAAGATTTGATTAAAAAAAGCATCGATAACGGATAATTTCAACATAATTTGAAACTTTTTCCTCTAATTTGCCTTTCTTTCCGTGATTTTGCAACGTTATTACCGAAAAAAGCATCGAAACCGGATAATGTCGACGTTATTTCCATCGTTTTCCTCTTTTTTTATTTAGTTTTTGTATTTTCAACATGCATTGATCGAAAAAGGCATCGAAAAAGGATAATTTCACCAAAATTTCAATCTTTTTTCATCTATTATTCCTAAATCTTCGTGATTTTTCCAAGATATGATCGAAAAAAGCATCGGAAACTGATATATTAAACGAAATTTATATCTTTTTCCTCAATTTTGCCTTAGTTTTCGTGGTATTGCCAAAAAATGATAGAAAACAGATAATTTCAATAAAATTTCAATATTTTTCCTCTATTTTACCTTAGATTTTTTTGATTTTGCCATGATATGATCGAAAAAAGTACCAAAAACGGATAATTTTTAGGAAATTTGAATCTTTTTCCTCTATTTTCTTTACTTTTCGTGATTTTTCCAAGATATGATTGAAAAAAGTATCGAAAACGGATAATTTTTAAGAAATTTAAATCATTTTCCTCTATTTTGCCTTACATTCTGTGATTTTTCCAAGATATAATCGAAAAAAGCATCTAGAACGGATAATTTCAAAAAATTTCAATCTTTTTTCATCTATTTTGCCTAACTCTTCGAGATTTTGCCAAGATATGATCGAAAAAAGCATCGAAAATGGATATATTAAACGAAATTTATATCTTTTTCCTCTATTTTGCCTTAATTGTCGTGATATTGCCAAGATAAAATCGAAAAAAGTATCGAAAACGGATAAGTTTTACGAAATTTCAATCTTTTTTCTCTATTTTACCTTAGTTTTATTGATTTTGCCATGATATGATCGAAACAAGTATAGAAAACGGATAATTTCCAGCAAATTTCAATTTTTATCTTCAATTTTTCCTTAGTTTTCGGGATTTTAACAAGATAAGATGAAAAAATGCATCGATAACGGATAATTTCAACGAAATTTCGATCTCTCTCCTGAATTTTGCCTTAGTTTTCGTTATTTTTCCAAGATATGATTGAAAAAAGCATCGAAAACGGATAATTTCAAGTATTTCGCAATATGTGTTCATCATTTTGTCTTACTTTTCGTGATTTATCAGAAATATGATCGAAAAAAGCAACAAAAACGGATAATTTCAATCTTTTTTCATCTATTTTGCCTAACTCTTTGTGATTTTGCCAAGATATGATCGAAAAAAGTATCGAAAACGAATAGTTTCCTCGAAATTTGAATCTTTTTCCTATTTTTCCTTAGTTTTTGTGATTATATTAAGATTTGATTGAAAAAAGCACCGAGAACGGATAATTTCAACGAAAATTCAATCTTTTTCCTCTATTTATCCTTAATTTTCGTGATTTTTCCAAGATATGATTGAAGAAAACATCGAAAACGGATAATTCTTACGAAATTTCAATCTTTTTCCTCTATTTTGCCTAACTTTCTGTGATTTTGCTAAGATATATTCGAGAAAAGCATCGAAAAGGTATAATTTCAAAGAATTTTGCAATATATTTTCGTCATTTTGTTTTACTTATCGTGATTTATCTGCATTATGATCGAAAGAAGGATCGAAAACGGATTATTTCAAGAAAAGTTCAATATTTTTCCTCTATTTTTTGTTAGATTTTTTGATTTCGCCAAGATATGATCGAATAAGTATCGAAAACGAATAATTTCCTCGAAATTTCAATATTTTTCCTCAAGTTTTCCTTAGTTTTAGTGATTATGCCAAGATTTGATTAAAAAAAGCACCGAGAACGGATAATTTCAACGAAATTTCAATCTTTTTCCGTCTATTTGAGAAGGATTTAGTGATTTTTCCAAGATTTGATTAAAAAAAGCATCGAAAACGGATAATTTCAACATAATTTGAAACATTTTCCTCTAATTTGCCTTTCTTTCCGTGATTTTGCAAAGTTATTACCGAAAAAAGGATCGAAACCGGATAATGTCGACGTTATTCCAATCGTTTTCCTCTATTTTTATTTAGTTTTTGTAATTATACCAAGGAATGATCGAAAAAGGCATCGAAAAAGGATATTTTCACCAAGATTTCAATCTTTCTTCGTCTATTTTTCCTAAATCTTCGTGATTTTTCCAAGATCTGATTGAAAAAAGCATCGAAATCGGACAATTTTTACGAAATTTCTATCTTTTTCCTCTATTTTGCCTTTGCTTTCGTGATTTTTCCAAGATATAATTGAAAAAAAGCATCGAAAACGGATAATTTTAACGAAATTTCAATCTTTATCCTTTATTTTGCCTTACTTTCTGTGATTTTACCAAGATATAATCGAATAAAGCATCGAAAACGGATAATTTTAACAAAATTTCAATATTTTTCCTATATTTTACCTTTGATTTTTTTTATTTTGCCAAGATATGATCGAAAAAAGTATCGAAAACGGATAATTTTTAGGAAAGTTGAATCTTTTTCCTCTATTTTTCCTTACTTTTCGTGATTTTTCCAAGATATGATTGAAAAAAGTATCGAAAACGGATAATTTTTAAGAAATTTAAATCATTTTCCTCTATTTTGCCTTACATTCTGTGATTTTGCCAAGATATAATCGAGAAAAGCATCGAGAACAGATAATTTCAAAAAATTTCAATCTTTTTTCATCTATTTTGCCTAACTCTTCGTGATTTTGCCAAGATATGATCGAAAAAAGCATCGAGAACGGATATATTAAACGAAATTTATATCTTTTTCCTCTATTTTGCCTTAATTGTCGTGATATTGCCAAGATAAAATAGAAAAAAGCATCGAAAACGGATAACATCAACGAAATTTTAATCTTTTGTCTCTATTTTACCTTAGTTATTATTGATTTTGCCATGATATGACCATAAAAAGTATCGAAAACGGATAATTTCCACCAAATTTCTATTTTTTTTCTCCATTTTTCCATAGGTTTCGTGATAATTACAAGATAAGATGAAAAAAAGCATCGATAACGGATATTTTTCAACGAAATTTCGATCTTTTTCCCCAATTTTGCCTTAGTTTTCGTGATTTATCCAAGATATGACTGAAAAAAGCATCGAAAACGGATAATTTTTACGAAATTTCAATCTTTTTCCTCTATTTTGCCTAACTTTCTGTGATTAATCTAAGATATAATCGAGAAAAGCATCGAAAAGGTATAATTTCAAAGAATTTTGCAATATATTTTCGTCATTTTGTTTTACTTATCGTGATTTATCTGCATTATGATCGAAAAAAGGATCGAAAACGGATTATTTCAAGAAAAGTTCAATATTTTTCCTATATTTTACCTTTGATTTTTTTGATTTTGCCAAGATATGATCGAAAAAAGTATTGAAAACGGATAATTTTTATGAAATTTGAATCTTCTTCCTCTATTTTCCTTACTTTTCGTGATTTTTCCAAGATATGATTGAAAAATGTATCGAAAACGGATAATTTTTACGAAATTTCAATCTTTTTCCTCTATTTTGCCTTTTACTTTGAATTTGCCAAGATATAAACGAAAAAAGCATCGAAAACGGATTATTTCAAGAAAATTTTAATCTCTTTTCATCTATTTTGCGTAACTCTTCATGATATTGCCAAGAAATGATCGAAAACGGATAATTAAAAAAAAAATTTCAATATTTTTCCTCTATTTTACCTTTGATTTTTTTGACTTTGCCAAGATATGATCGAAAAAAGCATCGAGAACGGATAATTTCAAAAAATTTCAATCTTTTTTCATCTATTTTGCCTAACTCTTCGTGATTTTGCCAAGATATGATCGAAAAAAGCATCGACGACGGACAATTTCAAGGAAATTTCAATCTTTTTCCGTCTATTTGAAAGGGTTTTCGTGATTTTTCCAAGATTTGATCAAAGAATGCATTGATAACCCATAATTTCAACAAAATTTGAACCTTTTTCCTCTAATTTGCCTTAATTTTTTGATTTTGCCATGTTATGATCGAAAATAATATCGAAAACGGATAATTTCCACCAAATTATAATTTTTTTCCTACATTTTTCCTTAGTTTTCGTGATTTTTACAAGATAAGATAAAAAAAGCATCGATAACTGATAATTTCAACGAAATTTCGATCTTTTTCCTCAATATTGCCTTACTTTTCGTGGTATTGCCAAGAAATGATCGAAAACGGATAATTTTTACGAAATTTCAATCTTTTTCCTCTATTTTGCCTTACATTCTGTGATTTTGCTAAGATATAATCGAGAAAAGCATCGAGAACGGATAATTTCAAAAAATTTCAATCTTTTTTCATCTATTTTGCCTAACTCTTCGTGATTTTGCCAAGATATGATCGAAAAAAGCATCGAAAACGGATATATTAAACGATATTTATATCTTTTTCCTCTATTTTGCCTTAATTGTCGTGATATTGCTAAGATAAAATCGAAAAAAGAATCGAAAACGTATAGTTTCAACGAAATTTCAATCTTTTTTCTCTAGTTTACCTTAGTTTTATTGATTTTGCCATGATATGATCGAAAAAAGTATAGAAAACGGATAATTTCCACCAAATTTCAATTTTTTTCTTCAATTTTTCCTTAGTTTTCGTGATTTTAACAAGATAAGATGAAAAAAAGCATCGATTAAGGATAATTTCAACGAAATTTCGATCTTTATCCTTAATTTTGCCTTAGTTTTCGTTATTTTTCCAAGATATGATTGAAAAAAGCATCGAAAACGGATAATTTCAAGTATTTCGCAATATATGTTCATCATTTTAACTTACTTTTCGTGATTTATCTGAAATATGATCGAAAAAAGGATCGAAAACGGATATATTAAACGAAATTTACATCTTTTTCCTCTAATTTGCCTTAGTTGTCGTGATATTGCCAAGATATGACCAAAAAAAGTATCGAAAACGGATAATTTCCACCAAATTTCTATTTTTTTTCTCCATTTTTCCATAGTTTTCGTGATAATTACAAGATAAGATGAAAAAAAGCATCGATAACGGATATTTTTCAACGAAATTTCGATCTTTTTCCCCAATTTTGCCTTAGTTTTCGTGATTTTTCCAAGATATGATTGAAAAAAGCATCGAAAAAGGATAATTTCAACAAAATTTCAATCTTTTGTCTCTATTTTGCCTTAGTTTTCGTGATTTATCCAAGTTATGACTGAAAAAAGCATCGAAAACGGATAATTTTTATGAAATTTCAATCTTTTTCCTCTATTTTCTAACTTTCTGTAATTATTCTAAGATATATTCGAGAAAAGCATCGAAAAGGTATAATTTCAAAGAATTTTGCAATATATTTTCGTCATTTTGTCTTACTTATCGTGATCGATCTGCATTATGATCGAAAAAAGGATCGAAAACGGATTATTTCAAGAAAAGTTCAATATTTTTCCTCTATTTTTTGTTAGATTTTTTGATTTCGCCAAGATATGATCGAAAAAGTATCGAAAACGAATTTCAATATTTTTCCTCAAGATTTCCTTAGTGTTAGTGATTTTGGCAAGATTTGAATGAAAAAAGCACGGAGAACGGATAATTTCAACGAAATTTCAATCATTTTCCTCTTTTTTGCCTTACTTAACGTGATTTTGCAATGATATGCTCAAAAATAGAATCAAAAATGGATAATTTCAACGAAACTTCAATCTTTTTCGTCTATTTGCCTTAGTTGCCGTGAATCTACCAAGACATGATCAAAAAAGCATCGAAAACGGATTTTTTTCAATTAAATTTCAATCTTTTTCCGTCTATTTGAGAAGGATTTAGTGATTTTTCCAAGATTTGATTAAAAAAAGCATCGATAACGGATAATTTCAACATAATTTGAAACTTTTTCCTCTAATTTGCCTTTCTTTCCGTGATTTTGCAACGTTATTACCGAAAAAAGCATCGAAACCGGATAATGTCGACGTTATTTCCATCGTTTTCCTCTATTTTTATTTAGTTTTTGTAATTTTACCAAGCAATGATCGAAAAAAGCATCGAAAATGGATAATTTCAAGAAAATTTCAATCTTTTTTCATCTATTATTCCTAAATCTTCGTGATTTTTCCAAGATATGATCGAAAAAAGCATCGGAAACTGATATATTAAACGAAATTTATATCTTTTTCCTCAATTTTGCCTTAGTTTTCGTGGTATTGCCAAAAAATGATAGAAAACGGATAATTTTAATAAAATTTCAATATTTTTCCTCTATTTTACCTTAGATTTTTTTGATTTTGCCATGATATGATCGAAAAAAGTACCAAAAACGGATAATTTTTTGGAAATTTGAATCTTTTACCTCTATTTATCCTTACTTTTCGTGATTTTTCGAAGATATGGTTGAAAAAAGCATCGAAAACGGATAATTTTTAGGAAATTTGAATCTTTTTCCTCTATTTTCCTTACTTTTCGTGATTTTTCCAAGATATGATTGAAAAAAGTATCGAAAACGGATAATTTTTAAGAAATTTAAATCATTTTCCTCTATTTTGCCTTACATTCTGTGATTTTTCCAAGATATAATCGAAAAAAGCATCTAGAACGGATAATTTCAAAAAATTTCAATCTTTTTTCATCTATTTTGCCTAACTCTTCGAGATTTTGCCAAGATATGATCGAAAAAAGCATCGAAAATGGATATATTAAACGAAATTTATATCTTTTTCCTCTATTTTGCCTTAATTGTCGTGATATTGCCAAGATAAAATCGAAAAAAGTATCGAAAACGGATAAGTTTTACGAAATTTCAATCTTTTTTCTCTATTTTACCTTAGTTTTATTGATTTTGCCATGATATGATCGAAACAAGTATAGAAAACGGATAATTTCCAGCAAATTTCAATTTTTATCTTCAATTTTTCCTTAGTTTTCGGGATTTTAACAAGATAAGATGAAAAAATGCATCGATAACGGATAATTTCAACGAAATTTCGATCTCTCTCCTGAATTTTGCCTTAGTTTTCGTTATTTTTCCAAGATATGATTGAAAAAAGCATCGAAAACGGATAATTTCAAGTATTTCGCAATATGTGTTCATCATTTTGTCTTACTTTTCGTGATTTATCAGAAATATGATCGAAAAAAGCAACAAAAACGGATAATTTCAATCTTTTTTCATCTATTTTGCCTAACTCTTTGTGATTTTGCCAAGATATGATCGAAAAAAGTATCGAAAACGAATAGTTTCCTCGAAATTTGAATCTTTTTCCTATTTTTCCTTAGTTTTTGTGATTATATTAAGATTTGATTGAAAAAAGCACCGAGAACGGATAATTTCAACGAAAATTCAATCTTTTTCCTCTATTTATCCTTAATTTTCGTGATTTTTCCAAGATATGATTGAAGAAAACATCGAAAACGGATAATTCTTACGAAATTTCAATCTTTTTCCTCTATTTTGCCTAACTTTCTGTGATTAATCTAAGATATAATCGAGAAAAGCATCGAAAAGGTATAATTTCAAAGAATTTTGCAATATATTTTCGTCATTTTGTTTTACTTATCGTGATTTATCTGCATTATGATCGAAAGAAGGATCGAAAACGGATTATTTCAAGAAAAGTTCAATATTTTTCCTCTATTTTTTGTTAGATTTTTTGATTTCGCCAAGATATGATCGAATAAGTATCGAAAACGAATAATTTCCTCGAAATTTCAATATTTTTCCTCAAGTTTTCCTTAGTTTTAGTGATTATGCCAAGATTTGATTAAAAAAAGCACCGAGAACGGATAATTTCAACGAAATTTCAATCTTTTTCCGTCTATTTGAGAAGGATTTAGTGATTTTACCAAGATTTGATTAAAAAAAGCATCGAAAACGGATAATTTCAACATAATTTGAAACATTTTCCTCTAATTTGCCTTTCTTTCCGTGATTTTGCAAAGTTATTACCGAAAAAAGGATCGAAACCGGATAATGTCGACGTTATTCCAATCGTTTTCCTCTATTTTTATTTAGTTTTTGTAATTATACCAAGGAATGATCGAAAAAGGCATCGAAAAAGGATATTTTCACCAAGATTTCAATCTTTCTTCGTCTATTTTTCCTAAATCTTCGTGATTTTTCCAAGATCTGATTGAAAAAAGCATCGAAATCGGACAATTTTTACGAAATTTCTATCTTTTTCCTCTATTTTGCCTTTGCTTTCGTGATTTTTCCAAGATATAATTGAAAAAAAGCATCGAAAACGGATAATTTTAACGAAATTTCAATCTTTATCCTTTATTTTGCCTTACTTTCTGTGATTTTACCAAGATATAATCGAATAAAGCATCGAAAACGGATAATTTTAACAAAATTTCAATATTTTTCCTATATTTTACCTTTGATTTTTTTTATTTTGCCAAGATATGATCGAAAAAAGTATCGAAAACGGATAATTTTTAGGAAAGTTGAATCTTTTTCCTCTATTTTTCCTTACTTTTCGTGATTTTTCCAAGATATGATTGAAAAAAGTATCGAAAACGGATAATTTTTAAGAAATTTAAATCATTTTCCTCTATTTTGCCTTACATTCTGTGATTTTGCCAAGATATAATCGAGAAAAGCATCGAGAACAGATAATTTCAAAAAATTTCAATCTTTTTTCATCTATTTTGCCTAACTCTTCGTGATTTTGCCAAGATATGATCGAAAAAAGCATCGAGAACGGATATATTAAACGAAATTTATATCTTTTTCCTCTATTTTGCCTTAATTGTCGTGATATTGCCAAGATAAAATAGAAAAAAGCATCGAAAACGGATAACATCAACGAAATTTTAATCTTTTGTCTCTATTTTACCTTAGTTATTATTGATTTTGCCATGATATGACCATAAAAAGTATCGAAAACGGATAATTTCCACCAAATTTCTATTTTTTTTCTCCATTTTTCCATAGGTTTCGTGATAATTACAAGATAAGATGAAAAAAAGCATCGATAACGGATATTTTTCAACGAAATTTCGATCTTTTTCCCCAATTTTGCCTTAGTTTTCGTGATTTATCCAAGATATGACTGAAAAAAGCATCGAAAACGGATAATTTTTACGAAATTTCAATCTTTTTCCTCTATTTTGCCTAACTTTCTGTGATTAATCTAAGATATAATCGAGAAAAGCATCGAAAAGGTATAATTTCAAAGAATTTTGCAATATATTTTCGTCATTTTGTTTTACTTATCGTGATATATCTGCATTATGATCGAAAAAAGGATCGAAAACGGATTATTTCAAGAAAAGTTCAATATTTTTCCTATATTTTACCTTTGATTTTTTTGATTTTGCCAAGATATGATCGAAAAAAGTATTGAAAACGGATAATTTTTATGAAATTTGAATCTTCTTCCTCTATTTTCCTTACTTTTCGTGATTTTTCCAAGATATGATGGAAAAATGTATCGAAAACGGATAATTTTTACGAAATTTCAATCTTTTTCCTCTATTTTGCCTTTTACTTTGAATTTGCCAAGATATAAACGAAAAAAGCATCGAAAACGGATTATTTCAAGAAAATTTTAATCTCTTTTCATCTATTTTGCGTAACTCTTCATGATATTGCCAAGAAATGATCGAAAACGGATAATTAAAAAAAAAATTTCAATATTTTTCCTCTATTTTACCTTTGATTTTTTTGACTTTGCCAAGATATGATCGAAAAAAGCATCGAGAACGGATAATTTCAAAAAATTTCAATCTTTTTTCATCTATTTTGCCTAACTCTTCGTGATTTTGCCAAGATATGATCGAAAAAAGCATCGACGACGGACAATTTCAAGGAAATTTCAATCTTTTTCCGTCTATTTGAAAGGGTTTTCGTGATTTTTCCAAGATTTGATCAAAGAATGCATTGATAACCCATAATTTCAACAAAATTTGAACCTTTTTCCTCTAATTTTCCTTAATTTTTTGATTTTGCCATGTTATGATCGAAAATAATATCGAAAACGGATAATTTCCACCAAATTATAATTTTTTTCCTACATTTTTCCTTAGTTTTCGTGATTTTTACAAGATAAGATAAAAAAAGCATCGATAACTGATAATTTCAACGAAATTTCGATCTTTTTCCTCAATATTGCCTTACTTTTCGTGGTATTGCCAAGAAATGATCGAAAACGGATAATTTTTACGAAATTTCAATCTTTTTCCTCTATTTTGCCTTACATTCTGTGATTTTGCTAAGATATAATCGAGAAAAGCATCGAGAACGGATAATTTCAAAAAATTTCAATCTTTTTTCATCTATTTTGCCTAACTCTTCGTGATTTTGCCAAGATATGATCGAAAAAAGCATCGAAAACGGATATATTAAACGATATTTATATCTTTTTCCTCTATTTTGCCTTAATTGTCGTGATATTGCTAAGATAAAATCGAAAAAAGAATCGAAAACGTATAGTTTCAACGAAATTTCAATCTTTTTTCTCTAGTTTACCTTAGTTTTATTGATTTTGCCATGATATGATCGAAAAAAGTATAGAAAACGGATAATTTCCACCAAATTTCAATTTTTTTCTTCAATTTTTCCTTAGTTTTCGTGATTTTAACAAGATAAGATGAAAAAAAGCATCGATTAAGGATAATTTCAACGAAATTTCGATCTTTATCCTTAATTTTGCCTTAGTTTTCGTTATTTTTCCAAGATATGATTGAAAAAAGCATCGAAAACGGATAATTTCAAGTATTTCGCAATATATGTTCATTATTTTAACTTACTTTTCGTGATTTATCTGAAATATGATCGAAAAAAGGATCGAAAACGGATATATTAAACGAAATTTACATCTTTTTCCTCTAATTTGCCTTAGTTGTCGTGATATTGCCAAGATATGACCAAAAAAAGTATCGAAAACGGATAATTTCCACCAAATTTCTATTTTTTTTCTCCATTTTTCCATAGTTTTCGTGATAATTACAAGATAAGATGAAAAAAAGCATCGATAACGGATATTTTTCAACGAAATTTCGATCTTTTTCCCCAATTTTGCCTTAGTTTTCGTGATTTTTCCAAGATATGATTGAAAAAAGCATCGAAAAAGGATAATTTCAACGAAATTTCGATCTCTCTCCTGAATTTTGCCTTAGTTTTCGTTATTTTTCCAAGATATGATTGAAAAAAGCATCGAAAACGGATAATTTCAAGTATTTCGCAATATGTGTTCATCATTTTGTCTTACTTTTCGTGATTTATCAGAAATATGATCGAAAAAAGCAACAAAAACGGATAATTTCAATCTTTTTTCATCTATTTTGCCTAACTCTTTGTGATTTTGCCAAGATATGATCGAAAAAAGTATCGAAAACGAATAGTTTCCTCGAAATTTGAATCTTTTTCCTATTTTTCCTTAGTTTTTGTGATTATATTAAGATTTGATTGAAAAAAGCACCGAGAACGGATAATTTCAACGAAAATTCAATCTTTTTCCTCTATTTATCCTTAATTTTCGTGATTTTTCCAAGATATGATTGAAGAAAACATCGAAAACGGATAATTCTTACGAAATTTCAATCTTTTTCCTCTATTTTGCCTAACTTTCTGTGATTAATCTAAGATATAATCGAGAAAAGCATCGAAAAGGTATAATTTCAAAGAATTTTGCAATATATTTTCGTCATTTTGTTTTACTTATCGTGATTTATCTGCATTATGATCGAAAGAAGGATCGAAAACGGATTATTTCAAGAAAAGTTCAATATTTTTCCTCTATTTTTTGTTAGATTTTTTGATTTCGCCAAGATATGATCGAATAAGTATCGAAAACGAATAATTTCCTCGAAATTTCAATATTTTTCCTCAAGTTTTCCTTAGTTTTAGTGATTATGCCAAGATTTGATTAAAAAAAGCACCGAGAACGGATAATTTCAACGAAATTTCAATCTTTTTCCGTCTATTTGAGAAGGATTTAGTGATTTTACCAAGATTTGATTAAAAAAAGCATCGAAAACGGATAATTTCAACATAATTTGAAACATTTTCCTCTAATTTGCCTTTCTTTCCGTGATTTTGCAAAGTTATTACCGAAAAAAGGATCGAAACCGGATAATGTCGACGTTATTCCAATCGTTTTCCTCTATTTTTATTTAGTTTTTGTAATTATACCAAGGAATGATCGAAAAAGGCATCGAAAAAGGATATTTTCACCAAGATTTCAATCTTTCTTCGTCTATTTTTCCTAAATCTTCGTGATTTTTCCAAGATCTGATTGAAAAAAGCATCGAAATCGGACAATTTTTACGAAATTTCTATCTTTTTCCTCTATTTTGCCTTTGCTTTCGTGATTTTTCCAAGATATAATTGAAAAAAAGCATCGAAAACGGATAATTTTAACGAAATTTCAATCTTTATCCTTTATTTTGCCTTACTTTCTGTGATTTTACCAAGATATAATCGAATAAAGCATCGAAAACGGATAATTTTAACAAAATTTCAATATTTTTCCTATATTTTACCTTTGATTTTTTTTATTTTGCCAAGATATGATCGAAAAAAGTATCGAAAACGGATAATTTTTAGGAAAGTTGAATCTTTTTCCTCTATTTTTCCTTACTTTTCGTGATTTTTCCAAGATATGATTGAAAAAAGTATCGAAAACGGATAATTTTTAAGAAATTTAAATCATTTTCCTCTATTTTGCCTTACATTCTGTGATTTTGCCAAGATATAATCGAGAAAAGCATCGAGAACAGATAATTTCAAAAAATTTCAATCTTTTTTCATCTATTTTGCCTAACTCTTCGTGATTTTGCCAAGATATGATCGAAAAAAGCATCGAGAACGGATATATTAAACGAAATTTATATCTTTTTCCTCTATTTTGCCTTAATTGTCGTGATATTGCCAAGATAAAATAGAAAAAAGCATCGAAAACGGATAACATCAACGAAATTTTAATCTTTTGTCTCTATTTTACCTTAGTTATTATTGATTTTGCCATGATATGACCATAAAAAGTATCGAAAACGGATAATTTCCACCAAATTTCTATTTTTTTTCTCCATTTTTCCATAGGTTTCGTGATAATTACAAGATAAGATGAAAAAAAGCATCGATAACGGATATTTTTCAACGAAATTTCGATCTTTTTCCCCAATTTTGCCTTAGTTTTCGTGATTTATCCAAGATATGACTGAAAAAAGCATCGAAAACGGATAATTTTTACGAAATTTCAATCTTTTTCCTCTATTTTGCCTAACTTTCTGTGATTAATCTAAGATATAATCGAGAAAAGCATCGAAAAGGTATAATTTCAAAGAATTTTGCAATATATTTTCGTCATTTTGTTTTACTTATCGTGATTTATCTGCATTATGATCGAAAAAAGGATCGAAAACGGATTATTTCAAGAAAAGTTCAATATTTTTCCTATATTTTACCTTTGATTTTTTTGATTTTGCCAAGATATGATCGAAAAAAGTATTGAAAACGGATAATTTTTATGAAATTTGAATCTTCTTCCTCTATTTTCCTTACTTTTCGTGATTTTTCCAAGATATGATGGAAAAATGTATCGAAAACGGATAATTTTTACGAAATTTCAATCTTTTTCCTCTATTTTGCCTTTTACTTTGAATTTGCCAAGATATAAACGAAAAAAGCATCGAAAACGGATTATTTCAAGAAAATTTTAATCTCTTTTCATCTATTTTGCGTAACTCTTCATGATATTGCCAAGAAATGATCGAAAACGGATAATTAAAAAAAAAATTTCAATATTTTTCCTCTATTTTACCTTTGATTTTTTTGACTTTGCCAAGATATGATCGAAAAAAGCATCGAGAACGGATAATTTCAAAAAATTTCAATCTTTTTTCATCTATTTTGCCTAACTCTTCGTGATTTTGCCAAGATATGATCGAAAAAAGCATCGACGACGGACAATTTCAAGGAAATTTCAATCTTTTTCCGTCTATTTGAAAGGGTTTTCGTGATTTTTCCAAGATTTGATCAAAGAATGCATTGATAACCCATAATTTCAACAAAATTTGAACCTTTTTCCTCTAATTTTCCTTAATTTTTTGATTTTGCCATGTTATGATCGAAAATAATATCGAAAACGGATAATTTCCACCAAATTATAATTTTTTTCCTACATTTTTCCTTAGTTTTCGTGATTTTTACAAGATAAGATAAAAAAAGCATCGATAACTGATAATTTCAACGAAATTTCGATCTTTTTCCTCAATATTGCCTTACTTTTCGTGGTATTGCCAAGAAATGATCGAAAACGGATAATTTTTACGAAATTTCAATCTTTTTCCTCTATTTTGCCTTACATTCTGTGATTTTGCTAAGATATAATCGAGAAAAGCATCGAGAACGGATAATTTCAAAAAATTTCAATCTTTTTTCATCTATTTTGCCTAACTCTTCGTGATTTTGCCAAGATATGATCGAAAAAAGCATCGAAAACGGATATATTAAACGATATTTATATCTTTTTCCTCTATTTTGCCTTAATTGTCGTGATATTGCTAAGATAAAATCGAAAAAAGAATCGAAAACGTATAGTTTCAACGAAATTTCAATCTTTTTTCTCTAGTTTACCTTAGTTTTATTGATTTTGCCATGATATGATCGAAAAAAGTATAGAAAACGGATAATTTCCACCAAATTTCAATTTTTTTCTTCAATTTTTCCTTAGTTTTCGTGATTTTAACAAGATAAGATGAAAAAAAGCATCGATTAAGGATAATTTCAACGAAATTTCGATCTTTATCCTTAATTTTGCCTTAGTTTTCGTTATTTTTCCAAGATATGATTGAAAAAAGCATCGAAAACGGATAATTTCAAGTATTTCGCAATATATGTTCATTATTTTAACTTACTTTTCGTGATTTATCTGAAATATGATCGAAAAAAGGATCGAAAACGGATATATTAAACGAAATTTACATCTTTTTCCGCTAATTTGCCTTAGTTGTCGTGATATTGCCAAGATATGACCAAAAAAAGTATCGAAAACGGATAATTTCCACCAAATTTCTATTTTTTTTCTCCATTTTTCCATAGTTTTCGTGATAATTACAAGATAAGATGAAAAAAAGCATCGATAACGGATATTTTTCAACGAAATTTCGATCTTTTTCCCCAATTTTGCCTTAGTTTTCGTGATTTTTCCAAGATATGATTGAAAAAAGCATCGAAAAAGGATAATTTCAACAAAATTTCAATCTTTTGTCTCTATTTTGCCTTAGTTTTCGTGATTTATCCAAGTTATGACTGAAAAAAGCATCGAAAACGGATAATTTTTATGAAATTTCAATCTTTTTCCTCTATTTTGCCTAACTTTCTGTAATTATTCTAAGATATATTCGAGAAAAGCATCGAAAAGGTATAATTTCAAAGAATTTTGCAATATATTTTCGTCATTTTGTCTTACTTATCGTGATCGATCTGCATTATGATCGAAAAAAGGATCGAAAACGGATTATTTCAAGAAAAGTTCAATATTTTTCCTCTATTTTTTGTTAGATTTTTTGATTTCGCCAAGATATGATCGAAAAAGTATCGAAAACGAATTTCAATATTTTTCCTCAAGATTTCCTTAGTGTTAGTGATTTTGGCAAGATTTGAATGAAAAAAGCACGGAGAACGGATAATTTCAACGAAATTTCAATCATTTTCCTCTTTTTTGCCTTACTTAACGTGATTTTGCAATGATATGCTCAAAAATAGAATCAAAAATGGATAATTTCAACGAAACTTCAATCTTTTTCGTCTATTTGCCTTAGTTGCCGTGAATCTACCAAGACATGATCAAAAAAGCATCGAAAACGGATTTTTTTCAATTAAATTTCAATCTTTTTCCGTCTATTTGAGAAGGATTTAGTGATTTTTCCAAGATTTGATTAAAAAAAGCATCGATAACGGATAATTTCAACATAATTTGAAACTTTTTCCTCTAATTTGCCTTTCTTTCCGTGATTTTGCAACGTTATTACCGAAAAAAGCATCGAAACCGGATAATGTCGACGTTATTTCCATCGTTTTCCTCTATTTTTATTTAGTTTTTGTAATTTTACCAAGCAATGATCGAAAAAAGCATCGAAAATGGATAATTTCAAGAAAATTTCAATCTTTTTTCATCTATTATTCCTAAATCTTCGTGATTTTTCCAAGATATGATCGAAAAAAGCATCGGAAACTGATATATTAAACGAAATTTATATCTTTTTCCTCAATTTTGCCTTAGTTTTCGTGGTATTGCCAAAAAATGATAGAAAACGGATAATTTTAATAAAATTTCAATATTTTTCCTCTATTTTACCTTAGATTTTTTTGATTTTGCCATGATATGATCGAAAAAAGTACCAAAAACGGATAATTTTTTGGAAATTTGAATCTTTTACCTCTATTTTGCGTTACTTTTCGTGATTTTTCGAAGATATGGTTGAAAAAAGCATCGAAAACGGATAATTTTTAGGAAATTTGAATCTTTTTCCTCTATTTTCCTTACTTTTCGTGATTTTTCCAAGATATGATTGAAAAAAGTATCGAAAACGGATAATTTTTAAGAAATTTAAATCATTTTCCTCTATTTTGCCTTACATTCTGTGATTTTTCCAAGATATAATCGAAAAAAGCATCTAGAACGGATAATTTCAAAAAATTTCAATCTTTTTTCATCTATTTTGCCTAACTCTTCGAGATTTTGCCAAGATATGATCGAAAAAAGCATCGAAAATGGATATATTAAACGAAATTTATATCTTTTTCCTCTATTTTGCCTTAATTGTCGTGATATTGCCAAGATAAAATCGAAAAAAGTATCGAAAACGGATAAGTTTTACGAAATTTCAATCTTTTTTCTCTATTTTACCTTAGTTTTATTGATTTTGCCATGATATGATCGAAACAAGTATAGAAAACGGATAATTTCCAGCAAATTTCAATTTTTATCTTCAATTTTTCCTTAGTTTTCGGGATTTTAACAAGATAAGATGAAAAAATGCATCGATAACGGATAATTTCAACGAAATTTCGATCTCTCTCCTGAATTTTGCCTTAGTTTTCGTTATTTTTCCAAGATATGATTGAAAAAAGCATCGAAAACGGATAATTTCAAGTATTTCGCAATATGTGTTCATCATTTTGTCTTACTTTTCGTGATTTATCAGAAATATGATCGAAAAAAGCAACAAAAACGGATAATTTCAATCTTTTTTCATCTATTTTGCCTAACTCTTTGTGATTTTGCCAAGATATGATCGAAAAAAGTATCGAAAACGAATAGTTTCCTCGAAATTTGAATCTTTATCCTATTTTTCCTTAGTTTTTGTGATTACATTAAGATTTGATTGAAAAAAGCACCGAGAACGGATAATTTCAACGAAAATTCAATCTTTTTCCTCTATTTATCCTTAATTTTCGTGATTTTTCCAAGATATGATTGAAGAAAACATCGAAAACGGATAATTCTTACGAAATTTCAAACTTTTTCCTCTATTTTGCCTAACTTTCTGTGATTTTGCTAAGATATATTCGAGAAAAGCATCGAAAAGGTATAATTTCAAAGAATTTTGCAATATATTTTCGTCATTTTGTTTTACTTATCGTGATTTATCTGCATTATGATCGAAAGAAGGATCGAAAACGGATTATTTCAAGAAAAGTTCAATATTTTTCCTCTATTTTTTGTTAGATTTTTTGATTTCGCCAAGATATGATCGAATAAGTATCGAAAACGAATAATTTCCTCGAAATTTCAATATTTTTCCTCAAGTTTTCCTTAGTTTTAGTGATTATGCCAAGATTTGATTAAAAAAAGCACCGAGAACGGATAATTTCAACGAAATTTCAATCTTTTTCCGTCTATTTGAGAAGGATTTAGTGATTTTTCCAAGATTTGATTAAAAAAAGCATCGAAAACGGATAATTTCAACATAATTTGAAACATTTTCCTCTAATTTGCCTTTCTTTCCGTGATTTTGCAAAGTTATTACCGAAAAAAGGATCGAAACCGGATAATGTCTGCGTTATTCCAATCGTTTTCCTCTATTTTTATTTAGTTTTTGTAATTATACCAAGGAATGATCGAAAAAGGCATCGAAAAAGGATATTTTCACCAAGATTTCAATCTTTCTTCGTCTATTTTTCCTAAATCTTCGTGATTTTTCCAAGATCTGATTGAAAAAAGCATCGAAATCGGACAATTTTTACGAAATTTCTATCTTTTTCCTCTATTTTGCCTTTGCTTTCGTGATTTTTCCAAGATATAATTGAAAAAAAGCATCGAAAACGGATAATTTTAACGAAATTTCAATCTTTATCCTTTATTTTGCCTTACTTTCTGTGATTTTACCAAGATATAATCGAATAAAGCATCGAAAACGGATAATTTTAACAAAATTTCAATATTTTTCCTATATTTTACCATTGATTTTTTTTATTTTGCCAAGATATGATCGAAAAAAGTATCGAAAACGGATAATTTTTAGGAAAGTTGAATCTTTTTCCTCTATTTTTCCTTACTTTTCGTGATTTTTCCAAGATATGATTGAAAAAAGTATCGAAAACGGATAATTTTTAAGAAATTTAAATCATTTTCCTCTATTTTGCCTTACATTCTGTGATTTTGCCAAGATATAATCGAGAAAAGCATCGAGAACAGATAATTTCAAAAAATTTCAATCTTTTTTCATCTATTTTGCCTAACTCTTCGTGATTTTGCCAAGATATGATCGAAAAAAGCATCGAGAACGGATATATTAAACGAAATTTATATCTTTTTCCTCTATTTTGCCTTAATTGTCGTGATATTGCCAAGATAAAATAGAAAAAAGCATCGAAAACGGATAATATCGACGTAATTTCAATATTTTTTCTCTATTTTACCTTAGTTTTATTGATTTTGCCATGATATGATCGAAACAAGTATATAAAACGGATATTTTCCACCAAATTTCAATTTTTTTCATCAATTTTTCCTTAGTTTTCGTGATTTTAACAAGATAAGATAAAAAAAAGCATCGATAACGGATAATTTCAACGAAATTTCGATCTTTTTCCTCAATTTTGCCTTAGTTTTCGTTATTTTTCCAAGATATGATTGAAAAAAGCATCGAAAACGGATTATTTCAAGTATTTCGCAATATATTTTCGTCATTTTGTCTTACTTTTCGTGATTTATCTTAAATATGATCGAAAACAACATCGTAAACGTATAATTTCAAGAAAATTTCAATCTTATTTCATCTATCTTGCCTAACTTTTCGTGATTTTGCCAAGATATGATCGAAAAAAGCATCGAAAACGGATAATTTCAACAAAATTTCAATCTTTTCCTCTATTTTGCCTAACTTTCTGTGATTTTGCTAAGATATATTCGAGAAAAGCATCGAAAAGGTATAATTTCAAAGAATTTTGCAATATATTTTCGTCATTTTGTTTTACTTATCGTGATTTATCTGCATTATGATCGAAAAAAGGATCGAAAACGGATTATTTCAAGAAAAGTTCAATATTTTTCCTCTATTTTTTTTAGATTTTTTGATTTCGCCAAGATATGATCGAAACAGTATCGAAAACGAATAATTTCCTCGGAATTTCAATATTTTTCCTCAAGTTTTCCATAGTTTTAGTGATTATGCCAAGATTTGATTGAAAAAAGCACCGAGAACGGATAGTTTCAACGAAATTCGAATCTTTTTCTTCTTTTTTGCCTTAATTTACGTGATATTGCAATTTAATGCTCAAAAATAGAATCAAAAACGGATAATTTCAACGAAACTTCAATCTTTTTCGTCTATTTGCCTTAGTTGCCGTGAATCTGCCAAGACATGATCAAAAGAGCATCGAAAACGGATTTTTTTCAATGAAATTTCAATCTTTTCCCGTCTATTTGAGAAGGATTTAGTGATTTTTCCAAGATTTAATTAAAAAAAGCATCGATAACGGATAATTTCAACATAATTTGAAACTTTTTCCTCTAATTTGCCTTTCCTTCCGTGATTTTGCAAAGTTATTACCGAAAAAAGCATCGAAATCGGATAATGTCGACGTTATTTCAATCGTTTTCCTCTATTTTTATTTAGTTTTTGTAGTTTTACCAAGCAATGATCGAAAAAGGCATCGAAAAAGGATAATTTCACCAAAATTTCAATCTTTCTTCGTCTATTTTTCCTAAGTCTTCGTGATCTTTCCATGATATGATCGAAAAAAGCATCGAAGACGGACATTTTCATAGAAATTTCAATCTCTTTCTTCTATTTTTCCTTAGTTTTCGTGATTTTTCCAAGATCTGATTGAAAAAAGCATCGAAATCGGACAATTTTTACGAAATTTCTACCTTTTTCCTCTAATTTGCCTTTGCTTTCTTGATTTTTCCAAGATATAATTGAAAAAAGCATCGAAAACGGATAATTTTAACGAAATTTCAATCTTTATCCTTTATTTTGCCATACTTTCTGTGATTTTACCAAGATATAATCGAATATAGCATCGAAAACGGATAATTTTAACAAAATTTCAATATTTTTCCTATATTTTACCTTTGATTTTTTTTATTTTGCCAAGATATGATCGAAAAAAGTATCGAAAACGGATAATTTTTAGGAAAGTTGAATCTTTTTCCTCTATTTTCCTTACTTTTCGTGATTTTTACAAGATATGATTGAAAAAAGTATCGAAAACGGATAATTTTTTTGAAATTTGTATCTTTTTTGTCTATTTTGCCTTACATTCTGTGATTTTGCCAAGATATAATCGAGAAAAGCATCGAGAACGGATAATTTCAAAAAATTTCAATCTTTTTTCATCTATTTTGCCTAACTCTTCGTGATTTTGCCAAGATATGATCGAAAAAAGCATCGAGAACGGATATATTAAACGAAATTTATATCTTTTTCCTCTATTTTGCCTTAATTGTCGTGATATTGCCAAGATAAAATAGAAAAAAGCATCGAAAACGGATAATTTCAACGAAATTTCATTCTTTTTTCTCTATTTTACCTTAGTTTTATTGATTTTGCCATGATATGATCGAAAAAAGTATAGAAAACGGATAATTTCCACCAAATTTCAATTTTTTTCTTCAATTTTTCCTTAGTTTTCGTGATTTTAACAAGATAAGTTGAAAAAAAGCATCGATAACGGATAATTTCAACGAAATTTCGATCTTTTTACTCAATTATGCCTTAGTTTTCGTTATTTTTCCAAGATATGATTGAAAAAAGCATCGAAAACGGATAATTTCAAGTATTTCGCAATATATGTTCATCATTTTGTCTTACTTTTCGTGATTTAACTGAAATATGATCGAAAAAAGGATCGAAAACGGATAATTTCAAGAAAATTGCAATCTTTTTTCATCTAGTTTGCCTAACTTTTTGTGATTTTGCCAAGATATGATCGAAAAAAGCATCGAAAACGGATATAATAAACGAAATTTAAATCTTTTTCCCCTATTTTGCCTTAATTGTCGTGATATTGCCAAGATATGACCAAAAAAAGTATCGAAAACGGATAACATCAACGAAATTTTAATCTTTTGTCTCTATTTTACCTTAGTTATTATTGATTTTGCCATGATATGACCATAAAAAGTATCGAAAACAGATCATTTCCACCAAATTTCTATTTTTTTTCTCCATTTTTCCATAGTTTTCGTGAAAATTACAAGATAAGATGAAAAAAAGCATCGATAACGGATATTTTTCAACGAAAATTCGATCTTTTTCCCAATTTTGCCTTAGTTTTCGTGATTTATCCAAGATATTACTGAAAAAAGCATCTAAAAAGGATAATTTTTACGAAATTTCAATCTTTTTCCTCTATTTTGACTAACTTTCTGTGATTTTGCTAAGATATATACGAGAAAAGCATCGAAAAGGTATAATTTCAAAGAATTTTGCAATATATTTTCGTCATTTTGTTTTACTTATCGTGATTTATCTGCATTATGATCGAAAAAAGGATTGAAAACGGATTATTTCAAGAAAAGTTCAATATTTTTCCTCTATTTTTTGTTAGATTTTTTGATTTCGCCAAGATATGATCGAAAAAGTATCGAAAACGAATAATTTCCTCGAAATTTCATTATTTTTCCTCAAGTATTCCTTAGTTTTAGTGATTATGGCAAGATTTGATTGAAAAAAGCACCGAAAACGGATAATTTCAACGAAATTTAAATCTTTTTTCCTCTTTTTTGCCTTTGCTTTCGTGATTTTTCCAAGATATAATTGGAAAAAGCATCGAAAACGGATAATTTTAACAAAATTTCAATATTTTTCATCTATTTTACCTTAGATTTTTTTGATTTTGCCATGATATGATCGAAAAAAGTATCGAAAACGGATAATTTTTAGGAAATTTGAATCTTTTTCCTCTATTTTGCCTTACTTTTCGTGATTTTTCGAAGATATGATTGATAAAAGCATCGAAAACGGATAATTTTTACGAAATTTCAATCTTTTTCCTCTATTTTGCCTTTTACTTTGAATTTGCCAAGATATAAACGAAAAAAGCATCGAAAACGGATTATTTCAAGAAAATTTTAATCTTTTTTCATCAATTTTGCGTAACTTTCATGATATTGCCAAGAAATGATCGAAAATGGATAATTTAAAAAAAATTTCAATATTTTCCTCTATTTTACCTTTGATTTTTTTGATTTTGCCAAGATATGATCGAAAAAAGTATCGAAAACGGATAATTTTTAGGTAATTTGAATCTTTTTCCTCTATTTTCCTTACTTTTCGTGATTTCTCCAAGATATGATTGAAAAAAGTATCGAAAACGGATATTTTTTACGAAATTTCAATCTTTTTCCTCTATTTTGCCTTTTACTTTGAATTTGCCAAGATATAAACGAAAAAAGCATCGAAAACGGATTATTTCAAGAAAATTTTAATCTTTTTTCCTCTATTTTACCTTAGTTTTCGTGATTTTAACAAGATAAGATGAAAAAAAGCATGGATTACGGAAAATTTCAATGAAATTTATATCTTTTTCCTCAATTTTGCCTTAGTTTTCGTTATTTTTCCAAGATATGATTGAAAAAAGCATCGAAAACGGATAATTTCAAGTATTTCGCAATATATGTTCATCATTTTGTCTTACTTTTCGTGATTTATCTGAAATATGATCAAAAAAAGCAACAAAAACGGATAATTTGAAGAAAATTTCAATCTTTTTTCATCTATTTTGCCTAACTCTTTGTGATTTTGCCAAGATATGATCGAAAAAAGTATCGAAAATGAATAGTTTCCTCGAAATTTGAATCTTTTTCCTATTTTTCCTTAGTTTTTGTGATTATATTAAGATTTGATTGAAAAAATCACCGAGAACGGATAATTTCAACGAAACTTCAATCGTTTTCCTCTCTTTGCCTTAGTTGCCGTGATTCTGCAGAGATATGATAAAAAAGGCATCGAAAACGGATAATTTCAAGGAAATTTCAATCTTTTTCCGTCTATTTGAAAAGGTTTTCGTGATTTTTCAAAGATTTGATCAAAGAATGCATCGATAACCCATAATTTCAACAGAATTTGAACCTTTTTCCTCTAATTTGCCTTAATTTTCGTGATTTTGCAAAGGTATTATCGAAAAAAGCATCGAAACCGGATAGTGCCAACGTAATTTCAATCGTTTTCCTCTATTTTCCCTTAGTTTTTGTTATTTTACCAAGCAATGATCGAAAAAAGCATCAAAAAGGATAATTTCAGCAAAATTTCCATCTTTCTTCGTCTATTTTTCCTTAGTCTTTGTGATTTTTCCACGATATGATCGAAAAAAGCATCGACGACGGACAATTTCATATAAATTTTAATCTTTTTCCTCTATTTATCCTTAATTTTCGTGATTTTTCCAAGATATGATAGAAGAAAACATCGAAAACGGATAATTCTTACGAAATTTCAATCTTTTTCCTCTATTTTGCCTTACTTTCTTTGATTTTGCCAAGATATAATCGAAAAAAGCATCGATAACGGATAATTTCAAGGAAATTTCAATCTTTTTCCGTCTATTTGAAAAGGTTTTCGTGATTTTTCCAAGATTTGATCAAAGAATGTATCGATAACCCATAATTTCAACAAAATTTGAACCTTTTTCCTCTAATTTGCCTTAATTTTTTGATTTTGCCATGTTATGATCGAAAAAATATCGAAAACGGATAATTTCCACCAAATTATAATTTTTTTCCTCCATTTTTCCTTATTTTTCGTGATTTTTACAAGATAAGATAAAAAAAAGCATCGATAACTGATAATTTCAACGAAATTTCGATCTTTTTCCTCAATATTGCCTTACTTTTCGTGGTATTGCCAAGAAATGATCGAAAACGAATAATTTTAACAAATTTTCAATATTTTTCATCTATTTTACCTTAAATGTTTTTGATTTTGCCATGATATGATCGAAAAAAGTATCGAAACGGATAATTTTCTGGAAATTTGTATCTTTTTCCTCTATTTTGCCTTACTTTTCCTGAATTTTCGAAGATATGATTGAAAAAAGCATCGAAAACGGATAATTTCAACGAAATTTCGATCTTTTTCCTCAATATTGCTTTACTTTTCGTGGTATTGCCAAGAAACGATCGAAAACGGATAATTTTAACCAAATTTCAATATTTTTCATCTATTTTACCTTAAATTTTTTTGATTTTGACATGATATGATCGAAAAAAGTATCGAAAACGGATAATTTTTTTGAAATTTGTATCTTTTTTGTCTATTTTGCCTTACATTCTGTGATTTTGCCAAGATATAATCGAGAAAAGCATCGAGAACGGATAATTTCAAAAAATTTCAATCTTTTTTCATCTATTTTGCCTAACTCTTCGTGATTTTGCCAAGATATGATCGAAAAAATCATCGAGAACGGATATATTAAGCGAAATTTATATTTTTTTCCTCTATTTCGCCTTAATTGTCGTGATATTGCCAAGATAAAATAGAAAAATCTGATGTGGCCAGCACATGACTTTCTCCATATATAAGATGTAAATATTTATCTACGACAGTAATTTCGAACTCTATATTCAATCTAAACTTGGAAGATTAGTGATTAATTTATATCATATTATCTTTTAAGTCACAAAGATTATAAATAATGTTTTTGGGGGCATGTTCGATGTAAAAAGATGAATTTGGCCTTTCGCCCATTGAGCCCAGAGCGCCCACAACGTACATAATCAGCAACTTCCGGTTTATCAGTATTTCATGAATATCTCTTAAACAATCAGTGATAAAAAATATGTTTCATACAAAAGTTATAGTATAATATATTATCTAAAACTTTTATAAGTAACAAAATATACTTAAATATCATATTTATGGAGATATTTTGAAAACCGGAAATGAGCTTTGTTGAATGAAGCTCGACTTCCGGTTTACCGATTTACTCCAAAAACTTATCAACTCTGACAGCACACTAAACACTACTATATATGAAGTTTGGTATTGATACGACCACTAGTTTTCACGTTACAGCGCCCACTAGCACACACACACATACAGACACACACACACACACACACACACACACACATACATCATTCCGAAAATGGTCAAAACGTGCCTTAGGGACCCCAAAACGTGTATTTCCGTTGAAATCTCGTAGTCGAATTTTTTCATGAAAAAAATACTTTCTCTATTCTTCGTATATGGAGAAAGTAAAAAGCATCGAAAACGGATAATTTCAAGGAAATTTCAATCTTTTTCCGTTATTTGAAAAGGTTATCGTGATTTTTCCAAGATTTGATCAAAGAATGCATCGATAACGGATAATTTCAACAAAATTTGAAACTTTTTCCTCTTATTTGCCTTCCTTTCCGAGATTTTGCAAAGATATTATCGAAAAAAGCATCGAAACCGGATAATGTCGACGTTATTTCAATCGTTTTCCTCTATTTTCCCTTAGTTTTTGTGATTTTACCAAGCAATGATCGAATAAACCATCGAAAAAGGTTAATTTCAACAAAATTTCAATCTTTCTTCGTCTATTTTTCCTTAGTCTTCGCGATTTTTCCATGATATGATCGAAAAAAGCATCGAAGACGGACAATTTCATAGAGATTTCAATCTCTTTCTTCTATTTTTCCTTTGTTTCCGTGATTTTTCCAAGATCTGATTGAAAAAAGCATCGAAAACGGATAATTTTTACGAAATTTCAATCTTCTTCCTCTATTTTTCCTTAGTCTTCGCGATTTTTCCATGATATGATCGAAAAAAGCATCGAAGACGGACAATTTCATAGAGATTTCAATCTCTTTCTTCTATTTTTCCTTTGTTTCCGTGATTTTTCCAAGATCTGATTGAAAAAAGCATCGAAAACGGATAATTTTTACGAAATTTTAATCTTTTTCCTCTATTTTGCCTTTGCTTTCGTGATTTTTCCAAGTTATAATTGAAAAAAGCATCGAAAACGGATAATTTTAACGAAATTTCAATCTTTTTCCTTTATTTTGCCTTACTTTCTGTGATTTTGCCAAGATATAATCGAAAAAAGCATCGAAAACGGATAAATTCAAGGATTTCGCAATATATTTTCGTCATTTTGTCTTACTTTTCGTGATTTATCAGAAATATGATCGAAAAAAGCATCGAAAACGGATAATTTCAAGAAAATTTCAGTCCTTTTTCATCTATTTTGCCTAACTCTTCGTAATTTTGCCAAGATATAATAAAGGAAAGCCTCAAAAACGGATAATTTTAACAAAATTTCAAAATTTCTCCTCTATTTTTCCTTAGATTTTTTGATTTCGCCAAGATATGATCGAAAAAAGTATCTAATACGGATAATTTCCACGAAATTTCAATCTTTTTCCTCTATTTTTCCTTAGTTTTTGTGATTATGCCAAGATTTGATTGAAAAAAGCACCGAGAACGGATAATTTCAACGAAATTTCAATCTTTTTCCTCTTTTTTGCCTTACTTAACGTGATTTTGCAATGAAATGCTCAAAAATAGAATAAAAAACGGATAATTTCAACGAAACTTCAATCTTTTTCCTCTTTTTTGCCTTACTTAACGTTATTTTGCAAGGATATGCTCAAAAATAGAATAAAAAACGGATAATTTCAACGAAAATTCAATCTTTTTCCTCTCTTTGCCTTAGTTGCCGTGATTCTGCCAAGATATGATCAAAAAAGCATCGAAAACGGATAATTTCAAGGAAATTTCAATCTTTTTCCGTCTATTTGAAAAGGTTTTCGTGATTTTTCCAAGATTTGATCAAAGAATGCATCGATAACGGATAATTTCAACAAAATTTGAAATTTTTTCCTTTAATTTGCCTTACTTTTCGTGATTTTGCATGGATATTATTGAAAAAAGCATTGAAACCGGATAATGTCAACGTCATTTCAATCTTTTTCCTCTATTTTCCCTTAGTTCTTGTGATTTTACCAAGCGATGATCGAAAAAAGCATCGAAAAAAGATAATTACACAAAATTTTAATCTTTTTTCGTCTATTTTTCCTTAGTGTTCGTGATGTTGTCACGATATGATCAAAAAAAGCATCGACAACGGATAATTTCGTAGAAATTTCAATCCATTTCCTCTATTTTGCCTTACTCTCCGTGATTTTACCAAGATATGATCGAAAAAAGCATCGAAAACGGATATTTATTATCTGAAATATGATCGAAAAAATCATCGAAAATAGATAATTTCAAGAAAATTTCAATCTTTTTTCATCAAATTAGTATAACTCTTCGTGATTTTGCCAAGATATTATGGAAAAAAGGATTGAAAACGGATAATTTTAACACAATTTAATATCATTCCCCTATTTTTCGTTAGTTCTTTTGATTTTTCCAAGATATGATCGAGAAAATTATCGAAAACGGATAATTTCCACGAAATTTCAATCTTTTTCCTCTATTTTTCCTTAGTTTTTGTGATTATGCCAAGATATGATTGAAAAAAGCATCGAAAACGGATAATTGAAACGACATTTCAACCTTTTTCCATCTGTTTTGCCTTAGTTCTCGGGATTTTTACAAGATAAGATAAAAAAAAGCATCGAAACCGGGTAATTTTTACGAAATTTCAATCTTTTTTCGTCTAACTCTTCGTTATTTTTCCAGGATATGATCAAGAAAAGCATCTAAAACGGATAATTTTTACGAAATTTCAATCTTTTTCCTCTAATTTGCCTTACTTTCTGTGATTTTGCCAAGATATAATCGAAAAAGGCATCGAAAACGGATAATTTTAGCGAGATTTCAATCTTTTTTCTCTATTTCGTCTTTATCTTTCGTCATTTTTTCGGGATTTGTTCGAGAAAAGCAACAGAAACAGATAATTCTAGCAAAATTTCAATTTTTCTCCTCTATTTTGTATTAATTTTTGTCATGTTATCGAAATATGATCGAAAAAAGCAAAGAATATTGATAATTTTTGCGAATTTTCAATTTTTCCTCAATTTTGCTTTAATTTTCGTCATTATATCGAGATATGTTCGAAAAAAGCATCGAAAACGGAATATCTTAACGAAATTTCAAATTTTTTACTTTATTTCTCGTTGTTTAATCGAGATATGATCGAAACAAGCAACTAAAACGCATAATTTTAGCGAAATTTCAAATTTTCTATTCTATTTTTCCTTAACGTTCGTCATTTTATAGAGATATGATCAAAAGAGCAACGAAAACGGATAATTTTAGCGAATTTTTGATTTTTTTCCTCAATTTTCTCTTTATATTTCGTCATTTTATCGGGATATGATCGAAAAAAGCAACAGAAACAGATAATTCTAGCAAAATTTAAATTTTTTCTCCTCCATTTTGAATTAATGTTCGTCATTCTATCGAGATATGACCGAAAAATGGAAAGAAAATTGATAATTTTAAAGAAATTTCAATTTTTCCCCTCAATTTTCCTTTAATTTTCGTCATTATATCGAGATATGATCGAAAAAAGCAACGAAAACGGAATATCTTAGTGAAATTTCAATTTAATTGGCTTTATTTTTCGTTATTTAATCGAGATATGATCGAAACAGGCAACTAAAACGCATAATTTTACCAAAATTTCATATTTTAGACTATTTTGCCTTAATTTTCGTCATTTTATAGAGATATGATCAAAAAAGCAACGAAAACGGTCAATTTTAGCGAACTTTGAATTTATTTTTCCTTTCTTCTCTTTATATTTCGTCATGTTACTGAGATATGATCGAAAAAAGCAAAGAAATCGGATAATTTTAGCGAAATTTTTATTTTTTTTCCTCTAAATTTTGTCTTTATCTTTCGTCATTATATCGAGATATTATCAAATAAAGCAACGAAAATTGATAATTTCCGCGAAATTCCAAATTCTTTCCTCTTTTTTGTATTTTATTTTTCGTCATTTTATCGAGATTACATAGAAAATAGCAACTAAAACGGATAATTTTAGCGAAATTTCAGTTTTTTTCCTCTTTTTCGTTTTTATTTTTCGTCATTTTATCGAAATATGATCGAAAAAAGCAATGAAAATTGATAATTTTAGCGAAATTTCAATTTTCTCCTCTATTTTGCCTTAATTTTCGTCATTATATCGAGATATGATCGAAAAAAGCAACAAAAACGGAATATTTTTGCAAAATTTCAATTTTTTTGTGTTTATTTTTCGTCATTGTATTGAGATATGATCGAAAAAAGCAACGAAAACGGATAATTTTATCGAAATATCAATTTTTCTCCTCTTTTTTAATTAATGTTTGTCATTATATCGAGATATGATCGAAAAAATGAAAAGAAAACGGATAAATTTAGCGAAATTACAATATTTTACCTCTAGTTTGCCTAAATGTTCAAAAATTCAAATTTTTTAAATTGCTCGAATTGAAAATTTGAAATTTTGAATAGATGCACTATATAGTGATCATTTCTTAGTTACATGGGTTTTCCTATATCATTGCAAATAACGGAGATATATGGGTTTTAAAATTTCAAAAATTAGAATTTTTAAAATTGCTCGAATTAAGAATTTGAAATTATGCATAGATGCACTACATAGTGATTATCTCCCAGTAACAAGGGTTTCCCCATATCATTGCAAATAAAGGAGATTTAACGGTTTTTAAAATTTAAAAAATACAAATTTTGAAGATATAAGGGCCATTCCATGCCAAGTGGTCTAGCGGTCCCCGCTCAACCATCACGGATTTCAATGAAATTTTATATGAACATTAAGACATATATTTTATGAACATTTGTAAAGTTTTACTTTCGCCGATGGTATACTTGCTGAGATATAGAAGATTGGTTGACCACGTGTCGCTGCCTTCTTCAACATGACTATGTGTTTTCAGTATCTCTGAGGCGTCGGATCTCAGAGAATTGTTTTATGAAGTAAACACACTTTGGATATCTTAAACAACTTCTTGCGCTCTATTTAACAAAATAATAATAATAACTGTAAGAGCGACCTCCTTGCAGAAACTTCTGTGCAAAACTGGCCCAAAAAATTGCGGATCGAAAGAAAATTAAAACTTTGGCTTTTTATATTTCAAGAAGAAATGATATAATCATCGTGAAACTTATCGCATGATAACATATCAATACATTGTTTATAAATATAAAATTTCATATTCCTAGTACTTTCCATTATTTTAGAAATTGAGTCAACATTTGACAATTTTTGTAAAAAAGCCAAAAATACGCAATTTTTACCCTGCTTTTATAAAAAAAGACCCTCTGGAATATCCTTTAAAAAAATTTTATTAAATAGAAGTTAATTTAACCCTCTAAA
Source organism: Sympetrum striolatum (assembly GCA_947579665.1). NCBI lineage: Eukaryota > Metazoa > Arthropoda > Insecta > Odonata > Libellulidae > Sympetrum > Sympetrum striolatum. The sequence continues at coordinate 89,149,269 of OX388346.1, forward strand.
AAAGTCTATCTAGTTTTTCATCTCGAGCATACAAGGCCCTAGAAATAGGGACAACTATGAGGATGGCATTTGTAAAAACGACAAAAATAGGTTATTTTCTGCCCGCTCTTAGAAAAGAAAGACCTTTTAGACAAATAAAAATTATATAAAAATAAAAATTCTTAAAAAAGTACACTTGGTTTTTCGTCGCGAGCAAGTACAGCCCTAAAAAATTAACAAAGTTGAGAACGTTGCTACGGTGGCGCCACATGTCTTCTGTTGTTTATCGTCCTGGTTATTTTATGTAGACAGTTTTAGTATATTGCGTTGGTCCATGACTTGTACTGGTAGTGACATCGTCACTACCAGTTCAGGCATTTGAACCAGTAACCCCATCGCCGTAGGGGTCACGTCCGATAGCCATGCAATACCAGCCACGGGGGGGTTTCTTGGTTGAGGATCACAAGCCTGCAATTTGTTTTCTTCGATGAGGTTGTAAATCCTTGTGTGGTTATTTATCTGGTGGTATTAAGACATAATATTGTGCTGGCGAGACATCATGGACAACAAAGTAACAAATTAAATCAATCTGGTATGCTTTAACTTAGTAGAGCTCCATCCTAGCAAATGGGTGCGAATAACTTAATAAAATTCCACTTTTAAAGTTTTTAATATCTGCGACCGGTTTCGCACTTTAGTCCATTGTCAAGCACACGCAGGGGGCACAGTCCAGCAGCCATTCCTTACCGCGATTTATTGGTGGCGTCGAACCAGCGATCAGATCCCTTCCTCCGGAGAAAGCTGAAGAAGTAAGGAGCCACATTTCCTTGGCCCTGAAAAGAGCCATTCCGCCGAGATCAAATATCACAAGAGAAGAAAAAGAAGCCCTGCGGAGATTGAAAGAGGACCCAGATATTGTGGTTCTACCAGCCGACAAAGGAAAGGTTCTCCTAAGAAGGGAATCATACCATGATAAGATAGGAGAGATCTTGAACGACCCAACATACCAACCAATACTCCGAGACCCCACTGAATCTCTCAAGAGGAGAACGTCCATCCTGAAATCAGGCCTTCCTCAAAACCTGTAAGCAGCTCATCCCTCAAGCTGCGGTTCCCCCAAGAATATACGGCTTGCCAAAAATCCACAGAAACGGAATTCTTCTGCGACCAATTGTAAGTGGAATTAACTCTCCCACTTATCTTTTGGCAAAATTCCTCACGAAACTACTGGCGCCGCTCGTGGGAAAGAGCCAAACCAACATCCAAAATTCAGCGGAGTTCGTCAAAAAACTAAACCAATTCAGACTGGATCCATCGGACATCCTAGTGAGCTTTGACGTGGTGTCACTGTTCACTAAAGTCCCCGTCGAAGACACTTTAAAGGGTTAAATGGAAGATGGGACTTATTAGTCCCAATTAAGCCGTTAATAAATAAATAAATAAACCTCCTGCAATCCCGTTTCGAGCGCGGAATAACAGAATTGTTTCGCCACACGCTATCCTCGACGTATTTCCTATACCAAGGGAAATACTATCAACAGAATGACGGAGTAGCCATGGGGTCTCCACTCTCACCTGCCGCTGCAAACCTATTCATGGAGCACTTTGAGGAGGATGCCCTCAAAACCGCTCCTTACCGACCGAAATGCTTCTTCCGTTACGTCGATGATACATTTGTGATTTGGCCCCATGGAAAGGACATATTGGACAAGTTCTTCGACCACCTGAATAGTAGACATCAAAACATAAAATTCACCATGGAAATCGAAGAAAACGGCTGCCTTCCATTCCTTGATGTTCTCGTCAAACGACGACCCGACGGCTCTCTAGGACACAGCGTATACCGGAAACCGACGCACACCGACCTATATCTGAACGGGAAGAGCCATCATCACCCTTCACAAAGGAGATCTGTCCCATCCACTCTAATCCATCGTGCACAAGTCATCTCCAACCAGGATAATATTTCCAGTGAACTTAAACACCTTAGAACGACCTTCCTTCAAAATGGACATTCGATTAAGAAAGTAAACGGGGCCCTTAAAAAGGCCGTTTCCAGAACTCACAAGGAGTGCAAAGAAGAGGAAGAAAAGCCGACGGCCACTGCCTGCATCCCCTATGCGGCCCCTGTATCGAGAATAATTTCAAGAATCCTCACCAAAAATAACATACGGACAATCCACAAACCACCTAGAAAATTGGGAAGTCTTCTGACGAATGTAAAGGATAAACTACACCTCAAAACACCGGGAGTTTACAGTATCCAATGTGAGTGCGGAGCCGTATCGGTGAAACGGCCAGGACCATTGAGACGCGGATTAAGGAGCATGACCGCCACATCAGATTGAAACAGCTCGAGAAATCGGCAGTTGCTGAGCATTGTCTGGAGCAAAAACATCAAATAAACTTTGAAGACACCAAAGTTATTTGCAAGGCCCCACGTTTTTGGGACCGACTGATTAAAGAATCAATCGAAATTGAACTCAATGAAAATAATATCAATAGAGACGGAGGATACCCGCTCCACAGGACTTGGAAACCAATTCTCCGAAAAATCGCAGCGAGCCGCCAGCCAATAGGAGCAGACCACCGCCGCGGCCAATGAAAAAAGTGAAAGGGACTTCAGTCCCCCCTATATATACAGGACCTATTCCATTACTCGGCACAAGGCTCCCCGATAGTCATGTGGACAGCGCGTTCGCCTTTGGTGAAAGCGGTCCCGGGTTCAATTCCCGGTGGGAGCCAATATGCAAAAGTACTTTTCTCATTAAGTAAGATACAGAAAAATTGAAGGAGTTGAATTTGAAGCCATGGGGCTGGTAATTCAATAACGCCCAAAAATTAAGAGGGCAAACAGATGTGCTGATTACTCGGCACTTCATCCCTGAAGATGACAATGGAGATAATAGTCGAAACGTTGGACCCGTTCCTGTCTGTTGCCCGGTTGGAATCCCGAGAAAACTTCCTACAGCACCTGCATCGGGAAAGCACCAGATCCTTCTTGTCATCCTCATAGTTGTCCCTATTTCTAGGGCCTTGTATGCTCGAGACAAAAAACTAAATAGACTTTTTTAGAGGGTTAAAATCATTCTTTATTTAATAAAAATTTTTAAAGGATATTCCAGAGGGTCTTTTTTTCTAAAAGAGGGGTAAAAATAGCCTATTTTTGGCTTTTTTACAGAAATTTTCAAATGTTGACTCAATTTCTAAAATAATGGAAAGTACTAGGAATATGAAATTTTATATTTATAAACTATGTATTTATATGTTATCATGCGATAAGTTTCACGATGATTATATCATTTCTTCTTGAAATATAAAAAGCCAAAGTTTTAATTTTCTTTCGATCTGCAATTTTTTGGGCCAGTTTTGCACAGAAGTTTCTGCAAGGAGGTCGCTCTTACAGTTATTATTATTATTTTGTTTAATAGAGCGCAAAAAGTTGTTTATGATAGCCAAAGTGTGTTTACTTCATAAAACAATTCTCTGAGATCCGACGCCTCAAAGATACTGAAAACTCATAGTCATGTTGAAGAAGGCAGCGACACGTGGTCAACCAATCTTCTATATTTCAGCAAGTATACCATCGGCGAAAGTAAAACTTTACAAATGTTCATAAGAGATATGTGTAAATGTCCATATAAAATTTCATCGAAATCCGTGCGGGTCGAGCGGGGCACTTCTCTAAAATCAGACCACTTGGCATGGAATGACCCATAAGTAATATAATTATACCTAAGGTCCAAATTAACTGATTTTTACTTGAAGCAATTTTAAAATTACGATTTTGCATTTTTTTCAAACACTTATATCTAGCTTATTGGCAACGAGACCCCAAAACCCTTCCATGTACATTAACGACAATAATTACGCCTTTCATTTGAATTAATGGATTTTGATTCGGAGCAATTTAAATAAATTCGATTTTTTTATTTTTCAAACACTTATATCCCGCTTTTTTGCAATGATATCCCAAAACCCCCTTGCATGTACAGTAACAAATATAATTACACCTACAGTATAAATTAACTGATTTTGAGCAATTTTAAATAGTGCGATTTTTTATTTTTTCAAACAGTTACATCTTGCCTCCAACGCCCTCCCACCGGAGCTGCGGGCCTGTTTCAAGGCGGGGGAAGTTAGAGAAGCACCTCCTCCGGAGGTGCACGACACAATAATGCTGATGGGGAGACTTTTTATATATTTATTTATTTATCTATTTATTGACCTTATAGTTTCCTACATCCCAGCTACCCGTGTTGTGTAATGATATTAAGGACGATGAAACTTTAGTTTAACAGTGACAGTGTGTGGGTGTGTCATCGTCTAGTGTTATTTATTTCTTTGGGTTTTTAGCTGTTTGAGTTCTTTTATCCCGCTTTTCTTTGCCTATTTATTTATTTATTTATTTCAACGTGTTTTAACGGTTGAGATCCTTTTATACATTTTAACTTGACCTTGTGTATATACAGTGCATCAGCACTTGGTTTTATTCTGTGTATTTTACTTCTCAAGATGTTGTTTAACAATTGTTTATCTTTTTCACCTTGTTCTATATACAGTGATCACACTTGTACCCATTTATGTTTTTTTAATTTTCAAGGTGTCTTTTAACAGTGAAGATTTTTTCACCTTGTTTTTTACGTATTCAGTACTATTATTCTGTTATTTATTTATTTATTTTCAAGGTGTTTTTTAACAGGTTAAATGTTTGTCACCTTGATTTCACATATACAGCACTTTTATCCATGTTTTATTTAATTTTGTTTTCAATGTGTTTTTTAACAGTGAAGACTTTTCACTTTGTTTTTATACCACTTACACTATGTTTTTACTTAATTTTTTCAAGGTGTTTTTAAACGGTTGAGACCTTTTTCACCTTGTTTTTTTATACCGTGCTTAGCACTTCTACCAAGGCATTTATTTATTTATCTCAAGGTGGTTTTTACATTTGAAATGTTTTTCACCTTGTTTTTACACTGATCGCACCTTTACCTATGTATTTATTTAAATTTTTCAAGGTGTTTTTTTAATAGGGGAGATTTTTTCACCTTGTTTTTATATAAAACGTTTTACCAACTTATTTACTCATATACCTCAAGGTGTTTTTTTACGGTCGTAATATTTTTCACCTTTTTTTATGTACCATTTTTAGCACTTTTACTTATTTATTTACTTATGTATCCAAAGGTGTTTTTATTCTTTTTCACCTTGCATTTACATGTATTTTATGAGAACATATTTATCTACAATTTTATACTCTTATTTATTGTATATTTATGTATTTATTTATTTATGTATTTATTTATTTATATACTATTGTACTTGACTAAACAAAATGTACGATATTTGTAATAACTTGGAGAGCTGCTGGGGTAGGGGAAGAGGGGGCGACTGCGCCTCACCTACCCCAGCATATAAATAAAAAACTAGTCAAGGATTCCTAACCTACCTCTGAGAGCATTTTTGTACTTTTTTATCGTAGCATTTTGGAAGAGAACGAACCGCTTTACGCTGCACTTTCTCGAGTTCGCGAGTACACGTTTCATCCGCCATATACTTGCCGCATATTCTTGAAAGGGTCTGACCAAGGAATAATAACATCGCTCTCTCACCTTTTCACTGTATTTACCGACAATATGGTTTTCAAGGCCAAGCCTTTTACTTGCTTTTCCTCAGATTTTTTGAATAAGCGTGCTTTAATTTACGTTACTAGTAATTTTGATCCTGTGGTATTAGATATTAATTTTGTACGGGTGATTAGGACGCAATTTTTTTTGTGAAATTAACTACGGAGAATTAACCTACATTGATATCTAATTCCCATTCTTCGCACCGCGAGTTCCAAAAAGGAAGCAATAAAAGTAGCAGGAAAGAGGGTTACCACCTCTCTCTCCTCTTCCCCCAACACTCCTCCCCTGCATTGCATATTGCCTATTTGCCGGGGATACATGGTGTGTACGCAAATTTTTACAAATAATTACAAATATATATAATAAAATTCCTTTTATTAGTACCATGTGTACAATATACATACAAGTAAATAATATATCAAGCAAATCATTAAGAAACATCTAATGATAAAAATCTACACTTGAGAATTAAACAAAGAACTTAGTAATTCACACAGCAATATATTTGGCACTACTACTGCCACCTACATGTAGACATCATCAAGCATGTACATGAAACTAGTCATGCTAAATATATTTCTGTGAAAACTTTCCATAATTTCATAAGTATGGCAAAATTCCACTAAGTCTAGCTTGAGCTTTTAAGATCTAAAATATCTACTAGTAACAACATCAATTTGATATAATATGATATAGAATCATAATTTATACTGGAATGCGCTTCAGTCGCAAAATTCCTTCTTCAAGAAGCTTAGGAAGATCGGAATCTTTATCCTTCCGCAAGCTCGGAGAATCCAACGGACATGCTTATTCCCTCTACTCTGGATAGAGCATCGGCGACACAGTTGGCGGAACCTGAAACATGACGAATATCCGTAGAAAATTGACTAATGAAATCTAACCAACGATATAACAGTGGTGAGCAGCGATCAGGTCTTTGCCACCACAGAGGCTTTGTTAATTTTACAGAATTTAATTGGAAATAATGCTCTTACGAAGACAGGAAAAGTATCAAACGAAGGTTAATTAAATAAAGAATATAGTCGTAAGATACACTTTCTGAATGGAAATTACGACAACTTTTACAAAATAATCTAGCATTTTGCAAAATTTTGCTGTAGTAAACAACAAGTCCCCATGACGACCAAGGTGATTGTTGATCCGATACATTCATATTCCCACAAAAATACACGGGGATTTTAAGTCCATACAGCATTAATGGTAAGAACTAATGTCATAAGGAGGCAATTTACTGAGATTTCAGCGAATTTAAACTCCAATATTTAAATAACAGGAACGAAATTACGGCCATTTCGTAGTTTTTCTTTATCAAACCAATTTTCAAAAGGACATTAACCGTTCGTTTGAGGTGATGACGAAGAAATATTACATCGAGGAAGATTTTTGAGGGACAGAATTTTCGATAAGTATCGATACTTCTGGTATCGATACTTTTTATTTTGCATCTGAATTTTTTCTTTTTTATTGCGTTTTTTTGTTCGTTGTTGTCGTTTTAATGTGTTTTATGCACTTTTTTTATTAAGAAGGAATATGTTTCATCAAATAATAATAACTCCAATTTCAAAATACAAAATTTATTCTCTACAATTCTTACAGGTCTACAGAATCAGACAGTCTATGCACAATATTTCCAAATATTTACCGATTTGCCCGTTTACAATTTTTCCAATTATAAATCCCAATACTTCAAGTCGAGAGAATTCAAAAAAGTTTGAGCTTGAACATTTTTTGGTTTCAACCTATTACGGCTCTCTGTGACAATTTTACCCGTTTTAGAAAATAACCTCTCAGCCGGAACTGAAGTAGCCATTATCGTCATATGCCGCAATGCAAATCGCGCCAGGGGTGTTTGAGGGCGCGAGGCCCAAAAGGCAATGGGGCAAGTTTGAAAAGGGTCTGCATTCAAATACAATTCTAGTTCTTCCAATGATGTATTTGAATCGCCAGACCCTTTGTGTTTGTTTCCGGATTTGACCGCGGCAACGTGGAAAGCCCAAAAATTACTGACATCATCAGTCTCTACTTCGGAATCATCTATGACTTCACTATTTAACTCGTAACTGTTTGGGTCAGTTATTTGAGGACTTTCCATAATCACAGCCTTGATACTGTTGACCGCAGTATTATAATCCTCCGGCTTTTTGACTAAGTATAACTTTTTAAAACGAGGGTCTAAAAGAGTAGCAACTGCAAGCATAGTATTGCTTTCCACGGTACCGAATCGTTGTTCAAAATTTTTTACCACGGTTAATTTCAATTTTCTTCCAGTGTTTGTGGCAGGTACAATATTTTCTAACTGTATCCGTATCCCATTGATTATTGGGATTATTTTGCTTGCCATAAGATGTTTTTCTTGGGAAACTATTTTCTTAGCTATTTCAAATGGTTTTAAGATTTTAATGAATTCTTTCAGGGCTAGTAATTCAACGGCATTCAACATTTCGGGAGCCGCAGAATTATTGAGCAAAATGGGGCTGATTTTATCCGCGATAAGGACAAATCTTTCCAACATGTAATAACAAGAATTCCATCTAGTTTCGCAACTATTTATCAATTTAAGATCGGTCCTTTCTCTGAGTTTAACCATGTCTTTTTCTGTTATGTGGAAATGATGGGCGATTTTTTTGACTTTTTTAACAAGAGGACTGATTACTGGATCTTTCTCTAGAATAGGCGAGATATTTCGATTGACCGAATTCGTCAATTACGGCTTTGGTGATATTAGATGCGTTATCAGTGACAAGATTAACAATTTGCGCAAACGAAATGCCCCATTCGTCCATTACTTCAGCGAGCCAAGCACAAATGTTGGGAGAGGTATGACTGTCCGGAATATCTTTGACTCCTAGCGTGATGCTTTCAGGTGTTAAATTATTTATGAAATGAGCCGTTATGCCCAAGTAGCTGCGAGTATTATACCTATCGCGCCAAATATCGGTGGTGAGCGAAATACTGTGAACGTCCGCGAGAATTCCTTTTATTTTAGCTGAATAATGTTGATGTTTGGTGGTTAAAACTTGGCTCATTGTCTTTTTGGACGGAATTTTGTAGAGAGGAGCAATGCCGTTCATGAAGACTTTGAACCCCTCCGTTTCGACCAGGCGAATAGCCAAATTGTTTTTGGCGAGCATGAACAAGATTCGTTGCGTGATGTCCGCATGCTTTTCTCCTCCAGCTGGAAAAGTAATATACCCCATTAATTAGAGCTCCTAAGGGTTAGAAGGGGGCTGAAAACTGCACGTTGCTTGACTCGAAAATGCTCACCTGACATAGAATTTTGTCGCTCCCAGAGTTGATTAATTCTTGGTTGACTTGCGCCAATCTTGTCATCAATGCGGTCCACTTTGGAACTTGGAGGCAATTTTTACACATGTACATCTTTGTGCACGTCTTTCAGATGTTTGTGATAATTCGTTGTGCATCCTTTGCTTTGAATCGTTTTGGAGCAGAGTTTACACATAGCACCCACTTTTTCCACTTTTACAAAATATTTCCAAACTGCACTTGTCTTCGACATGGCTCTTACTTATTGCCAACCTTGCACTTGGACTGCCACGAAATTTGATCTCGGAATTGAGACAACAGCACTAACAGCGAGAAATGCGTAGCGAGAAATGTGTGACGAGAAATTTGTGAGCGAGGCGGCAGAGTTGATGTCCGTCCTCTACAGCGAGTTTCTCACTTAGCTTGAGATACTTAGTTGCGAGTTTTTCACTTAGCTTGAGATACTTAGTTGCATCGAGACCACGAAGGATTTCGGATGTGGTGTGATCTCAGTTGTTGAAATGTTTAGTGATACTTTGAAACGTCATATAATTGATTCTGACTCGAATGACTCAGAAGAAAGTGAAGAGGAAAATGCTGTTTTGCTTTACCTGGTGACTAAGAAAAAGAAATCACGGACCTTCTGGATGATTCGTTACATACATTCCAGGCGGGAATATGAAGAATTTCATTGTCTAATCCCGCAACTTGATGGTGAAACTCAGACGTCTTTTCAGAACGACAACTGGGTAGAACTGCCCCACTGTGCAACTGGCCTAACACCTTCAAAACTTGAAATGACTGCAGGTTCTAATCTCCAGCCTACTTATAGGAAGATTTTGACAACAAGCCCCCAAAATTTTCTTTAATCTTGGCTTAGGATTGGAGGGACTTTGACCGGAGCCTTCTCTCCGCGCCAGGGGGTAGGGAAGGGACGTTGATGAGGCTCATGAACTGTCAAGTAAATTTCCCGATTAAGTAACCACCCGATTAATGAACTCTCTATTTCAGCTATGAACAAGCATAATACAATTGCCAATAAACCCATCGGTTTTCAGGTACGACCACTCATGACTCTAAGAAAAATATTTTCATTGCCGCTCATTGTATCGAAACCATTCAATAGGCGGTGCCCAAATAGAAGAGCTTTCCAAAGTCCGGTGGGATTTTCGGAGTCATAAAATTGATGGCGCAGTTCGATACAAGTGTCTCATTGAAAGAGTCATAAGAATACAAACTTGCTTTCTCTCTCTCTCTACTCTCTAGATTGATGGTATCGTGGGTTGAGTATCGATTCCCGATACCATCGAAGGGTCAAGGTATCGATACTTTTACCCCCGATATCAGGTTGCCTGGTATCGATACTACTGGTATCGATACCAGTATCGCCCAACACTAATGAGCACCATAATTTGGTTAACATTCTATTAGTATTGGTATGTATCAAGAGAATTGGGATATGAATAAGTTATATATTAAGTCATTTATATGTAATTGTTGCATATTCAATAAAAATTGAAATTAAGAGCCATCATGACCCACCCACCAATAAAACAAGCCGAACATGAATGTGTGTGCGTTTTACCGACCACCAAACTCTTCTCGACAGGTTTTGCGAAATCTTAACGACGAAATAAATTTCTAAACGAGTAAGAACAATCAGAGTATAACTATAATCGGGGGGATTTTAATCTTCCAGACATCGACTGGAATAATCATAGCATAAAGAAAAGGGCCCGGGATGTCGACTCGTGTAAAAAGTTATTAAATTTACTTCAGAAAAACTCGCTAAGCCAAGCAGTAAAATCGTCAACCAGGGGTAAAAAATTCCACTTTGTAAGTAAATTACGAACTAATCCGCGAAAATTGGGCATTTTTCGAACTCTTTCACTTTTTTGGCTGTATTTTTCCTAATATTCGAGAAAAGCTACTCAAGTAAGGATTTGTCTTGAAGAATTTACTGATTTTCTTAGATATTTTGCACAAAAATTCCGCTTTTATTGGCAAAGAACGGAGAAATCAGTGAAAATTGGGAATCTTTTCGATACTGTTCAGGTTTTGGGCTGTATTTTGCCTGACATTTGAGATAATATAGCCATATTTAGACTTGCCTTAATGACTCAAGCGAAATCATTCCATATATGGGAATTAAATTCCTTTTTTATTAGCAATTTTCGGAAAAATCCGCGAAATATGGGGATTTTTATAATTTTTCAGTACTTTTGGTTGTATTTTGTTTTATTTTAGAAAACCTAATCCAATCCGGAATCGTTTTGAATTGATACCTGTTAATCCCATATTTTTAACAAATATTCAACTTCAATTGGTGATTCTCCGAAAAATTGGCCAAAAATGAACACTCTTTTTAATTTTTCAGATTTTGACTTTATTGTGGAAAAAATTCTAGATAAACTATTCGAAATATGAATCAATTTTATGATATTAGAGAGATATTCACATATTTTTTTATTCCATTTTAATTAGCATATTTCGAAAAAAAGAGATTTAAGAATATGTTTTCATAATTTTTCTCTCTTTTGGCTGTATTTTGCCTAAATGTTGAGAAAGTATCGTCGTATTTGGACACACAATGTAGAACTGAGAGAAAACCTACCATATTTTGAAGGAAAACTCCACAATTATCAGCAAATTTCAGAAAATCTACGAAAAATTGGCATTTTTTCGACAAATTTGTGTTTTACTGCTGTATTTTGCTTAAAATGCGAGAACACCTACTCACGATTGGACTTCTTCTAAGTTATACGAAAAAAATCCATATTTTGAACAAAAATTTCAAATTTATAAGCAAAATACAGAAAAATCGGGAAGAATATTTTCGAAAAATTAAGTTTTCTGGCTGTATTTCCCTGAAATTTGAGAAAACCTCCGTATTTTGAACAAACATTCCACTTTTACCAGCAGATAACGGAATAATTGGCGAAAAATGGGACATTTTTTGAAATATTTCAGTTCTTTAGTTGTATTTTGCCTAACTTTCGAGAAAAAATAGTCGTATTTGGACTCATATAGAGGAACTGAGCGATATCCTTCCATATTTTGAACCAAATTCCACATTAATCCACACATTTCGGAAAAAATCGGCGAAAATTGGACATTTTTTAGATCATTTTCAGTATTTTGGCTGTATTATGCCTTAAATTCGAGATAACTTAGTCGTATCGAAAAGACATTAAAGATTCCAATTATTCCATATTTTTAACAGAAATGCCACATTTATCAGTAAATTTCGGGGAAAATCAACAAAAAACGGGCATTTTTTCCAACCATTTCAGTAATTTGGCTGTATTTCGCCTTAAATTCAAGAAAAATAGCTGAAGATGTACTCAAAAAGAAGACCTTAGCATGATTTATACTTAATTTGAACAAACATTGTACATTAATTCACAAATTTCGGACACATCAACAAAATAGTGGCCTTTTTTCAACATTTTTTAGTTTATCTCTGTATTTTGCTTGCAATTCAAAAATCCTTAGTCGTATTTGGACTCGTATTGAAGATCTAACCGAGATCTTTCCATATTTAAACAAAAATCCACATCTATCAGCCAATTTTGGAAAAATCGAAGAAAAATGGTAATTTTTTCAAGCTTATTCAGTATTTTAGCAGTTTTGCGTTAAATTGGAGACCACTAGTTTAAGGACTCTTATTGCCGAGATTTATGCATATTTTGTACAAACATTCTATATTAATCCACAAATTTCGGAAAAATCGGCGAAAAATGGGCATTTTTTCAAAAAGTTTTATTTTTCTGGTTGTATTATGCCTAAAATTCGAGAAAACATAGTCGTATGAGGACACGTATTGACGATCTAAGCAAGAATTTTCCTTATTTTTATAGAAATTACCTCATTAATATTATATTTCGAACAAATATTCCACTTTGTAAGCAATTTAAGAAGTAATCCGCTAAAAATGGGCATTTTTTCGAACTTTGTCACTTTTTTGGCTGTATTTTTCCTACAATTCGAGTAAACCAATTCGTATCTAGACACGTTTTGAAGACATAAGCGAGATTTTTCCATATGTTTAATAAAAATGCGACATTTATCTGCAAATTTTTGGGTATATCAAAAATAAATGGGCATTTTTTCCAACATTTTCTGTTTTTTTATTTTATTTGCCTACAACTCGAGAAACGTAGAAGCAATTCAGACTCGTTTTGAACATCCATGCATACCTTCCATATTTTGAAAGAAAATTCCGGAAATAACGGAGAAATCAGCGCAAATTGGGAGTATTTTCGAAATATTTCACTCTTTTCGCTGTATTTTGCCTAAAATTCGAAAAAGGTAGTTGTGTTTGGTGTCGTATTTAAGATCTTACCAAGACGTAAAAATATTTTGAACAAATATTCCTCATAAAATCAGAAAATTAGTAAAGAATCAGCAAAAAATGGTTATTTTTTCGAAAATTTATTTTCTGATGTATTTTCCTAAATTTTGAGAAAACCTACTCGAAATTGGACTCATTTAAACGATCTCAGCAAGATCTTTCCATATTTTGAGCTAAAATTCCAATTTTACCAGCAAGTTACGGGTAAATTGGCAAAAAATGGGCATTTTTTCAAATATCTTCACAGCTGTAAAAACATTTATACTTTTTATAAGTTCCTGAATAAAAACCTTTATGGAAAATAATTAATCAGTTTTCAGTTATATCTTTCTACAACATCTCGGCCGAATCGATAGATTAAACAATTTTTTTCAGATTTTTGGCTGTATTTTTCCTAATATTCGAGAAAGCTAGACAAATTTGGATTTGTCTTGAAGTATATACCAATTTTATTAGATAAATTGCACAAAAATCCCCTTTATTAGCAAAGAACGGATAAATCAACGAAAATTTCGAATTTTTTCGATACTGTTCAGTTTTTGGGCTGTATTTTGCCTGAAATTTACGAAAATATAGCCGTATTTAGACTAGCCTTAGTGACGCAAGCAAAAACATTCCATATATGGAAATTAAATTCCTTTTTTATTAGCAACTTTCGGAAAAATCTGCGAAATATGGGTATGTTAATAATTTTTCAGTTTTTTTGGCTGTATTTTGTTTTGATTTTATAAAACCTAGTCCAATTTGGAAACGTTTTGAAGATATTTGCATGTTCATCCCATATTTTCAAAACATATTCCACTGTAATTAGCGATTCTCCGAAAAATAGGCGAAAAGTGAACACTTTTTTTTTTCGATTTTTCAGATTTTGGATTTATTGTGCCAAGAAATTCAAGATAAACTATTCGAAATACGAATCTTTTTGATTATCTTAGCGAGACATTTACATATCTTTTAAAAAATTCCATTTTTATTAGCATATTTCGAAAACAAATCAGCGAAAAATGAAAATGTTTTGGAAATGTTTCTCTTTTTAGGCTGTATCTTAACTTTATTTCGAGAAATATCGTCGTGTTTGGACATGGATTGAAGATCTGAGCGTTAAACTTCCATATTAAAACTACAAATTTTGGAAAAATGGGCTTTTTTTGAAAATGTTTACTTTTTTGGCTGTATTTTGCTTAAATTTCGAGGAAACCTAGTCGTATTTGGACACGTTTTGAAGAGGAAAGCCAGATTTTTTCCTTTTTTTTTAACAAAATCTCACATTTATCCGAAAATTTCGGAAAATCAACAACAAATTGGCATTTTTCGATCGGTTTCTCGGTTTTCTTTTTTTTGGCTTTTTTTGCCTTTAATCCAAGAATACGACATTATTCGACAGGTATGAAATATTTCTGTATCACCTATTGTTTAGGAGTTATTTGTAAAACACTGATAAACCGGAAGTTGCTGATTGTGCACTTTGTGGTAGTACTAACGTAAAAACTATTTTCCGTATCAATACCAATCTTCGTATATAGTAGTAGGTATATAGCATACCAATCAGCATATAGGTAGATGCTGTTAGAGTGGATTAGCTTTTGGAGTGAATTGGTCAACCGGAAGTTGAGCTTTATTTTTCGAAGCTCGTTTCCGTTGTTGCAAAATTTCTCTATTAATCCTATATTTAGGCATACGCAATTATTTCTCTATTAATCCTATATTTAGGCATACGCAATTATCTACAAAAGTTACGAAAAATTTATTTTTCTATTAGTTTTATTAGAAAAAATATTCGTGCCAACCACCATCTGTCTTAACATAGTTACCCAATTTCGTGGTTATTGCGAGATATTTACGTCAAAACGTCGTTTTCATTTATACCTTTTTGTTATCATGTTAAATACAACATGATTGCTATATTTCTTTAAAGTTTTATTTGGAGGCTGATTTTAAATTTAAAACAGGTATATTTATTTCAAATTAATTATTCAGTTATAATATTTAGCTGAAAATTATAACTGTGAGCTGACTCTCTTGCAAAACATTGAGCTCTTGCTGATTGATAAGGTTTAAAAGTTTTCTCCTTTGCTTTTAATTCCATTTGTCTTTATTGGTTTCATTTTCTGTATATTGTTCATTTTCGACATTCTCTGTCACCTTTTAGGTTCCCGATGTTTAAATGTATGGTCTTTATTATTAATAATAGTTTTTGTTTGTAATTTGCTAAAATTTTAACACTTATGGTATTGCATACATTTATAATTAATCTTCAGTTTTATCGGTTTTCATCGAATATGACCAGAAAAACATTATTTATCATCTTTGTGACAATTAGTTAATATTATATAAATTTTTAAACACGTATACATCCCAAGGAATAACGGACTTGATGGTCTGACAGGGCCGGGAATTGAACCCGGGATCTTCCTCCTCTATCCGGCAAATTTAAATTTAATATAGCCATCGGGAATACTGTAGTAGATAAAAAATTCTTATTTGTGGAGAACGTCATGTGCTGGCCACATCAGATTTTTACTTTCTTCAAATACGAAGTATAGAGAAAGTATTGTTTTCATGAAAAAATTCGACTTCGAGATTTCAACGGAAATACATGTTTTGGGGTCCCTAGAACATGTTTTACCCATTTTCGGAATGATGTCTGTGTGTGTGTGAGTGTGTGTGTTATTATTATTATTATTATTTTATCCCAGGTAGGGAGTGTACACAATGCTCCAAAACGGCCGTCTGGCGTGAATGGGGCGGTGCAGGCCCCTTGCCCGCACTCCCTCCCAGTGCGGCCGTCCTACCTTCCTAAATAATCCCGAGAACCCCCCTCGCCGAGTTCGCCAGGGCTCAGCCTGGTTTCCCTCGACCCTAACAAATTCCCAACCCCCCAACCCTCACCCACCCTCCGCCCTAACCCACCCAACCCCGTTCCCCCGCGACCCTCCCCCCAAACCCCCCTGAGTCTGAACCTAACCGTGTGCTGTTGTGGTTGGTGTGGGTGAGTGTCGTGCGCATGTGCGTGAGACGCCGACGATGATGATGGTGATGATGATGGTGGTGGTGATGCTGAGGATGATGATGATGATGGCGATGACGGTGCCAGCAGCTTGCACGACTCTTTTAAACTGCCCGTTTCGGGATCGAGTAGGTAACCCCCCTGCGCTCAGAACCGGATGAGTGCCGCTTTCGTTCCGTTCAGATTCGCTCTTCCACCTTCCGACACCAGTCGGCTCCTGAGGGCGTTGCTGAAGGCGACGAGGTAGTCGACGTGCGCCCTCTTGCCTCGCATGTACAACGTCAACTCGTTGTACACGAAGCCTTTCGTGAGGAAGTTCGAGAGGGCGCAACGTCGCTTGTCGGCGGTACCTGCGGGTTTGAGCCCGGCGAAAAGATCTCTGACGAGGATCACCGCTCTCTCGGCGATCCGCTTGATCGCACCGGTCACGGCTCCCCAGACGGGCTTGGACTTTCGGCAGCCGAATAGCAGGTGCTGTTCGTCCCCGACCTCGTCGGGGCACCACGGGAAGAGCCTGTCCGGCCTGATTCCGGCCCGGTGGAGGAAAACGGCGTCCGCCCAGGCACCGTGGGCGAAACGCCAGGCCGCGTCGGCGTGGTGTCCGAGGGTCGGCCAAGCCCTCATTTCCCGCCAGTTGATTGGCTCTTCGTCTCGCTTTCCCCTGAACGGCCAGACGTCCCTGTTTCGGAGGTGCAAGAACTCCCTGTACGTCTCTCACTTCGACAGAGGCAGTCTTCGCTCCGTTTTCGAAAGGGCGCTGTCAAACAGGAATTAGAGCGGCCCGTCGGTTGGTTCCTGGCTACTAGGTGACCGAGGTCACCTCGGCTGAAGGAGCCTCCAGGCTCTTGCCACGGACTGGTTGTAACCATCCGAGTGCGCCACTTCCTGGAACGGTCTGTTGTTCGACAGGGAGCTGATGATGTCCGGACCGGCCAGCATGTCGCTCAGGAGCGCGGATGACGCGCGTTGCCACGTGGGCGTGCCCTCGTGGAGGAGCATCCTCTGCGCCGTCATGAAGCGGAACCCCAGTAACTTGGTCTCCACGTCGACCAGTCCCAGCCCCCCCTGGTCGACTGGCGCCGTGAGTTTTTCGACGGAGACCCAGTCTTTCCGCCCGTTCCAGACGAAACGGACGAGTCTACGCTGGATCACCTCGACGGTGGTGGCGGATGGCGTGAACGTCTGGACCAGGTACCAGATCCTGGGGGCGACGAATTGGTTGATAGCGAGGACCCTGCCGCGGAGGGACATGGAGGCGATCCTAGGTTTCCACCGGGTGGTAGCGGTGTCTATCTTCGCGTATATATCCTCCTCCACGGCCGTTCTCTCGGCCCTTGTACAGTTGTCCGCGTAGCGTCCCAGGAACTTGGCGCCGTCGCAACGCCAGTCGAATTCGAGTGGTCGATCAACACGGATGGTCCAAGTTCTGACCCAAAGCCCCCGGCACTCCTCTTTGTTGAGGCGGGCTCCTGGCCGGCAAGATCTTGTGGAAATCCTCCTTGCGGTCGACGAAGACGTTAATGTCGTTGGCATACGCGCACACGGCCAGGCGCGTGTCCTGCGGTAGTGCCGCTCCCGCGAGGGTAGACTTGAGTTTCCTCACCAGGGGCTCGATCGCAAGGGAGTACAGCTGTCCTGACATTGGGCATCCCTGCTTGATTCCGCTGGTGACGGATATGGGTGAGGTGAGTCCGACCGCCAGCCTCACCATGCACGTCGCGTCGGCGTATAGGGTGCGGATCAGACGCAGGAAGTTGTACCCCAGTCCCATCGCCGCCAGAACCACGAAGAGGTAGTGATGCCTCACCCTGTCGAACGCCTTGGACTGCTCCAAGGCCAATATCGCCAGGGGTTGGTGCCTCCGGTTCTTCAGGCGGACAACGTCGCGGATCGTGGCGATCGGATCGAAAATGGTGCGACCCGGGACCCAGTAACTTTGCTCACCCGACGTGAGAGCGGGCATGACGGTCCTGATCCTATTGGCGATCGCCTTGGCGACGACTTTGTAGTCGGCCGCCATGATGGAGATCGGCCGCCATCCTCCGACGTCCAGGGCTTCGCCACCTTTGGGCAGGAGCCCGACGACCGCAGTCCTTGTCGTCCTGGGTAGCCTTCCGCTCTGCAGAGACGCCTCGACCATAGCGCAGACGGGAAGACGCAGGACGTCCCACCAGCGGAGGTAGAGCTCCGGGGTGAGACCGTCGATCCCGGGGGCCTTGCCTCTCTGCAGCGCTTTGAGTGCTTCGTGCAGTTCGACCTCGGAGATGGGTAGGTCCAGCCGCTCTCTCTCAGCGACTTGCAGTCGGTCGAGGGGCCGGAAGAAATCGTCCCCTTCGACGTTCCGCCCGTCGATGCGGAGTTTGCCGAGCGGTCTCGGCGACGTTATGGTCGCCCAGCGAGCGACGTGTGCGGCGGCGGGGCGGTCGTTGGCAAGGATCGACTCCCAACCGGCCCTGGCCACAATGGCGTTGGCTTGCTCCTGCAGGAGAGCGGTCTGCTCGGGCCCCGTCCTTCCCCTTCTCCTGTCGGCGGCATAGGCGATGGCGTGCTCCTTCACTTCGGACTTGATTTTTTCCCAACCCGAGAGTGGATCCATCTCGGGGTCGCGTCTTTCCTGACAGAGGGCTCGGACGAGCTCCCTCGCGTGCCTGACGTACGCTTCGTCCTCGAGCAGTGCGTTGTCAAAGCGCCAATAGGGACGCCTCGACCGCTCGAATCTGAGGGGCACCGTCAGTGAGACGGCACTGTAGTCTATGAAGGATGGTAAGGTCTTGATGGTCGTCGCGTCGTGGACCCTGTCCGCAGATACGTAGAGGCGGTCCAGCCTGGCTCGCGAGCTTCCGGAGGCGTGGGTGTAGCCCGGCGCTCCGGTCCTCAGCTCGGACCAGGCGTCGACCAGGTCGAAATCCCGCACGAGCGATCGCAGTTCGGCGGCGTACGCTGGGTGCCTCTCCCAGCCCGAAGTCCTGTCTGTAACGGGGGAAAGGGTCACGTTAAAGTCACCCCCCTTGACGACGAAGGCGTCGTGACCGAGGTTGGCTTGACGGAAACACGTCAGCTGGTCCCTGAGGGCGTCGACGAGGGAGATGGCGAGCCTTTGATCGTGCGGCCCATACACGGAGAGGAGGAGGAGGGCAAGCGTTCCCCCCGTGCTCTGCGGAAGGTCAAGGGTGACCGCAAGGGCGTGCCCCGCGTACACGACCGTCGGTGTCACCACGGATGTTCTCAGGTTCCTCCTTATGCCGATGGCGGTGCCGGATTGCAGAGTCGTCGGTGGGCAGAAGTGGTGCTCGTACTGCGGGAGCGTCTGCAGGGCACGTCGGAGGTATTGGTCTACTGCAGCAGTACTACGTCCGGCTCCGTGGTGTTCAGGAACGTGGTCAGCTGGGCCCACTTCCGTTTGCTCTTTACCGATCGTACGTTGAGGGTCGACACGGAAAAGCCCAACGCCCTCCAGGTTTTTTCCTCGCCCGCCATGTTTGTGGAGGATGGATGGATGGAAGGATGGATGAGCGGTTACTGAGACTCCGAGTTTCGGAATTTATCCAAGAGCCTTTTGACCCTCATCCTCAGGGCTGGGTCCTTGATGGCTCTGTCTCGCAGGAGTCTGGCCAGCAACGTGGTGAGGTCCTCTAGGTTTTCGAAGGAGTCCTTGGGCGAGCCTCACCACTTCGTTGTGGCCCTTTGCCTCCTAAAGGAATCTCCGCAGGGATTGGAACGAGATTGCCGGTACCCCAGAGTTGGCGCAGTAATATTCGCGATTTGCGTTAGACCTTCGTCGTCGCCGCCCGCAGCCGCGTTGGTCTTCAACTGTTTGCTGCTCGGGCTCTTCCCAGGCAGGTACTGGGAATTCCGCTCGAGGGTAGCATCAATTTTCCGCTTGACGGGGCCGACCACCGCAGAAGTCTCGGGGCAGGTTTTCTCTGGCCCTGGTGTGGTGGACTCGGGCCTCGCCTCCTCGGACCTAGCGAGGGCCTGCAGGGAGACGGGGGTCTTCGAGGTGGTGGCGGGGGGTTGATTGTCCGGCGTGTCATCAACGTCTATGACTGCAGGCGTGTCTGGGAAGGCGGATGTCGGTTCGTCATCGGGAGCGGCAGTTGGTGCTGGAGTTGGCGCCGTCGGGGGCGAGGTGCTGTGGCGATCGCCCGGTTCCGACGATGGTTGGGTGTGCTGGCCGGTCGCGATTTTTTCCTCCTGTTGCTTTCTCTGCGGGCAGTCCTTGGCGATGTGGCCGGTCGTGCCGCAGTGGAAACAGCGGTTGTCGTCGACGCGGACGAATATACGGTGCGGCGAGCCGGCGAAGTCCACCAGGAAGGACTCGGGGAGTATGAGACCGTCCCGCAGCACGATGCGGACCATCCGCCTCTAAGATGTTATTCCCGTATACCCCTCCGATCGCCAACCCATCGACAGGTTGTAAACGGGCGACACCACCTTTCCGGCCTCGGACATCGGCTCCGTGATAACGTCGTTCGGTATCTCCGGCAAGACGTTGCTGAGGTAGATTTTCTGCGAGACGGTGACCATGCGTCTCGCAGGGACCCACGTGTTTTTAGGGAGATGCCGCCGTGCGCCGTCAGAAATTCCGTTGCTAGGGCTTCGCTCGCCAGGTATAGGCAAATTCTCTGATTCGCGAGACGGTTAGCGAGGGTTATTTTCTCGCCTCCTCCCACGAGTTTTCCCACCGCCGTCGCGTATTCTAAGAGGGGTGTGTCCGGAAGCGCCTGGAAAATAATACCCATCTTCCTGTTGGGTCTGTTTGTGTTAGGTGTGATGACCTTTTTTGAAAAGATAAAGTTAGCCGATGGTGCATCTTCTCGGGCGCTCGACGAGCCCGCGACGTGTTTTTTAACGCCGTTTGCGTACGAGCGAGGTCTTCGGTACGCGCTCGGAGGCGCTGCGCTCGTCCCGCCGGGAGACGGGGATGGAGAGGGGCGAAGGTTCTCGCCCTGTGGGGGAGGGGGGCTCCTCCGGCCTGCCGAGAAGTTTTCGGCGGGCGGCGCCGGTGTCTCTTCGTTGCGCGCGCCTTTAGAGGTGGGGGCGGCGAGAGCTGGGAGGGGCGGAAAATCTTCCTGCCGACTCGAGAGGGGCGGTAGCTGAACCGGCCGTCTTACCAGGGGGGAGGAAGGTGATTTCCTCGAGGAAGCGGGCGCAGGGGGCGGGGAAACTGGTTTCACCGGTGAAGTTCGCGGCGAAGGCGAAGCACATGGCCAAAATAGTGGAACAAATGCATCTATGGGCGAACCAATTTTCGCCAATAAATTAGGGGATGATGTGCTCAGCCCCTTATACATTATATATTACCTCTTATACCTATATTATTATTATACTACCTTATACTACCCTTATACCTATATTATTATACTCAATATACATTAAATATTACCTTACCATTACACATTACTTCTACATTACCCTAATATACATTACCAAGTTCATACTCTAACCAACAACAAAGAGGAGACACGGAAATTTAAAAAAACTTTTGTCCGCACGAAAACTTGTGAGAAAGCTACTGAAGTGTATACAAAAATCAGAATTTGACTTCACATTGGCATATTTTGCAAATTAATTATTTATCTCACAATAAATTCCAAAGTTTTGAGAGGAAATTATTCATCAAAGATACAAAATTTTTCTATTACTATGGAAAATTTGAATTAATTAGAATGTAGTAGTAGATGAGATAATACATAAAGAACACATCAATACATTACTTCATTCCATGCTTTTCGAATGGCATCCATCTAACAACATTTCTATCCTCAACTTATATCTGGAGCATAGGCTGAGAAGTGGTTTTCCAGTTCATGATGTGACCGACATATTTTCTTTCTCAATGCTCTTCTTTCATAGTAACTAATATTGCATCTTACCTCACTACATATACAACCTTTCAGATAATAATAATATGTTTATTACGAGTGTTATCCCATTGACAGTTTACAATAAAAACATTTACAGTATTATAAAATACTATTGCAATAAGAAATATAGCCAGGAAAAATAAATTCAATCAATAAAATACTATCTAGAAAATACAATAAAGTTAACTTAATATCTAAATTTATATTTTTAAAACAAATGTTGTCTTAGGTGAAGGAATTATTCATTCAAAAGATGTGAGATAAAATATTGAGTTATTGTAGTTTTGTAGACTTTATTGTAGACACAATATTTCTGGCAGTTACACGTTATGGCCAATACACCATAAACATTTCAACTCAATCAAGCTTGTGGTTTAGCCTGTGAATTAGTATCCTATTTATATACCTATCTAACTATTATATATAGATGCTTTTCAGGATTCATTCATATATATAGGGACATAGGTATATAGATAGGATACTAATTCACAGGCTAAACCACAAGCGCCATAGATTTGAAATTTTTACGAAATAGTGGCCATAACGTACAACCGGCAGAAAAATGGTGATTTTGAACCTCAGTGTCATGGGTTCGACTTCAGAGGGCCCCAAAGTCCTGATTTTTCCTGTTAAAATGCATTGCTTTGATTTTCGGGAATTTAAAAAAATACTTTCCAGATAGGTAGAGAATCAAAACTCAAGGAGCATATATGTATGTTCATGATCTATCAAAAACAAAAATTACCTTTATGGAAAATATCCTGGGTTCAATGCTAGGACGATGCAAAAATTGGCCATTTAAAATACATCGAGGTAGTTTTTCATTATTTTTTTTTCATGCACTTTTCGAAATGATAGGAAATTCTTGCTTAACTGGAAGATGTAAATTAAGCATAGGTTTTTGAAAAAAATTTACATAAGACTGTACTGTTCCTGGGTTCGATGCCAGTGCACATTAAATTTTCTCTCATAAGGAATATAAGATAGTAGGAGTAGGAGGCAGTTGCAGCCTATATTTCTGCTTGAATTTTCAGACAGTTAAAAATGGCAATCTTCTGTTGTACAGCATAGAAAGTATTACCAGAAACACCCGGGTTCAAAGCCAGGTGGTAAATATATCCCCTATTTAAAATACATTGAGGTATTTTTCATTGTTGACTTTGATGCACTTATCGATAAATAGGAGGTTCTTGCTTAGATAGAAGATGTATATTAAGAATATAACGAAAAAAAATTTAGATGAGACCATGCTGTTCCTGGGTTCCATGCCAGAGCAGATTACAATTTCTCACATAAGGAATATATGTGAAAAGTAGGATGTTGTTTGAGGCAGTTGCATCCAAAATTTCTGCTTGAATTTACACACATAGTTAGAGATGGTGATGTTCTGTTGTGCTGCATAGTAATTATGACCTGAAAGACACGGGTTTGATGCCAGACTATTAAGTTGCAGCGAATTTGAAGAATATTTTTAATCCTTTTTTATTCTTTTGAGGACCGTCCTAATATGATGCCGATATGAAATTAGTGTTGTCGATCTGCTTGCAGTATGCTAGCTACATTTTACTCGTATATATATGAATGAATCCCGAGAAGCATCTATATATAATAGATATATTTATGTGTGTTCTTTCTATTATAATTTTATAGATTTTTCTGACTATTTTCTTTTATAGATAATTGTACTTTTATGGATTTTTTTTCTTTTCCTCCTGACCTTAATATTATCTATATATGATTTTATTATTGATATACATATATGATGACATAGTTTCCTCTTCAGTATTTCTATTAATGTAATTGGGTTCATTCCATAAGAATTTAATAAATAGATAGTGTCCCAAAAAAGTCGGTTTTGTTAAAAAAGGAACCAACTGCTCCCAAACCAGCAATTACAGAATAGGGCCCATGTAGTCATTAATTATTGGCCATACAATTAACAAAATATCAACTAAGCTGTTTCAATACAAGGGGTATGTAAGTTTTAAAACTATTTGATAATTCCTATTTATAGATTTGAATGCCATGGACTTTGTACCTTAATTATTTTTTGACAGCAGATGAGCGTGAGGCATCTCTATTGACCCAAGAATCAGTACCACTGTCAAGAGTATATTCAGTGATAATGAAACCTCTCCTAGACTGAGACACAATGGATACATGAACATACTTAGTGTCACCCATCAATATAAAGGTTAGCATAAGAGCAAAGTAAAAATCTAAGCTATATAACAAATATATGTGTGCATGAGTATTACATGAGTCAGAAACAAAAACAAATTATAGCAGTAGAGTATATTAACCACAATACAGTTTTCAAAAGTCAAGATATAATTTTACTTTTGTTCTAAGGTATCCAATTAAGTAAGTAGAACATCTGTGAAGAATTAGTGCTAGTTGTTGTGAAAAGGGCTGGATGAAAATTACTCAGTGTAGCTCCACAGAGTCGTGGGGTGTTAGTAGAGCAATGACACTTGTGGAACATGGTTAGAATTATGATCCCCTATGAATGTATATAAGAGTAAAAGTTGCTTGCATTTTGTAAGCATATTACTTATACAAACTACATGTCTATAATATATCGAGAAGATCCCTCAAAAATTAGTAATTGGAAATATTCTTAAGAATTGCAGCAATTTATTTTTAAAAGTTGAAATCGTCACCAACATGGTGGGAAACTTACACCTATTTGGTGACATTTTTATTGATATATATTTCTTTATATAGATATATTTATAAGGAACAAAGGAAGGAGGGAATACATATAATTCCATGGTAGATATATAACTTATATAATTGAAATATTGAGGTAGATATCTTACCAGGAAGGTCCTAAAATAACACATCGTTATCCCCATTTGAAATGCGGAAAGAAATATAAATGGCTCTCAGGGATCGAACCAAGGACCATTAGGGAATCTATGACAAATGGATATAAAATGAGTTCATGATCCATAATTAAATGCCAAGTTTCATGCTTCTATGTAATCGGAGAATGGTTTCTTTAAATTTTAAAAATTGACACAATGCATTTTAAATGGGAGAATATTTGCGCCAACATAGAGTCAAACCAAGGATAATTGTAGAAGATATTTTTTTGTTTTATTAGATATGCACAATTTCCAGAAATCTCTTGACTTTCTTTTCTCTACTTTGCCAAAAAGTTCCTGAAAATATTTTCAAAATCACCGCAATGGATCTTTAAGGAGAAAATCGGGACTTTGGGACCTTCTGGCATCAAACCCATGGCTCTGAGGTTCAAAGCAACACTTTCTCTGCCCATTACAGAATATGGCCAGTATGTAGCAAAAAGTTCAAGTCAATGACAGTTGTGGAACATGGTTAGAGTTTCGACCACTTATATATATACTAGTAGAAATGTCCATTGAATCCTAACAGGGGAATAGCAGTTGATAAATACCAGTGTAACAACCTTGATTGTATCATTGCCTCATAATTTTAGGCAGACAGCAAATACCAGGCTATAATTATTTCCAAACCAATAAACATAGAAAAAGGAGTAGTAATTAAGTCTACAAATTTGCCTAAATATTATAATATATTTTTCTAACTTATTGCACTCTTCAAATAAATAAACATAAACTTACTTTACCTTTTTTAGGATTTTTAAACCCAATCACTGTTGTATTGATAGAGAGAAAGCAATTTATCTAACAAACTGCTATAAACCCATTTTTCCCACAAAATAGTCAGTAAACAATAACGTTGATATGAATAAAACTTGGTTGATACAGAAGCTTCCATAAGATAAGAAAAACTTTCTAAAATAATGGTATTTGTACATTTTTATGCTTGATTCTTCACACTATATCATTCATAGCTGCAGTTACTAATATCTCCTTAAATTTCTCTCTCTTCATATAATCTATCACTAATTCCTAACATTAATTTTAGTTGGGCATATTCTCTCAATGTGTTATTACCGATATATACATGAGCTGGGGACTCAACAATCGCCTTTATCGTCAGGGGGATGGGTTGTTTAGGAACACAAAATGTCAATAAATTATTCACATACTTTATCAAAATGTGCGGAAGCTTGAATATCAAACGATATTCCAAGATTACAAAAAGAATCCTTATTCTATTTTTTCTTATGGTGATTAATTTGACTTCCTGCAACAATTATTTCTAATTTAATTTTGAGAAACAAATTAACCTTGCAACAAAAAAATGACCTTGACATATATTTCATAAGAAAACACTATTTTACATTTTATATATATATTCATATAGAAGACTAGTTGAAGTGCTCATTGATTCTCAAGGGGAATATTTAAATTGATAAATACAATTGTTATAGAGTTGATAGTAACACATACCTCATAATTAAGGCTATATAGAAAATGCTAGGCTATAATTATTTCCAAACCACTAAACAAACAAAATAAAGTTATAATAAAATATGTAAAAA
Organism: Sympetrum striolatum; assembly: GCA_947579665.1. Classification (NCBI taxonomy): domain Eukaryota; kingdom Metazoa; phylum Arthropoda; class Insecta; order Odonata; family Libellulidae; genus Sympetrum; species Sympetrum striolatum. Next base: position 89,175,829 of record OX388346.1, read on the forward strand.
CACCTATATATTAGAACTCATATCCTTTGAATGAAATATTTATTTGATGAAGACAACATTCGTTTTAGGATACTAAAAATTTATTCGAAGATAGCATTAGGATAAGAGGCATCATGTTTAAGGAGATATTTTAGGAAAGGCACGAATGGATATCGGAATCAATGAACAAATTCAAAAGAAATATATTTTATATCACTCTAAAACAACCAATGAATATTCTTTGCAGAAAGTAAGTGTATTACGGAGCTGACTTGAGCCCCAATGCTAAAATGCGTAACATGGAGCTCGATCAAATAACACAAATGCAGTCACAGTGCCTAAACAGATGCAGAGATTAAGCACCAATAACTGAAAAATATCAAATGTATATGAAGTGGAAGCACTTAAAAAAATCTGATGTGGCTAACACATGACTTTCTCCATATTTATTGAAAACAGAAGCCTATGCCGGTAATATATAAATAACTCGAAAAGAATGAGTGTTACAGAATAATATTTTAAAAAACGTTTTTATGAAGTATATTATGTATAACTTTTGCGTGTAATTGCATATACCTACATTGCATTGTGACAGGGATGAATATGAAAAACTTCCATTTCTGGATAAACAGCAACTTCCGGTTAACCATTATTCAAGAATAACACCTGAACATTCAGTGTTATGAAAAAATGTTTCAAAGAAAAGTTGTAGTAAAGTGCATTATCTATAACGTTTGTGCATAATTGTATATACCCACACTGAATTCTGACAGATATATTGATGAAACAGAATTTTGTTCCAGCCAAACCACAACTTCCGGTTAAGCGGTATTCATAAAAAACTAATCAACTATTGGCATTGTTAGGAAAATACAAGATATGAATTTTTGAAATGATCGGATAATTACCTTTTAAGATTGAGCACCCACAAATTTTTTTACCTCAGACACAGACAGACAGACATGTTCGGGAAAGTAGCAAAACAAACTATATGGGCTCCAAAACATCTATTTCGGTTGAAATCTGGAGGTCGAATTTTTTGCCAATATAAGACTTTCTGTATGCTACGTATAGGGAGAAAGTAAAAATACTATGAATTACTTTTTGCATTCTACATATAACAAAACATAAACTCGCTTTACCTCTCCGATCAAGGAATATGGTGTTGGAGATTTGCTACAACATGACAACTCGCCGTTTAACAGCATATCGTTCATAGCTGCAGCTATGAACGATAGCTGTTAGCTTCCTATAATCTATCAATTATTGCTGACATTATTTTGAAGTACTCATATCTTCTCATTGTGTTCTTACCAATAAATACATTAGCTAGAAAAAAATACCTTGATCGTCAGAGGGATGGGTTATTTACGACCTAAAAATATCGATAAAATATTTACATGTTTTATTAAAATATTCACAACTTCTAATCAAGCACGATTTTCAACGACCAAAATGAGAATCTTTATTCTATTTTCCTTCTTTTGCTGCTTAAATCGACTTTTGAAGACTGTTATTTCTAATTTAATTTTGAAAAAGAAATGGACCCTGCAACGAAAGAAATGAATTTTACGTCTATATCTTATGAAAATGTTTTGACCCTTCTGTGTTTGGACCAAGGACTTTACCTAAGTAAATAAAAAGTAGCCTATACTCTGCACAACCTTTAATAATGTAGAAAATCTCAAAGTTTTGCCACTCACGAGTTTTTAGAAAAGACATACAGAAACACACCCACAGTCTATTTTATATAAATATATGGATGTATATTTATTTATAATCTATAAAATAAATATTCAGAAAATATTAAAATTTTAATAATTGAGAATAAAATGTCAATGGTAATCTGTTCACTGTTACTGTCATCCGTTTACATATCTACCTTCCGATGATGAGAATACAATTCGGAGCACTTTTAAAAAATATATAACTCAAGATTGTAGGAAATTTTCCGGTCAATTTATATTGTGGGAGTAATAAAGTTATAGAATATATCACTAAAATCACAAAGATTCCTAACAAACACAGTGTCATAGATTCAGAGTTTTTCCGAGATAATCCAAAGGATTTGAGGAATACATCTTAGTCACCTCTAAAAGTCCACTTATCTACAATATCACGATTTTTCCTGAAATTTACGATTAAAAGGTAGAAACAAGCATTGATGGCTTCTTGCTATAATCATGTTGTTTGGACATAAATATTAAGTCGTAATTTTACTGCTCAAAACTCAAGAACAGCAACAAATACAGATGCGATGTAAGTAGTAAAGAATTATTGGAAAATTATCAGTAAAAATTCAAAATGGCCTAATTGTGACATCTGTAGCTTGTCTGATTTTGAAGACTCGGGTGAACTTTTTATGTAATTAATACCTGACTGTGATGTAAAAAAAAATATTTAACCAATTTAGTGTATGTCTATCATTAAAAAAAAATGATAGAATATTTTTACCTACCAAAGGGGGTAAAGAAGGACTTAGTAGAATCTTTTGTGATTGTTACTTATAAGATCACAACATAATAGACATCAGTATATCATTAAGCATATTTGCAAATTTTTACTACACTACCGTTAGCACGAGTTTTTCTAAACGCAAACTCTTTGCCGAATCCCTTGAGATTCATGTTAGGGAGGGTTTACTGAATTCTAGAATAATAATTGACAATGTATTTACAATATAATCAAAGTATATACAAGCAAAAGTTATATAAAAGCATATTGATAATGCAAATGAAAAGACAGTATCAAATCAAGTACTCCATGAAACCTAATTTTGTATCCACTCATACAAATATATAGTTGAATACAAATGGTGCCCCAGCTAGAACCAATTTTCATAAGGTGATAAACTATTTTTAAGAAATATTTATTAAATCTCTTCACATGCCTGGCTAGAGAATTTTCAACTTTTGTTTAACGAATATAAAAAATTGAAATTCCTGCAAAGCATTTCAAATGGTAAAGCTACCTGGTCTTGAACCCAAGACTTTCCAATAATGTGAAAACATAGAATTACCATTTAGGAATAAAACTAATTTAACACAAGGGTTTAAGAGGATATCATACCTGGGTTATTCTTTAAGAAGAATCCTTCATCAACATTTTCAAAACAGAGAAATGCAAATGGCGCTCTGTCTTCGAACCAAGGATCATTAGAGAAACCATTAAATTCTTACATGAAATGTATTTATGATCTCTATTTTCATGCATTATTTTACGTTTGCATGTAATCGAAAATAAATTGAAAAATATCTTAAAAATCCCCGCAGTTTGTCTTAAATGTGAGAAATTTTCACCCAGCCAAGGCATAGGAACCTAAATTATTCTGTATAGAAATCGATTCTGTATTCAGCAGACCTGGTGTCGAACCAAGGACTTTTTTATGACAAAATAACATGGAAAAATTTGCTTTGGGATAATCTGACCATTTCTAAAATCCCAAATCGATTATTGCGAATCTATTAAAACGGAAATCTATATTTGTGTTTAATTGAATGATGGATTTCAAATTGTGCGTCAAACCAATGATCATATAGTAAATGATTAGCTGCATTTATGCATTATCCATCACTTCTGTTCATATACATTGTCATAATTTCAACATAAAAACAATCATAAAAATTTTGAAAATCTCGATGTAAATATATTTAAAAAAAGTAGAGAAGTCAAGTGACAAACACAAAAACATATGGAGGTTTTGAAATATATATAAAAAATTATGAACTCCCCAGAATATTATGATCATGTATCCCCAAATCTAGCATAGAGCAATGTGAAAGGAAAAGCCGGAGTAAAGATATTTTGAAAGGCGAGGATTTAACAATACTTCAACAGAACTAACGGAAAACCACAACAATTCAACAAAGGAAAACTGGAGCAAGAGCATATGAAAAAAATTCCTGGTTTTTCCCATCACACATCCTAAGTCCACTGTATCATCCTCGAAACCCAATTAACTTATCATTACTTATTAAGAAAATAAATTGAAATGATATAATACCATTGAAACTTAATCAAAGAAATAAGTAGGTCTTGCATTATATTGGAAAACTTAGAGACGCATTTAAAACCGATGAATTGAAAACAATATATGTAATAATATCTTACTCTCCAGCCACCATTAAAGCACTCAGTGGCTGCCATTATACTTCCCTTGCCCTCCACAGGAGCCAGCGAGAGGCCTCGTACATTCTTCCAATGAATGCCTCCGCAACTTGGTGTCTCTCTTAACCAACTGTCCAATATTGAAGACAGTAGTGGTCTATTTCCACCACTCTCCACTTTACTCCCAAGCTAGAAAACTCTGAGCTTCTGGTATTATTTGAAGAACATTCAGTGCATATTCTCTATATGAATATTAAGACAAACTCATATTATATTAAATATTATTATAAATACCCATTGATATTAATGTAATAACAGCAGATCCAGTTAAATATTTACAAAGCAACTAAACAAGGCAATTACTAATATTAATGAAATATGGTTACAATTTTAATCACCTATAAATAAATGAGTCAGTGAATGTATAATTAGGTATAATTTGAGAAACATCTATATGTAATAGATAGGAGATGGATTAAAGGATATAACTTTAATTTGTAATCATCATGAAGTCATTTATGATACACCACTTTGTGCTGCCAGTGCCTCAATGAGGCCATGGCAGTGGACGATGATGCACAGTCGGACGAAACCACACTTGCCCTTGCACACGAAGTTCCCAAAATGGCCTGTTGAAAAACTACTACTAAATCGTCGACCCAAAACCTTGTGCCAAAGCAGTGCGGAGCTTGTGTTAAAAGTTTAAATGTACTCAAATCAAAAGGGCTAGGCATACTCCTTGCTCCAAAGGACTGGATACACAAATAATATATTTCAATGAATTTCTATGAATCTATTATGTTTCCATCGGAAGTTCTATTGGAAATGGGTACATTGCCAATAAAGAATAGGAATTACGCACCTGTAAAAGAATAATATTAATAAATAACTGATGAAAATTTTAAAACTTAGGTCTCATATTTTTCCCGAAGTAGATAATTAGCAACTTCCCTTTGATCAGTATTTCATGAATAACTCCTAAACAATCAGTTATACAAAAATATCTTTCACACAAAAGTTATATTAAATTGCATTTTCTAAAACTTTTATAAATAATTGTATATACCTAAGTATCAGATTAATGGAGATATTTTGCAAAAATCAGAAACGAGCCTCAAAAAGTACAGCTCGACTTCCAGCTAACCGATTTAAACCAGAAACTAATCAACTCTAACGACACCAACCAAAGTACTATATATGAGATTTGACTTTGATAAAACAAATAGTTTTTATATGACAGTGCCCACAAAGTACATAATCAGTTACTTACGGTTTATCAGTATTTCACGAATAATTCCTTAGCAATCAGTCATAAATAAATATGTTCAATGCAGCAGTTATAGAAAATTACATTTTCTAAAACAAAAGCATATACCTAAATATCTTTTTTTTTAGATATTTCACAAAAAAGGAAAGTTGCTTCCAAGAATAAAGAAAGCTCAACTTCCGGTTAATCGATTTGCTCCAAAAAATTATCCACTCTGTCAGCACACCACAGTATATATATGTGAAGTTTGGTACCGATAGGGCTAATAGTTTTACACATTACAGCCCCCACAAGCACACACACACACACACACACACACACACATAGAAGCAGACATCGTTCCAAAAATGGTCAGAACGTATTCTAGGGACCCAAAAACATGTATTTCGGTTGAAAACTTGAAGTCAAATTCTTTCATGAAAACAATACTTTCTATATACTATGAATATGGAAAAAGTAAAAATCCAATTAGTATGAAGGAATTGACCCTAAAATACATTGTATATTGTATGTTTGCAATAACAAAAGTGTTAAATCTTCTTCCGCTATTCAAAGAGTCTAAACAAGTTCGGTTACAGACCACCCATGGCCATTTTACACTTCCATTATTTCATTGAATTTAAGAAAAAGAAATCCAACAAAGCAAACCAAAACACAGCTTAAATGTAGTGTAACCACAAGGAAGATCATTGAAATAAATCATATTTCCAGAAATACATCCCACAAACTTCGTCCATGATCTCTAATTGGAAATATTCCTATAACTAGAATAAAATCTGCTAGTTAAGATGGCAGACATTGGCTGACTCAAGCAAATTGACGAAATCGTATTGCAACTTGTATAAAAGAACATATTGACAGTAATTGCAATATCATATCTAAATATATATTATAACTCAAATAAGGCATGAAATATATATAAAAAATTATGAACTCACCAGAATATTATGATCATGTATCCCCAAATCTAGCATAGAGCAATGTGAAAGGAAAAGCCGGAGCAAAGATATTTTGAAAAGAGAGGATTTAACAGTACTTCAACAGAACGAACGGAAAACCACCACAATTCAACAGAGGCAAACCGGAGCAAGAGCATATGACAAAAATTCCTGATTTTCCCCATCACACCATCTAAATCCACTGTATCATACTTGAAACCCAATTAGCATATCATTACCGATTAAAAACATAAATCGACATAATATAACACCATTGAAACTTGATCAAAGAAATAATTAGGTCTTGCATTGTATTGGAAAACTTAGAGACGCATTTAAAAACAATATATGTAATAATATCTTACGCTGCAGCCACCCTTAAAGCAAACAGTGGCTGCCGTCATACTTCCCTCGCCCTAAACAGGAGCTGTCGAAAGGCCTCGTACATTCTTCCAATGAATGTCTCCGCCACTTGGTGTCTCTCTTAAGCAACTGTCCCATACTGTAGACTGTAGTGGTCCATTTCCACCATTCTCCACTTTACTCCCAAGCTGCAGCACTCTTGAGCTCCTGGCATTATTTGAGGAACATTCAGTGCATATTCTCTATATGAATAATAGGACAAATACATAATATATTTATTATAATTATAAATTCCAATTTAAATTCCAGTAATAGCAGCTGATCATATTAGATGATTACAAAGCAATTAAACAAGGAAATAACAATTATGGATGCATCCTGCTAAACTTATATTGAAATGAGGATCTATTAAATGATAAAAGAGTTACCTTAGGTTATTCAAGAGGAGAGCCTGCACGAACCTTCCCAAACTAACCTAAAGTATCTGGTTCATCAATTTCTACCACAACTTAGCTTTGTAGTAGGTGATGGTTATTAAGTCAAGATCATTAGGTACTGAATGACTTATCTTGCCAAAGCAATTTAGAATGTGCTGCTATTCCTATTCATTTCACAATTTTTCTCTTCCACAGGATGGTTTAGGAGGAGATTTTAAGGTAGGTAAACCAGTAGACTTTTACCAATATTGTATTTATAAGCACACCATTCCTGAAAGGTTAGAAAAGAGATCATTAATATTCAATGAAAAAACATAAATCATAAAAAATATTATTTTCTAATGATAAGAAGATAACAATACTTATAAAATATATTCTAAAATCTTAAGAAATACATACCTTATTTTGTCATCACCAATTGGGAAGGCATTGGAATGACTGCATCCAACGATAATCTCAAATAAGATGCCTTCTTCAAAGCGCATCGATAATTAACACATCTCACTCATCATGAGAGGTCAGATCAGACCCTCTACATGAAATCTTCAAGTTTTAGTCCCATATTGGGCAGAACTTCTCTATCAAGAGAGGCAAAATGCCTCTCAGTGACGAGAATTGTATCTGCAGATGGTATCTCTCTTTTGATAGCTACCAGAAAGTCTTGAAGGACAAAACATCTCAATCGGAATCCTGATCGTCGATGAGAATATTATTTTGCCAAAGGTAGCTTTCTATTGAGTGATACCATGAGGTACGCAGACCCTCTTTCCATGGCCAGAACCTCTCAAACAGGAGAGGCGTTACACCTCCCCTGAAGAGAACTGTATTCTGAAAATGGTAACTTTCATTCAAGAGCTACCCCGTGGTACCCAGACCCACTCGATGGGCAGAATCTCTCGACCTGGGGGAAGCATCACACCACTCCATAGTGAGAATTTTATTCTGCTAGGGTAGCTCTCTTTTGAAGTTACCAGAAGACCAGCAGGAAGGTTTACTCGAAGATTTTAAGGTAGGTAAACCAGTAGACCTTTATCAATAATGTATTTATAAGCACCCCATTCCTGAAAGGTTAGAAAAGAGAAAGAGACCATTAATATTCAATGAAAAAATTTTAATCATAAAAAATATTATTTTCTAATGATGAGAAGATAACAATACTTAAAAAATATATTCTAAAATCTTAAGAAATACATACCTTATTTTGTCATCACCAATTGGGAAGGCATTGGAATGACTGCATCCAACGATAATCTCAAATAAGATGCCTTCTTCAAAGCGCATCAATTATTAACACTTCTCACTCATCATGAGAGGTCAGATCGGACCCTCTACATGAAATCTTCAAGTTTTAATCCCATAATGGGCAGAACTTCTCTATCAAGAGAGGCAAAATGCCTCTCGGTGACGAGAATTGTATCTGCAGATGGTATCTCTCTTTTGATAGCTACCAGAAAGTCTTGAAGGGCAAAACATCTCAATCGGAATCCTGATCGTCGATGAGAATATTATTTTGCCAAAGGTAGCTTTCTATTGAGTGATACCATGAGGTACGCAGACCCTCTTTCCATGAGCAGAACCTCTCAAACAGGAGAGGCGTTACACCTCCCCTGAAAAGAACTGTATTCTGAAAATGGTACCTTTCATTCAAGTGCTACCCCGTGGTACCCAGACCCACTCGATGGGCAGAATCTCTCGACCTGGGGGAGGCATCACACCACTCCATAGTGAGAATTTTATTCTGCTAGGGTAGCTCTCTTTTGAAGTTACCAGAGGACCAGAAGATCTCTCCATATGGGTACCTATAAAACAATAGTTGTTAATTATGTCCTTAAAATAATTGAATAATATTTTCCAATTTTATTTAGATATTTCCAAAGTATTCTAGGCTTAATCCTATTTGCTCTAAAATTTGTAACCCTATGTTGATTCATTACCTCGAAAGTCCTGTTAATATATTGAAGAGTTAGACAGTTTTCCCTATGCCTAATCAACAACATCCAAAGATTTCTTATTTTTCTGTCCCCAGCTGCTCGGGTTCAATGGACATAGGTACGGCATTGCTTAGTCCCACATCAAGTTGACCTCAACTAATGCAAACTTACGTTCTTCATCTGCGTGCTCATAGGAGTAGTTGGTTTTTTTTACCATCTCTCTCTAATGCCGTCTATGGTTATTGTATGTCCGATGCGAATAAAGCTTCAAATGCACTCAAATATCTATTATAATTTTCAAACTTTGGATTATGTTCTGCCATAAAGCTAGTTTAGTGTAGTTATCACACGTTCATTGACTATATAGAAATTTGCTTACCTTTCCGGATCATTAGTGACCGATATCCACTGGTTTTCCATAGTAGTCAGCATCGAACACATGACACTGAAGTTAAAAATCTTTTCTTGGTGGTTAAACGTTATGGCCAGTACATTGAAGAAATTTCAAGTCAGTGACACTTATGAAATATGGTTACAATTTTAATCCCGTATTAATGAATGAGTCAGTGAATGTATAATTAGGTATAATTTGAGAAACATCTATATGTAATAGATAGGAGATGGATTAACGGATATAACTTTAATTTGTAATCATCATAAAGTCATTTTTGATACACCACTTTGTGCTACCAGTGCCTCAATGAGGCCATGGCAGTGGACGATGATGCACAGTCGGACAAAACCACACTTGCCCTTGCACACGAAGTTCCCAAAATGGCCTGTGGAAAAACTACTACTAAATCGTCGACCCAAAACCTTGTGCCAAAGCAGTGCGGAGCTTGTGTTAAAAGTTTAATGTACTCAAATCAAACTAGCTAGGCATACTCCTTGCTCCAAAGGACTGGATACACAAACAATATATTTCAATGAATTTCTATGAATCTATTATGTTTCCATAGGAAGTTCTATTGGAAATGGGTACATTGCCAATAAAGAATAGGAATTACGCACCTGTAAAAGAATAATATTAATAAATTACTGATGAAAATTTTAAAACTTAGGTCTCATATATTTCCTGAAGTAGATAATTAGCAACTTCCCTTTGATCAGTATTTCATGAATAACTCCTAAACAATCAGTTATACAAAAATATCTTTCACACAAAAGTTATATTAAATTGCATTTTCTAAAACTTTTATAAATAATTGTATATATCTAAGTATCAGATTAATGGAGATATTTTGCAAAAATCAGAAACGAGCCTCAAAAAGTACAGCTCGACTTCCAGCTAACCAATTTAAACCAGAAACTAATCAACTCTAACGACACCAACCAAAGTACTATATATGAGATTTGACTTTGATAAAACAAATAGTTTTTATATGACAGTGCCCACAAAGTACATAATCAGTTACTTCCGGTTTTTCAGTATTTCACGAATAATTCCTTAGCAATCAGTCATAAATAAATATGTTCAATGCAGCAGTTATAGAAAATTACATTTTCTAAAACAAAAGCATATACCTAAATATCTTTTTTTTTAGATATTTCACAAAAAAGGAAAGTTGCTTCCAAGAATAAAGAAAGCTCAACTTCCGGTTAATCGATTTGCTCCAAAAAATTATCAACTCTGTCAGCACACCACAGTATATATATGTGAAGTTTGGTACCGATAGGGCTAATAATTTCACATTAGAGCCCCTACAAGCACACACACACACACACACACACACATAGAAGCAGACATCGTTCCAAAAATGGTCAGAACGTATTCTAGGGACCCAAAAACATGTATTTCGGTTGAAAACTCGAAGTCAAATTCTTTCATGAAAACAATACTTTCTATATACTATGAATATCGAAAAAGTAAAAATCCAATTAGTATGAAGGAATTGACCCTAAAATACATTGTATATTGTATGTTTGCAATAACAAAAGTGTTAAATCTTCTTCCGCTATTCAAAGAGTCTAAACAAGTTCGGTTACAGACCACCCATGGCCATTTTACACTTCCATTATTTCATTGAATTTAAGAAAAAGAAATCCAACAAAGCAAACCAAAACACAGCTTAAATGTAAAGTAACCACAAGGAAGATCATTGAAATAAATCATATTTCCAGAAATACATCCCACAAACTTCGTCCATGATCTCTAATTGGAAATATTCCTATAACTAGAATAAAATCTGCTAGTTAAGATGGCAGACATTGGCTGACTCAAGCAAATTGACGAAATCGTATTGCAACTTGTATAAAAGAACATATTGACAGTAATTGCAATATCATATCTAAATATATATTATAACTCAAATAAGGCATGAAATATATATAAAAAATTATGAACTCACCAGAATATTATGATCATGTATCCCCAAATCTAGCATAGAGCAATGTGAAAGGAAAAGCCGGAGCAAACATATTTTGAAAAGAGAGGATTTAACAGTACTTCAACAGAACGAACGGAAAACCACCACAATTCAACAGAGGCAAACTGGAGCAAGAGCATATGACAAAAATTCCTGATTTTCCCCATCACACCATCTAAATCCACTGTATCATACTTGAAACCCAATTAGCATATCATTACCGATTAGAAACATAAATCGACATGATATAACACCATTGAAACTTGATCAAAGAAATAATTAGGTCTTGCATTGTATTGGAAAACTTAGAGATGCATTTAAAAACAATATATGTAATAATATCTTACGCTGCAGCCACCCTTAAAGCAAACAGTGGCTGCCGTCATACTTCCCTCGCCCTAAACAGGAGCTGTCGAAAGGCCTCGTACATTCTTCCAATGAATGTCTCCGCCACTTGGTGTCTCTCTTAAGCAACTGTCCCATACTGTAGACTGTAGAGGTCCATTTCCACCATTCTCCACTTTACTCCCAAGCTGCAGCACTCTTGAGCTTCTGGCATTATTTGAGGAACATTCAGTGCATAATCTCTATATGAATAATAGGACAAATACATAATATATTTATTATAATTATAAATTCCTATTTAAATTCCAGTAATAGCAGCTGATCATATTAGATGATTACAAATCAATTAAACAAGGAAATAACAATTTTGGATGCATCCTGCTAAACTTATATTGAAATGAGGATCTATTTAATGATAGAAGAGTTACCTTAGGTTATTCAAGAGGAGAGCCTGCACGAACCTTCCCAAACTAACCTAAAGTATCTTGTTCATTGATTTCTACCATAACTTAGGTTTGTAGTAGGTGATGGTTATTAAGTCAAGATCATTAGGTACTGAATGACTTATCTTGCCAAAGCAATTTAGAATGTGCTGTTATTCCTATTCATTTCACAATTTTTCTCTTCCACAGGTTGGTTTAGGAGGACATTTTAAGGTAGGTAAACCAGTAGACTTTTACCAATATTGTATTTATAAGCACACCATTCCTGAAAGGTTAGAAAAGAGATCATTAATATTCAATGAAAAAACATAAATCATAAAAATTATTATTTTCTATTGATAATACGATACCAATACTTAAAAAATATATTCTAAAATCTTAAGATATATATACCTTATTTTGTCATCACCAATTGGGAAGGCATTGGAATGACTGCATCCAACGATAATCTCAAATAAGATGCCTGCTTCAAAGGGCATCGATAATTAACACATCTCACTCATCATGAGAGGTCAGATCAGACCCTCTACATGAAATCTTCAAGTTTTAGTCCCATAATGGGCAGAACTTCTCTTTCAAGAGAGGCAAAATGCCTCTCAGTGACGAGAATTGTATCTGCAGATGGTATCTCTCTTTTGATAGCTACCAGAAAGTCTTGAAGGACAAAACATCTCAATCGGAATCCTGATCGTCGATGAGAATATTATTTTGCCAAAGGTAGCTTTCTATTGAGTGATACCATGAGGTACGCAGACCCTCTTTCCATGGGCAGAACCTCTCAAACAGGAGAGGCGTTACACCTCCCCTGAAGAGAACTGTATTCTGAAAATGGTAACTTTCATTCAAGAGCTACCCCGTGGTACCCAGACCCACTCGATGGGCAGAATCTCTCGACCTGGGGGAAGCATCACACCACTCCATAGTGAGAATTTTATTCTGCTAGGGTAGCTCTCTTTTGAAGTTACCAGAAGACCAGCAAGAAGGTTTACTCGAAGATTTTAAGGTAGGTAAACTAGTAGACCTTTATCAATAATGTATTTATAAGCACCCCATTCCTGAAAGGATAGAAAAGAGACCATTAATATTCAATGAAAAAATTTTAATCATAAAAAATATTATTTTCTAAGGATGAGAAGATAACAATACTTAAAAAATATATTCTAAAATCTTAAGAAATACATACCTTATTTTGTCATCACCAATTGGGAAGGCATTGGAATGACTGCATCCAACGATAATCTCAAATAAGATGCCTTCTTCAAAGCGCATCAATTATTAACACTTCTCACTCATCATGAGAGGTCAGATCGGACCCTCTACATGAAATCTTCAAGTTTTAATCCCATAATGGGCAGAACTTCTCTATCAAGAGAGGCAAAATGCCTCTCGGTGACGAGAATTGTATCTGCAGATGGTATCTCTCTTTTGATAGCTACCAGAAAGTCTTGAAGGGCAAAACATCTCAATCGGAATCCTGATCGTCGATGAGAATATTATTTTGCCAAAGGTAGCTTTCTATTGAGTGATACCATGAGGTACGCAGACCCTCTTTCCATGGGCAGAACCTCTCAAACAGGAGAGGCGTTACACCTCCCCTGAAGAGAACTGTATTCTGAAAATGGTACCTTTCATTCAAGAGCTACCCCGTGGTACCCAGACCCACTCGATGGGCAGAATCTCTCGACCTGGGGGAGGCATCACACCACTCCATAGTGAGATTTTATTCTGCTAGGGTAGCTCTCTTTTGAAGTTACCAGAGGACCAGAAGATCTCTCCATATGGGTACCTATAAAACAATAGTTGTTAATTATGTCCTTAAAATAATTGAATAATATTTTCCAATTTTATTTAGATATTTCCAAAGTATTCTAGGCTTAATCCTATTTGCTCTAAAATTTGTAACCCTATGTTGATTCATTACCTCGAAAGTCCTGTTAATATATTGAAGAATTAGACAGTTTTCCCTATGCCTAATCAACAACATCCAAAGATTTCTTATTTTTCTGTCCCCAGCTGCTCGGGTTCAATGGACATAGGTACGGCATTGCTTAGTCCCACATCAAGTTGACCTCAACTAATGCAAACTTACGTTCTTCATCTGCGTGCTCATAGGAGTAGTTGTTTTTTTTTACCATCTCTCTCTAATGCCGTCTATGGTTATTGTATGTCCGATGCGAATAAAGCTTCAAATGCACTCAAATATCTATTATAATTTTCAAACTTTGGATTATGTTCTGACATAAAGCTAGTTTAGTTTAGTTATCACACGTTCATTGACTATATAGAAATTTGCTTACCTTTCCGGATCATTAGTGACCGATATCCACTGGTTTTCCATAGTAGTCAGCATCGAACACATGACACTGAAGTTAAAAATCTTTTCTTGGTGGTTAAACGTTATGGCCAGTACATTGAAGAAATTTCAAGTCAGTGACACTTATGAAATATGGTTACAATTTTAATCCCGTATTAATGAATGAGTCAGTGAATGTATAATTAGGTATAATTTGAGAAACATCTATATGTAATAGATAGGAGATGGATTAACCGATATAACTTTAATTTGTAATCATCATAAAGTCATTTTTGATACACCACTTTGTGCTACCAGTGCCTCAATGAGGCCATGGCAGTGGACGATGATGCACAGTCGGACAAAACCACACTTGCCCTTGCACACGAAGTTCCCAAAATGGCCTGTGGAAAAACTACTACTAAATCGTCGACCCAAAACCTTGTGCCAAAGCAGTGCGGAGCTTGTGTTAAAAGTTTAATGTACTCAAATCAAACTAGCTAGGCATACTCCTTGCTCCAAAGGACTGGATACACAAACAATATATTTCAATGAATTTCTATGAATCTATTATGTTTCCATAGGAAGTTCTATTGGAAATGGGTACATTGCCAATAAAGAATAGGAATTACGCACCTGTAAAAGAATAATATTAATAAATTACTGATGAAAATTTTAAAACTTAGGTCTCATATATTTCCTGAAGTAGATAATTAGCAACTTCCCTTTGATCAGTATTTCATGAATAACTCCTAAACAATCAGTTATACAAAAATATCTTTCACACAAAAGTTATATTAAATTGCATTTTCTAAAACTTTTATAAATAATTGTATATATCTAAGTATCAGATTAATGGAGATATTTTGCAAAAATCAGAAACGAGCCTCAAAAGGTACAGCTCGACTTCCAGCTAACCAATTTAAACCAGAAACTAATCAACTCTAACGACACCAACCAAAGTACTATATATGAGATTTGACTTTGATAAAACAAATAGTTTTTATATGACAGTGCCCACAAAGTACATAATCAGTTACTTCCGGTTTTTCAGTATTTCACGAATAATTCCTTAGCAATCAGTCATAAATAAATATGTTCAATGCAGCAGTTATAGAAAATTACATTTTCTAAAACAAAAGCATATACCTAAATATCTTTTTTTTTAGATATTTCACAAAAAAGGAAAGTTGCTTCCAAGAATAAAGAAAGCTCAACTTCCGGTTAATCGATTTGCTCCAAAAAATTATCAACTCTGTCAGCACACCACAGTATATATATGTGAAGTTTGGTACCGATAGGGCTAATAATTTCACATTAGAGCCCCTACAAGCACACACACACACACACACAAACACACATAGAAGCAGACATCGTTCCAAAAATGGTCAGAACGTATTCTAGGGACCCAAAAACATGTATTTCGGTTGAAAACTCGAAGTCAAATTCTTTCATGAAAACAATACTTTCTATATACTATGAATATCGAAAAAGTAAAAATCCAATTAGTATGAAGGAATTGACCCTAAAATACATTGTATATTGTATGTTTGCAATAACAAAAGTGTTAAATCTTCTTCCGCTATTCAAAGAGTCTAAACAAGTTCGGTTACAGACCACCCATGGCCATTTTACACTTCCATTATTTCATTGAATTTAAGAAAAAGAAATCCAACAAAGCAAACCAAAACACAGCTTAAATGTAAAGTAACCACAAGGAAGATCATTGAAATAAATCATATTTCCAGAAATACATCCCACAAACTTCGTCCATGATCTCTAATTGGAATTATTCCTATAACTAGAATAAAATCTGCTAGTTAAGATGGCAGACATTGGCTGACTCAAGCAAATTGACGAAATCGTATTGCAACTTGTATAAAAGAACATATTGACAGTAATTGCAATATCATATCTAAATATATATTATAACTCAAATAAGGCATGAAATATATATAAAAAATTATGAACTCACCAGAATATTATGATCATGTATCCCCAAATCTAGCATAGAGCATTGTGAAAGGAAAAGCCGGAGCAAACATATTTTGAAAAGAGAGGATTTAACAGTACTTCAACAGAACGAACGGAAAACCACCACAATTCAACAGAGGCAAACTGGAGCAAGAGCATATGACAAAAATTCCTGATTTTCCCCATCACACCATCTAAATCCACTATATCATACTTGAAACCCAATTAGCATATCATTACCGATTAGAAACATAAATCGACATGATATAAAACCATTGAAACTTGATCAAAGAAATAATTAGGTCTTGCATTGTATTGGAAAACTTAGAGACGCATTTAAAAACAATATATGTAATAATATCTTACGCTGCAGCCACCCTTAAAGCAAACAGTGGCTGCCGTCATACTTCCCTCCCCCTAAACAGGAGCTGTCGAAAGGCCTCGTACATTCTTCCAATGAATGTCTCCACCACTTGGTGTCTCTCTTAAGCAACTGTCCCATATTGTAGACTGTAGTGGTCCATCTCCACCATTCTCCATTTTACTCCCAAGCTGCAGCACTCTTGAGCTTCTGGCATTATTTGAGGAACATTCAGTGCATAATCTCTATATGAATAATAGGACAAATACATAATATATTTATTATAATTATAAATTCCAATTTAAATTCCAGTAATAGCAGCTGATCATATTAGATGATTACAAAGCAATAAAACAAGGAAATAACAATTTTGGATGCATCCTGCTAAACTTATATTGAAATTAGGATCTATTTAATGATAAAAGAGTTACCTTAGTTTATTCAAGAGGAGAGCCTGCACGAACCTTCCCAAACTAACCTAAAGTATCTGGTTCATCGATTTCTACCATAACTTAGGTTTGTAGTAGGTGATGGTTATTAAGTCAAGATCATTAGGTACTGAATGACTTATCTTGCCAAAGCAATTTAGAATGTGCTGCTGCTAATCCTATTCATTTCACAATTTTTCTCTTCTACAGGATGGTTTAGGAGGACATTTTAAGGTAGGTAAACCAGTAGACTTTTACCAATATTGTATTTATAAGCACACCATTCCTGAAAGGTTAGAAAAGGGATCATTAATATTCAATGAAAAAACATAAATCATAAAAATTATTATTTTCTATTGATAATACGATACCAATACTTAAAAAATATATTCTAAAATCTTAATATATATATACCTTATTTTGTCATCACCAATTGGGAAGGCATTGGAATGACTGCATCCAACGATAATCTCAAATAAGATGCCTGCTTCAAAGCGCATCGATAATTAACACATCTCACTCATCATGAGAGGTCAGATCAGACCCTCTACATGAAATCTTCAAGTTTTAGTCCCATAATGGGCAGAACTTCTCTATCAAGAGAGGCAAAATGCCTCTCAGTGACGAGAATTGTATCTGCAGATGGTATCTCTCTTTTGATAGCTACCAGAAAGTCTTGAAGGACAAAACATCTCAATCGGAATCCTGATCGTCGATGAGAATATTATTTTGCCAAAGGTAGCTTTCTATTGAGTGATACCATGAGGTACGCAGACCCTCTTTCCATGGGCAGAACCTCTCAAACAGGAGAGGCGTTACACCTCCCCTGAAGAGAACTGTATTCTGAAAATGGTAACTTTCATTCAAGAGCTACCCCGTGGTACCCAGACCCACTCGATGGCCAGAATCTCTCGACCTGGGGGAAGCATCACACCACTCCATAGTGAGAATTTTATTCTGCTAGGGTAGCTCTCTTTTGAAGTTACCAGAAGACCAGCAAGAAGGTTTACTCGAAGATTTTAAGGTAGGTAAACCAGTAGACCTTTATCAATAATGTATTTATAAGCACCCCATTCCTGAAAGGATAGAAAAGAGACCATTAATATTCAATGAAAAAATTTTAATCATAAAAAATATTATTTTCTAATGATGAGAAGATAACAATACTTAAAAAATATATTCTAAAATCTTAAGAAATACATACCTTATTTTGTCATCACCAATTGGGAAGGCATTGGAATGACTGCATCCAACGATAATCTCAAATAAGATACCTTCTTCAAAGCGCATCAATTATTAACACTTCTCACTCATCATGAGAGGTCAGATCGGACCCTCTACATGAAATCTTCAAGTTTTAGTCCCATAATGGGCAGAACTTCTCTATCAAGAGAGGCAAAATGCCTCTCGGTGACGAGAATTGTATCTGCAGATGGTATCTCTCTTATGATAGCTACCAGAAAGTCTTGAAGGGCAAAACATCTCAATCGGAATCCTGATCGTCGATGAGAATATTATTTTGCCAAAGGTAGCTTTCTATTGAGTGATACCATGAGGTACGCAGACCCTCTTTCCATGAGCAGAACCTCTCAAACAGGAGAGGCGTTACACCTCCCCTGAAGAGAACTGTATTCTGAAAATGGTACCTTTCATTCAAGAGCTACCCCGTGGTACCCAGACCCACTCGATGGGCAGAATCTCTCAACCTGGGGGAGGCATCACACCACTCCATAGTGAGAATTTTATTCTGCTAGGGTAGCTCTCTTTTGAAGTTACCAGAGGACCAGAAGATCTCTCCATATGGGTACCTATAAAACAATAGTTGTTAATTATGTCCTTAAAATAATTGAATAATATTTTCCAATTTTATTTAGATATTTCCAAAGTATTCTAGGCTTAATCCTATTTGCTCTAAAATTTGTAACCCTATGTTGATTCATTACCTCGAAAGTCCTGTTAATATATTGAAGAATTAGACAGTTTTCCCTGTGCCTAATCAACAACATCCAAAGATTTCTTATTTTTCTGTCCCCAGCTGCTCGGGTTCAATGGACATAGGTACGGCATTGCTTAGTCCCACATCAAGTTGACCTCAACTAATGCAAACTTACGTTCTTCATCTGCGTGCTCATAGGAGTAGTTGGTTTTTTTTACCATCTCTCTCTAATGCCGTCTATGGTTATTGTATGTCCGATGCGAATAAAGCTTCAAATGCACTCAAATATCTATTATAATTTTCAAACTTTGGATTATGTTCTGCCATAAAGCTAGTTTAGTTTAGTTATCACACGTTCATTGACTATATAGAAATTTGCTTACCTTTCCGGATCATTAGTGACCGATATCCACTGGTTTTCCATAGTAGTCAGCCTTGAACACATGACACTGAAGCTAAAAATCGTTTTTTTCTTGGTGGTTAAACGTTATGGCCAGTACATTGAAGAAATTTCAAGTCAGTGGCACTTATGAAATATGGTTACAATTTTAATCCCGTATGAATGATTGAGTCAGTGAATGTATAATTAGGTATAATTTGAGAAACATCTATATGTAATAGATAGGAGATGGATTAACCGATATAACTTTAATTTGTAATCATCATAAAGTCATTTTTGATACACCACTTTGTGCTACCAGTGCCTCAATGAGGCCATGGCAGTGGACGATGATGCACAGTCGGACAAAACCACACTTGCCCTTGCACACAAAGTTCCCAAAATGGCCTGAGGAAAAACTACTACTAAATCGTCGACCCAAAACCTTGTGCCAAAGCAGTGCGGAGCTTGTGTTAAAAGTTTAATGTACTCAAATCAAACTAGCTAGGCATACTCCTTGCTCCAAAGGACTGGATACACAAACAATATATTTCAATGAATTTCTATGAATCTATTATGTTTCCATAGGAAGTTCTATTGGAAATGGGTACATTGCCAATAAAGAATAGGAATTACGCACCTGTAAAAGAATAATATTAATAAATTACTGATGAAAATTTTAAAACTTAGGTCTCATATATTTCCTGAAGTAGATAATTAGCAACTTCCCTTTGATCAGTATTTCATGAATAACTCCTAAACAATCAGTTATACAAAAATATCTTTCACACAAAAGTTATATTAAATTGCATTTTCTAAAACTTTTATAAATAATTGTATATATCTAAGTATCAGATTAATGGAGATATTTTGCAAAAATCAGAAACGAGCCTCAAAAAGTACAGCTCGACTTCCAGCTAACCAATTTAAACCAGAAACTAATCAACTCTAACGACACCAACCAAAGTACTATATATGAGATTTGACTTTGATAAAACAAATAGTTTTTATATGACAGTGCCCACAAAGTACATAATCAGTTACTTCCGGTTTTTCAGTATTTCACGAATAATTCCTTAGCAATCAGTCATAAATAAATATGTTCAATGCAGCAGTTATAGAAAATTACATTTTCTAAAACAAAAGCATATACCTAAATATCTTTTTTTTTAGATATTTCACAAAAAAGGAAAGTTGCTTCCAAGAATAAAGAAAGCTCAACTTCCGGTTAATCAATTTGCTCCAAAAAATTATCAACTCTGTCAGCACACCACAGTATATATATGTGAAGTTTGGTACCGATAGGGCTAATAATTTCACATTAGAGCCCCTACAAGCACACACACACACACACATAGAAGCAGACATCGTTCCAAAAATGGTCAGAACGTATTCTAGGGACCCAAAAACATGTATTTCGGTTGAAAACTCGAAGTCAAATTCTTTCATGAAAACAATACTTTCTATATACTATGAATATCGAAAAAGTAAAAATCCAATTAGTATGAAGGAATTGACCCTAAAATACATTGTATATTGTATGTTTGCAATAACAAAAGTGTTAAATCTTCTTCCGCTATTCAAAGAGTCTAAACAAGTTCGGTTACAGACCACCCATGGCCATTTTACACTTCCATTATTTCATTGAATTTAAGAAAAAGAAATCCAACAAAGCAAACCAAAACACAGCTTAAATGTAAAGTAACCACAAGGAAGATCATTGAAATAAATCATATTTCCAGAAATACATCCCACAAACTTCGTCCATGATCTCTAATTGGAAATATTCCTATAACTAAAATAAAATCTGCTAGTTAAGATGGCAGACATTGGCTGACTCAAGCAAATTGACGAAATCGTATTGCAACTTGTATAAAAGAACATATTGACAGTAATTGCAATATCATATCTAAATATATATTATAACTCCAATAAGGCATGAAATATATATAAAAAATTATGAACTCACCAGAATATTATGATCATGTATCCCCAAATCTAGCATAGAGCAATGTGAAAGGAAAAGCCGGAGCAAACATATTTTGAAAAGAGAGGATTTAACAGTACTTCAACAGAACGAACGGAAAACCACCACAATTCAACAGAGGCAAACTGGAGCAAGAGCATATGACAAAAATTCCTGATTTTCCCCATCACACCATCTAAATCCACTGTATCATACTTGAAACCCAATTAGCATATCATTACCGATTAGAAACATAAATCGACATGATATAACACCATTGAAACTTGATCAAAGAAATAATTAGGTCTTGCATTGTATTGGAAAACTTAGAGACGCATTTAAAAACAATATATGTAATAAAATCTTACGCTGCAGCCACCCTTAAAGCAAACAGTGGCTGCCGTCATACTTCCCTCGCCCTAAACAGGAGCTGTCGAAAGGCCTCGTACATTCTTCCAATGAATGTCTCCACCACTTGGTGTCTCTCTTAAGCAACTGTCCCATACTGTAGACTGTAGAGGTCCATTTCCACCATTCTCCACTTTACTCCCAAGCTGCAGCACTCTTGAGCTTCTGGCATTATTTGAGGAACATTCAGTGCATAATCTCTATATGAATAATAGGACAAATACATAATATATTTATTATAATTATAAATTCCTATTTAAATTCCAGTAATAGCAGCTGATCATATTAGATGATTACAAATCAATTAAACAAGGAAATAACAATTTTGGATGCATCCTGCTAAACTTATATTGAAATTAGGATCTATTTAATGATAAAAGAGTTACCTTAGGTTATTCAAGAGGAGAGCCTGCACGAACCTTCCCAAACTAACCTAAAGTATCTTGTTCATCGATTTCTACCATAACTTAGGTTTGTAGTAGGTGATGGTTATTAAGTCAAGATCATTAGGTACTGAATGACTTATCTTGCCAAAGCAATTTAGAATGTGCTGCTATTCCTATTCATTTCACAATTTTTCTCTTCCACAGGATGGTTTAGGAGGACATTTTAAGGTAGATAAACCAGTAGACTTTTACCAATATTGTATTTATAAGCACACCATTCCTGAAAGGTTAGAAAAGAGATCATTAATATTCAATGAAAAAACATAAATCATAAAAATTATTATTTTCTATTGATAATACGATACCAATACTTAAAAAATATATTCTAAAATCTTAAGATATATATACCTTATTTTGTCATCACCAATTGGGAAGGCATTGGAATGACTGCATCCAACGATAATCTCAAATAAGATGCCTGCTTCAAAGCGCATCGATAATTAACACATCTCACTCATCATGAGAGGTCAGATCAGACCCTCTACATGAAATCTTCAAGTTTTAGTCCCATAATGGGCAGAACTTCTCTATCAAGAGAGGCAAAATGCCTCTCAGTGACGAGAATTGTATCTGCAGATGGTATCTCTCTTTTGATAGCTACCAGAAAGTCTTGAAGGACAAAACATCTCAATCGGAATCCTGATCGTCGATGAGAATATTATTTTGCCAAAGGTAGCTTTCTATTGAGTGATACCATGAGGTACGCAGACCCTCTTTCCATGGGCAGAACCTCTCAAACAGGAGAGGCGTTACACCTCCCCTGAAGAGAACTGTATTCTGAAAATGGTAACTTTCATTCAAGAGCTACCCCGTGGTACCCAGACCCACTCGATGGGCAGAATCTCTCGACCTGGGGGAAGCATCACACCACTCCATAGTGAGAATTTTATTCTGCTAGGGTAGCTCTCTTTTGAAGTTACCAGAAGACCAGCAAGAAGGTTTACTCGAAGATTTTAAGGTAGGTAAACTAGTAGACCTTTATCAATAATGTATTTATAAGCACCCCATTCCTGAAAGGATAGAAAAGAGACCATTAATATTCAATGAAAAAATTTTAATCATAAAAAATATTATTTTCTAATGATGAGAAGATAACAATACTTAAAAAATATATTCTAAAATCTTAAGAAATACATACCTTATTTTGTCATCACCAATTGGGAAGGCATTGGAATGACTGCATCCAACGATAATCTCAAATAAGATGCCTTCTTCAAAGCGCATCAATTATTAACACTTCTCACTCATCATGAGAGGTCAGATCGGACCCTCTACATGAAATCTTCAAGTTTTAATCCCATAATGGGCAGAACTTCTCTATCAAGAGAGGCAAAATGCCTCTCGGTGACGAGAATTGTATCTGCAGATGGTATCTCTCTTTTGATAGCTACCAGAAAGTCTTGAAGGGCAAAACATCTCAATCGGAATCCTGATCGTCGATGAGAATATTATTTTGCCAAAGGTAGCTTTCTATTGAGTGATACCATGAGGTACGCAGACCCTCTTTCCATGAGCAGAACCTCTCAAACAGGAGAGGCGTTACACCTCCCCTGAAAAGAACTGTATTCTGAAAATGGTACCTTTCATTCAAGTGCTACCCCGTGGTACCCAGACCCACTCGATGGGCAGAATCTCTCGACCTGGGGGAGGCATCACACCACTCCATAGTGAGAATTTTATTCTGCTAGGGTAGCTCTCTTTTGAAGTTACCAGAGGACCAGAAGATCTCTCCATATGGGTACCTATAAAACAATAGTTGTTAATTATGTCCTTAAAATAATTGAATAATATTTTCCAATTTTATTTAGATATTTCCAAAGTATTCTAGGCTTAATCCTATTTGCTCTAAAATTTGTAACCCTATGTTGATTCATTACCTCGAAAGTCCTGTTAATATATTGAAGAGTTAGACAGTTTTCCCTATGCCTAATCAACAACATCCAAAGATTTCTTATTTTTCTGTCCCCAGCTGCTCGGGTTCAATGGACATAGGTACGGCATTGCTTAGTCCCACATCAAGTTGACCTCAACTAATGCAAACTTACGTTCTTCATCTGCGTGCTCATAGGAGTAGTTGGTTTTTTTTACCATCTCTCTCTAATGCCGTCTATGGTTATTGTATGTCCGATGCGAATAAAGCTTCAAATGCACTCAAATATCTATTATAATTTTCAAACTTTGGATTATGTTCTGCCATAAAGCTAGTTTAGTGTAGTTATCACACGTTCATTGACTATATAGAAATTTGCTTACCTTTCCGGATCATTAGTGACCGATATCCACTGGTTTTCCATAGTAGTCAGCATCGAACACATGACACTGAAGTTAAAAATCTTTTCTTGGTGGTTAAACGTTATGGCCAGTACATTGAAGAAATTTCAAGTCAGTGACACTTATGAAATATGGTTACAATTTTAATCCCGTATTAATGAATGAGTCAGTGAATGTATAATTAGGTATAATTTGAGAAACATCTATATGTAATAGATAGGAGATGGATTAACGGATATAACTTTAATTTGTAATCATCATAAAGTCATTTTTGATACACCACTTTGTGCTACCAGTGCCTCAATGAGGCCATGGCAGTGGACGATGATGCACAGTCGGACAAAACCACACTTGCCCTTGCACACAAAGTTCCCAAAATGGCCTGTGGAAAAACTACTACTAAATCGTCGACCCAAAACCTTGTGCCAAAGCAGTGCGGAGCTTGTGTTAAAAGTTTAATGTACTCAAATCAAACTAGCTAGGCATACTCCTTGCTCCAAAGGACTGGATACACAAACAATATATTTCAATGAATTTCTATGAATCTATTATGTTTCCATAGGAAGTTCTATTGGAAATGGGTACATTGCCAATAAAGAATAGGAATTACGCACCTGTAAAAGAATAATATTAATAAATTACTGATGAAAATTTTAAAACTTAGGTCTCATATATTTCCTGAAGTAGATAATTAGCAACTTCCCTTTGATCAGTATTTCATGAATAACTCCTAAACAATCAGTTATACAAAAATATCTTTCACACAAAAGTTATATTAAATTGCATTTTCTAAAACTTTTATAAATAATTGTATATATCTAAGTATCAGATTAATGGAGATATTTTGCAAAAATCAGAAACGAGCCTCAAAAAGTACAGCTCGACTTCCAGCTAACCAATTTAAACCAGAAACTAATCAACTCTAACGACACCAACCAAAGTACTATATATGAGATTTGACTTTGATAAAACAAATAGTTTTTATATGACAGTGCCCACAAAGTACATAATCAGTTACTTCCGGTTTTTCAGTATTTCACGAATAATTCCTTAGCAATCAGTCATAAATAAATATGTTCAATGCAGCAGTTATAGAAAATTACATTTTCTAAAACAAAAGCATATACCTAAATATCTTTTTTTTTCACAAAAAAGGAAAGTTGCTTCCAAGAATAAAGAAAGCTCAACTTCCGGTTAATCGATTTGCTCCAAAAAATTATCAACTCTGTCAGCACACCACAGTATATATATGTGAAGTTTGGTACCGATAGGGCTAATAATTTCACATTAGAGCCCCTACAAGCACACACACACACACACATAGAAGCAGACATCGTTCCAAAAATGGTCAGAACGTATTCTAGGGACCCAAAAACATGTATTTCGGTTGAAAACTCGAAGTCAAATTCTTTCATAAAAACAATACTTTCTATATACTATGAATATCGAAAAAGTAAAAATCCAATTAGTATGAAGGAATTGACCCTAAAATACATTGTATATTGTATGTTTGCAATAACAAAAGTGTTAAATCTTCTTCCGCTATTCAAAGAGTCTAAACAAGTTCGGTTACAGACCACCCATGGCCATTTTACACTTCCATTATTTCATTGAATTTAAGAAAAAGAAATCCAACAAAGCAAACCAAAACACAGCTTAAATGTAAAGTAACCACAAGGAAGATCATTGAAATAAATCATATTTCCAGAAATACATCCCACAAACTTCGTCCATGATCTCTAATTGGAAATATTCCTATAACTAGAATAAAATCTGCTAGTTAAGATGGCAGACATTGGCTGACTCAAGCAAATTGACGAAATCGTATTGCAACTTGTATAAAAGAACATATTGACAGTAATTGCAATATCATATCTAAATATATATTATAACTCAAATAAGGCATGAAATATATATAAAAAATTATGAACTCACCAGAATATTATGATCATGTATCCCCAAATCTAGCATAGAGCAATGTGAAAGGAAAAGCCGGAGCAAACATATTTTGAAAAGAGAGGATTTAACAGTACTTCAACAGAACGAACGGAAAACCACCACAATTCAACAGAGGCAAACTGGAGCAAGAGCATATGACAAAAATTCCTGATTTTCCCCATCACACCATCTAAATCCACTGTATCATACTTGAAACCCAATTAGCATATCATTACCGATTAGAAACATAAATCGACATGATATAACACCATTGAAACTTGATCAAAGAAATAATTAGGTCTTGCATTGTATTGGAAAACTTAGAGATGCATTTAAAAACAATATATGTAATAATATCTTACGCTGCAGCCACCCTTAAAGCAAACAGTGGCTGCCGTCATACTTCCCTCGCCCTAAACAGGAGCTGTCGAAAGGCCTCGTACATTCTTCCAATGAATGTCTCCACCACTTGGTGTCTCTCTTAAGCAACTGTCCCATACTGTAGACTGTAGAGGTCCATTTCCACCATTCTCCACTTTACTCCCAAGCTGCAGCACTCTTGAGCTTCTGGCATTATTTGAGGAACATTCAGTGCATAATCTCTATATGAATAATAGGACAAATACATAATATATTTATTATAATTATAAATTCCTATTTAAATTCCAGTAATAGCAGCTGATCATATTAGATGATTACAAATCAATTAAACAAGGAAATAACAATTTTGGATGCATCCTGCTAAACTTATATTGAAATGAGGATCTATTTAATGATAAAAGAGTTACCTTAGTTTATTCAAGAGGAGAGCCTGCACGAACCTTCCCAAACTAACCTAAAGTATCTGGTTCATCGATTTCTACCATAACTTAGGTTTGTAGTAGGTGATGGTTATTAAGTCAAGATCATTAGGTACTGAATGACTTATCTTGCCAAAGCAATTTAGAATGTGCTGCTGCTAATCCTATTCATTTCACAATTTTTCTCTTCTACAGGATGGTTTAGGAGGACATTTTAAGGTAGGTAAACCAGTAGACTTTTACCAATATTGTATTTATAAGCACACCATTCCTGAAAGGTTAGAAAAGGGATCATTAATATTCAATGAAAAAACATAAATCATAAAAATTATTATTTTCTATTGATAATACGATACCAATACTTAAAAAATATATTCTAAAATCTTAATATATATATACCTTATTTTGTCATCACCAATTGGGAAGGCATTGGAATGACTGCATCCAACGATAATCTCAAATAAGATGCCTGCTTCAAAGCGCATCGATAATTAACACATCTCACTCATCATGAGAGGTCAGATCAGACCCTCTACATGAAATCTTCAAGTTTTAGTCCCATAATGGGCAGAACTTCTCTATCAAGAGAGGCAAAATGCCTCTCAGTGACGAGAATTGTATCTGCAGATGGTATCTCTCTTTTGATAGCTACCAGAAAGTCTTGAAGGACAAAACATCTCAATCGGAATCCTGATCGTCGATGAGAATATTATTTTGCCAAAGGTAGCTTTCTATTGAGTGATACCATGAGGTACGCAGACCCTCTTTCCATGGGCAGAACCTCTCAAACAGGAGAGGCGTTACACCTCCCCTGAAGAGAACTGTATTCTGAAAATGGTAACTTTCATTCAAGAGCTACCCCGTGGTACCCAGACCCACTCGATGGCCAGAATCTCTCGACCTGGGGGAAGCATCACACCACTCCATAGTGAGAATTTTATTCTGCTAGGGTAGCTCTCTTTTGAAGTTACCAGAAGACCAGCAAGAAGGTTTACTCGAAGATTTTAAGGTAGGTAAACCAGTAGACCTTTATCAATAATGTATTTATAAGCACCCCATTCCTGAAAGGATAGAAAAGAGACCATTAATATTCAATGAAAAAATTTTAATCATAAAAAATATTATTTTCTAATGATGAGAAGATAACAATACTTAAAAAATATATTCTAAAATCTTAAGAAATACATACCTTATTTTGTCATCACCAATTGGGAAGGCATTGGAATGACTGCATCCAACGATAATCTCAAATAAGATGCCTTCTTCAAAGCGCATCAATTATTAACACTTCTCACTCATCATGAGAGGTCAGATCGGACCCTCTACATGAAATCTTCAAGTTTTAGTCCCATAATGGGCAGAACTTCTCTATCAAGAGAGGCAAAATGCCTCTCGGTGACGAGAATTGTATCTGCAGATGGTATCTCTCTTATGATAGCTACCAGAAAGTCTTGAAGGGCAAAACATCTCAATCGGAATCCTGATCGTCGATGAGAATATTATTTTGCCAAAGGTAGCTTTCTATTGAGTGATACCATGAGGTACGCAGACCCTCTTTCCATGAGCAGAACCTCTCAAACAGGAGAGGCGTTACACCTCCCCTGAAGAGAACTGTATTCTGAAAATGGTACCTTTCATTCAAGAGCTACCCCGTGGTACCCAGACCCACTCGATGGGCAGAATCTCTCAACCTGGGGGAGGCATCACACCACTCCATAGTGAGAATTTTATTCTGCTAGGGTAGCTCTCTTTTGAAGTTACCAGAGGACCAGAAGATCTCTCCATATGGGTACCTATAAAACAATAGTTGTTAATTATGTCCTTAAAATAATTGAATAATATTTTCCAATTTTATTTAGATATTTCCAAAGTATTCTAGGCTTAATCCTATTTGCTCTAAAATTTGTAACCCTATGTTGATTCATTACCTCGAAAGTCCTGTTAATATATTGAAGAATTAGACAGTTTTCCCTGTGCCTAATCAACAACATCCAAAGATTTCTTATTTTTCTGTCCCCAGCTGCTCGGGTTCAATGGACATAGGTACGGCATTGCTTAGTCCCACATCAAGTTGACCTCAACTAATGCAAACTTACGTTCTTCATCTGCGTGCTCATAGGAGTAGTTGGTTTTTTTTACCATCTCTCTCTAATGCCGTCTATGGTTATTGTATGTCCGATGCGAATAAAGCTTCAAATGCACTCAAATATCTATTATAATTTTCAAACTTTGGATTATGTTCTGCCATAAAGCTAGTTTAGTTTAGTTATCACACGTTCATTGACTATATAGAAATTTGCTTACCTTTCCGGATCATTAGTGACCGATATCCACTGGTTTTCCATAGTAGTCAGCCTTGAACACATGACACTGAAGCTAAAAATCGTTTTTTTCTTGGTGGTTAAACGTTATGGCCAGTACATTGAAGAAATTTCAAGTCAGTGACACTTATGAAATATGGTTACAATTTTAATCCCGTATGAATGATTGAGTCAGTGAATGTATAATTAGGTATAATTTGAGAAACATCTATATGTAATAGATAGGAGATGGATTAACCGATATAACTTTAATTTGTAATCATCATAAAGTCATTTTTGATACACCACTTTGTGCTACCAGTGCCTCAATGAGGCCATGGCAGTGGACGATGATGCACAGTCGGACAAAACCACACTTGCCCTTGCACACAAAGTTCCCAAAATGGCCTGTGGAAAAACTACTACTAAATCGTCGACCCAAAACCTTGTGCCAAAGCAGTGCGGAGCTTGTGTTAAAAGTTTAATGTACTCAAATCAAACTAGCTAGGCATACTCCTTGCTCCAAAGGACTGGATACACAAACAATATATTTCAATGAATTTCTATGAATCTATTATGTTTCCATAGGAAGTTCTATTGGAAATGGGTACATTGCCAATAAAGAATAGGAATTACGCACCTGTAAAAGAATAATATTAATAAATTACTGATGAAAATTTTAAAACTTAGGTCTCATATATTTCCTGAAGTAGATAATTAGCAACTTCCCTTTGATCAGTATTTCATGAATAACTCCTAAACAATCAGTTATACAAAAATATCTTTCACACAAAAGTTATATTAAATTGCATTTTCTAAAACTTTTATAAATAATTGTATATATCTAAGTATCAGATTAATGGAGATATTTTGCAAAAATCAGAAACGAGCCTCAAAAAGTACAGCTCGACTTCCAGCTAACCAATTTAAACCAGAAACTAATCAACTCTAACGACACCAACCAAAGTACTATATATGAGATTTGACTTTGATAAAACAAATAGTTTTTATATGACAGTGCCCACAAAGTACATAATCAGTTACTTCCGGTTTTTCAGTATTTCACGAATAATTCCTTAGCAATCAGTCATAAATAAATATGTTCAATGCAGCAGTTATAGAAAATTACATTTTCTAAAACAAAAGCATATACCTAAATATCTTTTTTTTTAGATATTTCACAAAAAAGGAAAGTTGCTTCCAAGAATAAAGAAAGCTCAACTTCCGGTTAATCAATTTGCTCCAAAAAATTATCAACTCTGTCAGCACACCACAGTATATATATGTGAAGTTTGGTACCGATAGGGCTAATAATTTCACATTAGAGCCCCTATAAGCACACACACACACACACATAGAAGCAGACATCGTTCCAAAAATGGTCAGAACGTATTCTAGGGACCCAAAAACATGTATTTCGGTTGAAAACTCGAAGTCAAATTCTTTCATGAAAACAATACTTTCTATATACTATGAATATCGAAAAAGTAAAAATCCAATTAGTATGAAGGAATTGACCCTAAAATACATTGTATATTGTATGTTTGCAATAACAAAAGTGTTAAATCTTCTTCCGCTATTCAAAGAGTCTAAACAAGTTCGGTTACAGACCACCCATGGCCATTTTACACTTCCATTATTTCATTGAATTTAAGAAAAAGAAATCCAACAAAGCAAACCAAAACACAGCTTAAATGTAAAGTAACCACAAGGAAGATCATTGAAATAAATCATATTTCCAGAAATACATCCCACAAACTTCGTCCATGATCTCTAATTGGAAATATTCCTATAACTAAAATAAAATCTGCTAGTTAAGATGGCAGACATTGGCTGACTCAAGCAAATTGACGAAATCGTATTGCAACTTGTATAAAAGAACATATTGACAGTAATTGCAATATCATATCTAAATATATATTATAACTCCAATAAGGCATGAAATATATATAAAAAATTATGAACTCACCAGAATATTATGATCATGTATCCCCAAATCTAGCATAGAGCAATGTGAAAGGAAAAGCCGGAGCAAACATATTTTGAAAAGAGAGGATTTAACAGTACTTCAACAGAACGAACGGAAAACCACCACAATTCAACAGAGGCAAACTGGAGCAAGAGCATATGACAAAAATTCCTGATTTTCCCCATCACACCATCTAAATCCACTGTATCATACTTGAAACCCAATTAGCATATCATTACCGATTAGAAACATAAATCGACATGATATAACACCATTGAAACTTGATCAAAGAAATAATTAGGTCTTGCATTGTATTGGAAAACTTAGAGACGCATTTAAAAACAATATATGTAATAAAATCTTACGCTGCAGCCACCCTTAAAGCAAACAGTGGCTGCCGTCATACTTCCCTCGCCCTAAACAGGAGCTGTCGAAAGGCCTCGTACATTCTTCCAATGAATGTCTCCACCACTTGGTGTCTCTCTTAAGCAACTGTCCCATACTGTAGACTGTAGAGGTCCATTTCCACCATTCTCCACTTTACTCCCAAGCTGCAGCACTCTTGAGCTTCTGGCATTATTTGAGGAACATTCAGTGCATAATCTCTATATGAATAATAGGACAAATACATAATATATTTATTATAATTATAAATTCCTATTTAAATTCCAGTAATAGCAGCTGATCATATTAGATGATTACAAATCAATTAAACAAGGAAATAACAATTTTGGATGCATCCTGCTAAACTTATATTGAAATTAGGATCTATTTAATGATAAAAGAGTTACCTTAGGTTATTCAAGAGGAGAGCCTGCACGAACCTTCCCAAACTAACCTAAAGTATCTTGTTCATCGATTTCTACCATAACTTAGGTTTGTAGTAGGTGATGGTTATTAAGTCAAGATCATTAGGTACTGAATGACTTATCTTGCCAAAGCAATTTAGAATGTGCTGCTATTCCTATTCATTTCACAATTTTTCTCTTCCACAGGATGGTTTAGGAGGACATTTTAAGGTAGATAAACCAGTAGACTTTTACCAATATTGTATTTATAAGCA
The DNA here is from genome assembly GCA_947579665.1 of Sympetrum striolatum. Lineage (NCBI taxonomy): Eukaryota > Metazoa > Arthropoda > Insecta > Odonata > Libellulidae > Sympetrum > Sympetrum striolatum. The sequence goes on from OX388346.1 coordinate 89,208,537, forward strand.
CACCATTCCTGAAAGGTTAGAAAAGAGATCATTAATATTCAATGAAAAAACATAAATCATAAAAATTATTATTTTCTATTGATAATACGATACCAATACTTAAAAAATATATTCTAAAATCTTAAGATATATATACCTTATTTTGTCATCACCAATTGGGAAGGCATTGGAATGACTGCATCCAACGATAATCTCAAATAAGATGCCTGCTTCAAAGCGCATCGATAATTAACACATCTCACTCATCATGAGAGGTCAGATCAGACCCTCTACATGAAATCTTCAAGTTTTAGTCCCATAATGGGCAGAACTTCTCTATCAAGAGAGGCAAAATGCCTCTCAGTGACGAGAATTGTATCTGCAGATGGTATCTCTCTTTTGATAGCTACCAGAAAGTCTTGAAGGACAAAACATCTCAATCGGAATCCTGATCGTCGATGAGAATATTATTTTGCCAAAGGTAGCTTTCTATTGAGTGATACCATGAGGTACGCAGACCCTCTTTCCATGGGCAGAACCTCTCAAACAGGAGAGGCGTTACACCTCCCCTGAAGAGAACTGTATTCTGAAAATGGTAACTTTCATTCAAGAGCTACCCCGTGGTACCCAGACCCACTCGATGGGCAGAATCTCTCGACCTGGGGGAAGCATCACACCACTCCATAGTGAGAATTTTATTCTGCTAGGGTAGCTCTCTTTTGAAGTTACCAGAAGACCAGCAAGAAGGTTTACTCGAAGATTTTAAGGTAGGTAAACTAGTAGACCTTTATCAATAATGTATTTATAAGCACCCCATTCCTGAAAGGATAGAAAAGAGACCATTAATATTCAATGAAAAAATTTTAATCATAAAAAATATTATTTTCTAATGATGAGAAGATAACAATACTTAAAAAATATATTCTAAAATCTTAAGAAATACATACCTTATTTTGTCATCACCAATTGGGAAGGCATTGGAATGACTGCATCCAACGATAATCTCAAATAAGATGCCTTCTTCAAAGCGCATCAATTATTAACACTTCTCACTCATCATGAGAGGTCAGATCGGACCCTCTACATGAAATCTTCAAGTTTTAATCCCATAATGGGCAGAACTTCTCTATCAAGAGAGGCAAAATGCCTCTCGGTGACGAGAATTGTATCTGCAGATGGTATCTCTCTTTTGATAGCTACCAGAAAGTCTTGAAGGGCAAAACATCTCAATCGGAATCCTGATCGTCGATGAGAATATTATTTTGCCAAAGGTAGCTTTCTATTGAGTGATACCATGAGGTACGCAGACCCTCTTTCCATGAGCAGAACCTCTCAAACAGGAGAGGCGTTACACCTCCCCTGAAAAGAACTGTATTCTGAAAATGGTACCTTTCATTCAAGTGCTACCCCGTGGTACCCAGACCCACTCGATGGGCAGAATCTCTCGACCTGGGGGAGGCATCACACCACTCCATAGTGAGAATTTTATTCTGCTAGGGTAGCTCTCTTTTGAAGTTACCAGAGGACCAGAAGATCTCTCCATATGGGTACCTATAAAACAATAGTTGTTAATTATGTCCTTAAAATAATTGAATAATATTTTCCAATTTTATTTAGATATTTCCAAAGTATTCTAGGCTTAATCCTATTTGCTCTAAAATTTGTAACCCTATGTTGATTCATTACCTCGAAAGTCCTGTTAATATATTGAAGAGTTAGACAGTTTTCCCTATGCCTAATCAACAACATCCAAAGATTTCTTATTTTTCTGTCCCCAGCTGCTCGGGTTCAATGGACATAGGTACGGCATTGCTTAGTCCCACATCAAGTTGACCTCAACTAATGCAAACTTACGTTCTTCATCTGCGTGCTCATAGGAGTAGTTGGTTTTTTTTACCATCTCTCTCTAATGCCGTCTATGGTTATTGTATGTCCGATGCGAATAAAGCTTCAAATGCACTCAAATATCTATTATAATTTTCAAACTTTGGATTATGTTCTGCCATAAAGCTAGTTTAGTGTAGTTATCACACGTTCATTGACTATATAGAAATTTGCTTACCTTTCCGGATCATTAGTGACCGATATCCACTGGTTTTCCATAGTAGTCAGCATCGAACACATGACACTGAAGTTAAAAATCTTTTCTTGGTGGTTAAACGTTATGGCCAGTACATTGAAGAAATTTCAAGTCAGTGACACTTATGAAATATGGTTACAATTTTAATCCCGTATTAATGAATGAGTCAGTGAATGTATAATTAGGTATAATTTGAGAAACATCTATATGTAATAGATAGGAGATGGATTAACGGATATAACTTTAATTTGTAATCATCATAAAGTCATTTTTGATACACCACTTTGTGCTACCAGTGCCTCAATGAGGCCATGGCAGTGGACGATGATGCACAGTCGGACAAAACCACACTTGCCCTTGCACACAAAGTTCCCAAAATGGCCTGTGGAAAAACTACTACTAAATCGTCGACCCAAAACCTTGTGCCAAAGCAGTGCGGAGCTTGTGTTAAAAGTTTAATGTACTCAAATCAAACTAGCTAGGCATACTCCTTGCTCCAAAGGACTGGATACACAAACAATATATTTCAATGAATTTCTATGAATCTATTATGTTTCCATAGGAAGTTCTATTGGAAATGGGTACATTGCCAATAAAGAATAGGAATTACGCACCTGTAAAAGAATAATATTAATAAATTACTGATGAAAATTTTAAAACTTAGGTCTCATATATTTCCTGAAGTAGATAATTAGCAACTTCCCTTTGATCAGTATTTCATGAATAACTCCTAAACAATCAGTTATACAAAAATATCTTTCACACAAAAGTTATATTAAATTGCATTTTCTAAAACTTTTATAAATAATTGTATATATCTAAGTATCAGATTAATGGAGATATTTTGCAAAAATCAGAAACGAGCCTCAAAAAGTACAGCTCGACTTCCAGCTAACCAATTTAAACCAGAAACTAATCAACTCTAACGACACCAACCAAAGTACTATATATGAGATTTGACTTTGATAAAACAAATAGTTTTTATATGACAGTGCCCACAAAGTACATAATCAGTTACTTCCGGTTTTTCAGTATTTCACGAATAATTCCTTAGCAATCAGTCATAAATAAATATGTTCAATGCAGCAGTTATAGAAAATTACATTTTCTAAAACAAAAGCATATACCTAAATATCTTTTTTTTTAGATATTTCACAAAAAAGGAAAGTTGCTTCCAAGAATAAAGAAAGCTCAACTTCCGGTTAATCGATTTGCTCCAAAAAATTATCAACTCTGTCAGCACACCACAGTATATATATGTGAAGTTTGGTACCGATAGGGCTAATAATTTCACATTAGAGCCCCTACAAGCACACACACACACACACATAGAAGCAGACATCGTTCCAAAAATGGTCAGAACGTATTCTAGGGACCCAAAAACATGTATTTCGGTTGAAAACTCGAAGTCAAATTCTTTCATAAAAACAATACTTTCTATATACTATGAATATCGAAAAAGTAAAAATCCAATTAGTATGAAGGAATTGACCCTAAAATACATTGTATATTGTATGTTTGCAATAACAAAAGTGTTAAATCTTCTTCCGCTATTCAAAGAGTCTAAACAAGTTCGGTTACAGACCACCCATGGCCATTTTACACTTCCATTATTTCATTGAATTTAAGAAAAAGAAATCCAACAAAGCAAACCAAAACACAGCTTAAATGTAAAGTAACCACAAGGAAGATCATTGAAATAAATCATATTTCCAGAAATACATCCCACAAACTTCGTCCATGATCTCTAATTGGAAATATTCCTATAACTAGAATAAAATCTGCTAGTTAAGATGGCAGACATTGGCTGACTCAAGCAAATTGACGAAATCGTATTGCAACTTGTATAAAAGAACATATTGACAGTAATTGCAATATCATATCTAAATATATATTATAACTCAAATAAGGCATGAAATATATATAAAAAATTATGAACTCACCAGAATATTATGATCATGTATCCCCAAATCTAGCATAGAGCAATGTGAAAGGAAAAGCCGGAGCAAACATATTTTGAAAAGAGAGGATTTAACAGTACTTCAACAGAACGAACGGAAAACCACCACAATTCAACAGAGGCAAACTGGAGCAAGAGCATATGACAAAAATTCCTGATTTTCCCCATCACACCATCTAAATCCACTGTATCATACTTGAAACCCAATTAGCATATCATTACCGATTAGAAACATAAATCGACATGATATAACACCATTGAAACTTGATCAAAGAAATTATTAGGTCTTGCATTGTATTGGAAAACTTAGAGATGCATTTAAAAACAATATATGTAATAATATCTTACGCTGCAGCCACCCTTAAAGCAAACAGTGGCTGCCGTCATACTTCCCTCGCCCTAAACAGGAGCTGTCGAAAGGCCTCGTACATTCTTCCAATGAATGTCTCCACCACTTGGTGTCTCTCTTAAGCAACTGTCCCATACTGTAGACTGTAGAGGTCCATTTCCACCATTCTCCACTTTACTCCCAAGCTGCAGCACTCTTGAGCTTCTGGCATTATTTGAGGAACATTCAGTGCATAATCTCTATATGAATAATAGGACAAATACATAATATATTTATTATAATTATAAATTCCTATTTAAATTCCAGTAATAGCAGCTGATCATATTAGATGATTACAAATCAATTAAACAAGGAAATAACAATTTTGGATGCATCCTGCTAAACTTATATTGAAATGAGGATCTATTTAATGATAAAAGAGTTACCTTAGGTTATTCAAGAGGAGAGCCTGCACGAACCTTCCCAAACTAACCTAAAGTATCTTGTTCATCGATTTCTACCATAACTTAGGTTTGTAGTAGGTGATGGTTATTAAGTCAAGATCATTAGGTACTGAATGACTTATCTTGCCAAAGCAATTTAGAATGTGCTGTTATTCCTATTCATTTCACAATTTTTCTCTTCCACAGGATGATTTAGGAGGACATTTTAAGGTAGGTAAACCAGTAGACTTTTACCAATATTGTATTTATAAGCACACCATTCCTGAAAGGTTAGAAAAGAGATCATTAATATTCAATGAAAAAACATAAATCATAAAAATTATTATTTTCTATTGATAATACGATACCAATACTTAAAAAATATATTCTAAAATCTTGAGATATATATACCTTATTTTGTCATCACCAATTGGGAAGGCATTGGAATGACTGCATCCAACGATAATCTCAAATAAGATGCCTGCTTCAAAGCGCATCGATAATTAACACATCTCACTCATCATGAGAGGTCAGATCAGACCCTCTACATGAAATCTTCAAGTTTTAGTCCCATAATGGGCAGAACTTCTCTATCAAGAGAGGCAAAATGCCTCTCAGTGACGAGAATTGTATCTGCAGATGGTATCTCTCTTTTGATAGCTACCAGAAAGTCTTGAAGGACAAAACATCTCAATCGGAATCCTGATCGTCGATGAGAATATTATTTTGCCAAAGGTAGCTTTCTATTGAGTGATACCATGAGGTACGCAGACCCTCTTTCCATGGGCAGAACCTCTCAAACAGGAGAGGCGTTACACCTCCCCTGAAGAGAACTGTATTCTGAAAATGGTAACTTTCATTCAAGAGCTACCCCGTGGTACCCAGACCCACTCGATGGCCAGAATCTCTCGACCTGGGGGAAGCATCACACCACTCCATAGTGAGAATTTTATTCTGCTAGGGTAGCTCTCTTTTGAAGTTACCAGAAGACCAGCAAGAAGGTTTACTCGAAGATTTTAAGGTAGGTAAACCAGTAGACCTTTATCAATAATGTATTTATAAGCACCCCATTCCTGAAAGGATAGAAAAGAGACCATTAATATTCAATGAAAAAATTTTAATCATAAAAAATATTATTTTCTAATGATGAGAAGATAACAATACTTAAAAAATATATTCTAAAATCTTAAGAAATACATACCTTATTTTGTCATCACCAATTGGGAAGGCATTGGAATGACTGCATCCAACGATAATCTCAAATAAGATGCCTTCTTCAAAGCGCATCAATTATTAACACTTCTCACTCATCATGAGAGGTCAGATCGGACCCTCTACATGAAATCTTCAAGTTTTAATCCCATAATGGGCAGAACTTCTCTATCAAGAGAGGCAAAATGCCTCTCGGTGACGAGAATTGTATCTGCAGATGGTATCTCTCTTTTGATAGCTACCAGAAAGTCTTGAAGGGCAAAACATCTCAATCGGAATCCTGATCGTCGATGAGAATATTATTTTGCCAAAGGTAGCTTTCTATTGAGTGATACCATGAGGTACGCAGACCCTCTTTCCATGAGCAGAACCTCTCAAACAGGAGAGGCGTTACACCTCCCCTGAAAAGAACTGTATTCTGAAAATGGTACCTTTCATTCAAGTGCTACCCCGTGGTACCCAGACCCACTCGATGGGCAGAATCTCTCGACCTGGGGGAGGCATCACACCACTCCATAGTGAGAATTTTATTCTGCTAGGGTAGCTCTCTTTTGAAGTTACCAGAGGACCAGAAGATCTCTCCATATGGGTACCTATAAAACAATAGTTGTTAATTATGTCCTTAAAATAATTGAATAATATTTTCCAATTTTATTTAGATATTTCCAAAGTATTCTAGGCTTAATCCTATTTGCTCTAAAATTTGTAACCCTATGTTGATTCATTACCTCGAAAGTCCTGTTAATATATTGAAGAATTAGACAGTTTTCCCTGTGCCTAATCAACAACATCCAAAGATTTCTTATTTTTCTGTCCCCAGCTGCTCGGGTTCAATGGACATAGGTACGGCATTGCTTAGTCCCACATCAAGTTGACCTCAACTAATGCAAACTTACGTTCTTCATCTGCGTGCTCATAGGAGTAGTTGGTTTTTTTTACCATCTCTCTCTAATGCCGTCTATGGTTATTGTATGTCCGATGCGAATAAAGCTTCAAATGCACTCAAATATCTATTATAATTTTCAAACTTTGGATTATGTTCTGCCATAAAGCTAGTTTAGTTTAGTTATCACACGTTCATTGACTATATAGAAATTTGCTTACCTTTCCGGATCATTAGTGACCGATATCCACTGGTTTTCCATAGTAGTCAGCATCGAACACATGACACTGAAGTTAAAAATCTTTTCTTGGTGGTTAAACGTTATGGCCAGTACATTGAAGAAATTTCAAGTCAGTGACACTTATGAAATATGGTTACAATTTTAATCCCGTATTAATGAATGAGTCAGTGAATGTATAATTAGGTATAATTTGAGAAACATCTATATGTAATAGATAGGAGATGGATTATTGGATATAACTTTAATTTGTAATCATCATAAAGTCATTTTTGATACACCACTTTGTGCTACCAGTGCCTCAATGAGGCCATGGCAGTGGACGATGATGCACAGTCGGACAAAACCACACTTGCCCTTGCACACGAAGTTCCCAAAATGGCCTGTGGAAAAACTACTACTAAATCGTCGACCCAAAACCTTGTGCCAAAGCAGTGCGGAGCTTGTGTTAAAAGTTTAATGTACTCAAATCAAACTAGCTAGGCATACTCCTTGCTCCAAAGGACTGGATACACAAACAATATATTTCAATGAATTTCTATGAATCTATTATGTTTCCATAGGAAGTTCTATTGGAAATGGGTACATTGCCAATAAAGAATAGGAATTACGCACCTGTAAAAGAATAATATTAATAAATTACTGATGAAAATTTTAAAACTTAGGTCTCATATATTTCCTGAAGTAGATAATTAGCAGCTTCCCTTTGATCAGTATTTCATGAATAACTCCTAAACAATCAGTTATACAAAAATATCTTTCACACAAAAGTTATATTAAATTGCATTTTCTAAAACTTTTATAAATAATTGTATATATCTAAGTATCAGATTAATGGAGATATTTTGCAAAAATAAGAAACGAGCCTCAAAAAGTACAGCTTGACTTCCAGCTAACCAATTTAAACCAGAAACTAATCAACTCTAACGACACCAACCAAAGTACTATATATGAGATTTGACTTTGATAAAACAAATAGTTTTTATATGACAGTGCCCACAAAGTACATAATCAGTTACTTCCGGTTTTTCAGTATTTCACGAATATTTCCTTAGCAATCAGTCATAAATAAATATGTTCAATGCAGCAGTTATAGAAAATTACATTTTCTTAAACAAAAGCATATACCTAAATATCTTTTTTTTTAGATATTTCACAAAAAAGGAAAGTTGCTTCCAAGAATAAAGAAAGCTCAACTTCCGGTTAATCGATTTGCTCCAAAAAATTATCAACTCTGTCAGCACACCACAGTATATATATGTGAAGTTTGGTACCGATAGGGCTAATAATTTCACATTAGAGCCCCTACAAGCACACACACACACACACACACACACACACATAGAAGCAGACATCGTTCCAAAAATGGTCAGAACGTATTCTAGGGACCCAAAAACATGTATTTCGGTTGAAAACTCGAAGTCAAATTCTTTCATGAAAACAATACTTTCTATATACTATGAATATCGAAAAAGTAAAAATCCAATTAGTATGAAGGAATTGACCCTAAAATACATTGTATATTGTATGTTTGCAATAACAAAAGTGTTAAATCTTCTTCCGCTATTCAAAGAGTCTAAACAAGTTCGGTTACAGACCACCCATGGCCATTTTACACTTCCATTATTTCATTGAATTTAAGAAAAAGAAATCCAACAAAGCAAACCAAAACACAGCTTAAATGTAAAGTAACCACAAGGAAGATCATTGAAATAAATCATATTTCCAGAAATACATCCCACAAACTTCATCCATGATCTCTAATTGGAAATATTCCTATAACTAGAATAAAATCTGCTAGTTAAGATGGCAGACATTGGCTGACTCAAGCAAATTGACGAAATCGTATTGCAACTTGTATAAAAGAACATATTGACAGTAATTGCAATATCATATCTAAATATATATTATAACTCAAATAAGGCATGAAATATATATAAAAAATTATGAACTCACCAGAATATTATGATCATGTATCCCCAAATCTAGCATAGAGCAATGTGAAAGGAAAAGCCGGAGCAAACATATTTTGAAAAGAGAGGATTTAACAGTACCTCAACAGAACAAACGGAAAACCACCACAATTCAACAGAGGCAAACTGGAGCAAGAGCATATGACAAAAATTCCTGATTTTCCCCATCACACCATCTAAATCCACTGTATCATACTTGAAACCCAATTAGCATATCATTACCGATTAGAAACATAAATCGACATGATATAACACCATTGAAACTTGATCAAAGAAATAATTAGGTCTTGCATTGTATTGGAAAACTTAGAGATGCATTTAAAAACAATATATGTAATAATATCTTACGCTGCAGCCACCCTTAAAGCAAACAGTGGCTGCCGTCATACTTCCCTCGCCCTAAACAGGAGCTGTCGAAAGGCCTCGTACATTCTTCCAATGAATGTCTCCACCACTTGGTGTCTCTCTTAAGCAACTGTCCCATACTGTAGACTGTAGAGGTCCATTTCCACCATTCTCCACTTTACTCCCAAGCTGCAGCACTCTTGAGCTTCTGGCATTATTTGAGGAACATTCAGTGCATAATCTCTATATGAATAATAGGACAAATACATAATATATTTATTATAATTATAAATTCCTATTTAAATTCCAGTAATAGCAGCTGATCATATTAGATGATTACAAATCAATTAAACAAGGAAATAACAATTTTGGATGCATCCTGCTAAACTTATATTGAAATGAGGATCTATTTAATGATAAAAGAGTTACCTTAGGTTATTCAAGAGGAGAGCCTGCACGAACCTTCCCAAACTAACCTAAAGTATCTTGTTCATCGATTTCTACCATAACTTAGGTTTGTAGTAGGTGATGGTTATTAAGTCAAGATCATTAGGTACTGAATGACTTATCTTGCCAAAGCAATTTAGAATGTGCTGTTATTCCTATTCATTTCACAATTTTTCTCTTCCACAGGATGGTTTAGGAGGACATTTTAAGGTAGATAAACCAGTAGACTTTTACCAATATTGTATTTATAAGCACACCATTCCTGAAAGGTTAGAAAAGAGATCATTAATATTCAATGAAAAAACATAAATCATAAAAATTATTATTTTCTATTGATAATACGATACCAATACTTAAAAAATATATTCTAAAATCTTAGGATATATATACCTTATTTTGTCATCACCAATTGGGAAGGCATTGGAATGACTGCATCCAACGATAATCTCAAATAAGATGCCTGCTTCAAAGGGCATCGATAATTAACACATCTCACTCATCATGAGAGGTCAGATCAGACCCTCTACATGAAATCTTCAAGTTTTAGTCCCATAATGGGCAGAACTTCTCTATCAAGAGAGGCAAAATGCCTCTCAGTGACGAGAATTGTATCTGCAGATGGTATCTCTCTTTTGATAGCTACCAGAAAGTCTTGAAGGACAAAACATCTCAATCGGAATCCTGATCGTCGATGAGAATATTATTTTGCCAAAGGTAGCTTTCTATTGAGTGATACCATGAGGTACGCAGACCCTCTTTCCATGGCCAGAACCTCTCAAACAGGAGAGGCGTTACACCTCCCCTGAAGAGAACTGTATTCTGAAAATGGTACCTTTCATTCAAGAGCTACCCCGTGGTACCCAGACCCACTCGATGGGCAGAATCTCTCGACCTGGGGGAGGCATCACACCACTCCATAGTGAGAATTTTATTCTGCTAGGGTAGCTCTCTTTTGAAGTTACCAGAGGACCAGAAGATCTCTCCATATGGGTACCTATAAAACAATAGTTGTTAATTATGTCCTTAAAATAATTGAATAATATTTTCCAATTTTATTTAGATATTTCCAAAGTATTCTAGGCTTAATCCTATTTGCTCTAAAATTTGTAACCCTATGTTGATTCATTACCTCGAAAGTCCTGTTAATATATTGAAGAATTAGACAGTTTTCCCTGTGCCTAATCAACAACATCCAAAGATTTCTTATTTTTCTGTCCCCAGCTGCTCGGGTTCAATGGACATAGGTACGGCATTGCTTAGTCCCACATCAAGTTGACCTCAACTAATGCAAACTTACGTTCTTCATCTGCGTGCTCATAGGAGTAGTTGGTTTTTTTTACCATCTCTCTCTAATGCCGTCTATGGTTATTGTATGTCCGATGCGAATAAAGCTTCAAATGCACTCAAATATCTATTATAATTTTCAAACTTTGGATTATGTTCTGCCATAAAGCTAGTTTAGTTTAGTTATCACACGTTCATTGACTATATAGAAATTTGCTTACCTTTCCGGATCATTAGTGACCGATATCCACTGGTTTTCCATAGTAGTCAGCCTTGAACACATGACACTGAAGCTAAAATTCGTTTTTTTCTTGGTGGTTAAACGTTATGGCCAGTACATTGAAGAAATTTCAAGTCAGTGACACTTATGAAATATGGTTACAATTTTAATCCCGTATGAATGATTGAGTCAGTGAATGTATAATTAGGTATAATTTGAGAAACATCTATATGTAATAGATAGGAGATGGATTAACGGATATAACTTTAATTTGTAATCATCATAAAGTCATTTTTGATACACCACTTTGTGCTACCAGTGCCTCAATGAGGCCATGGCAGTGGACGATGATGCACAGTCGGACAAAACCACACTTGCCCTTGCACACGAAGTTCCCAAAATGGCCTGTGGAAAAACTACTACTAAATCGTCGACCCAAAACCTTGTGCCAAAGCAGTGCGGAGCTTGTGTTAAAAGTTTAATGTACTCAAATCAAACTAGCTAGGCATACTCCTTGCTCCAAAGGACTGGATACACAAACAATATATTTCAATGAATTTCTATGAATCTATTATGTTTCCATAGGAAGTTCTATTGGAAATGGGTACATTGCCAATAAAGAATAGGAATTACGCACCTGTAAAAGAATAATATTAATAAATTACTGATGAAAATTTTAAAACTTAGGTCTCATATATTTCCTGAAGTAGATAATTAGCAACTTCCCTTTGATCAGTATTTCATGAATAACTCCTAAACAATCAGTTATACAAAAATATCTTTCACACAAAAGTTATATTAAATTGCATTTTCTAAAACTTTTATAAATAATTGTATATATCTAAGTATCAGATTAATGGAGATATTTTGCAAAAATCAGAAACGAGCCTCAAAAAGTGCAGCTCGACTTCCAGCTAACCAATTTAAACCAGAAACTAATCAACTCTAACGACACCAACCAAAGTACTATATATGAGATTTGACTTTGATAAAACAAATAGTTTTTATATGACAGTGCCCACAAAGTACATAATCAGTTACTTCCGGTTTTTCAGTATTTCACGAATAATTCCTTAGCAATCAGTCATAAATAAATATGTTCAATGCAGCAGTTATAGAAAATTACATTTTCTAAAACAAAAGCATATACCTAAATATCTTTTTTTTAGATATTTCACAAAAAAGGAAAGTTGCTTCCAAGAATAAAGAAAGCTCAACTTCCGGTTAATCGATTTGCTCCAAAAAATTATCAACTCTGTGAGCACACCACAGTATATATATGTGAAGTTTGGTACCGATAGGGCTAATAATTTCACATTAGAGCCCCTACAAGCACACACACACACACACACACACACACACACACACATAGAAGCAGACATCGTTCCAAAAATGGTCAGAACGTATTCTAGGGACCCAAAAACATGTATTTCGGTTGAAAACTCGAAGTCAAATTCTTTCATGAAAACAATACTTTCTATATACTATGAATATCGAAAAAGTAAAAATCCAATTAGTATGAAGGAATTGACCCTAAAATACATTGTATATTGTATGTTTGCAATAACAAAAGTGTTAAATCTTCTTCCGCTATTCAAAGAGTCTAAACAAGTTCGGTTACAGACCACCCATGGCCATTTTACACTTCCATTATTTCATTGAATTTAAGAAAAAGAAATCCAACAAAGCAAACCAAAACACAGCTTAAATGTAAAGTAACCACAAGGAAGATCATTGAAATAAATCATATTTCCAGAAATACATCCCACAAACTTCGTCCATGATCTCTAATTGGAATTATTCCTATAACTAGAATAAAATCTGCTAGTTAAGATGGCAGACATTGGCTGACTCAAGCAAATTGACGAAATCGTATTGCAACTTGTATAAAAGAACATATTGACAGTAATTGCAATATCATATCTAAATATATATTATAACTCAAATAAGGCATGAAATATATATAAAAAATTATGAACTCACCAGAATATTATGATCATGTATCCCCAAATCTAGCATAGAGCATTGTGAAAGGAAAAGCCGGAGCAAACATATTTTGAAAAGAGAGGATTTAACAGTACTTCAACAGAACGAACGGAAAACCACCACAATTCAACAGAGGCAAACTGGAGCAAGAGCATATGACAAAAATTCCTGATTTTCCCCATCACACCATCTAAATCCACTGTATCATACTTGAAACCCAATTAGCATATCATTACCGATTAAAAACATAAATCGACATGATATAACACCATTGAAACTTGATCAAAGAAATAATTAGGTCTTGCATTGTATTGGTAAACTTAGAGACGCATTTAAAAACAATATATGTAATAATATCTTACGCTGCAGCCACCCTTAAATCAAACAGTGGCTGCCGTCATACTTCCCTCGCCCTAAACAGGAGCTGTCGAAAGGCCTCGTACATTCTTCCAATGAATGTCTCCGCCACTTGGTGTCTCTCTTAAGCAACTGTCCCATACTGTAGACTGTAGTGGTCCATTTCCACCATTCTCCACTTTACTCCCAAGCTGCAGCACTCTTGAGCTTCTGGCATTATTTGAGGAACATTCAGTGCATAATCTCTATATGAATAATAGGACAAATACATAATATATTTATTATAATTATAAATTCCAATTTAAATTCCAGTAATAGCAGCTGATCATATTAGATGATTACAAAGCAATAAAACAAGGAAATAACAATTTTGGATGCATCCTGCTAAACTTATATTGAAATGAGGATCTATTTAATGATAAAAGAGTTACCTTAGTTTATTCAAGAGGAGAGCCTGCACGAACCTTCCCAAACTAACCTAAAGTATCTGGTTCATCGATTTCTACCATAACTTAGGTTTGTAGTAGGTGATGGTTATTAAGTCAAGATCATTAGGTACTGAATGACTTATCTTGCCAGAGCAATTTAGAATGTGCTGCTGCTAATCCTATTCATTTCACAATTTTTCTCTTCTACAGGATGATTTAGGAGGACATTTTAAGGTAGGTAAACCAGTAGACTTTTACCAAAATTGTATTTATAAGCACACCATTCCTGAAAGGTTAGAAAAGAGATCATTAATATTCAATGAAAAAACATAAATCATAAAAATTATTATTTTCTATTGATAATACGATACCAATACTTAAAAAATATATTCTAAAATCTTAAGATATATATACCTTATTTTGTCATCACCAATTGGGAAGGCATTGGAATGACTGCATCCAACGATAATCTCAAATAAGATGCCTGCTTCAAAGGGCATCGATAATTAACACATCTCACTCATCATGAGAGGTCAGATCAGACCCTCTACATGAAATCTTCAAGTTTTAGTCCCATAATGGGCAGAACTTCTCTATCAAGAGAGGCAAAATGCCTCTCAGTGACGAGAATTGTATCTGCAGATGGTATCTCTCTTTTGATAGCTACCAGAAAGTCTTGAAGGACAAAACATCTCAATCGGAATCCTGATCGTCGATGAGAATATTATTTTGCCAAAGGTAGCTTTCTATTGAGTGATACCATGAGGTACGCAGACCCTCTTTCCATGGGCAGAACCTCTCAAACAGGAGAGGCGTTACACCTCCCCTGAAGAGAACTGTATTCTGAAAATGGTAACTTTCATTCAAGAGCTACCCCGTGGTACCCAGACCCACTCGATGGCCAGAATCTCTCGACCTGGGGGAAGCATCACACCACTCCATAGTGAGAATTTTATTCTGCTAGGGTAGCTCTCTTTTGAAGTTACCAGAAGACCAGCAAGAAGGTTTACTCGAAGATTTTAAGGTAGGTAAACTAGTAGACCTTTATCAATAATGTATTTATAAGCACCCCATTCCTGAAAGGATAGAAAAGAGACCATTAATATTCAATGAAAAAATTTTAATCATAAAAAATATTATTTTCTAATGATGAGAACATAACAATACTTAAAAAATATATTATAAAATCTTAAGAAATACATACCTTATTTTGTCATCACCAATTGGGAAGGCATTGGAATGACTGCATCCAACGATAATCTCAAATAAGATGCCTTCTTCAAAGCGCATCAATTATTAACACTTCTCACTCATCATGAGAGGTCAGATCGGACCCTCTACATGAAATCTTCAAGTTTTAGTCCCATAATGGGCAGAACTTCTCTATCAAGAGAGGCAAAATGCCTCTCGGTGACGAGAATTGTATCTGCAGATGGTATCTCTCTTTTGATAGCTACCAGAAAGTCTTGAAGGGCAAAACATCTCAATCGGAATCCTGATCGTCGATGAGAATATTATTTTGCCAAAGGTAGCTTTCTATTGAGTGATACCATGAGGTACGCAGACCCTCTTTCCATGGGCAGAACCTCTCAAACAGGAGAGGCGTTACACCTCCCCTGAAGAGAACTGTATTCTGAAAATGGTACCTTTCATTCAAGAGCTACCCCGTGGTACCCAGACCCACTCGATGGGCAGAATCTCTCGACCTGGGGGAGGCATCACACCACTCCATAGTGAGAATTTTATTCTGCTAGGGTAGCTCTCTTTTGAAGTTACCAGAGGACCAGAAGATCTCTCCATATGGGTACCTATAAAACAATAGTTGTTAATTATGTCCTTAAAATAATTGAATAATATTTTCCAATTTTATTTAGATATTTCCAAAGTATTCTAGGCTTAATCCTATTTGCTCTAAAATTTGTAACCCTATGTTGATTCATTACCTCGAAAGTCCTGTTAATATATTGAAGAATTAGACAGTTTTCCCTGTGCCTAATCAACAACATCCAAAGATTTCTTATTTTTCTGTCCCCAGCTGCTCGGGTTCAATGGACATAGGTACGGCATTGCTTAGTCCCACATCAAGTTGACCTCAACTAATGCAAACTTACGTTCTTCATCTGCGTGCTCATAGGAGTAGTTGGTTTTTTTTACCATCTCTCTCTAATGCCGTCTATGGTTATTGTATGTCCGATGCGAATAAAGCTTCAAATGCACTCAAATATCTATTATAATTTTCAAACTTTGGATTATGTTCTGCCATAAAGCTAGTTTAGTTTAGTTATCACACGTTCATTGACTATATAGAAATTTGCTTACCTTTCCGGATCATTAGTGACCGATATCCACTGGTTTTCCATAGTAGTCAGCCTCGAACACATGACACTGAAGCTAAAAGTCGTTTTTTTCTTGGTGGTTAAACGTTATGGCCAGTACATTGAAGAAATTTCAAGTCAGTGACACTTATGAAATATGGTTACAATTTTAATCCCGTATGAATGATTGAGTCAGTGAATGTATAATTAGGTATAATTTGAGAAACATCTATATGTAATAGATAGGAGATGGATTAACGGATATAACTTTAATTTGTAATCATCATAAAGTCATTTTTGATACACCACTTTGTGCTACCAGTGCCTCAATGAGGCCATGGCAGTGGACGATGATGCACAGTCGGACAAAACCACACTTGCCCTTGCACACAAAGTTCCCAAAATGGCCTGTGGAAAAACTACTACTAAATCGTCGACCCAAAACCTTGTGCCAAAGCAGTGCGGAGCTTGTGTTAAAAGTTTAATGTACTCAAATCAAACTAGCTAGGCATACTCCTTGCTCCAAAGGACTGGATACACAAACAATATATTTCAATGAATTTCTATGAATCTATTATGTTTCCATAGGAAGTTCTATTGGAAATGGGTACATTGCCAATAAAGAATAGGAATTACGCACCTGTAAAAGAATAATATTAATAAATTACTGATGAAAATTTTAAAACTTAGGTCTCATATATTTCCTGAAGTAGATAATTAGCAACTTCCCTTTGATCAGTATTTCATGAATAACTCCTAAACAATCAGTTATACAAAAATATCTTTCACACAAAAGTTATATTAAATTGCATTTTCTAAAACTTTTATAAATAATTGTATATATCTAAGTATCAGATTAATGGAGATATTTTGCAAAAATCAGAAACGAGCCTCAAAAAGTACAGCTCGACTTCCAGCTAACCAATTTAAACCAGAAACTAATCAACTCTAACGACACCAACCAAAGTACTATATATGAGATTTGACTTTGATAAAACAAATAGTTTTTATATGACAGTGCCCACAAAGTACATAATCAGTTACTTCCAGTTTTTCAGTATTTCACGATTAATTCCTTAGCAATCAGTCATAAATAAATATGTTCAATGCAGCAGTTATAGAAAATTACATTTTCTAAAACAAAAGCATATACCTAAATATCTTTTTTTTTAGATATTTCACAAAAAAGGAAAGTTGCTTCCAAGAATAAAGAAAGCTCAACTTCCGGTTAATCGATTTGCTCCAAAAAATTATCAACTCTGTCAGCACACCACAGTATATATATGTGAAGTTTGGTACCGATAGGGCTAATAATTTCACATTAGAATCCCTACAAGCACACACACACACACACACACATAGAAGCAGACATCGTTCCAAAAATGGTCAGAACGTATTCTAGGGACCCAAAAACATGTATTTCGGTTGAAAACTCGAAGTCAAATTCTTTCATGAAAACAATACTTTCTATATACTATGAATATCGAAAAAGTAAAAATCCAATTAGTATGAAGGAATTGACCCTAAAATACATTGTATATTGTATGTTTGCAATAACAAAAGTGTTAAATCTTCTTCCGCTATTCAAAGAGTCTAAACAAGTTCGGTTACAGACCACCCATGGCCATTTTACACTTCCATTATTTCATTGAATTTAAGAAAAAGAAATCCAACAAAGCAAACCAAAACACAGCTTAAATGTAAAGTAACCACAAGGAAGATCATTGAAATAAATCATATTTCCAGAAATACATCCCACAAACTTCGTCCATGATCTCTAATTGGAAATATTCCTATAACTAGAATAAAATCTGCTAGTTAAGATGGCAGACATTGGCTGACTCAAGCAAATTGACGAAATCGTATTGCAACTTGTATAAAAGAACATATTGACAGTAATTGCAATATCATATCTAAATATATATTATAACTCAAATAAGGCATGAAATATATATAAAAAATTATGAACTCACCAGAATATTATGATCATGTATCCCCAAATCTAGCATAGAGCAATGTGAAAGGAAAAGCCGGAGCAAACATATTTTGAAAAGAGAGGATTTAACAGTACTTCAACAGAACGAACGGAAAACCACCACAATTCAACAGAGGCAAACTGGAGCAAGAGCATATGACAAAAATTCCTGATTTTCCCCATCACACCATCTAAATCCACTGTATCATACTTGAAACCCAATTAGCATATCATTACCGATTAGAAACATAAATCGACATGATATAACACCATTGAAACTTGATCAAAGAAATAATTAGGTCTTGCATTGTATTGGAAAACTTAGAGACGCATTTAAAAACAATATATGTAATAATATCTTACGCTGCAGCCACCCTTAAAGCAAACAGTGGCTGCCGTCATACTTCCCTCGCCCTAAACAGGAGCTGTCGAAAGGCCTCGTACATTCTTCCAATGAATGTCTCCACCACTTGGTGTCTCTCTTAAGCAACTGTCCCATACTGTAGACTGTAGTGGTCCATTTCCACCATTCTCCACTTTACTCCCAAGCTGCAGCACTCTTGAGCTTCTGGCATTATTTGAGGAGCATTCAGTGCATAATCTCTATATGAATAATAGGACAAATACATAATATATTTATTATAATTATAAATTCCTATTTAAATTCCAGTAATAGCAGCTGATCATATTAGATGATTACAAATCAATTAAACAAGGAAATAACAATTTTGGATGCATCCTGCTAAACTTATATTGAAATGAGGATCTATTTAATGATAAAAGAGTTACCTTAGGTTATTCAAGAGGAGAGCCTGCACGAACC
Organism: Sympetrum striolatum; assembly: GCA_947579665.1. Taxonomy (NCBI): domain Eukaryota; kingdom Metazoa; phylum Arthropoda; class Insecta; order Odonata; family Libellulidae; genus Sympetrum; species Sympetrum striolatum. The sequence continues at coordinate 89,227,813 of OX388346.1, forward strand.
TTCCCAAACTAACCTAAAGTATCTTGTTCATCGATTTCTACCATAACTTAGGTTTGTAGTAGGTGATGGTTATTAAGTCAAGATCATTAGGTACTGAATGACTTATCTTGCCAAAGCAATTTAGAATGTGCTGCTATTCCTATTCATTTCACAATTTTTCTCTTCCACAGGATGGTTTAGGAGGACATTTTAAGGTAGGTAAACCAGTAGACTTTTACCAATATTGTATTTATAAGCACACCATTCCTGAAAGGTTAGAAAAGAGATCATTAATATTCAATGAAAAAACATAAATCATAAAAATTATTATTTTCTATTGATAATACGATACCAATACTTAAAAAATATATTCTAAAATCTTAAGATATATATACCTTATTTTGTCATCACCAATTGGGAAGGCATTGGAATGACTGCATCCAACGATAATCTCAAATAAGATGCCTTCTTCAAAGCGCATCAATTATTAACACTTCTCACTCATCATGAGAGGTCAGATCGGACCCTCTACATGAAATCTTCAAGTTTTAGTCCCATAATGGGCAGAACTTCTCTATCAAGAGAGGCAAAATGCCTCTCGGTGACGAGAATTGTATCTGCAGATGGTATCTCTCTTTTGATAGCTACCAGAAAGTCTTGAAGGGCAAAACATCTCAATCGGAATCCTGATCGTCGATGAGAATATTATTTTGCCAAAGGTAGCTTTCTATTGAGTGATACCATGAGGTACGCAGACCCTCTTTCCATGGGCAGAACCTCTCAAACAGGAGAGGCGTTACACCTCCCCTGAAGAGAACTGTATTCTGAAAATGGTACCTTTCATTCAAGAGCTACCCCGTGGTACCCAGACCCACTCGATGGGCAGAATCTCTCGACCTGGGGGAGGCATCACACCACTCCATAGTGAGAATTTTATTCTGCTAGGGTAGCTCTCTTTTGAAGTTACCAGAGGACCAGAAGATCTCTCCATATGGGTACCTATAAAACAATAGTTGTTAATTATGTCCTTAAAATAATTGAATAATTCTTTCCAATTTTATTTAGATATTTCCAAAGTATTCTAGGCTTAATCCTATTTGCTCTAAAATTTGTAACCCTATGTTGATTCATTACCTCGAAAGTCCTGTTAATATATTGAAGAATTAGACAGTTTTCCCTGTGCCTAATCAACAACATCCAAAGATTTCTTATTTTTCTGTCCCCAGCTGCTCGGGTTCAATGGCCATAGGTACGGCATTGCTTAGTCCCACATCAAGTTGACCTCAACTAATGCAAACTTACGTTCTTCATCTGCGTGCTCATAGGAGTAGTTGGTTTTTTTTACCATCTCTCTCTAATGCCGTCTATGGTTATTGTATGTCCGATGCGAATAAAGCTTCAAATGCACTCAAATATTTATTATAATTTTCAAACTTTGGATTATGTTCTGCCATAAAGCTAGTTTAGTTTAGTTATCACACGTTCATTGACTATATAGAAATTTGCTTACCTTTCCAGATTATTATTTACCGATATCCACTCCTATTCCATCATTTAAAGTGAGAAAACATCCCACTGTTCAACAACGCATACCTCTGCTCGAAATTATTTCTTATCATTAAGTGTCATGCAAGAGGAAAACATTTAAGAACAACTCAATGACATTAACAATTTTCTTGGAATTCTGTTAGGAGAGACCTTGATCAGTGCAATTGTTCACTCATGCCTCGGTAGCATTCATTTCATCCCAGCCAGGATCAAGACTGGGACAAAAGAAAATGAGAGATACATTTTTCTCTATCCTGTACCGCATGACAAATGGAAACAGTCCATTCATCAGAGTATGATAGCAGGAACAAAGGAGAATAATTGAAGTAAAAATAGAAGGATCGCGAGGAAGGGAAAAACAGGAATGGGGATTCTTGAATACGTAAAAATATGGCAAAGTTACACGCAAATGAAAGACTATTACCAGCACCAACTACAATGAAAATTTATCACTTGATTCAATTGCAAATAACCTCTTATTGCAAAGTTGATTACTTAGTAAAAGGCTTTGGCATACAAACCACAGGAAAAATAAAATCTAATATATAAATAGTGATTTGCTAAGGATAATTGAGAGAAACGGTTAAAGGGAATCATGAAATCAGAACAGAGAAACAAAGAATGGACTAGATTATTCTAAAACTCCGTAAGTTCGCTAGTAAAAACTTCACAATCCTCAAAACCATAATGGAAAAATATTGAAAGGAATAGCTATTGAACCGTGATTTTATATGAATTTTGTAGAAATACTGATATAATATTCAATTTATGCTTAAAAAATATTTGTTTATTATTATTTTTCTAAATACTAACAATTTTTAGAGGAAATATTAAGGACAACGAATGCGACAAAGGTCGGGAAATTATAAAATAAAAAATATATGAAATGTGCTAAAGAAAATCGAAGGAATTGGGTATTTTAATAGTGAAGCCTGTAATGTTGTGCTCACTACCTAAGTAAATACATTTACCTTAAGGAATAAGCTGTCTATTGACCTAGGACGTGACTTTCTCTTACGACTGAGTTTCACTTTCTACGTCGGCGAGGGAAATCAGTCGAGTACTGATGAAGAGAAAACATCCCAGTTACTGGTGACCTGTAAATATATATTTGCTTTTACTAAGTTGCATTACGAATTGTCAGTTCACAGTTATTACTATTATTAATATAAATTGATAATAATGTTGCAAGGACTTATTAAATTTACAATACGACATTATAATCATTACAGGAGTAAAACTTGCCTGAAATCGGCGTACGCGATTAAAATTCATGATTGAATGAAATGTTTTGAAAGTGACGTACTCATTTTGATACAAACAAGAATAAAATCTATTGATTTAATATAATTAGAATGACAAACCTAAAAAGATATGAAAATTTTATTTTAAATATGCCATGAATAAGAATACAGTAGAGTACACAAAATACAGAATAATAATATTAACAATCATCGTGACTTGGCACAATGCACTTTTGTATTGTTAAAAATTATCACATATGGTCATCAGATGGTTTGCTAAAATATATTACAGATTATACTATTTAGATAACTATATTCAGATTCAATGAAGTTAATAATTATTTATACCACTGGCATCGCTGCTGAGTTTTTTAAATCCCGAAATCCTTCATGGTTACAATTGCCATGATATCTCATTGGAAGATACGTAAAGAAAAGTTTTTAAAAAGGCACATGCAAAACTCGTTCCTATGTAGTTACTGAAAGTTTCAGAATACTTAATAGTGATCGATTTAAAACATATAACGCATTCTTAATTCCTAACCATCGTATCCAAAAAGACACACGACCGAATTACTTTTTTCTTCTAAAAGTCGGTAAGTGATACGTTAAAATTTAAATCGATTATACAGTAGGCTTTTAGGAACAACCACTTCTTTTTGTTTTCTCCGTGTACCGGGGAAAAAACAAGGAGTGCCGACAACCACGGTTTTCTGAGATATTAAACCTCCAACTCATTAGCAGCCGTGTAACAAATTTTCATTCTTTACATAGGAATTGATTTGTACTACCGAAAAGAAGAAATACTACAAAACTAAAATGACCTTAGAGCAGAGAATACTTTGGTAGTCACTTCTTGGCTAATAAATATTTACGGCACTGGAATCGACACTGAATTTGAAATCTCGAATTCCGTTAGGGTTCTCGTTGGCGAAATCTCGCAAGAAACTGGAAATTATTTTAAAACGTACATCGAAAATGCGTTCCTTAATACTTATTTAAATTTACAGAACACCCATTAATGATGGATGAAAAAGCAACTAATTCTTGATTCCTAGACAAAAATCAAAAATGATAAGCGACTGAATTTCTCGGGCAAATTCTTCTAGAAGTGATCTTCGGCAATTGATAAGTTAAAATTTTAATCGACAATTCATGAAAAAGAATATTTCGAAATTATGATATTGAAAGGAGAAGTAAAGAGGTAGTTTTGTCGACGAAGGTCAAGGTATGGGAAAGTGCTTCATTATCTCAAACAAACAGCTTTACGGTGACGCTTGGTTTACACTGAATTCCAGTTATTTAATCACTGTATTATGTTGTAACATGTATTACATAATAGAAAGATCGCGCGGCGCACACAACAGGAATAAATTCAGTAATTGGATACATAGTAATGAAGCAGTTACCTTATAAGCGTTATAATAAATAATCACTTAAAGTATGTATTGATAAATCTATGTGACGTAATGCAATTTGAACTCCCGATGTCCGTTACCGTTGGTGACTTCTCGTGTAGAACTCGAAAGGTCTTTAACGAGATTTTAAACCTCTAATTCACTAAAAGCCGTGTTCTAAATTTTGTTTCATGATATCAGAATTATTAAAAAATAATTACTTCCAATAAACCTGAGGCGTGCAGAAGAAAAAAATTGGAACAGTTTCGAAGTTAATGAGTTATTCACGGCTCCAGCAACGAATATTTCGCAAGGACATAAAACGAAACGTCAGTAGAATCACACAAGGCATATTCGCTTATTGGATCACAGGTGAGCTTAACGAACGATAACTTTGCTTATCGTTCTTGAACGATAATTTTGTCAGAAAACCATTACAAAGGAGAAGCTGCGTTCAGATTGGTGAAAATTTGTTTTCCCCCACCCCTACCGCCGTCAACCGTTACATTTAAAGCACCAAAAATAATGAAAATAATTATATGTCGATTTTAAATAGCAGAATTTTGGTTAACACTTATAAAATCCCATTCTCACTTTACCGGAAATTGAATGGATTCAAATATCGCATTGATCGTCAAGAGAACTGCTTGTTTATAATATCAAAAATTTTGGAAAATTTACGTACAATTTATTAAAATGCTCGAGAGAAAGTTTCGAAAACGATATTTCACGACTAAAATAATAATCTTCGTTCAATTTCTGTTCTTTTGGTGCTTGTCTCGACTCAGCACGACCATACCTTCTAATTTAATTCTTCAAAAGAAATGAAGCCTGCAAACGATAAAAGAGAAGTTTAGGTGTATTTATTATGGAAAACTGTTTGAGCGATCTTGGTTCGAACCCAGAAAAAGTATTGAACAAAAATAAATCGGAACTTCGTTCCTAATCTCGAAGAATACTTGTGCAAATTTTTAGCCGGTTCGGACAAACACTGTGGACTCTAATCGATGACAAACACTGAATTTCTACTTTACAAATAAGGTTAGTATTTAGTTGAAAATGTTCCCCTAAATCAACGCTTCAAGCGAGTGCAATCTTTAAGGAGATCAGTGATCATATTACGACACACGTTTTTAAATAATCCCACCTCTCTGTATCTGATTAATCACGAAGTTATGAATGTTTCATTGGGAAATTGATTCCTCTATTTGAATCGATAACACCATACACGACTTTGAGTAGCGACATAAAATAACAACATTCTGGAAGGACTACTAAAGAAATGAATGCTATGGTAACGGAAAATCCATGGGAACTCCAGCACGATGAACAAAACCATCTCAAAACTTTTCCAATCGATAGTTTAAATCGGTATTTGCAACCCAATCTCACACTATGTTGAAATAATACCACTTTGTTAATGCACTACTTGTATAATGCATGTCATTCGACAATTCTACCTTCCACGCCCCTCAATAACACTTTCATCGGAAGAAAGATCTATTTCGTAAAGGATTGCTCCCGTATAATTATTACCTTCGAATAGAAGTAGATATTCCAAACCATAGAAGCTGTACGGCATGTCATTCACTGGCACATGTTGCACAATCCAAGGAACCAGGTTCGATCTTCCAGCACAACTCTCAATTCTACTTCCTGGTTGTTAAAGCTACCACACCACTCACAAACACACGGAATATTTAAATATATTCACTACGAAACGTAATAGTTACACTTTTTAGTCAGCACAACCACATGGAAGTCATACATTCGTAGAAACAGAGTCAATCCTTGCACTCACCGTACTTCGCTTCGCTACTCCCGATTCTTCTGAAAATAAAAGACAGTCCACCGAAGCGTTCCCGAAGGTGACATCGTCATTAGTAATGACCTCGTGATTTCGAAAGCTAAGGAAGAATTTCCGATTTTTAAGAGAGGCAAACCTTTCTTTCAAACGTTTTCAGGTAGGAAATAGCTATGAATAGAATTAGGCATTTCGCTAATATCGTACTTACTCCACCACTTAATCTGAACCGTTCTTCTTGACCATTATCCCAACTTCTCTTTTCCCCATTGATTTTATGTCTCAAACTTTGCAGCAAATACACTTTTATCAATCGTGAATTTAACACTTCGCTCCATAGGAAAATGTTTGCTAAACCAAACAGTATTACATTATGTTATGTGTCAGCTGATCTTGAAGGCACGCTGTGAAACCATGGTCGATCTATATAATACCGTGTAGTTAAGTAAACGTATCCCAATTTTGCTAGAAGATTTCACAGGAGCAGAATTTACACCACAAACCAACCATATGTTAACCATTAAACTCGCTTCTCCCTTGCATGAAATGACAACGCTTCAAGTTGCCTTCCAAAAATTCCAGAACTGTCGGAACTCGATGTTATTTCTTTCCTCGTCTGACTGACGTAACTTCAAATTCATATGCATTGGGAAATGGTTTACTCTACAATCGAAAGAATTCTCAAAGTGCCTCAAAATATCTCGTCTTTGTGAAGTTGATTTGTTTGAAAGAAGTCCTTTTCCTCTAGATTTCTGTATTTTACCTGTGTTTCGTTAGAGTATACGTACGGGAAACATACATGAAGAACTTTTATCGAGTTGAAAGCCTCGACTCGACTCACAGCAATATTGTAAATCAAGTGTCGAAAAATGTGTTGTTCTAAATCTGTGATCGAAAAAATCCCAACGAGATACTTTTGATGATTCATTGATTTCGTGCTGCAGTTCATGGGAATTGGGAATCCTTCGATCAAGTTACAATAGCAAAATGCAGGATTCTACTGTAAGTACAATGACATGGTGTATTGATTTGAATCTAGATGCATGTGAATATGAAATTTCACCTCGTGGTTAAGCAAAGAGTGGTTCTACTTGGCTCTCTGATATCAGAATTCACAGTGCAAATACATTCGTATTCTAGATTATTTAGTATTTACAAGCATAACTTGATCGATAGTACTTACATAGGAAAGATGTTTTATTGTTCAATCGATCAAAAAATAATTACAAACTCTTGATCAAGGTGGTGAGCCGTGTTAAAGTTCATCCTTAGTGAAATTTGAATTTTGATGAAGAAATCAAAAGATGCTAACTGTTCTACTCTATTTATCTAATCTTGTTTCTTTAATGAATTCGTTAGCATTTATCCTGTGAGTAAAGTCAATGAGTATAGCGGGGTTCTGTGGGATATCTTTTGCTCGTTTCAATCATTTTGAATCTTTACGAAACTTTTTCGGAAGGAATTATAGCATGCGCAGTTGATAAGCAAGAGAAAAGTATCATATTGTTGAAAGTAGAGCATAAGCTTTTTTAGAAAATGGATATTTTTCCGTCTAACTTAATCCATTCCATTTGAATAATAGCAGACACAGTCACCTAACTCAATTATTTAAGCTGTTGCATGTACTTGATAACTTTCGGAAGTGATTTGTACTAATTCCGACAAGATTATGAAATTGGAGGTCTCGGCAATTTCAATATGTTTTTGGGAAGTTTATTGCATAGGATATGTCCCTATTAATCTAAATCCAACAAGGTGCAAAGTTATCTGAATAATACATGTGTTTATACTCACTAGTCCAATATTTCGTGAGAAGTAGAGAATAAAAACTAAACATATTATACTCTTATTTCGTAATAGAAATTCATTTACTTGTCTGGTGTTAAATTGGGGATAACTGCATAAACTTACTATCAAACATACAACATCATCTGAATATTGTCTAAATGCAATAAACTTTAAAGGCAGAATTAAATAAACTCTCAGAAACACCCCAAATGTTTCCTTTATATAGAAGGATTTAAAAAGATTTTGATTGGTTATATATGGACTATGTAGCTTACTGATTGGGAACTTTGTAAAAGAGAAAGAAATGCCAAGGAAAGAAATTAGATCGGATATTTCGTAACTTGTCATTCTTGTATATCACGCCACTCCAAGGTAACAGATGTTGGGAGTCCTGCATACCGAAAGAAATATCACAGGGCATATACATATATAGGTTTACATTCACTCAACAGGAAGCGAATTTAGTAATGTATTCTGAAATGCTGTATGAAAATGTAGAATTGATTGTAATACTCTTTGAAATGCTTGCAATAAACAATACGACTTGCGGAGGTAGCTTAAGTAACACCAATCAAAGATTCGAGTGAGTGGGAACTTTTTTAATTCATCCAACAAACCAATCTATTCACCGATGCATTCACGATGCTTTCCACCAATGTCCATCGCTAAGATTAATTCCCGATGAAGAGCCGCAGGGTTCTGACGACATTAGCGGGACATTCAAATGTGAATAACCTCATAAAAAAGCCAGTGAATGGAAACTTACAAATATAACGTATTTATAATACAAAAAAACGATGCGATTATATATTTTTCACCAGAGTTTAAGGAATAATGGAGATGGAACAAATTGCAAATGCAACGGAAGCAATCTAGTAAAACAGCAGAAAAACCTACGGACTGTTCTTAAATCCATCAATAATTGATAATCCATCAAAGTAATCAGACTAACATCGATGTAATTCAGACAGATTGATGAATTTAAAAACGTGACCAGTGCTGGAATTTCCTCGAAAATTAATTTCCTAGTTTCTTATTCCTTAAAAGATTTATAGATTGAAAGTGATGTAATTGTGTATTAAAATTATCTCAAATTTTCTTCCAAATTTTTTCCAAAGTGACTATGAAACGATCATATTTTGAAGAATGTTTTTTCTATGTGATTTTGATTCAAAATTTGCTAAAAGAATAAATCTTTCAGACATGGACGTTTTCTTTGGTTCTGAAAGCGAACATACAAATAAACACTGTACACAGATCTGAATACCTAATGTTAATGACAATAACGATTACCTTTTCTTCTACTGTGACATTGAATGTGCTATTCAACACCTTTTATTATCCAACATCGTCTTATTCCTTCAAAATAGTCTAAAATTTACAAAGAATATTGTTAATGAAATGCAAAATTTTTTCTACGAAAACAAAAAAAGATCGAAACGGGAATGTTGATTTTGGAATCCACGACGGAGAAGTCTTTTGTGTTGATCCATTAATCATAGTTAATTACTGCTAAGAGAGGGAAATAGAATTTCTTAAAGAAAGAGGAATGCGTAATTTTAATTAAACGGCTTCTTTTGGCTTGAGGATATGCAAATATAATAGATTTATTGTTGTCCTGACAATTTCTTTCTAATATTTATTAAGTGTTATAGTAAGTTCTTCTTCCTTTCTGTTCATAAAAGAGATGTCAATTCTCATTTAAGATGGGAGATATTGCCATGGAACGAATTGCAGACTCGATCAAACCCTTAAAAAGTTGTGGTTAGCATTTGCAAGTGATAGAATGCGTAAGAATAACATTGGAAGGCGTTCCAGCGACAGAATTAGTAAATCTCAGCATTATTTAGGAATAATTATCCTTTAATGAACACAGTAAACTTATGAAAAGGCGCCCAGTGGATTGGTTCGGGGGGAATTCGTAAGCGGGGAATTGATCCCCCACGCCTATGTTGTACTACCACGCAACCCACCCCCCGGTTGATATAATTATAACATTAACCAATAATCAGGGCGTGTAGATTAAAATAAGACTGAATAACAATAGTAAAAGATGAGCGCGGGGGATAACTCCCTGCGTACGAATTCTCCACGTACGAATTCTCCACGTACGAATTCACCGGCACCCGGTGAATTGGTCCGGGGGGAATTCGTACGAGGGATATATTACTGGGAAGTAGCACTCTAAAACATTGAGATGACTCACAACTGACGAAGGATTTATTTGCATATTCTTAAATTGTGTCGGTTTAATGACATTATGTTTTAATTATTTGCTTTAATACTTAAAGATCATTAATTTATGACAAAGTGTTATTCAGAGCCGGGATGTGTGTGGAATCACTAAGTTACCTTTAATGAAGTTAAGCCGAGGTATAAATCGTATCTAATGTTTTTGCGATTGACAGAATTAATTAAAATGTATTTATTTTACATACGTCTCAAATCTCTATCGATCTATATAACGATTGGCCTCAAATATATTCACTGACTGCTGATTCAGCGATTTGAATTAAAGAGAATGGCATTTATATTTTAATTAGCCTCGGGTTTCTCAATAGTTTTTGCAATAAAATAACAGCCTTGATGATGCAAACAAAATCAATCAAAATCTTATAATGGGAAAATACCTCCTTCTTCAGTATAGTTATATACATTCCAAATTAGTAATAATAAGATATGAAACTTTTAAGCTATTCTGGATATCAATCAAAAGCTGATATAAAAGTTGGAGTTATGCCCAATACTTATGAAATAATATCTATAAATAAAATTAATTTTTCAATTAGTACAGTATTGCGAGATTGGAATGAGAAGCAAATACTAACAAAAAGGCAGAGTAGTCCCTAATCACTAGCTTGGGATGAAACAATGTTAAAAATGTCCTTAAATAAATAGGTTCGGCTAGTTATATGATGTACCAATTTATGACTCTGGTCTGTGCTTCAGATACGATTTAAAGACACGAAAGCGCAACTTTTATTGGGAAAATGTAGTGAGATATATTCAATGAAAATGTAATGTTGAGTGACTACTACTACTCTGTGGTCAACGCGGAAAGTTCGCGTTTGCTATTATAAATATTCACAAGTAATTTCTAACAATAAAGCATCAATAAGTAGGTTAACTGTAATAAATGATTGGTTAATTGATTTAGAAAAACGTAAGGAAACTTATGAGTTACAAAGAAGAATGAGCTAAAGTGGAACGGTATACGATCTTTAAGTTGGTCGAAGTAGTTCTATCGTAATTGAGTTCGCTCAAATATCTTTAAATCGGGTTCTAATTTGCTGAATCGAACATTCAATTTAGAAACCGTAACTCTTAAATAAGTTACAACGCCTAATAACAATACTGACCATCTTAGACAAACGTTTGCTTTCAAACGATGATGCAGAAGGAAATTAAGTTGATGCTTTCTGGCGATATTGTGTTTTGTGCGCTATCCTATATTTCTGGCGATATTGTGAATTGTGCGCTATCCTAAAAGACAGAAAGTTTCCCCCTAACTGTAAATTAGTTTCCTTTGACGTAAAAGACTTATTCACCAACGTGCCCGTCAACGAGACTCTAGATATCCTTAGGTCTATGTTAGTGGAAATCAATTGTGAAGTGGATTATATCAAAGACCTTTTAAACCTACTCAAAGTGTGTGTGAATCAAAATTATTTTATTTTTAATGGGACATGTTATAAACAAGAGAAAGGCCTTGCCATGGGCAGCCCTCTCTCTCCACTTCTAGCAGATATTTTTGTAAATGAAATGGAATGTTCACTTTTTAATTCCAACTGTATATACCTTCCCAATATTGTGTCTTGGCATCGATATGTTGATGATATTCTCTGTATCTGGAAAGGAACTAATCGCCAGCTCCTCCATTTCCTCAACTTCTTAAACTCTCTACACCCTTCTCTTAGCTTCACGCATGAACTTGAATCCAATCACTCGTTAAATTTCCTGGATATTAATATTAGTCTAAATGATTGTGAAATGTCCTTTGCAATCCATAGGAAGCCTACCTATACGGACCATGCCATCCCCTTTTCTTCAAATCACCCCTTTTCCCATAAACTAGCTTTCTTTCACTCTCTCTTTCATCGCCTCCTCCATATCCCCATGTCCCCCCAAAATTTCAGGAAAGAACTTAATACCATCCATTTTATCGCCAAAAAGAACGGCTTCCCAAAACAGCTGATGGTCAATTTGCTCCGTAAAAAACAAAGGCAATTCGCCATTAATATGATTTATTCTCCTGTTTCTCCTCCTGAGAAACCCCCCCGTTTTTATAGATTAAAATTTGTTGATAGCTTCAGTTATAAACTTAATAAGTTCTTCCCCTCTGAAAATTTCCGCCCAGCCTTTTATACGAGCTCCAATCTCCGCTCGCACTTATGCAACGGTCGGGATAAAACTCAGAATAATAAAAAATCGGGAATTTACAGACTGGACTGCGAGGATTGCGACAGCAGCTACGTTGGCCAGAGTGGTAGGGCCATAGCAACACGTGCTGAAGAACACAGAGCATCCTTCCTTAAAGATTTAAAAAATTCACATTTCGCAATGCATTTAAACGAAAGTAACCACGGAGCATCCTTCTCTCCCATTCTTCTTAACGTGGCTTCTAAAGGGAAAAGGCTCAACCTCCTCGAGCAATTGGAAATACACCGCCACCTGCAGTTTTCCAGGAACCTAGTTAACGAGCATCTCTTCAGCGAAAATAATTCCGCCATTTTTAGGTCTATTCTTCCTCACCTCCCGCCCCCTCCCCCACATTCTTCCTGCTAGCCCCTTCACTCTCTTTGCCCCTCCCTTGGTTTTCAGTTGTATATATACTCTGTGATTATTGTCTTCTGGTTACCTGATGATGGGTTGAACCCGAAACCGGTCGTATTTTTTAAAAATAAAATTGTGGACGCAGACAGTTATTTTATTTCCTATTAATTAGGAAATTAAGTATTCTTAGTTTAGTTGGAAATGATGAAAGAAGCAATGAAATTCTCTTTGCCATGGTGTTAATTACAGATAATTAATGCAGTATTATCTTTAAATTGGAGTAAAAATATTCAGTTTAGTAACCAAGAAATTTAAGAGGAGAATTGTTCTTCAGTTCGACTTGATTTGAGTTTGATAACTCCCTGAAAATCATCTAAATAATTCTATTTTAATTAAAATTCAGTTAATCACTCCATGAGAATATCTTTAGACATACAAATAGATAATTGTGTAACAAATATAGTTTAAAGGACCACAAACGGTGAAGATATTAATGAAGGAAGTAATCGCTGGATTTTATCAAATGTCTTATCGTGAAGATTACGCCTCTCGTCATTGCAGCATAAACATTCGAGATTTAGTATCACTCGATGTATATTTTATTTGATTGAATATAAATCGAATGTCAGGAATATGCAAAAATTATAATATTATTTGAAACTAGTGGTAATCTAAAAAATACACTCAATTTTAGTATCCATTGCATTCTTTGATTGTATCTTTTTCCCAGACAAGGCGGTAAATGCACGAAAGCGAAACAAGTACATAGTTCTCACAGAAGCAAACGATGACTTCGTCTTGAGCTTGAAGAAAAGCAAGGCAAAGAATTGAAGGCCATTGGGAAGTCATTACTCGTCTTTTGGCATTGTTAGCATGAGCCTACTTCTTTTACTGATACCTCGAAAGTGAAAGCAACAGAAAAGGAAATGAAAACGATGCTTGGAAAATTCGAAATGAGTTGAAGGACGTTGGAAACCCAGTACAGGTCTAAGAATGACTGTTTACGTGATCATAGCTTCTTTTTACAGTGCTTTGAAAGTGAAAGCAACGGTGAAGGGAAGCAAAATATCAATAGGTGTTGGAAAGAGCTCATTGAAGAAAGCAAAACTGCATTCTGCGCCTATTCACAGAAAATTACGGAAAAAAGGGAAATGGCATGTCTAACCATTGCTTTGCTGTACTGTACTATTTATTCTCCAGTAAATTACACCATATGAGAATTGTAAAAGATAGCACTTACTATATGGTCGTTCAGATTATGTTGCTCAAAGTTCTTATTAAAAACCTTTTATTCACCCCCAAAACTATTGATCAATAAATCACTTAATTGATAGTCCGTTCCACAAGTTTTTATTATATATTACACGATGTGAAAAATAAAAGTTCAGAGTCCATAACGGGAGGACATTTTCAAAGTTCTGTATATTAGAGATTGATATATAAATATGTAAATTGTGCTTACCTAAGCCGAAGCTCCAATCCACTGACTTGTACCGTCGAAGGATCTCCTGTACAACTTTCACTTCCAAAAGACGCCAATGAGCATAACGCCAAGACAATATCGGTGTTGCCTCCCAAACAATTAAAAAAGAGAAATTCCAAATTAGGAAAATATATATATATGGATAAAAATCGGAATTATAATCAAAAGCCATGCAAATGTAAAGCGAAGTAAGTAATTTGAAAACTACGTATTCCTGTTCATTTGCAACCGTTGACCAAACAGTTTAAATTATATTGTTACATCATCGCACAATATTAAAAAGATAATTAATAACTAATTATAACCATTTAAAGAAGCCTTAATTAAACTCTTAGAAATTGGCTGAAGATATTGAATTAATGACACGAAACAAATACATTAATATCAGTGCTAATTTTTACAAAATCGATCAATATCCTTAGGTGATGAAGCTTAATTTTAAATGCAATTAAATAGTAAGAAATAAAAATGATTCAGATTATGAAATAATGTCGATTAAATTTATAATTACGTCGTTAAAGATAACAAGGAACTAAAGAACTATAGCAACTAAAATTTCTGTAAAATCTTCTTAACTGATAAAAATCAGAAGAGTATTCTAAACCCATGAAAATTTGAAGTAAAACAAGCAATTTTTGTATAAATAATTAATAAATATGGCTACTTCAACGATCAGTATTGAGAATAAGTTTTTTAAAAACGACCGCTGAAGGAAATTAATATTACAAATCCGTACAAAATTGAATAGAATTCCTGAATTGATTAGGCTAAATTTAAATCTAAATTACAATAATTAGAAACAAATTCAGTCCTGATTATGAGATAATGAATTTAATGTTTAAGATAACAAAGGCACTTTCATTGCGGAACAGTTAGAACTTCTTTAATTTAAGCCACAGAAACGATTTTAAATCAATTTTAGAAGGTTCGATAAATACATTCGATGCCGTTGATAAGAATAAATCTATTAAATTTTCCTTCAACTACTAGTTTCCTTTTAAATTCAAACTAGAATTACCGTAATGTTTATGAGTATGATCTTAACTTAAGGACTAATTGGAAAATATATTCAAGTAAAACTAATTAGGTGTGAAAAAAAGTATTATTTGCATTAGAGGGATGTTGCAACTTAATATCATTATAACATTATAATAGACGCGAGAAGACCGGTATTGCTTCTGCGAATTTAATAGAAATACTAACAGGATTACGTAGATATAAAGACGATATAGATCTATTACCTTATATTACCCTTCCACTATATTAAGGTAATACAATCCATAAATAAATTAAAAATAAACAGCTACGATGCGTCCACAATTTCCGTTAAAATTCAAATCCGATCTTCCCTTGTTTGTGTGATGACGTCATGCACTTACGGAAGCATAAAAATTAACGACAGAAATATTTTTAAAATATATTCAGATAAAACAAGTCACTCGGCATATACTGAGGAAAACGGGACTTCAGATTTTTGGCAAATTGAAAAAACATGCGGCAAAGCCGAGGCTTTATCGGAATTTTTCTCTCGTTTTTTATACGCAAATTCAGAGTTTAAATCGTACGGTTTCGGTCGCTAATGAAAAGGCAGTTAAAATTTTCACAATCGCCTAAGACGATGAATTACAATCTTGAACCGAAAATAAACTTACCTCGTAATCATAGAAGCAAGACCATTCCCACGCGATGACATATTTGCACTTATCTATAAAAATCAAAAGAAAAGGCTTTTACATTCGGGAATTGAGTCGACGTAGGAAAATTAAAGGATTCGATTTCACGAGAAGAATAGGCGAGAACCGGTTTCTCGTCTCGGCGACATTATTTTCTTACTCTCAAACTGTCATAAAATGTCTTAGATTCCTATTTTCAAGCAAACATGTTTACTTAATTCGCTAATGACCATGCTTAACGTGCTTTTAAACCTGAGAACGTTCTTACGAAATCGTATTAAACAGTTCCGATTCTAAATAATAATATTAATGTCATCTCGTTAATTCACCCTAAATTAGAATCAATCACAAAATTATTCAAATGATGCGTCGTACACTGATATTACAAAAGGAAAAAACTTAAATTATTTAATTTACCAACAGACTTAAGTAATATTTTCTCAGACAATACCTTATAAAGTATTTAATGAGACTTACCATAAACTGGAAATTCTTGGTGACAAAGATGGACGTTGAGCATGACAACAAATTCAAATTCAACTGTTTCTCAAACACAGGTTGTCAGCACGACCTCGCTTGCAGAAATCCAGGAAGCAACTGACAAAAAGACCGTCCGCGCAATGGATGAAAATACTGCTGTCACCTGATTGGTCCAAATTTAACCGTCTTTCAACTTGGCCCCGCCCACCAACCGTCATGGAAATTTTCCACTGATAACGATTGCAATTATAATTCAACGAATTTATTAAAATATCATTTTATATATATGATTTATATTTTTCGTAGATTTTAATTATTTTGTTTAAATTTCGCGATATCGTCGAAGTGCTGGATCGAAAAATATCAAAGTTTGTTTGATCTAAATATTATAGGTTCTTAAAAAACATCTATTTTTGGGTCCGGGTATTTAAGACTTTTAGGTTTTTTTATTTTCGAAAATGTAATAACGATTCACAAAATAATTTAATAACAATTCATCCCAAAAGAGAAAAATGTAGCAACCATATCGATGTAATTAATGTACGTACAACTACTAACAAGATCTCATTGCAAGGATACGTTTTGATCAAAAGAAGTGCAGGATTTCAAGAAATGACGTACATATCTGCGAATAAAGCGAGAATATCTTATATTTTACTCTTAGAAATTGCTCTTTAAGATACCAATTCTCTCGCTAGTCAAACACGTTTTCTACGATGTCAACCAAAGATACCTTTTATGAAGCAGAATTATTAAAACGAGACATAAAAGTTGATTGAATGATACATTAAACGTTGATATTAACGAATTATAATATAATATAATAGTTTACGAACCAGGAATGCACTATTGACCACTCAATGCAACACGAAATATTCTAGAATAGGAAGAAATTTGCTCTATGAGAGGTAAATCGGCCTGTATGAATATCTCATTGCGAATCTATGAAGTTAATTCACAGCCATTCAAATTAATGCAAACACCACTCTCATCGTACTTACATGACCTCCATCTTGCGTCGATGGTAACTGTAGTTTGATGGAAGGATTCCGAGCTCTTAGAACTTCGATATGAAATCCATGAGTGCAAGTCTCGTTGATGGTTGTTTCATCGCCGATTTAAAATAGTACACGTGTCCACTATTATTCAAGGAAGTCACTGATCGACAGTTAGATCGTCATTATTTGACTGGTCTTCGTTAATTGTTAACAATACTAGATAAACCAGCCAAGAAGCTGTCTTATTATGCAACTTTCTAACCACGAGTTAAATAAGGTAATCAGTTAACGATAAGAAATGGCTAAGTTAACATGAAACACTTGGGAATCGACAACTTCACGTCTTTAAACACTACGATCGAAATTCAAAGCAATATTACAATAATGAGATAAAATATAACATGATGTTCATAGGAGCACTGGTTTCAAGTAATTTCACAGTACTTTCGTAGTGTTTTCGTATCGACAAAAATGGCGGGTTTTCCACAAAGTGTCTACTACAATTTGATTATTCCAGAGATACGTTTTTACGTAGCACTCAGTTATTCACAGTGAATAAATTCAGAAAGTACACAATCTGAAGCACTGTTATCAAACTTATTCCACGAATATGAACACTTACAAGCACTTTGAATGGTATTCCAACTCTAGAAAGCCGTTTCAGAGCTTCTTCTCTAAATCACGAGGTGATGACGCAGCACACCTTACGAGAATTCCGACTGTCTTCGAAAAATATGAAGTACGCAATTCGCGTTTCTAAGGCAGTGAATAATGGAGGGAAATAGTTTTGTTTCCTGTTATCAGAGTGCTTACTGCTGAAGTTAAAGGGCTGCGTATTAACCTCCCGGTTTAAGCAAGGACCTGTGTTAAATCTAAAGTCAAAAATACTTTTAAGAGGTTATAAATGTTCATCTGTGCACAGTTCTTTTGTTGAAAGTTGACAATGTTGCTTTAACTTCTGTATTTCTTGATTGTGAGTGTGCCACGGAAGAGAAAGAGTGTGGAAAACGAAAATAAAGAGTTTAAGCTATCGACCTGATTTACACTGTTATCCAAAAGTAAGTGTTGAAAAGTGCGATATTCTAAATCTGCGATAGAAGAATAGTCAAGATAGAAAACCTCATGGTTGATCGATTTCATGCTGGAGCTGTACGAATAGGGCTTCTTTCGTTCACCTTACGATCACAAAATGCAAGATATGAAAGTAAGTACGATGATATTGATATATGCTTTGAATTTTATCTTAAACTACATGTATGTGAGACTTATGAATCCACTTCAACGGTTAGCATGGACACAATCACCTAGGCAACTACAATGATATCGAATTCTTAATGCAAATTAATTCATGTTCGCGATTATGTTGTAATGTTACCATGACGCGATTGACAGTACTTTCAAGGAAGGACATTTGCTTGGATGATTAATCTAAAGACACTTATTGACTCTTGATTGAAGTGGTCAAGTATAGTGATGTTTATCGGCAGTGTAATATGAATACCAAAGACGAATTCTATCAAAACCACTTCTTCGTTGTCACTTGTTTCATCTTGATACTTTAGTGAATTTGTGAACCATTAATACTGCGAGCGAAGATATTGTCGAAGGTTCCTTGACCACTACATAACTAAGTAATGTATCATTCAAACTACTCATACATCTCGTTTTAATGAATCTGCTTCATAAAAAATATATTTGGAAGTCATCGTAGCCTGTTTGATTAGCGAGAGAATTGGTATCTTAAAGATAAAATTCTAAGAGTAAAATATAAGATATTCTCGCTTTATTCATAAATATGTACGTCATTTCTTGAAAATCCTGCACTTCTTTTGATCAAAACGTATCTTTAAAATGAGATCTTGTTAGTAGTTGTGCGTATATTAATTACATCGGTACGATTGCTAAATGTTTCTCTTTCGGGATGAATGGGTATTATATTAATATGTAAATCCTTATTTCATTTTCGAAAATAAAGAACCCTAAAATCTTAAACATCCGGACCCAAATATAGATGTTATTTCAGGACCTACAATATTTAGATTATGCAAACGTTGATATTTTTCGATTCAGCAAATCGACGATTCTGCAAATTAAAAAATATTTAATATCTACGAAAAAATTAATTACAAATTTAAAATGATAATTTATAAATTCGTTGAAATACAATTGCTATGGCTAGCGGTGGAAAATTTTCATGACGGTTGGTGGGCGGGGCCAAGTTGAAAGATGTTTACATTTGGACCAATCAGGTGACAGCAGTATTGTTCATCGGTTGCGCAGACGGTTTTTTCGTCAGTTTCTGCCTGAATTTCTGCGAGCGAGGTCGTGCTGACAACCTGTGTTTGAGAAACAGTTGAATTTGAATTTGTTGTCATGCTCAACGGCCATCTTTGTCACCCAGGATTTCCAGTTAATGGTGAGTCTCATTAAATACTTTATTAGGTATTGTCTGAGAAATTATTGCTTAAGTGTATTGGTGTATTTAAGAATTTAAATTACTTCCTTTTGTAATATCAGTGTACGACGCGTCATTTGTTTCATATTGTGATTGATTTTAATTTAGGTTGAATTAGTAAGATGACATTAATCTTATTATTTAGAATCGGAACTATTTAATACGATTTCGTAAGTACGTTCTCCGGTGTAAAAGCTGGTTAAGCATGGTCATTAGTGAATTAAGTAAACATGTTTGCTTGTAAATAGGCTTATAAACGAGAGAAAATTTCCGATAAAGCCTCGGCTTTGCCACATGTATTTCAAATCTGCCTAGAATAACGATCTGCAGTTTACAGGACATTTTTATCTGAATATATTTTTAAATTGGTTCTGTCGTTAATTTTTCAGCTTCGGTAAGTGCATGACGTCATCACATACACAAAGGGAAGATAGTATTTGAATTTTAACGGAAATTGTGGACATATCGTAGTTGTTCATTTTTCACTTATTTATAGAATTTATTACCTTAATATAGTGGAAAATTAATACAGTAGAATAGATTTGTATCGACTTTATATCTACGTAATCCTGTTTGTATTTCAATTTTATTCGCAGTAGCAATACCGGTTTTCTCGGGTCTATTATAATGTTATAATGAAATTGAGTTGCAATATCCCTCTAATGAGAATAATAATTTTTTCACACCAAATTAGTTTCCGATTCAATGTTCTGTGATCCTTTTTTGGAATTTTAATTAATTTGGAAGTTTGATCCTTGCTTCGTTAAAAATTTATACTTGTAATCGGAATTAAACTTCTGAATTGATTCTCTAGTGGATATTTTGTAAGTATGCAACTAGCTGTTTCAAATCGTCATTGGAGATTTGTTTTGAAAGCTAAAAGTCTTGCAAATTTCAATTGCGTTTTCATTACGAGTAACAAGTTGAAATTGAAATTAAGAAACGAGAGAAAAAATTCCGAGTGAAACTGGACTTCAATTCAGTGCAGTTTTCATGGGTGAGATTTCAATTCTCCAAGCAATCATATTTTCGGTTTGATTTCACTCTTCCCGTAATTAATAAACAGTTCAATACGTAGTTTTACTTGAATATATTTTCCAATTAGTCCTTCTGTTAATTTTTAGCCTCTTTTAAGTTCTTACTCATAAACATTATGGTAATCTTGGTTTGAATTTAAAAAGAAATCAGCAGTTGAAGGAAATTTTAATTGATGCATTCTTATCAACGGCATCGAATGTATTTATTGAACCATCTAAAATTGATTTAAATTTTTTTTTGTGGCTTAAATTAAAGAAGTTCTAACTGTTCCGCGATGAAAGTGCCTTTGTCATTTTAAACATTAAATTCATTATCTCATAATCAGAACCGAATTTGTTTCTAATGATTGAAATTTAGATTTAAAGTTAGCCTAATCATTTCATGAATTCTATTCAAATTTTGTACCAATTTGTAATATTAATTCTCGTCAGCGGTCGTTATTTTTAAACTTGTTCTCAATGTTGTTGTTTATGTAACCATATTTATTAATTATTTATATTAAAATTGCTTGTTTTACTTCAAATTTTCATGGGTTTAGAATACTCTTCTGATTGTTATCAATTTAGAAGATTTTTAGGAAATTTTAGTTGCTATAGTTCTCTAGTTCCTTGTTATCTTTAACGACGTTAATCTAAATTTAATCAGCATTATTTCATAATCTGAATCATAGTTATTTCTTAAGATTTAATTGCAATTAAAATTTAGCTTACGAATCACTTAAGAATATTGTTTGATTTGGTACGAATTAGTACTGATATTAATTTTTTTGTTTCGTGTCATGATTTCGATAACTTCAGCCAATGTGTAAGTGTTTAATAAAGGCTTCTTCAATTGGTAATTATTATAAGTTATTTTCTTCTTAATATTGTGCGATGATGTAACAAGATATATCATACTGTTTGGTCAACGGTTGCAAATGAACGGGAATACGTATTTTTTAAATTAATCGTTTCGCTTTAAATTTACATGGCTTTAGAATGCAATTCTGATTTTAAACCATTCATATTTTATTAATTTTTAGTTTTTAATTGTTTGGAAGGCAACACCGACATTGTCTTGGCGTTATGCTCATTGGCGTGTTTTGGAAGTGAAAGTCCTGCAGGAGATCCTTCGATGGTAGATTCAATGGATTGGAGCTTCAGCTTGGGTGAGCAGAATATATCTATTTTTATATCAATCTCTAATATAACGTACTTTGAAAATAACCTCGTGCCATGGACTGCTTTTTTTTTCTCACCGTTTATTATATAATAAAAACCTGTGGAACGGACTATCAATTAAGTGATTTATTCTTCAATAGTTTTAGGGGTGAAAATAAAAATTTTCTGTGATCAGACGCAGAAATGTAGTTTCGCTTTCTTCGATGAGCTCTTTCCAACACCTATTGATATTTTTTGCTTCCCTTCACCGTTGCTTTCACTTTCAAAGCACTGTAAAAAGAAGCTATGATCACGTAAACAGTCATTCTTAGACCAATTCTGGATTTCCAACGTCCTTCAACTCATTTCGAATTTTCCAAGCATCGTTTTCATTTCCTTTTCTGTTGCTTTCACTTTCGAGGTATCGGTAAAAGAAGTAGGCTCATGCTAACAATGCCAAAAGACGAGTAATGACTTCCCAATGGCCTTCGATTCTTTGCCATTATTCAAATTCAAGACGAACTCGTCGTTTTCCTCTGTAAGAACTATGTTTGTTTTCTTTCGTGCATTTACCGCCTTGTCTGGGAAAAAGATACAATCGAAGAATGTAATGGATACTAAAATTGAATGTATTTTTTAGATTACCACTAGTTTCAAATAATATTATAATTTTTACATATTCCTGAAAATAGTTTTAAATCCATTTAAATAAAATATACATCGAGTGATACTAAATCTCGTATTTTTATGCTGCAATGACGAGAGGCGTAATCTTCACGATAAGACATTTGATAAAATCCAGCGATTAATTCCTGCATTTATATCTTCACCCGTTTTTTGTTCTTAAAACGATATTTGTTACATAATTATCTTTTTGTATGTCAATAGATATTCTCATGGAGTGATAATAAACGAAATTTGAATATCAATAGATCTATATAGACGATTCTCAGGGAGTTATCAAACTGAAATCAAACAAACATAATTCACGTGCAGTACCGATTTTCAGGACGTACATTAGAGTGCACGACAACTAATACCTAGGAGTCACGATGCATCATGAAGGCTCCTCCGTTATTTTATTGCAAAAATTATTGATAAACACGTGGCGATTCAAAAATAAATGCCATTCTCTTTAATTTAAATCGCTGAATCAGGAGTCAGTGAATATATTTGAGCCCAATTGTTATACAGATCGATAGAGATTTGAGACGTATGTAAAATAAATACATTTTAATTAATTCTGTCAATCGCAAAAACATTAGATACGATTTATACCTCGGCTTAACTTCATTAAAGGTAACTTAGTGATTCCACACACATCCCGGCTCTGAATAACACTTTGTCATAAATTAATGATATTTAATTATTAACGCAAATAATTAAAACATAATGTCATTAAACCGACACAATTTAAGGATATGCAAATGAATCCTTCGTCATTTGTGAGTCATCTAAATGTTTAAGAGTGCTACTTCCCAGTAATATATCCCTCGTACCAATTCCCCCCGGAACAATTCTCAGGGCACCGGTGAATTCGTACGCGGTAAATTGATCCCCCGCGCTCATCTTTTACTATTGTTATTCAGTCTTTAGTTAATCTACAGGCCCTGATTATTGGTTAATGTTATAATTATATCAACCGGGGGGTGGGTTTCGTGGTAGTACAACATCAGCGCAGGGGATCAATTCCCCGCGTACGAATTCCCCCCTGACAAATTCACTGGGCGCCATTTCATAGGTTTACTGTGTTCATTAAAGGCAAATTAATCCTATATAATGCAGAGATTTACTAATTCTATCGCTGGAACGCCTTCCAATGTCATTCTTACGCATTCTATCACTTGCAAATGTGAACCACAACTTTTTAAGGGTTTGATCGAGTCTGCAATTCGTTCCATGGCAGTATCTCACATGTTAAATAAGAATTGACATCTCTTTTATTAACAGAAAGGAAGAATAACTTACTATAATACTTAATAAATATTAGAATGAAATTGTCAGGACAAGCCGTTTGATTAAAATTGCGCATTCCTCTTTCTTTAAGAAATACAATTTCCTCCTCCCATTAATTAACTAGGATTAACAACACAAACGTATTAACGGCTTCTCCGTCGTGGATTCCAATATCAACATTCCCGATTCGATCTTTTTTGTTTTCGTAGAGAAAATTGTGCATTTCGTTAGCAATATTCCTTGTAAATTTTAGACTAATTTGAAGGAATAAGACATGTTGGATGGTAAAAGATGTTGAATAGCACTTTCAATGTCACAGTAGAAGAAAATATTGTCATTAACTCTGGGTATTCAGTTCGATCTGTGTACAGTGTTTGTATGTTCGCTTTGAGAACCAAAAGCTCACGAAAGAAAACGTCCATGTCTGAAGGATTTATTCTTTTAGCAAATTTCGAATCACAATCACATAAAATGAAACATGCTTCATAATTGAATCGTTTCATATTGACTTTGGCAAGAATGTGGAAGAACATTTGAAATAATTTATATACACAAAAACATCACTTTCAATCTATTAATCTTTAAAGCAATAAGAAACTAAGAAATTCATTTTCTAGCAAATTCCAGCACTGGTCACTTTTATAAATCCATCAATCTAACTGAATTACATCGATGTTAGTCTGATTACTTTGATGGATGATCAATTCTTAATGAATTTAAGATCAGTCCATAGGTTTTTTCTGCTGTTTTACTAGATTGCTTCCGTTGCATTTGCAATTTGTTCCATCTCCATAATTCCTTAAACTCTGTTGAAACGTAAATCATCGCATCGTTTTTATGCATTATAAATACGTTTTATTTGTAAGTTTCCAATTACTTGCTTTTTAATGAGGTCATTCACATTTGAATGACCCGCTACTGTCATCAGAACCATCGGCTCTTCACCGGGAATTAATCTCGATGGAAGCGGTGGACATCGGTGTAAAGCATCGCAAATCCATTGATGAAAAAATGAACGGTTTGATGGATCCATCGATGAATTTAAGAAAGTGCCCACTCGAATCCTAGATTGGTGTTATTAAAGTTACCTCGACAAGTGCTTTTGTTTATTGCAAGCATTTCAAAGAATATTATAATCAATTCAATATTTTCGTACAGCATTTCCGAATACGTGTTGTTACTACAAGTGTGCTTCCTGTTGAGTGAATATAAACTTATGTATACGCTGTGATCTTTCTTTCGGTATACAGGACTCCCAACATCTGTTACCTTAGAGTGCGGTGATATATAAGAACGACAAGTTACGAAATCTCTGATCTAATTTCTTTGGTTGGAATTCCACTCTCTTTTACAAAGTTCGCAATCAGTAAGCTACATAATCCATATTTAACCAATCAAAATCATTATAAACCCTTCTATATATTATTATTATTATTAGGGTCTTTATTAGGCGAGATTGAGACTAAAAAGTCTCCTCTTCCATCTAACCTGTCGTTAAGTTATTACATTATTATAAGTATATTACATGTATCAATGAAACTTAGAGGAAAATAGAAGAAAATGTGAGAAGGGATTGCGGATTTAAAAAAAAACCTAAGAAAAGCTTAGGAAAAAATATCCGCTGCAGGAAAACACCCACAAAGAAGGGGGGTGTGAAAAACCTGCACAAACCTACCGATAGCAAAAACTAAAAGACATTAAAGAAAACAATGTACATATAACCTGGAAAATTACAAGAAGTGTTAGAGACATATTATCAAGAAAAATAATGAGAGTTAATAAAAAATGAAATGCAGAAAATACAGTAATTAGATACATACACTTGTGATAAAAAATATGACTGAACTAAAAAAAAGCAAAATAAAACACGATCAATACAAAGATTACGCTCTACAATAATTATATAAGAGAGTTAACATCATGATTTAAGCATAAACAATAATCTAAAGTAAGTTAATATAATGGAAATACAAAATAGTAAAAAAAAGAAAAGGTTATACTGGATGTAAACTGTAGTAACAATAACGAACAAAATATTCCAAAGTAAAGAAAGAAGTTTGAAGTGTTGTTCCGTGCAGCATGAAAAAAACCAGGAAAAAACGAACTTGACTTATGGTAAAAAGTTAAATGCTATGATGGAGATAATTAGCGTTATTGATTCTCTAGAAGATATGAAAGGCATCTCCTCTTGAAAGTGTGGATAGAACAGGAAGATTTGATACTCTGCGGAAGGGCGTTCCATAAATTAACCGAGGTCAATGCAAAGGATTTATGTAGCATTTCCGTCCTGTGATTTGGAATGAGTAGATTGTTTCTTCCTCTAGTGTTACAATTATGTACCGACCCTAAGCTGACAAATTCTGAAAAGAGGTAATCGGGAGTTTGTAATCGCATGACACGGTAAGTTGTTGTTAAGATGTGTAATTTTCGACGAGAAGCGAGCTTAAGCCAAGACAATTTCTCAAACGCACCCGAGATATGGTCGAATTTCTTTAAGTTAAAGATAAACCGAACCGATGCATTCTGGGCACGCTGCAATTTGGTAGCTAATTCTTTGGATAAGTCTTGGTAAACAATATCACCGTAGTCAAAGTGTGGCATGATTAATGAATTTATCAGTTGAGCTTTAATCGAAGGCGTCAGGAAACTTCCTAGGCGTCTAAGAGAATTAATTGAAGAATACACTTTTTTACACACATTAACGATGTGTTCCGACCACGTAAGATTATTATTAATGATAACACCCAGATTATTCACAGAGTCGCAAAATGTGATCTTCGAGTTGTCTAACGTGAGCTTTGCATCGTTATCTTGATTAAGCCTTCTTATCAACTTGGGTGTCCCGATGACAATGGCTTGCGATTTTGAAGGATTTATTTTCAAAAAATTGTCTTTACAGGATATAAAGGAAACTTCGGCAGTTTTTCTGAGAGTTTATTAAATACTGCTTTTAAAGTTACATTTACATTTACATTTAAACCCTGCAATCCGCCAGTGGCGCGTGGCAGGGGGTGTAAGACACCAAAATACCTATCTAATCTGGAGAGCTATTTGCTTCTCTAATACTTCGCGGAAAAAATGACCAAAAGTAGCTATCTGTCCTGGCAACTACTTCCCTGTATCGCTTTTTTGTTTTCTCTCGAAGGTCGCGTAGGAATATAACTGGGATGACAATATCTGTTATCTCCTCCCCGAAATCGGTAGAGATAAATTTATCAAAAAGCTTCCGTCGATATTCACGTCTTCTATCACTAAGAGAGTTCCAACCGAGGGATTCTATCATAGCCGAAACACTGCTGTCGAATCTGAAATCTCCCTTGACGAACCTTGCTGCTCTACGTTGACCATCTCGAGATCGGAAATTAATCCTACCTCGTGAGGATCCCAAACCGCACAGCAATACTCAAGTAGAGGTCGAATTAGGGAAAATTACGCTCTTTCTTTTACTCTCGGTGAACATCCCCTAAGAATTCTGCTGGCTAACCTTTGCATTCTATTTTCCTTCCCTACTACGCCTCGAATATTCTCTTTGAAGGAAATATTACTGCTGAGCGTAATTCCTAGGTATTTATGATGCATCACGAGCTCCAAGGGATTTCCTGAAATTCTGTACGGTACGCAGGTAACGTAAGTTAATTACATTTAGACAATATTCAGATGATTTTCTGTGTTCGATACTAAGTTTATGCAGTTATTGCCACTTTAACACCAGACAAGTAAATGAATTTCTATTACGAAATAAAAATATAATTTGTTTTGTTTTTATTCTCTACTTCTCACGAAATATTGGACTAGTGAGTAAAAGCACAAGTATTATTCAGATAACCACAATTAAAAAGAAATGGTTGAACGTTTCTTAGTTTTCTCTGAACGATTTTATGGACGTTTATATTTGCAGATATGTAATTCGAAAATATTAAAAGGAGATGCAGTTCATTTTGATAAGAAAAAAACGTAAACTTTTAGCCAATTATGTTGAAAAGTGTGAATATAATTTACACTTTTAAAGAATACCTGATTGTAAATCTTGTATTATTTTTCCTACAAGTACTATCAATTATTCGGATGTTGAAACTGCCATTGTTGCGTAGTATCGTATTCTCGTCTCCATACGATCTGCACCGAGTTCATTTTCCTCTTACGTCAGAACCATCCTTATTTCTAATCCTAGTGCCCTCGATTACAATTTTTCTACTCTAATATTGTGTTTAGAAGTGTTAATGAGAACAATTTTTTAACATCGAAGTGGATCACCGTTATATAACTTCATAGATGTACATTAATACGATATTTTTCTTTGTCACCGGGAAATTTATTTTTAAATTATTCTCTTCTTGATATTACTATATTCACTAATAAATGATTAATTACTTTGGTGTTTCTATACTTTGCAGTTTAAAGAAAGTGAACTTGCCCAAATTTCGATAAGGCTTTACCGTATGACTTCACAAATGCGAGTGACCACCGTCAACGGAAGAGCCTGGAGGGACAACGGTAGGCTGGATCTCCAAGTTAAGTAAACAGACTACACTTTCATATTTTGCAGATTTATTTAAATTTCATCATCTTATGGTATTTCGAAGTATTAAAAATTATTGTATTTCAAGTTAAGGAAGACATTTTTGAGTGAGATTTATGATTTTAAGACATAGTTTTTGCTTATTAAAGTATTTATAATTTATAGCTTTTGCTTCTAAAATTCCAAACAAGAGAGAGACATGGCTGTTTTTATATGTCTGATAATATTAAAATAACTTATTTCCTTCTTAGCGTTTTGCCAAATATTCAAATTTAATAATCACATTCATATATTCCTTCTGAGTCCATGAACTATTTAAATTATTGCATTACATTATATTTAGATTTGTATATTTCCCTATTATGTGGAGTTTCTATGTAAATGCCGATTTGAATGTGACTTTACCACTACGTTTATATAACTGTTGCATTAAAAACAATCGTTGGCTTATAAGCTATTCAAATCAAACTATACAGACTCCATACAATCCTTTTTCTCATAAAATTAATAAAGCAATAAAAGAAGGATATTGAGTACCCGCCGTTAGCTGTCAGATGAAAAAGACGTATCTGACATCCTGGAGAATGGATTTAAATTCACGTTTTTTTCCTCATTTATAATTATAAAATAAGGAATTAATATTTGGAGATTCCAATGTTTTGCGAGAAAAACATAGTTTTTCCAGAATTCTATTATATTAGCGCCTTTACCAAGGCCATTCATTCCACTTTTTAGAAATGCCGCTTCCTTTAATTATAATTTTATCTTATGAATCATGTTCTTTCTTTCAAACGCTAATAATTCTGAGGAAAATATATTTTTTCCACAAATGAAATTTTTGCCTACTAGTAACAAAAGCACGATCAGGTGACGACGATCATTCGTCGAAACCGGTCGTGTTTTTGACGTTGCTAGGCTGAAATACAACTTGTGGAAGTACAATTTGTTTTATATTCTGATTCACAAATCTCAAGGAAAATACTTAATTATTTTTCATCATGCGATGTAAATTAAATTTTACTTAGCAGAGGAAAGCCTATGACTTAAACAGTGTAGTACAAGAAGTGAAAAATAGTGACTTTGCTGGGACTCGAAGCCAAGCACACCACTCTAAAGGATGTAGCTTTGTAGATTATTAGATAAGATACTAGTATTTTAGTGGTTAGAATTACGGTAATTTTGAGCGATTGGATTACCCGTCCGGAATGTGAGAGACCCGGGTTCGCGTCCCAGTCAAGTCACTATTTTTCACTTCTCGTAAACACCGTTTTTGTTATTCGATGCATTATTAATTTGGATTTGTTTGTCTTTAAGGATTAATGGAGATCTGCAATCGATTCACATATCGATACTGCCCAGGTATGATGTGACTACGCAGAGAAAAATATCACCGGAGATCCACATGGAGACGTCGGAGTTCAAAATTAAGGTAATGAGAATTTTTAATTACTCCGAATCGCTGTATTTCACCTTCTGGCCTTTTTAAACATACAAATAGAGAAGTACGTCTATTCTACGATTTCAATCTTAAAAATTTTTTTGGGTTCATATTAGTATAACGTCATCGTCGTCATCAATATCGCTCCCCCAAAGGGATACTATGTTATTGGTGCCTTCCTTATATAAAAATTTATCCACATGTATAACTCGAATTATTAAAAAATAAATGACTTTCCTACTATTAAAATATTTTGGTTCAAATAGATAAATTGTGTTTCAGGAAGGGTTTGAACTGGCTCCCGATTAGAGACACGTCAAAAAAAACAGCAGACTGTGTGCCCTCTCAATTTATGGGCGTTATTGAATTTCCAGCCCCTTGGCTTCAAATTGAACTTTTTCAATTTCTGCATCTTTCTTAATGATAAAGTGCTTTTGCTTATTGGCTCCCACCGGGAATTGATCCCGGGACCACTCTCACCAGACGCGCTGTCCACATGACTATCCGGGAGCCTTGACACGTTGGTATTTTTTCTGAAGTGGTCGTTCAATATTGGTGAGAAATAAAAGAGGTGGATTAAAATTAATTACGGTCAAACTATTAAAAATACATACTTAATGTACTTTGGAATTAAAAGAGATCGTTTTATATTATTCGATCTTTCATACCCTAAAATAATTTAATCGATTTTAAAATGAAAAAAGAGTCAAAGATAGATAAAAACGGACGCGGCGGCGCGCGGGTCTTTTGAATTTAAAATGTACGATAATAATTGATTGAAATCAGAGGATACAAATAGTGAAAGTTTTGAAAATGAATAAATAAATAATTAATTAAGAACATATAAGTAAAAAAAATGAAATATACGCGTAGTTGCTTATTCCTGGGTTAAAATAAGAGTTACAAGCTTAGAGCCATACTTGGGCTTTTATATTTAGGGCAGCAATCCCTTGGGGAGTCCCACACATTTCGGAAGAGCTCGGAAGGTCCTTGAAGAAGACGATCATTAAAATTTCTAACAGCTTCTTTTAACACTGTTTCCAGTAGCTTGAGTTTGTGTCCCCAATAAATGCCCTTCATAGATGTTATTTTCGGAACTCTTAAAATGTTTTTTGTAGTCCTTCTCTCGAACGCAATTAATTAGTATAATACGGTGGGAAAACAGTATTGCCAAGCCGGGCTCGCATACGTCAGTATTGATCTGATCATCCTATTGAGTAACAGAATTTTACGCTATCAAATTTAAATTCTTTTCCGAAAATATAATTAATCAAGATAATATATTGGATTTTTTTAGAAATTTTTATGGAATTATGACTCCGCTGATTTACTGTCCCAATTCAGAAAGTGAGACAATAATCATTGAGAAGTTTGAATCCTTATCGTTTCGCAGCAGTATTCAGTTCTTCTCAAGTCTACGGAATGAATGTTAAGTTCAGTATCTCTCTCACCAGAATAACTTTCATTTCTTACCGGAATCAATTGTAAATTTAATATTGAGTGATACTTTTTTCAGGAATCTTATTCAACTTAGAAGAATCGGAATTGAGAGCAAGATTTGTTCAATCATGCGTTATCTTTTGTCCCAAACGAATCTCTGAGAATTGGATGAAATTTTAGCGAAATATTTATTCTAATTTTAAGGATAAAATTTCTGAATTGATTTTTCGATTGATACTTCTTATAAAGGTAACCAGATTTTCAAAACTAACGGATTTCCTCATTTGGAAAATTATTATTTTTGTTATACATACAGATTCATATCTCTTAAGTAAAATACTTACTTATTTCTCAACATA
The DNA here is from genome assembly GCA_947579665.1 of Sympetrum striolatum. Taxonomy (NCBI): domain Eukaryota; kingdom Metazoa; phylum Arthropoda; class Insecta; order Odonata; family Libellulidae; genus Sympetrum; species Sympetrum striolatum. The sequence goes on from OX388346.1 coordinate 89,259,324, forward strand.
CGATGGTAAGGAAGTTTTACTTAGCAGAGAAAAGCGTGTGACTTAAAAAATGTTGTGCGAGAAGGAAAAAAAAGTTACTTGGCTGTGACTCGAACCTAGGTCTCCTCCCCAGTAAGCGGCTAGGAAGTTTAGTGGTTAAAATACCCGTCCGGAAAGTGAGAGACCCGGGTTCGATTCCCAGTCAAGTCACTATTTTTTACTTCTCGTAAACACCTTTATTGTTATTGGAAGCATAATTAATTTGGATTTGTTTGTCTTTAAGGATTATTGGAGAGCTGCAATCGATTCATATCGATTCTGCCCAGGTGTGATGTGACATCGCAAAGAGAAAGCAGGACCGGAAATGGAGGCGTCGCGACGGAGTTCAAATTTAAGGATAACTTTTAAGTACCCCGAATTACTCTTAATTACTGACTGTAATTCAATTTTCCGACTTTTTAAACACATACATATTGAAGTACGTCTATTCTACGATCTCAATCTCAAAAATGTACTTGGTTCTAGTTAATATAATGTTCCACTCGTACGTAATTGTGGTAATTATCAACCACCTGTTCGGAGTGTAATTTTAAATACACCAGTGAATTGCAACTTCAAAGACGACGGAATTAACTTAAGTTACAAGAAATGTAATATTAAATTTATTTACCGAATATATAAATAATCGAGACAATTATTGGATCTTTCATTGGAAATTTTAATTTTATATCATTTAAACTCAGACAATAAACGAATGAGAGTTGAGTTCAACAATCACTTTTGTCGTTAGGGAATTGTTTAGGCCCACGAAATTACACAAACGTTCCTTAATTTATGTCTGAATTCTAGCCTTTTCGGTCTGAAAACGATACTCTACGACCGATAAAAGAATTTATGTTCACAAGGAAAAACGGACTTGAAAAAAGTCTGACAGGGCCGGGAATCGAATCTAACCGGGATCTTCCTCCCGGTTAGAGGGAGATCCCGGGTTCGATTCCCGGCCCTGTTAGACTTTTTTCAAGTCCGTTTTTCCTTGGGAATTTTCCTGAGTGCACGCCCTTATGTGCAAAGTCACCTTAACTCTTTCCTTATTAATTAATGTTCAATTTCCTTTCTTTTCGTGTTCATCTCGTCTTCCTACGACCAGTATTTCTGATGTAATTTCGCTAAAGAAAAAATGTCTGCAATCGATCAAAACGAGCTCTACGTGCATTTCTTGTGTGCACAAACCTTTTGGGTTTGGCAGGTCCTTATATTAAGTTTCTCACAAACAAATTTTGTAATGCATCATATTTAGTTCATATCATAACCAAAGGTGCAACGTACTTGTCACAATAATTGTAAACTTTTACATTCTGTAAGCGTCTTTAAGCGATAAAATCAGAGGAATAATTTGTAACAAAACAAGAATACCACGTTAAAAATTCCATTTAATCATGTGTTATCATCACGTAAGCCGATTTCATGTAATGATATTAATACTGTATACAACACCTAATTTATTATATTTAACTATATGATTTTTTCTATCAAAGGAGTCCAAATTTGAGTGGGTTACCTCGAATTTTAAGAATTTTAAGGCGGAATGATTTAAATTTTTGACATCAATTTCTAATTTTCGCTCTATTTTTCGTAAGCGTTTTGAAAACTTGGAAATTGTTTACACATTTGGTGAAATATCGTTGCAAACTTTAAATCAAGTTATATTTTGACTAGGTTTTCCCGAGCTTTGAGTATTTTTAGTCGAGAAACATTTAAATGTTCGACCAAAATTTCGCGTTTTTGCTCTTTTTCGTATATTTAATGAGGAATTGGATAGTTTTTATCACATTTGGTTTAATCTCGTCGACACTATAATACGACGTTGATTAGGTTATTCGAACTTCGTGCATTCTTAAGCGAAACAAAAAACGTAAATTTTTTACTGAAATATCGCATGTTTCACCCTTTTTTTTCGTAAACATTTTGATAAAGTAGATAAATCATGTAGTATCTCGATGGATCTTTTCAATAGTTTTATACCCGGATTCACCCAAGTTTTGCCGATATAATGATATTTATACTGTATCGGTAGTTGACTTTATAATTACGCGATGACTTTTAATTTATAATAAAATAATGAGTACTCTTAAAGACTTTACCTAATAAGACTGTATCTCTTTATTTTCAGGTATCCGATATTTGGAATGATCCTGGTCTGATAAATACTCCGCTGGTTTTTCTCACCGATTGGGAAAGTGAATCTTCGAGACAAGTGAATGTCACGACCAAGGTCACGAGACAGCTGATTATCTAAAAGTTGGTAAACAAGGGTAAGGCGTGAGTTGATTTTTATATTGATGTTTTTGAAAATTCGAATGGAAAACTTTTATTGATAATCTCCCATTTCAATGCTTAACCCTGAATTAGTCCCGTAAAAAAATACGTAATTTGTCTTTTGGGGAAAAAATTACCACATTAATCTCTGAATTTTAAAGACCTCTTTCAATAGTAATTCATTGGATTAAATGTATCCTAGTTCATGAATGGTTATTTTTAAAAAATAAATGTATCGTAGTTCATGAATGGTTATTTTTAAAAAATAAATGTATCGATATGTTTCCTATTAAGAATTGAACTGAAGAACTGGAATTCGGTAAAACTGAAGGTCACGCGACAGCTGTTTGTTTTGAGATTTCAAGGCACTTTCATTTTCCGCATGCTAGAAAGTATTTTGCCTTCATCTTGACCTTCTTTATCAGAACTACTCTTCTTTTCAAAACATCTCTATTTCAAAACATTTATATTTATTGAATCACCGACTTAAATTTCTAACTTTCATTTGCCGACTTTTAGAATAAATATTCGAATTAATTCAGTCGTTGATCATGTTTGAACGGATTATAAGGAAATAAGAATGAGTAATTTTTAAAATGAGTCACCTTTCGCTTTGAATTACCACTTATGCTTCAGCTTTACTTTCCTTACCTTTTTAACACTCATTAACACTTACGAGATATCACTATTGGTTATCCTAAACCTATTTCGTGATTCAAATTCTTGGTGAGTCTAGTGTTACATACGAATACTTTACTATTAATGTACAGGAAATAGTTAACAGGAGTTTTTATCGTCATTTTTGCTACGCAGACTTTCAGTGAAAATTTAAACACCGCTCGTGTGACAAGATCCAGGAGCTTGCATTTTTATCGTTTCTCAAAGGGTTATCAGTTCTTCTCAAGTGTATGAAATAAGATCTTAAGTTCAATATCTCTCTCATCAGAATTATGAGTATAAATCACCAAATAACTTTATAATTTAATAATGAGATGTGCTATTTGAGGAATTTTAATTCAATTTGGAATAAAACAGTATTAAGAAAGAAATCAAACAGTAGTAATCTTCTTTCGTAAATGGTTGTATATTCATCAGTTAAGAATTGTGTAAAATAATAATTCTCATTTTAAAGAATGAATTTCTGAATTGATTCTCTCTGATTCATATTTTGCGTAAACTTTAGCAGATTTAAAAAATAATAATTAAAGGAGATATGTTTCCAAAGTAACTTACTTCCTCATTCAACAATTTAATAATTTTATCGCGTATATGCTCCTGGCTATGAAATAATATTCTTAATTCTTATTATGAAACGATCGAAATGAAGTTTGACTTAGTGAAGGAAAGCGTGCGACTTAACCAAAGTGTTGTAGAGTAAGTTAAAAAGTGACTTGTTCAGGATTCGAACCAAGCTTTTCCAATTTCCAGGACGTGGCTCGGAGGTATATTGGATAGAATTCTAGTTGTTAGAATACTACTATTTAGTTAAACATAGTTTAATGATTATTTTCATTTGATGCATTATTAATTTTCATTTTCAATTTTTTTCTAAAGGTTTGAGGAGAGCCCTAATCTATTTATATCGATATTGACCAGGAGAACAACTCAATCAAAAGTTAACGGGGCAGAGAAAAACCATCACTGAAGATGCTCATGGAGACGCCGAAATTCCAACTTACTGAGAATAGAATCAGAATTGATGAGAGAGAATTTGAGGTAAAGAGAATTTTCAATTACCCTGAAACACTGTACTTTGCCTTATGGATTTGAAAAATGTTTCGTAATTCTTACATCGAATTCTGTTACATTATTTGAACATTGGCAAATTACGTCCGTGGCACTGAAATATAATCGAAATGCTTTACCCTAACTTGTTGGTACGCCATTAAAAAAATTACGATCTGATGGTCGATTTTTAGTAAAAATACAGTTTATAAACTGCAAAGTGATTTGATTCCTATCCTACGAAATAATTACTACATTGATACATTGATAGCTGTAGCTTATGGTTTTTGCTTTTCGTTTTCGAAAATTTACTTTGCTATTGTTTTTCACGGTTCAATCTACGACTTTTAGAATAAATCGGTGAAGTAATTCAGTCGTGCGTCTTTCCGTTCGTACGATAGCTAGGAATAATGAATCTGTTATTTTTTTAATCTGTCATTAATGAGTGCTCCGTAACTTTGAATTACAACTTAGGATCGAGTTTTGTACCTTCTTGAATATTTTTCCTTTGTTTTACGAGAAATCAAAAGGGCAACCATAAAGAAAATCGAGTTTTCAAATTCATTGGAGAGTCCAATGGTAGAGATAATTCTTAACTTATTAAAAATAACCCGCCGACAAAGATGCATTTCATTTGAGTAAATTGCAGTTCGTTGTCCATTATATGCTCTGATATTAACCCTTAATTATTTGCGTCTGGTCAATATAAAGTGTATTTCCTTCGGTAACAAATAAACCAATGAAGGTATTTCAACCAAATTTTCGTTATGTAAAGATGTTTGGTAAGGTATAATCTGCGAATTTAGGTAACTTCAAGTAATAAAAACTAAGCAATTTTATCAGTGTTACCAATTTTACGAAAATGAATTTTAATAATGATCTAAACCAGATTTCAATAATTTATAAGTGCCTTTACAAAAACTAATTAATTGCTAAAAATCAAAAAAATACAGAACCCATCGCCTACTGAAAAAAATTTCCAAAACATAATTTTTCGTGGATATTTTAAAGATTTTACCAAACATTTTTAAATGCAACTGAAATGATTAATATGCTCTTAGGGTTAAAAAGCTTTATTAAAGCTCACTAAGTAAATTAATGTTAATGTAATTCTATTATAGTAACAAAGAATTACGCAAAAAAACGTTTGAATAATTACTTTTTAAAAGTTGGTACTCCAGTTTTGTGCAGTTTATAGGCTGGATAAAGGTTAAGAAATGTTAATTAATAACAGCTTAGTTAAAATAATATTAATACGCCAAAAATTTAGAATCATAAAAAATACTTTAATTAAATAAAAATAATATAGGTAACACTGATAAGTTATATTTAAAATTGGGACTTTTATCCTTACCGTTTTTTCATAGTTTGGAAACCACTTAACTGAAAGTTTCAAAAAAATTCGAAAGTTTATATTTGTGCAATATTTTCACTAAATGAACGAACTGTTAACTAAATGATATATTCCTCTACTACATATTTCATTAGTTTTAAACTCTTAGGTCAATTGTTAATAGTAAAAATTATAAATTTAAAAGTTACTGCAATTTTGATACCCGTTTAAACATTTTATTTAATGTATATTTGATGCTAGAATATATTACTTAAAACTGTTTGAATTATTTTTTGTAAAGATTCATTCATGCACAATAATACATTGAATCAATTGATTAACCATGAAAGAGGTCTTGAAAATTCAAAGAATGTTTGGGTCATTTTTACTCCACGCGAATAATTACTTAATATTTTTGTCACCACTAACTAAGTGTCAACTATTGGCTATCTACTTAATCTGTTGTAACGATATTTTCCCTTTAATGAAAAGACGACGCAAGTATATAAAAAATCGCGATGTTACAGCCGTAAATTTAAGTATTTCGGCTACTGAAAGATTCAAAATCGAGGTAACCTATTAGAATGTTGACTCATTTATATGCTGTCGGAAGGATTCGTCCTACAAAAATTATTGTTTTAAATAGCGAGTTCCACCGTCAGGAGTGACGGAGATAAAATTAAATCTATTTGCCAAAAACATAAATGATCCCGATATGTTAAAATGTATTTTCCACGGACTTAAATTATACTTCTTAGCTGTTATATTCCCATATTTCTTTATTTGGTTGCTAGAACATAATTTCCGTGTATTGTTAAACCAAATTAAAACAAATTATAGATGGTAAAAATTAATATCTGAATTTTAAATCTACTTCTGTGTATATAATGACACAGTCTAGGTATCAATATTATTGTTTTCCTTAGAACTATGCTTATATTTACTTTTCTATTCATAAAAAATAATTCGATAGGAATTTAAAGATTCATTTCCTTAATTTTCCTTCCATATGACTTCATGGTGCCCTTCAAAAAGCAGGATAAAGACTTCACGGCCCAAGAGAAGGGAAGGAGTGGAGGTCCTCCCTAAACCTCTAAAGCATCGCTCTACCCCGGAAGACGAATCAGAAGTGAAATACTTTTTTTTCTTCCGAGCCAAAATATATTTTCAATTATGTATATTAAAATATTTTAAGGCCTGAATTTGCATAGTGTTCTATGACCTGATTTGTATATAATATGGATTTAAAAAACTTTGCGCCCTTTGCCAAACTATTGCAGAATGTATAGATTTGTTACGATGTGTCAGGCGGGGATATGAATAATTTATAGATTCTGTACCCTTACTTTGAATTACCCATATTTGTCCTGATGTCTGATTTGGAAGATGAATAAGAAGTAAAAAACAATATTTTTCTCCCGAGCCAAACTATATTTTCAATTATGTATAGTATACAAGCTTGTAAGGCAGGAAATTGTATAGTGTTCCATGACTTTAAATGTTATAATATATAAAAAAATACGCACTTAGCCAAACACACTATTGCTGAATGTATAGACATGTTACGATGTGTAAGGCGGGGATATGTATAAATTATGAACTTTGTACCTTTACATTCAATTACCCCTATTTTACCTATTGTCTAATTCAGAATAAAGAAAGAATGAATGATGGGAGATGGTTGCGGTAGAGGAAGGGAAGGAAGCAATTGATTGGGAGAGGGGCGGAATTGAGTGCATAGTGGGTGTTATAGAGAAAGGGATTGTAATGGGAAGGGCAGAGGGGCCATAAAGTTGGGAATGGGTGTAAGGGTCTAGGTGAAGCAGTGGCAAGGAAATGTGGGAATGGTCGGAATAGTGAGAGGGTGGTTGGCTTTCGAGGGTGGAAAAGGAGTGGGGAACTTAGAGGGAGGGATGGGAGTGGGTGGGGTAGAGGGAGGGATGGGATTGGGTGGGATAGGAGTGGGTGGGGTACAGAGAGGGATGGGAGTGGGTGGGGTAGAGGGAGGGATGGGAGTGGGTTGGGTAGAGGGAGGGATGGGAGTGGGTGGGGTAGAGGGAGGGATGGGAGTGGGTGGGGTAGAGGGAAGGATGGGAGTGGGTGGGGTAGAGGGAGGGATGGGAGTGGGCGTGGTAGAGGGAAGGATGGGAGTGGGTGGGGTAGAGGGAGGGATGGGATTGGGTGGGGTAGAGGGTGGGGTAGAGGGTGGGATAGGAGTGGGTGGGGTACAGAGAGGGATGGGAGTGGGTGGGGTAGAGGGTGGGATGGGAGTGGGTTGGGTAGAGGGAGGGATGGGAGTGGGTGGGGTAGAGGGAGGGATGGGAGTGGGTGGGGTAGAGGGAAGGATGGGAGTGGGTGGGGTAGAGGGAGGGATGGGAGTGGGCGTGGTAGAGGGTGGTGAAGCAGTGGCAAGGAAACGTGGGAATGGTCGGAATAGTGTGAGGGTGGTTGGCTTTCGAGGGTGGGAAAGGAGTGGGGAAGAGCTTGGGATGGGAGTGGGCGGGATGGGAGTGGGTTGGGTAGAGGGAGGGATGGGAGTGGGCGGGGTAGAGGGTGGGATGGGAGTGGGCGGGATGGTAGTGGGCGGGGTAGAGGGTGGGATGGGAGTGGGTTGGGTAGAGGGAGGGATTTGAGTGGTTGGGGTAGAGGGAGGGATGGGAGTGGGCGGGGTAGGGGGTGGGATGGGATTGGGCGGGATGGGAGTGGGCGGGATGGGAGTGGGCGGGGTAGAGGGTGGGATGGGAGTGGGCGGGGTAGAGGGAGGGATGGGAGTGGGCGGGGTAGAGGGTGGGATGGGAGTGGGTTGGGTAGAGGGAGGGATGGGAGTGGGTGGGGTAGAGGGAGGGATGGGAGTGGGCGGGATGGGATTGGGCGGGGTAGAGGGTGGGATGGGAGTGGGTTGGGTAGAGGGTTGGATGGGAGCGGGTGGGATAGAGGATGGGGTGAGAGAGGTTGGTTAGAGGGTGGGGTTGGATTGACTGGGGTAGATGGTGGAGTAGAGGGTAGGGTGGGAGTGGGTGGGGAAGAGGAGGGGGAAGAGGGTGGGGTTTGAACGGGTGGGGTAGGTGGTGGGATATATGCCAGGTGGGGATATGAATAATTAATAGAATCTGTACCTTACCTTAAGTTGAATATTAGCATTAAATTAGCATGAACAGGACTTCGCTTCATAAAAGATCGTCAAATATTCTAAATGAGACAAGAATTAGAAAAATACAAGCAAATACTTGGTAAAAGAAGTAAAAATTCTAAGTCTAAAACACTTAAAAAAGACAAAAAAAGAAAATACATTAAATATTATCGAATGAAGAAGATACTCCATTGCTTCGATTTTAATGCATCTCATCCTTATTATTAATTACTTTTTCCAAGTTCAATTTGCGATGATATCATTAGCATTCACTGATTACAAAAACAAGTAATAATGCTCTTACTTCCACTGTACTATTAAACTACTGAATTCGTCGAAAATGACTAAAAATTGCCAAATATATAAAAAGACCCGATACTACAATGGATTCTTCTTTCAAAATATATTGATTTTAATCTCAATATTTTAAATATCGATTACCTAAGTTCGTTAATGGTTTCATTGTCTTAAATAGTTGGGTTTTCTTCCCCGTAAATTTTTAATGAGCCAATATTTCCCATATATTCGTATGAAAGTTCGACAATACCTCTATCGTTAGGGAATAATTTATGCCCTCAAAGTCAGAGCAATTTGTCGTCGTTTTGCCAAGATTCTCTCAATATTTAATTAAATACTATATTCTGCGTCCATAATAAGAATCTTTATCTAATTTCCTTTCTATTGTCATTTATCTAGACTTAAGACCACAATTATCCTTTATTTAACGCTACAAATGAAAAATTATCTACAACATGGCCTGTGTATCTTCGGATCGGCCGGGTTACTACGAGGCATATGGATGGTCTAAATGTCGTATTTTCTTAGCTGAGAGGGGATTTTGGAGGTGTCACGGAGTTGCTTATCGACTTTCCGAATGGAATTGTCCGAAAAGATGAATTGCGCGACTTTTAGATTCCAAATTTTATTTTTCCGATTTTTAATTTCCGATTTTTAATTTCCGATTTTTAATTTCCGATTTTTAATTTCCGATTTTTAATTTCCGATTTTACTTCCCTCTGGAGACTCTTATAACTCTCGAAAACAGTAGGTAATCTTCCGCTTCCCGAGGTACATGTTTCTATCCTTGATTTTTCTGCGTATCGCTTTAGGAATTCCGGAGTGGGATGCGTCCTGTGGAACGTTTTGAAGATTGCGCGTGCGTTTGAAGATTGGAAGACGAGTTGTATTTGGGCGTCAAATTTGCTTCGATTGTGGGGACTTCCAAAGGCGGAATGAGACGAATGCGAAATGAAGAGAGAACACTTTTCCCAGTCGGTGGATCGTTTCGTAGGTGGAAAGAAATAAGCGGAGGCTGAGAGAGGAAGGTCGATAATGATCAGGAAGATGATAAGAAGATAGAGACGGACGGGTTAAGATCGAGGTGTTTTGTAATTGCGAAATCAAGGAGATCCGTCGATTGGTGGCCCTGATGAGTATGTTCCTGTGGGGAGCGGAGATTATGTCTATTATCATCGCCAGAGACTGCGAATTCTATCATTATGAGGATTTTTTAAAGAGACCAAAATGAAGACCAATTCCCTTTTTATAGCTATCGCGTACGTATTACGTTTGGCGTAAATATATGAACGTAATGACATCTCGTTCGTCATCGAATACACGTTTCCTAGACACGAATAGACGTGATGAGCCGTAAGCACGTAACGATTGGCGAACGGGTGAATCGCTGAAAAGGCAATGACATTGAACACGCCGCGGGAAAACAAGGCGCAACCCGTGCGAACTCAGAGAACTTTAAAACGAAACTGAAATCCCTTTCCTCGGAAAGAGGGCGAGCGAAGGCCACCCTACGTGTTACGTTCTATGCTTAGCCGTCGCGTGTACGACTTGACTTTATTTTTATGGTGAGCCAGGCCTTGACCCGTGTCACCCAGTGTGACTCCTCTTTACAAAAGTAGTGACTCACAGGTTAAATGACTCTCGCATATTTATATGAAGGGCTCGAACAGTGCTCGATAGAATTAAGTGAAAGTTAAATTAGGAAAAGGTTTATATGTGTATATTAAATAGACAATTGGGAACCCTAAATTGTTTACATCTAATAAAGCCTACTTTTTTGGGTGACCAAATATGTGAAAAGAGAGGGTTATTAACGAGCGTCATTTTCATTTTGCATTTTTTAGCTGCAATGTGAGTATTTTCTAAGAGTGAGGAAAGTTTGTGATATTCAAAAATTTCTTTATTTGGGACTAGATGACATGATTTTGTGGCAAGGCGGACGATTTTCCTATAAAATATTTCGTTTTTTCTGATAATATTATTAGAAGTGTTGAATGTGATCACGGAAGCATAAAGGAGAATGGGAATGATGGTAGTGTTGATAAGACGTAATTTATCGCGAACTGATAACGGGCTTGAACGGGAGATTAACGGAAATAAGAGACTTTTAGCTGCCGTCGCTTGAGCCAATTTAGCTTTCGCATGCTCCTTCCAAGTTAATTTTTTATCCACCACGACACCAAGAAACTTGTGCGACGACACGGTCGGTATGACTTGATTGTGGAGAGTGGGAGAAGAGGATTGATCGGTTTTTTGCGCAGCGCATTAGACGCAATGTGCAAATGCGCACTCTTGAGAGGGTTGATCTGCACCTTCCACTCGCCCGACCATCTGCCTATGTCGTCTAACCTCCTCAGTCCCAACAATTGACTGAACAATTTAATTTATTTTTTTTCGATTATTGAGTAGTTATTGGTTTAAATTATGCAAAATATTGCAAAATAAAATTATGAATAAGCCCATTTACATTTTACAGCATGTAGCATATATGCTACATCAGGACTCAAGCAGGACATTCATTTGCGTATGTACGATCTTAGGTCAATAATAGGTAGGTTTTTTAAGAGGAAAATAACAAAGAGGTCCAAAATACTTTGAACACATGAAACATTTATTTAACCTTTTCTATAATATAAAGAATTTTTCTTAAGTTATAACGCCTTTTTCGTAGTTATTTTTTGTGAAATGTTAAAAAACAGTTTCTTTTTTCCGTGAAACACAGGAAAACTTTTTCACGCCAGATAATCCAGGTGCAGAAGATGAAGCTTGTCCATAACTGACATTAGGTTGGAAACTAGAAATTAGAGAGATACTATTCAATATTTTTAATCTTATCTAACAAATTCCATTAATAACTCTCTCAGACAACAGTAGCAACTAACTCGTTTTTATGTCTCCAAACCATTCTCCTCCGCTGAATCTCAGCCAGAGGGATGGAATCGTCTTCAGATTCTAAAGAACTTTCGTCGAACACTGGAGTTATTGGGCGAACTGTAAGGTCCTCTTCATCATCTTCCCCAACATCTATCTCGAGATCGGATAAATTAGGGTCGATAGTGTCGATCATTTCAACAATATCTGTTTCCGACAAAACTAAAATATTTTATGTATAAAATTTAACCTAATTTAAATTTTACTAAATAATTAATACGTAAATAAATATAGCAATCGAAATACAAAATAATATAAGGAATATTGATGTTAAACTTCATTATCAAGAGTAAAAACAGCATTAAAAATTACAAATTTAGTCAATAAAATATCTAATAATATGAAATATGTTATGAAAATATCATGACTTAAATGTAGAAAAGTATAGGTGGTTGCCTAATGTAGAGTATATGCTACCTCATTAACAACATGATATTGTACTAATTATTTATTGATTTGAACATTTAATTGAGATGCACATCGTTCATTAATGTTTTATAAGCAATTATATGTACATTACAATTAATAAAACAAGATAATCACAATAATTAAAATCCATTCTTCTTGCCATGGCGAGATGTAAAAACACGTGTCTCTAATAATTAGTGCTGACACCTGTCAATTGCAGCGTGGAAAAAAAATGAAGCAAAATCACAAAACGCGCACTGTAGAGCAGATAATACACCCGGTCACCTCGCGCTACAAACGATGATAGCGCCAGAAATAAATAAAGACCGCATGTAGCATATATGCTACATCAGGACTGAGGAGGCTAAGTAGTCATTTATTTTCATGATAACTGAGTTATAATTCCTACCTGACGCAGCGATGGCTGTGTCGTCAGCGTAAAGAAAGGTTTCGATGGTTTTACTAAGCGGAAGATCGTTGATAATAATCGCAAAAAGCGTCGGACTTAAGGCCGATCCTTGCGGCACGCCGCGGCGTGTATTGGAAAAAAAGGGGAATTATGGTTTTGGACTGACGCGACGAAGGAGCGATCTTTGTGAAAATTTGAGATTATTTTGGTGAGTGATGAGGGACAACCATATTTGATTAACTTATGAAGAAGTCCTTCATGCCAAACAAGGTCGAAAGCTTTCTGGAAGTCAAGAAATACGCAGTGCGTGCTGTATTTGTGTTTAATATAATTTGATGTCACAAAGTGTTGGAATCTCAGTAGTTGGTGAACGGTACTGTAATGTTTTCTAAAGCCCATTCTTTGGGGGAAAAGAATATCAGAAGCTTGAAGAAAGGAGACAAGACGTGCATTAATTTTTTTTTCTAAAAGTTCGCCGAAACAGGTGAGAAGTGAAATTGGCCTATGGTTGTTGGGATCCGTTGGATTTTTTTGAGGTTTTGGGATGAAAATGATTTTAGATTTTTTCCATTTAAAGGGGAGATAGGAGTTTAATAGGCAGGCATTAAAGAGATCACAGAGAAGATCAAGGGCGATTGGAGATTGTATGAAAAGTTTAAGCATGTGATTGGTGATTTGGTCAATTCCAGGGGCGGAGCGCGTTTTGGACGAATTTAAAAGCTCAATAATTTCCTCTGATGAAGTTAGAGGGATAAACGAATTGGGGGTCCAGGAGAGGTTAATAATGTCTTTACCCACCAGAGATTCATGGGGAGAGGGGAGATTATTAAGAGAGTTATTACGATGCAAAGTTGCAAAAATGGATGCTTTGGAAGACGGATCAAAATACAAGTTGTTGCCTTTTTTGAGCGGAGCGTGTACGACGGCAGGAGTGATTCGTCCACAGAATAGAAACGCACCATTTAGAGCTACGAGGAAGATGTCCTTTCAAACAAATATACGAAATACGCCATTCCAAGTATTTTCAGGCGGATTACGACCAGTCCCCCTGACGACCGTTGCGATTGCTAAATCCCTGTATAGTGGGATTTTAGTCGCGTATACCAAAGGGTCAGTACTTGAAATAATATTACCTCTACAATAAGCCGTGTTACTAGTGAATTATACAACGTGACGTATGTAGCTCATTCGTAGCGTGACCATAAGATATTTATTGAATTGACATCGATGGAGAGACCGTGATGTCAAGAGAACGTGAATAACAATGATGTTAATGAGCACGAGAAGACTAAAAAAACGTAAATCGAATGATTCGTCATCACTGGGTAATTGTTGGCAAAACTGATTGCATACTGCATTGCACGGAGCAACAAAGTTTCCCACACTGTTTAAACCGAGAGTGTTTCGCGCGGTACCTCTGGCACATCACGATCGCAGCGCCGCACGGCGCAGGGCGTACTAAAAAGCTCGCTCAGGACGCTCAGCCTTGCCATGTAAACAAACTCATAGATACGAACTTCATCGTTATTTCCAATAGCAATAAATAACGGCACCAAACAATTGTGATTGAATAGCTATTTGAAACGCCTGTCTCAAATTCCAAATCAACTTCCTTACAAATGTTTGAAGGAATGCAGTAATCGTGTTGAACGAAACGAGGAATGGTACGAACGAAAACGACATTTTAACGTAAATACGTAGCAATACCATGAATTATGGATATTTCTTTTCAGAACAGATAAGATGCTTTCATTTTGATGGATGCATCATTCTGTTCTATTCTCGCTTCGTGTCCAACAGAGCAATGTCCCACGGAAATACGCGTTACCTCTTCAAACGGAATATAAGAGCCAAAGGAGAGCATTTAGATTAGCACAGAACTCGTAAACGGATTTGTACGCTCTTTTTAATGCTTACTACGCTTTCAGACCGATTCGCGTTCCAGTCGTATTAATTTGATGCATCTTATCACGGAATGCGACGGAAGGATTAAACGCAAAAGTGATCACGTTCGTATATACTAATCACAGAGCAGTGATGATCGGAGGAACAGCTCCTCTTGGGCTACCCGAACTGCCCGAATCTTAAATGACGGTGTGGTAATTAATGCAATCGGTCGCGGGAAGCATTGTTGGGAATGCCTTAGTTGAGCGGCGGCTGCCAACAATGGTCCCTACTTCGTAATGCTCTCGAGGGACATTGTTCTTGACTTCGCCTAAAAATATACACAAGTTAAGGCTTTTGTCATAAACTATGGATCATCTATTACATATAGTTGCTTCTCCGGATTCATTCATCTATATCTATCATATATTGATGCTTCTCCGGATTCATTCATATATATATAGCTATATAGGTATATAGATAGGATACTAATTCACAGGCTAAACCACAAGTGTCATTGACTTGAAATTTTTACAACGTATTGGCCATAACGTGTAACCGCCAGAAAATATTTCGATTATGATCCTCAGTGTCATGGGTTCAATTCCAGAAGGCCCCTAAGTCGCGATTTTCTCCATAAGAATACATGGTGGGGATTTTCGAAATTTTTTTTGTGGAACTTCCCGGAAAAGTAGAAAGTTGAAATTCGAGGAATCGCTAGAAGCCGTACATATCCATCGAAAATCAAAAAGTCATCTTCGAAAATTGTCCATGGTTCGATGCTAGGTCGAGGCAAAAATCGGCCGTTAAAAATGCATTGCGGCGATTTTTAAGATTTATTTTGGAACCCTTCCCGATGACATGGAAACTTCAAATTCGGCATGGTGTTAGACATAATAAAAATATTTCATAATCAAATCTTACTTATTCGCTGATGGTCCTTGTTTTGGTTCCCGAGAGTACTTTAGAGATTCCCTTTAAACAAAGAGTGTTTCGCGCGGTACAGTCGTTTGCGTAAGTCTGTGGGCATGTCCTGTCGCTCCTCTAGCGGCCAAAGAGTCCACTTAAAATTTATGTTGGTACTACTTTATTTGCAGGAGGGAAGGAAATCAGAGGTGGGGGTAAATGTTTTGGAACTTACGGCGAGTAAGGGGAAATTACGGG
This sequence comes from Sympetrum striolatum, assembly GCA_947579665.1. Classification (NCBI taxonomy): domain Eukaryota; kingdom Metazoa; phylum Arthropoda; class Insecta; order Odonata; family Libellulidae; genus Sympetrum; species Sympetrum striolatum. The sequence goes on from OX388346.1 coordinate 89,274,900, forward strand.
TGACTTTGGAATTTCTGGGAACCGCACTCGAATAGACACAGCGCCTTGCACCATTGGAAAGAACGGGAAGATTTGATTCTTTTGGTCTGCGACTGAGAAAATTCGCCGAAAAGAAAGGTTTTTCTATGTTAATAGACGAGCAACGTTGAGGCAAGTGCGAGTGACTTCAGCCTTCTAGCATATTGAATGTGAGCGTTAATGCTGATGTTTTCGCTTCTTAAGCTGCTTTCAGGTTGAATATTCATCTACAATGTAGCGGAATCATATTTTTGTGTTATTTTGATTACAACTCAACAACGAAAATAGTTTTTCTTTTCCTACTCTAATTTAATCGAAACCTTTTCCGGAGAGATTTGATATTCTTCTTTTGGATATATAAATTTCATTGAAGTCATACGCTCTGTTATTAAAATTAATTTCTATTGAATTGTTTGATTCTTAAATGATACTAACTTTATAAATAGTTTATTGCGGTTATTTACGAATTCAGCGTTGTGACTGGCAAATATCCCCATTATATATTTAAATCCTCGACGAATTTGAATGTGGAAATGTAAGAATAAGGGATCAATCATTCCCGATGAATATCGGAATGAAAGAAATACGGAAGATTTCTTTGAATAATTTAATACTCGGTGATGTCTCCGACAACCTCTATTGCGCTCTGCAGTCTAAAATGTAACGGAATCTTTTTCTGTTAAGTTGATTTCGGCTTTATCTTTTTGTAATATAAATGCTTTTCTATTAAATATTACCATGCTTAAATAGACAATAGAAATATCTCAACAACGAAAATATATTTTTTTTATTTCCTACCCCTAATAAATCGATACCTCAACCGGAGAGTTTCATTGGAAATATATAAATTTCATTGAAGTCATTCGCTCTGTTATTAAAATGAATTTCTACTGAATTGCTTGATTCGTAAAAGATACTAATTTTATAGTTAGTTTATTGCGGTTATTTACGAATTCATCGTTGTGACTGGCAAATATCCCCATTATATTATTACATCCTCGACGAATTTGAATGTGGAAATGTAAGAATAAGGGATCTATCATTCCCGATGAATATCGGAATGAATGAAATACGGAAGATTTCTCTGAATAATTTAATATTCGGTGATATCTCCATCAACCTCTATTGCGCTCTGCAGTCGCCGTCCCATTGAATCAACCAGGTTTTTGAATAAAGCTGGACGCCACTCAAGAGAGGTCCAGATATTCCGGATGTGCTGCTCCAAATTTTAGCTTTCGATAAAGTAAATTTTTTGCAAATAAAGTGAAGATAATTAAACATACTTTAATATTAAAATATGGTATATAGAGGACTAAATAGTTGGCTAGAAGCTGCGTCAGCTGTTTCTTTTCTCCAAATCAGAGTCCCTCGACTCACTGACAAGTTCAGTCGTAAACAATTCAATTCTTTGTTGAGCAAAATTGATTAATCGTTTTCTCAGTTAAATGATCGTAGGCTAGAGTAAATGTAAACTGCTTGATGAAGAGATCTTCTTTGCAATGGAAACAATATTCAAACTTGTCATCAGTTACATTCGATCAAATGATTATTTTAATGAAACAACAATTCTTAGTCCATTGTTTCCTCCTCATTGCTGAATCCTCGACCTGCTGTTCCTGTGATTTCATTCTGTTTTAGTATTCTCCAACAAAACAGATCTTGTCGTGTGCATATTGGGTGGAATTTTCCTAATAATCAGAAGGAAACGCAGCACATGGAAAGTGTTTTAAAGTCATTCATTGTATTTTTTTTCCGGAACGAGGAACTACGTCGCAGTAGTTCCAACATTCGATGACTAGTCTTTAATTTTTTATTAAAGATTAAATATCCCAAACCCATTAGATTACTTTAATTTTAAGATCGAATGGTTTCATCGCCAAGAAAAGAAAGCTCGATGAAGTGGTGAAGTCTAATCAAGAACGTAGAGCAATATTTAATTATTTATAAGTATTCGTCAACAATAACTGTTGTGCCTATCGATAGAATCTTGGCGTTGTAATATTTTCTTTCTCTATTCCGCCACTTAGCTCTTCAATATTACATTTCCTGTTCCCTATTTCCATCCAAAAGGTCCAGAAATTTTGCCCTTCTTTTTATACTCTTTAACTTCTTTCCGCCACTGCTTTTAATGCAGTTTAAATAGTTTTTTATACGTTAAGAAGTCTCCACTACTATTCCTTTGCCCCTTTTTAATTTTTTTTCGACGCCCTTTTTCTAAATGCTGAAAAATTTCCTTTCATCTTTCTTTACAATCACGTCTCAAACGTCTCCATTCTCTTTCTGTCAGTTTTCCCTGTCGTCTACACTTCCGATCCATATAAAATCACACTATACAGAAATTTGTATCAATCTCTTTTTTATTCTCCGTCTATCTTGCTTTTCAACAAAATTTTCATTCCTCTGAATGATTTTTTCGCCATTTCCATTCTTTATTAACTATCTATCTCACAATCCAAATTACTATCGCGCACACTTCCAAGATATTTGTGCCCTCTCTACCCAGCGTTAATTTTATTTTTATTTTTCTACTTATATCTTCTTCGTCTTGGTTTTGCCTTTGTTTATATTCAATCCAATTTTAGCGATATTTATTAATGTTATCCAATAACCATATTAACGTTGCAGAATCTTTGGTAAACAGAAGAAAACTACCTTCAAGCTTAACACGCTTTATCAGTTTGACTCTTTTCTTTCCTTTAAAAGTTTTCTCTATCATTTCCGTCAAAATAAAAGGGAAAGGTTTTATTGGCTATGATGTTTAAATAAGTACTCTAAACCTCAAACCGAAAAGAGTTATTGTTTTTGCTTTATTTTTCACAGACAGAACTGGTTGTCATCTTGTTATATTATTAATATTGGTCTTCTTTTTTAACAAAGAGTGCGCCTTCCGTTGTTACTTCAATCTGGCCTTTTCACTCTACAGTGAACAAATGTTTATTTGATAGAAAATTAGGGAATAGGAACGAATGTTTTAGCTGCAGTGCTATTGCAACTCTCGTGAGAGGCCATCACAATGCAAGATTTCTCCGAGAGTATGCACAACAGCACAAAAAACAATGAAATGCAGTGCCACTCCGATTTATTCGATCTGTTTAAAACAAGGGATTTGGACGAAAGGAAACCCCGCGAAGCAACTGTTCCGCCTTGAGACGAGAATGATGGGGAACATCTCACAGAGATTCACGATTGAGATGAAAATTGCTCTGTTTTCCACATCTTATTTTTCGCAAAATTAGTAATCCCAAACAAGAGCAAAGATAAGTAACATAGAACATGTAAAATAGGATATAACAGGTATTCTATTACTATAAGGAAGAGGCACGAGAGGAGTGCGGTGGATGGCGATACAGATAAATTAAACAATATTCTATCATAGGTTATGGAAGGTGGGCTTGGCGGGATGCGGCTCATTTGGGAGAAATCCATCTTATAAGCGGTTAACGTCTTAACAATTTTTTACCATGTGATTCGTGTGATAGAGACCGGAATGTAAAGAGAGATAGATCCTAAGCTTGATTGTTTCAAACAGATTTGACTGTATATTCATAGATGGATACTTCTACGGATATATTCATACCTAAATAGGATTCTATCTCCGAGCCTAAATAAAAATCGTCATTGACCCAGCGTTTTTATTTTCGAATAAACCCCTAACATGAGACCCCAGGAAAAAGGGGATATGGATCCTTCCTAGATTAGATCAATCACAGACCCCAAAATCCCAGTTTTTCCAATAAGAATATATTTGTGGGTGTTTTAGAAACTTTTGAGATACTTCCCTTAAAGATTGAAAATTTAAAATCAACATTTCGTTAGTGAATGTGGTTCTTTATAGTATACTGCAGAGATTCCTTCCAAAATTTTACTGAGTTCTAAGCTAAGTCTCGGAAAACCAGAGAGTTTTTTGGTTCGGAAAGAGGAAGATTATAGCAAGAAACACACATTCTCAATACTTGAAATGCAATTATATATCGCAAAATACTAGTGATTGGTCACGATATACAGAGGAGTTAAGATATAAACGGCAAAATTTCTATTCATTCATTAGAATGACGGCGAGGGATTATTGCAAAATATTGGAAGATAATCTTCTGCCATACGCCAACAAAATCTTCCCAGAAGGCGAAGAAGTGTTTTTGCCCATGACAAAAGTCCTGTGCATACGGCACGCGCTACCAAAGATTTTTTAAATAATCATCACAATCTAAAAGTTCTTCCTTGGTCTGCACGTTCCCCAGATTACAATCCCATTGAAAATTTATGGAGCATTATCTCTCAAGAGTGGACGGCAGCGCACTCCTGCGTCTTTGGAGCAGCACATCAGGGATATCTGGACCTCTCCTGCGCGGCGTCCAGATTTATTCAAAAACCTGGTAGATTCCATGGGACGGCGACTGCAGAGCGCAATAGAGGTTGAAGGAGATATCACTGAATATTATATTATTCAAAGAAATCCTCCGTATTTCATTCATTCCGATATTCATCGGGAATGGTAGATTCCTTATTATTACGTTTCCACATTCGAATTCCTCGAGGATATAATAATATAATGGGGATATTTGCCAGTCCCAACGCTGAATTCGTAAATAACCGCAATAAACTATTTATAAAGTTAGTATCATTTAAGAATCAAACAATTCAATAGAAATTAATTTTAATAACAGAGCGTATGACTTCAATGAAATTTATATATCCAAAAGAAGACTATCAAATCTCTCCGGAAAAGGTTTCGATTAAATTAGAGTAGGAAAAGAAAAAACATTTTCGTTGTTTAGATATTTCTATTGTCTATTTCAGCATGGTAATATTTAATACAAAAGCATTTGTATGATAGAAAGATAAAGCCAAAATCAAAATAACACAAAAATATGATTCCGCTACATTGTAGATGAATATTTAACCTGAAAGCAGCTTAAGAAGCGAAAACATCAGCATTAACGCTCACATTCAATATGCTAGAAGGCTGAAGTCCCTCGCACTTGCCTCAACGTTTCTCGTCTAGCTAAAATAGAAAAACCTTTCTTTTCTGTAAATTTTCTCAGTCGCAGACCAAAAGAATCAAATCTTCCAGTTCTTTCCAATGGTGCGAGGCGCTGTGTCTATTCGAGTGCGGTTCCCAGAAATTCCAAAGTCACCCGTAATTTCCCCTTACTCGCCGTAAGTTCCAAAACATTTACCCCCACCTCTGATTTCCTTCCCTCCTGCAAATAAAGTAGTACCAACATAAATTTTAAGTGGACTCTTTGGCCGCTAGAGGAGCGACAGGACATGCCCACAGACTTACGCAAACGACTGTACCTCTGGCACATCACGATCGCAGCGCCGCACGGCGCAGGGCGTACTAAAAAGCTCGCTGATGCCTTGCCATGTAAACGAACCCATAGATACGAACTTCATTGTTATTGTCAAGAGTAATAAATAATTAACGAGAAACTTTGCTTCTTCATCACTCGGTTTCTTCGATCGGTTGCCAAGGCGAAAGATATTGGCGTAGTTTTACGTTGGATTACAGTTTTCGTCTGAATGAGTGAGTTGAGGGGGAAGAGGAGGGGAGGTTACCATGGCGACAGAGAGTAGTGCACAACAATGCGGAAGAAACAAAAGGGTAGCGACGGGTTATTCGAATCGGAAACAGATGAAAACCGAATATTGTACTTACGTAAGGGAAGAGAGGTGTGTTGAAAACAGAAGAACGACGATTTTGAACAGTTGAATATCGAACGTAAGGAAGGTAAGCAGGTGAAGTAAGGGATGTAAAGGACGAGGAAAACAAAAGAAAGGCGATATTTTTATTTCGAATTTAACAGAAGACGTGCGAATACAATCTTCGTTGCTATGATTAAGGGGGAAGAGATTAAAACAAAAGAAAAACGATATGACGATGCAAATTCATACAAGTAAACTACGAATGGCTCCTTCTATTGCGATAAAGCTGTCGCTACGCAATTTAATAAAGCAACGAAATTTAAAATGAGTTTAATAAAAGAATATATTTATAAATATTGACATTCATAAAATTAATTATGATAAAAATATACAATTAATAAATAAATAACTGTTAATGTCGACATACATGTATAATTTGACTCAATTAAATGATCTGGGAATACAAAGCGAAAGGTACTAAAAAACACAACTCTCACTGCATCGAAAAAAATGTAAGGAAATTAAATAATATAAATTTAAATAAATATTTTTTAATTATCGAAAAGATATTAAATAATAAAAAATACGAAATCGAGTTAATCCTTACAAGGAGAACCAGTAATGAATATTTCACAGTTAAGTATCGAAGCATCCCGACCCCACGTTCGATTGTTCCTAAAAATGCATAAAATTAAAAATAGCTTATTTCTAAGATTTTATTCGTTGTAAATAAATTAAATTCTAAACCGTACATTATAGGTCTTTGTAATAACATGAAGCTGAATTTAACTTTAATGGATTTATTACTATAATATGTCGGCTCTTCTTCCCAATAATACATGTCTCCCATACACCCGTTATGAGTTCGACAATCACCGTCGTCGTTAGGGAATTGTTTACGCCCACAAAATAAACGCATTCTTCCGTCATTTTCGTCTGAATTCTCTCAATCTCGACCCGAATACGAAATTACACGACCAAAATAAGAATCTTCGTTCAATTTCCTTTCTTTTGGTGTTCGTCTCGATTTCGTACGACCATTATTTCCGATTAAATTCTGCGAAAGAAAAAATGTCTGCAATCGATCAAAACGAACCTTACGAGCATTTCTTATGAGAGAGACGATTCGAGACGTCCAGAGTCGAACCAAGGATACTCTGGACAGACAAATATCAATATGTAATGCTCCAATGACTCCCAATAATTTATAATCCTATGTTGCAAGAAATTCATGTTCAAACATTTATACCTACGGGAGTAACAGACATCGGATGCATAAATATACATACGAATGAGATTATAATACAAGAAACAGAGTCCAAAAATCAAATCGGGGCAAAGAAGAACTGCAAATAAAAGACTACGCAATTGCTGACCGAGAACCGGAATAGAATGAAAAACCAAAATAGATCCGGGAAAGCCGGAATGTAAAATGGAGAGAAGCTTTCAATAGCTTATTTAATTGGGATTATTTTCGTGAAAACGCGTCTTATCCGCATTTATATAGCGAAGGACTGTCTGAAACAGCCCGTCGCATGGTTACCAAAACTGTCGACACAGCGAAGTTCGGTCGCGTTTGGCTAGCAGATGATGAAGAACGGGAAACTGAATAGAGTCGTAAGAGAAATGAATATGAAACAGATAAATTGTGAAGCATCCCCATACGATATTGGTTTCCTCCTTGGTGGATTTTAATTTTACGTCATAATTTGATATTTATTTATTTTAAATATGATAAATTTTAAACCGAAATTATAAAAGGTTCTTTGCAAAAATATATATGTAAATGGGTTTCGACTTCCAAAGTTAACTAGAGGTTTTATCGCCGTAAAATGTCGGCCTTTCTATTATCTTTCACATTAATTTTCGCACCTTCGTCGTTAGGGAATTGTTTACAGTCACAAAATTACGCGGATCTCTGGTCAGTTTTCTTTGATTTATCTCTAAATGCTATATTTTACGACAAAAATAAGAATCTCGATTCAAAATTCTTTCTTTTCCTACTCATCTCAATTTCGTACTAAAATTATTTCTGATTTAATTCTGCGAAATAAGAGTTGGGTAAGGAAAGAGGAATGGTGTCTTACGAATCCGCAGCATATATGCTTCAAGGTTATTCTTCGTCCGTAATGATAGATAAGGCAGATTTTTGATAAAATATTCCCTTTTTAACTTCAGTTTTATTTAATTTCCCCTTTCAAACCTGGATTTGGGATACTTTATAAAAATTGAAGGCAAAATATATTAAACTAAAGCGTAGGCAGCTGTGGGCGGCTTTGGTGTGCTGGATTTTGTCGAAGGTTTTGAATATTAAGTCGGGGGCGGAGAAAAGTTTGAAAAAAAGGCCCAGGAAAAGCGATTTTTCGTTCAAAAAACGGAGGAAATCCGGGGATTTTGTTCGGAATGATCGGTTTCTTTCGCTCCGATTTGTTTGGATACATCGAGCACACCTTTGGAACCGTTTAGAAGAGGGAGTAAAATGTTGTCAACGCAAATTTCGACATCATATCGAGAGGGTCGTCAAAAGTAGAAAAAGTATTGAAACTATTCTTAAGATTCGCTGCAATTTCTCCGTCCGGCATCGAATCCTGGTGATAATTTCTATGCAGAGCAATAGAAGATTCCAGCTACGCATGAAAATTCAAGCAGAAATATTGGCTGCAACTGCCTCCAACGATACATTCCTAAGGAGATAAATTGAAATGTGCTATGGCATCGAACCCAGAAACATCATGGTCTTATCTAGTTTTTTTTCTTAAACCGAGTCTTAATATTGCACATACCCATTCTAAATCAGCGCAATCATCTTTCCCCACTTTCAAGCGTATTATCACTGATAGACTATTCAATTCTGAGCATCAACTATCCTTTTAGCACCTGACATAGTTCCAACACCTACCGGTAAATTTCTTACACTAGAGCATAGATGCTACTTAATTCACTTATTACTTTGTTAATCTTTGAATACTTCACATCTACCGTATCCTCTTTCCTTTTCTTTTTTACAGGCACCTCCATTTAATAGGAATTACCAATATATGGACTTCAAGACAGTCCATAAAAGCATCTATTGACAAATGCCTCCGGCTGAAGAAATTTTATAAAAATTTTAATGTACTATATTGTAGCTTATAGAATATTAGATTATTTAGTTTCTTATCGCTTTAAACTTTTATTATAACTAAATCAATTAGGTCTTCTATACATTTTGTTAAATTTACTTTCTTAAACAATTGTTCATATCTAATCTTTTTCACTTTTCATATATCTATGTTTGTATATTATTGTATTTATTTCTATTACTGTGTTTTCGCGGGTTTTTTTCACCCCCCTTCTTTGTGGGTGTTTTCCCGCAACGTGGGTTTTTTCTTAGTCAACCTTCAGTTGCATAGATTTTTTCCCATACCCTACTCTTTTTCTTTTTGTATTTTTGTAATAAGTTTAAATGTAACGACATACGAGGTTAGGTGGAAGAGAGGCCCACCTGGGCCTAACCTCGCCAATAAAGGGTACAACCAGCTAACTAACTAACTAACTAATATACATCTTCTATCTAAGTAATCTTCAACTTCCTTTTATTTCGATAAGAGCATCAAAATAAATAATGAAAACTACCTCAATGTATTTTAACTGGGGGATATATTTACCACCTGGCTTCGAACCCGGGTCTTTCTGGTAATACTTTCTATGCAGCACAACAGAAGATCGCTATTTTTGACTATGTGTGAAATTTCAAGCAAAAATATTGGCTGCAACTGCCTCATACGATGTCCTACTTTCTCCTTATATTCCTTATGAGAGAAATTTTAATGTGCTCTTGCATCGAACCCAGGAGCAGCAAGGTCTTATATTATTTTTTTCTTAAACCAACTCTGAATGTTCATCTTCCGTCTGAGCAAGAACTTCCTAACATTTCGATAAGTGCATGAAAAAAATAATGAAAAACTATGTCACTGACAATCACAACTACTTTCAGTCTTTCAATTTCAATATAGATTGCTGGATACGAAGCCTAATCGAAGATTTTCGCAATAAGGCGGGCCATTTGCCGGTTCCCTTTTAAATTACGATTTTAGAAAAATTGTTAAATATAATATTGTTCGTATGCCATTTATACGGTATTTTAAAACGTACATGAGAAATTTATTTATAAATCATAATCGAATATTACATATAAAAATATTTAAAACAAACTTTGTAATGACGCCTCAATAGACATTTGTCTATGTCATAGCGGGGGGAATGGAAAGAAATCGGATGCGATTTTACGCAAATCAGAGAAGCTGCCGTAGCGTTGAGCTTCCAGAATTAATTCCGTAATGAATTTAGGCGATAGAACAAAGTTTTCTGATCCAAATTTTAGCTACGCAAAATACGTCAACGCTTTTCTTGTGTTTCATCTGAGAGATCCCGTTGATCCCGTCTACAATTGTAAACACATTACGGGAGACGAGCCGGGAAAAGCGTAATGACAACAGAGTAATTTACTCCGTCACATCGTGCGTAAACGTATTTATCATCGAATTGTAGGACGATTATGAGGTACTGACCGAGTTCCAATTTTTCAGAGGATTTGTCCAGTATTTTTCCGTTTAGCTCAACTCGTTCGTGTTTTTCACGTGGATGGACCGGCGCGTAAATTTTCGCGGTAGTCGAAGCCGCAACTCCCGGCATTTCCATAACTGCCGGTAGATCGATATTTGGATATGTCTCGAGGACGCCTTCGTGAGCAAATTCTACTTGGTCGATGGAATTTTTAGAGAAATAAAAAACCGAATATTTAAAATTCCCAGTTTAATAAAACCAATCCATTTTCGAATAAGTTTACTCGAATCACATGCTAAATAGAGCTGCAAGCAGGTAAACATCCACAAAAATGATCAGTTTCTTCGTAATGTGAAAAAAAGAAGGAATTGTTCTTAAATGTTTGGAAATGTGAGGCAGAGATCTTCAAAACGAGTTCAAAGTAGACAAGTTTTACTCGAACATTAAGAAGCACAGAGCCAAATGAAATCGCAAAAATTGCCCGTTTTCGCAGATTTACTCGTGTATAGCTAGAGAAATGGAATTCGCGTTAGAAATTTGGAAGAACTCGTTGCGAATTTTGAATCCAGTACGTCTTCGACTCGATTTACTTCGAGCAAAAACTAAGCAAACAATTGTCAGTTTCCGCCGATTTCTTCGCATGTTTCTAAAGATGTGTGACATCGTTAAGATATTTAATAGTCGAATGCCTGGATTTCAAATTCACGTCTCGTACCGGGAGACCGATGCCGTCCGGGACAAGTAGTGTCTCGTGTCTCCCTCGAGAGAACGTTCAAGATGACGTAATGTCCTGATGAAGAAACGGATATTTTGATATGATTCGACAACATCCGGTGCTCTTCAATTCTCAGCTTGACTCATATAGAGATGAAAATTTGAAAGATATATATATATATATATGTTGTAATATATAGAGATAATATACAGAGTTATTAAGATTTGATTGAGTAAGTTGAACGTTTTGGAACAAAATGTAGTTTGAGCAATGTGTAACACGAAGCAATTTTGTTATTTTTGCGTTTCTAAACGTTTTATATGTAAATAAGCAGGTATCTGTTTCTGCCTCTAGCATGGTTCATTGCTGTGTATCAGAACAGCTGCCCCCACAAAATGCTCCGAAACTAGAATGTATGCATCTTCCTTAATTTTATTATTTCATTCATTATCTAAACTCTATGAATCAGAACGAACGTCGGTATTTAGCCACGGCGTTTTAATGATCATTTCATTGTGTTCTCAGCTGCACCTGCAGGTCTTGTATGTATATAAGTTCTCGTATTCGTCATTTTGACAACTTCTACTGCATTGAGCCCCAATTATGAATTAGATCAATCATTTGCACAAGCGGAAAATCTCTAATTACCCAGGAAATGTATTATGATGTATTATAGAGAAGCTTTATTTCATTGCGGTAAACGATTATTAAGGAATTTTTATGCCATACTGAGAATTGATCAACTAAAGCCTGGAACAGATTAATGAATTAGAATATTCATAAAATTAACATTAGACAAATTATCGAGGTTTTACTTCAGTTTGCGGGAGGTTGGCAGATGTTTCGTTTTCTGTATCGATGTAGCAGACGACACCGGCATCCGAACAGTTCACACTGCAGGCATGTTTTATTTTCCATGATGAAAGGAATCAAGAAGACTTTGAGAAAAAAATCCTGCATGATCGTTAAGTAAAAGGTTCTTTTAAACTATCTGAGTCCATGTCATAGGTGAGACAAGCTCCTGAGTACCGTATGAGAGGAAAATAAAACCCCAAAAATACATGTAGTTCAAGGGGAGCCGGCGAAAAGTTCACTCCAGTTCGCTCAGGGATTGCGTTATTCACTTTTCCGACGTCAGTCTCGGTGCACAGTAGACCACCGGAGACTGAGACATGTGTCTCGGTCTGCCTATCTCTGTAGCCTGTCTCGGTCTCCTGTCTCTGTCGCAGCCCGAACCGCTACCTTAAGGGGGAGGGTGGGAGGAAAATCGAACTACAGACGTAAAAAATCTAACGTTATCAACACATGACTTTGTCCATACTCATTGAAAACAGAAGCCTATGCCGGTTATATATAAATAATTCCAAAACAATCAGTGCTACGAAGAAATGTTTCATACAAAAGTTGTAGTAAAGTACATTATCTATGACTTTTGTATGTATTTGCATATACCTATATTGTATTCTGACAGAGATATTAAAGAAACAAAATTTTGTTCCGGTTGAACTTCCGTTTAAGCGATATTCATCAAAAACTAATCAACTTTTGACATTGTTATGAAAATACTAAATATGAATTTTGGGAATCATCGGATAATTACTTTTTAAGATAGAGCGCACACAAACGTTTTAACCACAGACAGACAAACAGACAGACAGACTGACAGACAGACAGACAGACAGACACACCCACACACACACACACAGATAGACATGTTCGGGAAAATAGCGAAAACGAGCTCTATGGACTCCAAAACATCTATTTCCGTCGAAATCTGGAGGTCGATTTTGTTTGCGAATACAATAATTTGTCTATACTACGTATAGGGGGAATGGGACGGTTGTTTAATCAAAATCCTCGCAATCGCTAAGTTTGAGGGACATTCTAATGGCCAAATTCAATCATCTTACCATCGGTGCTCGTCTCGATCCGCTTGCGTAATTATTTCTAATTTTTAAGAGCTAAATAAATGAAGACATTGGAGGGGCTCGTCTCTAGGCTCCTCTTCTTATCGTAGTCTGGCGATGGGAGGAAGAAGATGCTCTCTTCCAGGGGTCTATTGAATTACAGCCACGCTTCGCGAATGTTTTCCTTCTCTCCCTGCTTAAATACCTTTTTAGGAGGCTATGATTCTTGCCGCCGTCGTATTACGTCTTCGGAGGCAAAACGGCGCCAAAACGCGTTTCGAGTGATTTTCGAGGAAATAATCGACATCAGCTCCGCCGCACCCGTGCGGCAGGGTGCCGCTAAACGTCGTCTCGTCTCACCTTCCGCGAGAATTTCTTGGATTCTATCGTCGTCTGAGAGAAAATGACGATATTTCGGAAATAAAAGATTCTTAAAATCGATTCGTTTCGAAGGACAACGTATTTTCGCATTCCGTAAGTAATTCTTGGATGTTACTGCGGGTGAGCGAGAAAATGAGTTTTTTTTTGAAATAAAAGAATTTGGATGGTGAATTTCGAATCAGCACGCTAACCAATTGCGAAGTGAAGAAGCGTCATTAAATTCGAAAATGAATGTCGACATTAGGATGGTTTTCGCGTATGTTCTCGGTCGCGAAACTCGACATACGCTCGGTTGAATGAGCCCAGAAAGCAAAGGGACGAAGAAACTCAATTTTTGGTCGCGCATCGTCGTTTTGTGAATTAGCGAGATTGCGCACGAAACGCAGGAGATTTTCGTAAAATTTTGTGCACGCGAGCTATCCGACCGAAGTCGTTTGGATGAACTCTTTGTGTTTCACTCGTCTTTACGATATTTTTGACTCTCTGCGTTGTGACGGTCGTCGTTTTATTAAAAAAGAAGGGCAGTGAATGAATGATTTAACGAAAAATTAAAAGCGTTTCGAAAACAAATAAATTAGGACAATTGGGTTTAATTGCCGTCGTCAAATAGGCAATTTGGGACTCTAATCGTTTCGCAACTATTTAAACCTAATTTTTTGGGGGACGTGAGAAAGAAGGAGGGTTGTTCAGGGGGTCCATTTTGTAATTTGTCGACAGGAGTTATCGGTCGAGAAATCGGCCATCTTTAGAAATTAGTCGACCGAAATCTAGTTCTGCGATTTTGTAAGCGTTGCTCCCACTGTAGAGTGAGAACTTCAGTGATAACTTCCGACACATTTGTCGATTTTTATTTAGTTGGCGAGAACTGGCATGACAAGTGAGAAGTGGACGTAGAATTAATTAAAGAATCTTAATATTGTCCTAAAATACACCTTTTGAATCGAAATTACGAGAACTATGACAAAATAAACGAAAATTTTCGCTGTAGTGAGAAGTGGACGTAGACGTGTGAGAGTATCGTATCTCCCTATTCCAATCATTCCAATACATTGTTTTTTCTCGATTTTGCACCTTTGATACAGAGTTATCAAGGTTTGATCGAGTAAGTCGAACATTTTGGAACACAAAATGTAGTTTGAGCAGTGTGTTACACGAAGCAATTCTGTTATTTTCGCGTTTCTAAACATTCTATAGGTAAATAAGCAGTGCCTGTTTCAATGGTCTGTTTTTTTGCTGTGAATTTTGCTGTCAGAACATGCAGTTGCCCCCACAACTTGTTCGGAAACTAGAATCTATGAATCTTCCTCAATTTATTATTTCATTCATTATCTGAACTCTATGAATCAAAACGAACGTCGGTATTAAGCCACAGTGTTTTAATCAACATTTCATTGTGCTCTCGGCTGCACCTGCAGGTCTTGCATGGTATAAAAGTTCTCGTATTCGTCATTTTGACAACTTCTACCGCATTGAGCCCCTATAATAAATTATAATAAACATTTACACAAACGGCAAATCTCTAATTACCCTGGAAAGCTATTATAATGTATTATATAGTACCCTTGTAGCACAATTTGTGATCGCAACATGCTTGAAACATTTCAGTGAAACATTTTAGGAATTTTTTAAATGCGTGTAGCACATTTTGGGTATGAAATTTTTGCCGGGTAAAAATGCGCCAGAAATGTGCCGTCAACATTTCGGTTAAGATAGCTCGGAAATATGCTATACACATTTTAATGTAAATCTTTCGAGCGCTCATTATATTCCAGATAATACTGAGTTTTTCACAAAATAATCAACGATAACACGGGATATTATACAAGGTTTCAAATAAAATAAGGTTCTCATTAGTAAAAGAAATCAATGGCTACGTAATAATCGTATGTTAATGAAGTATAATTTGAAATTTATTTAACATATATGTATAATATACCTCCAGTTTTCGATGATTAATTTGCAAAATGCCAGGTTACATTGGAAATTTATCAAGTCTTCATTATCCCTTCCTTTTACTTAAACTAGGTGACTATGAATTCTCTTTTCAGCTGAATGATGCATTATTAACAATAATACTTCTCGATCACACATCAAATTTCCCTACGGACAAACAAACGTTTTCATAATCCCTTACTTTTAATTAAACATAGCAGAATCACATCTCAGAGGTATCTCAAATGTCTAACAAGATGTCTTGGAGATGCCTCAGTGACCTTTCGTGACATCTCCAAGGTATTTGAAAACACGATGAATATTAATAAAAGGAAACATTCTAAATCACTTATCAGCTGAATGACTATATTATTAATACTACTCGATCAAACATTTCACACACATCACATTCCATCACTCTCTTCAGCAGGAAAACAAAGTAAAAACAGGAGATAAAGCTATGGTATTTTTTGTTTATTAAAACAAAAACATATTCAACAAAAATTGTCACAAATCACGCGAGTCAAACGTCACGAGAACAACTACATTCAGAAAATTTTAAAATTATATACATGCTATTTTATAGTTTAACACGAATACACACATGGAATCGCCTAACGTTCCCACTATTCACACAAACCGCCAAACAGCACTTAAATTGTTAAACCACACGATTTTTACACAAATTCGATTTTCAAACATTGACATCTATATCTTAATCCTTATTGATATGAAAATTCTCACTTCCACTAAGGAAATTACGGGTATACACTAAAATAAGTGAAGCCAAGCTTGGCTAACGACGCTAACGACATCAACTGCCAAGGAAACACGCCACCACAATTCGTTCTTCAACTATTATAGCTAGCTGCATCATGCCTCGGACACTTCCTATCCCAGCACAGGGAGTCTACCGGGAGAAAAGTGAAGCCAAAAATAACGAAACCCGCAGAGCACTGGGTAGCACTTTTCTCCAGCTCCCCTTTAACTACATGTATTTTTGGGGTTTTATTTTCCTCTCATACGGGACTCAGGAGCTTGTCTATCCTATGAAATGGACTCAGATAGTTTAAATGAACCTTTCACTTAACGATTATCTTCGATTTTTTTTCTCTAAGTCCTCTTGATTCCTTTTATTATGGAAAATAAACATGCCTGCAATGTAAACTTCTCGGATGCCGGTGTCGTCTGCTAGAGAAATAGAGAGAACGAATCGTCTGCCAATCTCCCGCAAACTCTATCAAAACCTCGTTGATTATTATAATGTTAATTTTACATATATTATAATGCATTAATTCGTCATAGTTTTTAATTGATCAATATCAAGTACGGCATAAAATTCCTTAATAGTCGTTTACCGCAATGAAATAAAGCTACTCTATAATACATTATAATAGCTTATCAGGGTAATTAGAGATTTTTCCGCTTGTGCAAATGTTTGTTCTAATTCATAATTGGGGCTTAATGAAGTAAAAGTTGTCAAAATGACGAATACGAGAACTTGTATTCCATGCAAGACCTACAGGTGCAGCCGAGAGCACAATGAAATGTTCATTGAAACGCCGTGGATTAATACTGACGTTCGTTCTGCTTCATAGAGTTCAGATAATGAATGAAATAATAAAATTAAGGAAGATGCATAGATTCTAGTTCGGAACATTTTGTGGGGGCAGCTGTTCTGATGCGCAGCAATTGACCATGCTGCAGGCAGAAACAGGCCCCTGCTTATTTACCTATAAAACCTTTATAAACACGAAAATAACAAAATTGCTTCGTGCTACGCATTGCTCAAACTACATTTTGTGTTCCAAAACGTTCGACTTACTCGATCAAACCTTGATAACTCTGTAACAAAGCCGCAAAATCACGAAAAAACAATGTATTGGTATAGGGAGATACGAAAAGTGCTACCCAGCATGGCTAAATGCGCAATCTGCCGCTTTACCCCTGGCTTCACTTTTGGGCAATAGAGGGAGATAGTAATACTACCCATGTGTATCCCAGCAATGCTTTCCCTTTGGCACGCTTAGTGAGGCTAAGACCGCTCGATGGGCTCGGACAGTAGCCCAGGGGTAACCCGGGTAACTTAAACCGCTCCAACCATTGGTAAGGAAACAACGCGTTGTCTCGAAACACAAATGCAGTATGTGATACAATGTGGTTAGAGACGATTTATTTCAATTCCCAACATGATGTGAAAAATTACTAAGTCTCAATTCCGCAATAAATTTATTTTGCGACCAGCAACATTAGCAAAAGGTTTTTACCATGTTGCTATATCACAGATGAATTTTCAATGTTATGCAAATTATGTATTTCACAAAATCGCCTATCTTTGTGGAATAATTAAATCAAAGAGAAAATATTACGAGAAGTAATTAGAAGAATTGTGGATTTAAAAAAAACAAAGAGTTTCTTAGGAAAAATCTATCCACTGTAGGGAAACTCCTACCGATAGTAAAGAATTAATAAAAGATTAGACAAACAAAAAACATGGCAATATCCATTATATAAAGATGCTTCTCCGGATTCATTCATATATCTATTATATATAGATGCTTCTCCGGATTCATTCATATATCTATTATATATAGATGCTTCTCCGGATTCATTCATATATCATATATATATATATATATAGCGAGGATACAAACTCACAGGCTAAACCACTAGCGTCAATGGCTTGAAATTTTTACGACATATTGGCCATAACGTATAACCTCCAGGAAAAAGCCGACATTGAACCTCGGTGTCATGGGTTCGATTCCAGATGGTCCCAAAACTGTTTTAGTCGCCTGGGCTCGAACCGTGGACTTTAGGCAAATTTAAAGTACCACTTGATCATCCCCGGGAAGACATTTAATGATGTTTAAAGTTAGAACATCGTGCAACGTCTGGTTTTTGAGATTACGTGGAATATACATACACACATACAGGCATTTTTATATATATACTAGCAGAAGTACCCGTTGATTCTCAACGGGGATATTTAATTTCATAAATATCTGTGTAATAACGTTGATCGTAACCAATTCTTCATAATTGCTGTTAAATAGCGAATACCAGACTTTCCAAACCAATATATCAAGAAATGTAAGTTACAATTAAGTCTACAAATCCATTCTAACTCAATTTTCAATTTAACGCAGGTTGATGATCTTTTCCGTGACAATGTGTCAAAATGTATCTACATATGAAAGTGAGGCTTACTTTAGCTTCTTCTCCCTTGGCTTACATCTTCTTTATATCTAAAGGCAGGTTCTAGTATCTGAATGAGCTTTTCGGTAACAATGTATGAAAATGTATCTACGTATGAAAAGAGGCATACATAATAGCTTCTTCCCCTCTGACTTTTATCTCCTAAAGGAGCATTTTTCTTCTTTCTACGCCGACTGAAGCCGCAAACTTTCGACTGGTCATCATTGAGAGGATATCATCAGTAACTGAATAAGTGTAATTCCGAGAATGGACAAAGACGTCATTGTTGTATTTCTTACGTGAAGAAAAAACTATAGACATTAAAAAAGAAATGGTGTATCATGGAACCAGAAGGTATGTTTCATTGTTTTATCTTGGCTATACTTATAACATGAGGTTGTTAGTGAGAATTCGTGACTCGTATAAAATGTAGTGGTATGTTAATTAATACCCAGGAAGTCGTAGTCGTACGTAATAGTCGTAGATCTTGGGAATGATTAAGTGCAAGACACAACGCCATATTAGGATGAAACGATAAAAGCCATGACAATAGAGGGACAACTTAACCAAAATCAGTCTGTGTAACTATGCTTTTAAGTCGAAATTCATTATATGATAAGTGCATTGGGTTAAGTGAGCAGAAAAGTATTTGATTACAAACCTAATAAATATTTGCAATTATTTTATTACTGAAAATATTTTCGATCGAATAATAACATTTGCAGTCTCACACAGAAATATTTCAGGAAATTTCCTTTTGGATCCAAGTGATAAGGCTTCGAAAAATGCTAGTTTGATCTCGGTAAACGCTTTGCCGATTTGTCTGTGTACGGGACTTGGTTAAGATTTTTAGATTTATGTACTCTGCGAGTGACGTATGGCTGGGGAAAATATTGGCAATGTAAATGATCTGATATATTAATTCCTTCTCCAGTAACTAATGAAAAACTCCTAAGATAAATTATTTCCTGGACCCACAAAATACATTCAGCGTAGAATCTTCACAGTAATCAATAAATACAGACACCACCTACCTACGTTGAGAAGGTGTATAGTGGCTTAAGTAAATTTACATTTTGTGGTTATCTGTATAATTTCTTATCCCGAAAACAAACTTATGTTCAAGATGTTTAAGAATTATAACCTATTCTTCGGCTGAGGTCAAATTAATAAATTTAAACTTACAGTATGTTAAATATGTATTGACATTTGGGTTAGCTGTTTTCAATATCAGAGTTTTATGTCGACATGGCACTCCGTCCAGTAAACACCTAGGTAAATCATACTTTATATTCATAACGAAATGCATAAATCAGTAAGTTGATCACGATGCTCGTAATTATAATTGAACGTTGATATTGCTACTGCAGCTATAATTTACGCAGCATTAGATATTTCTATACGGTTTCGAAAAAAAACAGAATTTTTCACTTTCAACAATTAACAATACATAAAATCATGCAATTTCATAATATTGAAACTGATAAACAATATGACGAAAAGACAAAGCCATTTATATGAAGATTAAAGTTATAAACAACGCAAAATATACATTACAATACCGGCCATTAATGTTAAATAAGTTTTTTAAACGTTTCTACATCTGTTGCAGTAAGAATTTTCAACACAAAATAGCATAGTATTATAGTGCAGTAGAATAGACTTTATTCATTTGTGATTGAAAAACTGAGAAATGATTTCAAAAACTATTATACTTGTGTCTATGATATCCACAATATACTGCGTTTCAAGTAGGGGTCTCCAAACTTTTCAGCTTTATTAACTATCAAACAGCAGATGCGGTCCGCGGGCAGTAGTTTGGATTTGGATTGAAGTAAGGGGTTACCCATTCTACTACAATATCGTAGATTTTTTGCGGTCTACAGATAACTGAAATCCCTTTACCTTTTTAGGCTTTGAAATGTTACTTATTCGCTCCTGACCACTCGTCGCTCAAAATTTAAAAGAAAACAAAGACCGATTAAACATAAGAAATAAGGACGTCCGTAATTTCCGTCAAAACTCAAAAATAATATGAGAGATGTCCACAACTTACCACGTTATTATTTTAAATCAGTGGAATTGACAGCGAGAATGCAAATTCTATCAAAGTACGAATTTCAAAATCGTTTTATTTCACTGAAAATTAAGTTAACAATTACGTTACCATATACAAAACTCGGTTTTCACAGACGCTTAAAGAAAATTAAAAAAATCAATGAAAAAATGTTCGTACCTTTCAATGTACGTTTCTTCACAGGATATTGTTTGTCACAAAAAAATTTATGCCATTCAATTTTTTCTTCATCATAAATCTTCAACTCTTATTTTCAAAATTTATTTTAACTGGCCATTGATCCGCCATGTCTTCTTATAGAATTACATATGAGTTCGGAATCAACAATCGCCTTGATCGTCAAGAGAATGGGTTTGTTTATATCATGAAAATTTAGACGGAATTTTCGTATATTTTATCAAAATTCTCGCAATTTCTAATCGCATACGATATTTCTCAGCCAAAATAAGAATCTTTATCTATTTCCCTTTTTTTGAAATATATTTATATATAAATATATTCTAAGATCACATAAGGATAAGCAGTACCACGTTTAAAGTCACATTTTAATACAGGTACAAGGGGACAAATGAATCAAGCATTAAACGTAAATGACAGAAATAAAATAAATTTCACTCAAATAACCAAATATGAATATTCTATACGGAAAGTAAATGTATTTTGGATCTGACTGGTATCTCAATCTTAAAATGTGTAACATAAACACGAACCACAAAAGTAATCGCAATGTCAAAATAGAAACAAAAATTAAACACCAATAATAGAAGGATAGTAAATGAATATGGAGTGGAAGCACTTAAAAACAACGATTAAATCAATTTTTATATTCTGCATGTAATAAAATAAAATTTCTTTACCTTTTTGGTCTATCATACGATGCTGGAGGTGTGCTACAACTTTACAACTCGCCGTTCGACTCTTCAAAGATTACAAACACCAAATCTGGGAAATCTTTACATTCTTCGCTAACTCCATTCCCGTCAATCGCTAAATATACATCATTGCAAATACATTAGATTTAGTACTTAATACAGAATATTCTTCAAAACTTACGCAACGTACCAGGATATTTATACTCAACCAGTTGAATTGATAAACAGAAATCAATTTTCAGTAAACTACTGTTAGAAAACTCATTCATTTTACGAAAAAGACGGTAAACAATTACATTGAAATAAATAAAACTTGGTTGCTACAGACTCGTCAACAAAATTCGAATTTTTAAAAATTTATATCGTCAAGGGAATGGGTTTATTTACACATAGAAATTTAGTCGAAATTTTGGTATATTTTATCAATATTCTCGCAATTTAAAATCGTAAGCGATATTCAACGACCAAAATAAGAATCTTAAATATATTTCCCTTCTTTTGATGCTAGTTTCGACTCCTTACGACCGTTCTTTTTAATTTAGTTTTTCAAAAGAAATGAACCCTGCAACGAAAAAAATGAACTTTACGTGTATTTCTTATGCAAACTATTTTACTTGTCTGGGTTCGAGCCGTGGACTTAAATTAAATTTAAAGTATCACTTGATCATCCCCGGGAAGACATTTAATGATGTTAAAAGTTTGAAAATCGTGCGACTTCTAGTTTTCGAGATTTTCTGGAACATACATACATACAGGCATTTTTATATATATACTAGCCGAAGTTCCCGTTGATTCTCAACGGGGATGTTACATTTCATAAACACCATAATCGTAACACATACTTGAAATTTGTTGATAGATAGCTTATACCAGACTTTTCAATCCAAAATACCGATAAATTTAAGTTACAATGAATTCTACAAAGCCGCACCAACTCAATATTCAATCTCAAATACTCTGAATGAAAAATATCTCCAACTGAGGCAATATTAAGATGTATTGTAATATTACATTAAGATAATAGGTAACACACGTTTAGAGAAATTTTCAGATAGGTACAGGGGTACTAATGAATCAAACATAAATGACAGAAATAAATTATATATCGCTCTAATAAGCACCGATGAATATACTTTGCGGAAGGTAAGTGTACTGTGGAGCTGACTTGCTTCTCAATCTTAGTACGTGCAACATATACACGGAAGACAAATAACACAAAAGTTATCGCAATATCAAAATAGGAACAAAAATTAAACACCAATAACAGAAGTAACATTTCTTTACCTTTTTGGTCTATCATACGATGCTGAAGGTTTGCTACAACTTTACAACTCGCCGTTCAACTCTTCAAAGATTACAAACACCGAATCTTGGAAATCTTTACGTTCTTCGCTAACTCCATTTCCGTAAATCGCTAAAAATACATTATTGCAAATAGATTAGATTTAATACTTAATTCAGAAGAATATATATTCAATACATCCGCAACTTACCAGGATGTTTATACGCAGCCCGTTGAATTGATCGATAAAAATCAATTTTTGGTAAACCACAAATATAAAACTCATTAAATTTACGAAAAAGACGGTAAACAATTATGTTGCTATAAATAAAACTTGGTTGCTACAGACTCGTCAACAAAATTCGAAATTTTAAAAATTTTCCAAGTCTTCTATGGAATGAAGCTTGCGCTCGGAATCAACAATCGCCTTGATCGTCAAGGGAATGAGTTGTTTACTACATGGAAATTTAGACAAAATTTTCGTATATTTTATCAAAATTCTCGCAATTTCGAATAGCAAACGATATTCCACGACCAAAATAAGAATCTTTATTCTAATTCCCTTCTTTTGATGCTAATTTCGACTTCCTACGATTGTTCTTTCTAATTTATTTTTGCAAATTCAATAAACCATGCAACGAAAAAAATGAACTTTACGTGTATTTCTTATGCAAACTGTTTTACTCGTCTGGGTTCGAACCGTGGACTTTAGGCAAATAAAAATTACCACTGCATCATCGCCGGAAAAACTTTTAATGATGTTAAAAGTTAAAACATTGTGCGACATCTAGTTTTCGAGATTATCTGGAATATACATACATACATACATACATACAAACAAACATACAGGCATTTTTATAGATATATAAGATAAGATAAGATTATATTTCCCATTGTAAGTTGATATTTACAGGCTTTTATGAGGTTATTGATATTAACATTTGAATGATCCGCTACAGTCATCAGAACCATATATTATATATTGACTCTTCATCGCGAATTAATTATCTCCATGAAAGCGATGGACATCAGTGGAAAGCATCGTAATCCATCCATCCATCGTAATAAATCCATCGGTGAATGAAGAAACGGTTGATGAATCCATCGATTACTTTAAAAACGGATTGATGGATTTACGATTCCATCGATGAATTTTTAAAAGTGCCTATTGCCGAATAAGAATTTTTATTTAATTTCCTTTCTTTAAGCCCTTGTCTCTATTACAAACGACCACTTTCTAATTTTAGTTGTCAAAAGGAAAGAAAAGCTGCATTCAATCAAAAATTTTTATAATTATTAGTTATAGAAGGAAGTTGAATGAAATTTTGCACAAACATGCTTGTAACATGTACAGAAAAACGTGCGCTCTAAAATCACCTTAAAACATTTTTAGCACATGCTCACGTTGTGATTCTGAAACATTTTAGCTAAAATGACTAAAATTCCCTGAGCACATGCTCAGCATCTTCTGTGCTACTAGGGTAGCTTTATTTCATTGCGGTAAACGATTATTAAGGAATTTCTATGCCATACTTGATATTGATCAAGTAAAAACTGAGACGGAGTAATGCATTAGAATATATTAACATTAGAATAATCATCGAGGTTTTAATGCAGTTTGCGGGAGGAACTCTTTTAAGGGGTCTGTCATAACAAAAGGTACAAAGTAAAACAAAATAATGTCCATTTCGTCAGATTTCGATAGCAATAACAGTAACATTATCACGTAATGCCATTCGCATATGTTCTCAAGTAAGGCAATAAAAACATTATATTCGCAGCATCCAAGTCTTGTAATTTGTATTGTCTGCATTTGTAATACATACAAAAGTAGAAAATAGTATAGATAATATTTAAAATAATTGGAAATAGTTTGATTTCTCAATTACAGCATATTAAGACACTTATTCTATTAATACTTAGTATTTAATGGGCTAATGAATTGGTACCAAGGTTTTTAAATCCTCAATGAACGCCCTCTCGCCTTTCTTGTTTTCATTCGAAATTGGAATTGCGCATGCGCGAACTACGGTGACAAGTGAAATATGGCAACGTCGCTCTTTATGCTCTCGACTGGCTCTCGACTGAAAGCTCTCATGTCGATCGATAGTGACAATTGCACTGAAATCGCAGTTATCACATGAGAACAGCTTTCGGTCGAGATCGAAGCTTTGTAGTGACAACTCACAGCTGTCACTGTCGTGTGATAGCTCTGAATTACAAAATCAACCCCCAGAAGAGACATTTTAATTTTACATTTTTTCGCAAAGACATGCGAGAAGGGGATGTGGTAATGAAAGATTTCTCTATTGGGAACGAAACTGCTCGTTTTGGTGGCTAATCTAATAATTTTGCGGTAAATGACATCGTATTCACGAATTGCATTTTTGGTAGTGTTGAATGCGATGGGGGAGGCATGTAAAATGATTGGGAGTACATTGGAATTAATGAGACGGAGTTTATCTTTCGTGAGAAGTAGAAAGAAGCGGAAAGAAATGGTTTTTTAATTAAGTAATATCTAGTTTAATGAACGATCTAAAATACCGCCTAAGAACTAGTTTGACGCCACAGTATTTGATGGATGGGGTTATCAGAGGTTCTGTGCCGCGTGTTATTTACAAGGTGCACTCTTAGCGGGATTGATTTTTAGTTTGGTGGGGATATTTGAAGCTTGTAAGAATGAAACCCGGCGGGAGTTGATGATGATGATATTCGAAGATTTTTCCAAAGGAGGAGAGAATGGCCTGTATATCTTCGGATCCGCGGGGTTTCTACGAGGCATAGGGATGGTCTAAATGTCGTCTTTTCTTAGCTGAGAGGGGATTTTGGAGGTGTCACGGAGTTGCTTATCGACTTTCCGAATGGAATTGTCCGAAAAGATGAATTGCGCGAGTTTTAGATTCCAAATTTTATTTTTCCGATTTTACTTCCCTCTGGAGACTCTTATAACTCTCGAAAACAGTTGGTAATCTTCCGCTTCCTGTGGTACATGTTTCTATCCTATATTTTTCTGCGTATCGCATTAGGAATTCCGGAGTGGGATGCGTCCTGTGGAACGATTGGAAGATTGCGCGTGGCGCAGTCGCGGGCGGCGGAAGACGAGTTGTATTTGGGCGTCAAATTGGCTTCGATAGTGGGGACTTCCAAAGGCGGAATGAGACGAATGCGGTCCGAAATGAAGAGAGAAAACTTTTCCCAGTCGGTGGATCGTTTCGTAGGTGGAAAGAAATAAGCGGAGGCTGAGAGAGGAAGGTCGATAATGATCAGGAAGATGATAAGAAGATAGAGACGGACGGGTTAAGATCGAGGTGTTTTGTAATTGCGAAATCAAGGAGATCCGTCGATTGGTGGCCCTGATGAGTATGATCCTGTGGGGAGCGGAGATTATGTCTATTATCATCGCCAGAGACTGCGAATTCTATCATTATGAGGATTTTTTAAAGAGACCAAAATGAAGACCAATTCCCTTTTTATAGCTATCGCGTACGTATTACGTTTGGCGTAAATATATGAACGTAACGACATCTCGTTCGTCGTCGAAGACACGCATCCTAGACACGAAAAGACGTGATGAGCGTCCGCACCGAGAGAATACTTCGAGGATCGTTTTCACAGTTCGGCCGAAAAATCGATCTATATTTCTCGCTCCAAGTTTTAAACTTTCTTCTTAAAAACTGCGCAAATCGCTCCGGAATTGATTTTTGCGGAAGGGAGATGATGTTTCATTTAAAATTCGATAGGAATTTATGGGATTTTATCACCGCCGAGCGAGACAATGATGGTTTTTAGGAAATGTAAATTTGAATAAATATTGATTTTACGAATATGATCGTACGGCGTGCGTACGTAGAATGCTATTGATGTGGTTGTGAACGAGCCTGCACGATTCTGACTGAAATATTTGAGTCGACGTGTTAAAAAGGCGATCGAAAACTCAAAGATCTTAAACGCTGAATAACAAAGATCGTTCGTTTCGCGCTCTTACAGAAAAAATCCGCCTCATTTGGCGGCGGTTGTCAAGGGCAAATAAGTAATGGGTGTTCGGTGGATGCATTCGGATAGAGCGGATTTCGGATAAACGCGATTCGGATGAACGGGAATTATATTCACTTGTTGTGCAAACGATTCGATAATCTGCTTTAGAAAAAAAACTCGGGAGTTGCTTTGAATTTCATCGGCGCAATTAGTTCGATTCCTTTCTTTCGCTTCCTGTCCCACGGTAATGCGAGGCGCGTTATCTCTTTCATTTGTTTACCTCGGCGAAGGAGCCTCTTTGATTGGAGTTCCGAGCGTCTTCGATTCATTTTATGCACGTCAATTTGAAAAACAGTGCAACTGCGCTTTGCGTAAAAATCTGAATATCGGCGGCGACGAATATTATTGAGAAATAAACGGAAGAGATCACAGTCACTCACCATTACAGAAAGAGTCTCCATTGCTAAGATGACGATTCGCTGGATCCAGGTCACTCCAACGCCGTCTTCGAATCACTTCCACAATCATCCTCGCGAGAGTTGTCGTTCGGTGAAGCACGTAACGATTGGCGAACGGGTGAATCGCTGAAAAGGCAATGACATTGAACACGCCGCGGGAAAACAAGGCGCAACCCGTGCGAACTCCGAGAGCTTTAAAACGAAACTGAAATCCCTTTCATCGGAAAGAGGGCGAGCGAAGGCCACCCTACGTGTTACGTTCTATGCTTAGCCGTCGCGTGTACGACTTGACTTGACTTTATTTTTATGGTGAGCCAGGCCGTGGTCCGTGTCACCCAGTGTGACTCTTCTTTACAAAAGTAGTGACTCACAGGTTAAATGACTTTCGCATATTTTTATGAAGGGCTCGAACAGTGCTCGATAGAATTAAGTGAAAGTTAAATTAGGAATCGTTTTATGTGTGTATATTAAATAGATAATTGGGAACCTTAAATTGTTTACATCTAATAAGGCCTACTTTTTTGGGTGACCAAATATGTGAAAAGAGAGGGTTATTAACGAGCGTCATTTTCATTTTGCATTTTTTAGCTGTAATGTGAGTTTTTCTAAGAGTGAGGAAAGTTTGTGATACTCAAAAGTTTCTTTATTTGGGACAAGATGACATGATTTTGCGGTAAGGCGGACGATATCCTATAAAATATTTCGTATTTTCTGATAATATTATTAGAAGTGTTGAATGTGATCACGGAAGCATAAAGGAGAATGGGAATGATGGTAGTATTGATAAGACGTAATTTATCGCGAACTGATAACGGGCTTGAACGGGAGATTAACGGAAATAAGAGATTTTTAGCTGCCGTCGCTTGAGCCAATTTAGCTTTCGCATGCTCTTCCCAAGTTAATCTTTTATCCACCACGACGCCAAGATTATTATTTCCGATTTAATTCTGCGAAAGAAGAGTTGGGTAAGGAAAGAGGAATGGTGTCTTACGAGTCTGCAGCATATATGCTTCAAGGTTATTCTTCGTCCGTAATGATAGATAAGGCAGATTTTTGATAAAATACTCCCTTTTTAACTTCAGTTTTATTTAATTTCCCCTTTCAAACCTGGATTTGGGATACTTTATACAAATTGAAGGCAAAATATATTAAACTAAAGCGTAGGCAGCTGTGGGCGGCTTTGGTGTGCTGGAATTTGTCGAAGGTATGGATATTAAGTCGGGGGCGGAGAAAATTTTGAAAAAAAGGCCCCGGAAAAGCGATTTTTCGTTCAAAAAACGGAGGAAATCCGGAGATTTTGTTCGGAATGATCGGTTTCTTTCGCTCCGATTTGTTTGGATACATCGAGCACACCTTTGGAACCGTTTAGAAGAACGAGTAAAATGTGGTCAACGCAAATTTCGACATAATATCGAGAGGGTCGTCAAAAGTAGAAAAAGTATTGAAAATATTCTTAAGATTCGCTGCAATTTCTCCGTCCAGCATCGAATGCTGGCGATAATTTCTATGCAGAACAATAGAAGATTCCAGCTACGCATGAAAATTCAAGCAGAAATATTGGCTGCAACTGCCTCCAACGATACATTCCTTAGGTGAGAAATTGAAATGTGCTCTGGCATCGAACCCAGAAACGTCATGGTCTTATCTAATTTTTTTTTCTTAAACCGTGTCTTAATACACATCTTCTATCTAAGTAATCTTCAACTTCCTATTATTTCGATAAGAGCATCAAAATAAATAATGAAAACTACATCAATGTATTTTTACTGGGGGATATATTTTCCGCCTAACTTCGAACCCGGGTCTTTCTGGTAATACTTTCTATGCAGCACAACAGAAGATCGCTATTTTTGACTATGTGTGAAATTTCAAGCAAAAATATTGGCTGCAACTGCCTCATACGATGTCCTACTTTTCCCTTATATTCCTTTTGAGAGAAATGTTAATGTGCTCTGGCATCGAACCCAGGAGCAGCAAGGTCTTATATCATTTTTTTCTTAAACCAACTCTGAATGTTCATCTTCCGTCTGAGCAAGAACTTCCTAACATTTCGATAAGTGCATCAAAAAAAATAATGAAAAACTACCAATATGTATTTTAAAGGGCAGATATTTGCATCGTCGTAGCATCGAACCCAGGAATTTTTCCGCGAAATTCATTTATGTTTTCGATAGATCATGACAATATATATAGACTTCTTGAGTTTCGATTCTTTACCTATCCGGGAAGTATTTTTTAAAAATTCCCGAAAATCAAAGCAATGGTTTTAAATGGGAAAATCCGGCCCTTTGGAATCGAAACCATGAGAATGAGGTTCAAAATCGCATTATTTCTGTCGGTTACACGTTATGGCCAAAAATTTCAAGTCACTGACAATCACAACTACTTTCAGTCTTTCAATTCAATATAGATTGCTGGATACGAAGCCTAATCGAAGATTTGCGCTATAAGGCGGGCCATTTGCCGGTTTCCTTTTAAATTACGATTATAGAAAAAATTGTAAAATATAATATTTTTCGTATGCCATTTATACGGTATTTTATAACGTACATGAGAAATTTATTTATAAATCATAATCGAATATTACATTTAAAAATATTAAAAACAAACTTTGTAATGACGCCTCAATAGACATTTGTCTATGTCATAGTGTGGGGAATGGAAAGAAATCGGATGCGATTTTACGCAAATCAGAGAAGCTGCCGTAGCGTTGAGCTTCCAGAATTAATTCCGTAATGAATTTAGGCGATAGAACAAAGTTTTCCGCTCCAAATTTTAGCTACGCAAAATACGTCAACGCTTTTCTTGTTTTTCATCTGAGAGATTCCGTCTACAATTGTAAACACATTACGGGGGACGAGCCAGGAAAAGCGTAATGACAACAGAGTAATTTACTCCGTAACTTCCATAGATTTTTTATTTAGGCGACATGTTTTGCTAGTGAGCTAGCATCATAAGGCAATATTCTATTACCAATTTTTAGTTATATTGGTAAATCCAAGGAAGGTGCACAGTTAGTAGTGGATTTAGAAAGTAAAATACTTTGCTGGGGATAGAAAGTATGGATTTGGAAACCAGTGTAAATCACGGCATTTGTCCTCATATTGTTGTTTATCACATATCACTACACTCTGTTCCTTACCTGCCCTAGTTAACAGCAAATTATTTTTGGATATTAAATTCTTTACATATTGCTTAATATAATTAATTCTTAAAATAATGCTTCATATGATAAAACGATATATCAGTGATTGATTGGTGCGTTGCCGGTAGTTATAAAATATATAATTGGAAGTACGCTTAAATAAGAATTTGTGAAAGTGGAGGCGTATAATGAAACTCTCCCTCCCCACCAACAACATCTTATAAACATTCATATCGCAACAATGTTTTTACCCCGCAGCGGCCGCATGTAAAAAAAATAATGAACTTTACTTCTCGGTGAATGAGAAGTGATGTATGTTTACATTCAACAGTTGCCGATGAAAAAATAATTAATGCTGGTGGCTTTAAAATGCCAAAATAAGTAGCAAGGGATGGGGGAAGGCACCCGGCAACAACCGTTCAATGTGAAAGCGCTCATTTGGCCGACGTGCATTACTACCCACACCCGGTCGTAAATGGTCGTAAAGGTCCAAACCAGGTGCCGTCCTCTTCAGTCGTTGGGTCGGCTGATATCCGGCGACCCCGAGCTCTATAATCTATTCTCGGCTAGTGTGAAATGCTCCATTTACTTCTACTTCTTACTACCCTTGTTACCCAGCTTAAAAACCGGCTATGGTTTGCCGGCCGGGGGAAACCGGTGAATGTGTTCCCAGCCTAATCCCTGACTCCTCCAGAAGCAAACGAACCGACATTTCGTTCCTTTGCCCCTATAATAAACATACCAAAAGACCAGGCACGCGAATGAACGTTCACAATGCCGTTCGATGGTATTCCTTCATAGACACGTTTTGCAATTTTTAAACCATGCTCTCAAAAATCTTTCGTTAGTCGAAAATTCACTGCCTTTTGAAAAACTACCTTAAACTGGGCAAAACATTCTAAGATATCATTTCAGTTACATAAGATGAGATGATAGACTAAACACAAACATAAAATTTAAAAAAATACGTCAATATTCATCAATGAGAGAAATTACCTAAAAGTGACAACCAATCTGCCCAGTGGCAACATTTGTTGCCACCAAAGTTTAGTTGTTAATTTTGGTTGTAACTTAAAATAATTTTTGAAATTTTTTGATTCCACATTAAAGGCCATACAATGCAATTTGCGTAACGGCAAAGATTTAACAGTTATATTGTATAGCAATAATTTTTTTCATGGTAGATATATCGACCTCCAATGATTCGAGGGAATGGGCGAACATGCTATAACATTTTATTTTATTTCATTCAAATTATTCGATTGATATAGATATTTTTTATTTTATATAAAAGCAGAACGCCGATGACGACTGGATATTCAATACCGACGTTTCATTCTCTTTCACAGCAAATGCTCCCATAGACGGAACACTTCATTTCGGCCACAAACCTAAAAGGACAGTGTTTTCCAATTTATTTAGAAACGAAACATACCAATGAAGGTGAATATATATATGCCTTGATCGGTATAGAATGGATCACGTAGACTACTTTTGAAGACAACGGAACTCGATTTACGAGCACAGAGTTGAATAAAAAAAGTTTTAGTGAAAGAAACCCCTCTCACTGCAGGGGAAAGTGGGGGAGAGGGCGTTTACTCGAGAAAGATAAGAAGGACTTGGAGGAAACGGGGGAAGTCTCGAGTTATTGGGGCGGATGCAAGAAGCGAAGGCAAACAGAGACCAGGGTTTCCAACCTTCCGAAAATGTACGGAATGTCCGTAGAAATGGTCGAAAATTGATCGAGTACCTAAAGTTCGTATAATTACTCACATATTTTAGGCGTATATCTGTAGTCTGTTGAATCAAGACTCTCAATATGACTCATTACTGAAGAATCGCTTACCAGTCTGACTGCAAATTGTTAAGCTCATAAGCCGGTTAGTAATTCATCTTGCAAACATAAGTTACCAACAGCCAGTAAATGGGAATGAGGCTTTATAGTCTTGATGAGGAGTGAGGTAAATTGACTCCAGAAGTTCCTCTTTTCTAAGCATTTAATAAGGAGAGGTCTTAATTATTCCGCGTCAAACATCAGAAGTTTTCATGCCACAATTGAACTGCCAAGGATGCGAAACAATTAGATGAAGGACCGTATTATCCTCTATTAAAATCAAATGTAATTGCATCTGTATTGCAATTAACGACTATTACACTGAAATATTTCGATTGTTTTATTTAATTTTCGTGGCTGAGAAGACAGTCATTACCGAGAGACCTGCGGTACTGTTACCAGGAGCTATAGTCGAGAAAAAGAAGCTAACAGGGGAAAAAACGAAAGCTTTTAAGGACCCGAATGGAGAAGAGTAGAATAAACGTGTGCAAAGATAATCTAAATTCTATTTTATAGTTCTGGCTTACCTACTGCTGGAAGAGTTTGGTATTAGAGAAGAATTTCCGTAAAAAAAGTTTGACCTTGCGAATATCTTTCGCGAGTTGTCCGTAGTATTCCCGATGGTGAAAGGAGTGCCTAATAAGAAGGCATTCCTTCTCAAATATTTTTGGGCTCTTTCGCTCGGGTCACGCGTTTTTTCAAACCAATTTCCGATGTCCACTTTATATTTCTGTGGGTTATTAGGAGTGAGTCTCTATTCGGAAATACTCACGTAATAGTGTCGATTCGGAAATCAAAGTCAAGCTCACGGGTCGATGGAAATGGAGGAAAACGAAGTTCCAAGTGGGTTCACAGTGTTCGAAAACATTTCCAGAATCAAAAAGAATAAATATACCTCTGATGTCATTACCATAAATAGCGTCTTTGGGGTATTTAGATCAATGGGTCTTCCTATATTTATCTAACCTTCGACTTTTAGGAGTTCACATTCGAAAGTTGCAAAACAATGACATACCTCTCACTCGGTTAAAGATGTATTCAGAGATTGAACAATCCACGACCGCTTGCAGACTGATCGGGAGAGTCTGCTGACTCTTTGTCGCGGGAACGTAATTTGTCGAAAAATGCTTATGAGGAGCTTTGATAGCCTCCAGAAGAAAAAACAAATGAAAACGAGATGGAATGGTACTTTTTCTGTAACATATATTCGTCACGACCTGTTTTAACGAATGAATAACATTCCCGATGAAGGCGACCATTCGCTGAAACCAATCGTGCTAAATAAATATTTTGATTAAATTTCTATTCCATCGCCTTTTATTGTTTTCATGGAGTTTCACATAAGTACACCTTCCTCTGCGGATGTTATTCACTGTAAAGAAATATTTAACATTAAGTTTGTTTAACAAAAGTCTTTCTGAATACTTTCAAACGATTTTGATCGAATTAAGTTCTCCGCAAAGCATGAAAATTTGACATTTTATATTTCAAATTCTTTACCATTTTATTTATCGAAAATTGATTAAAAACTTAATTTCGATGAAGAAAGTTAAACGGAATAAGGTTGGTTAGTACTATTAAATTTTAAGTCAAAACATTTTTCATCACGATGGGATTTAATTTTGCTGAGATCATGAATTGATTTCCCAAACAGGAACGTACTTCCTCGAAAACAATCAATTGTGCGAAAAATCGTTATATTTTCAATCTCGAATGGAATTTATTTCGTAGGAAATATTTTATGTTTACATCCAAATCATTTTATTTTCCAGCTGGAGAGCAAAACTCTTTCGGTGAATGGTCTCAGTCACACACCAGAGGGTTACCATTCGAATGGCGTAAGGCGCTGTCTCAATTCGATTCCCAGAAATTCCACAGCGACTCTTTTTTTTCTCTCAGTCGCCGCAAGTTTCAAAACAACCCAAACCACTGATTTCCTTCCTAACTGAGAAACGCGTAGAGGCGAATGAAACATTTAAGTCCACATACTTTGGGAAGTTACTGTGCATACACAATTAGGCTTGTTTACGTAAAATGAGTTTTTTTAATTGAACCTATTGGTAACCATTCGAAATTATCTTGTGTTTAAGCATTAAAGCTTGAAATCTAACTCTACTACATAAGATATTATAATAACTTGAAAACTAGGAGGAGAGGCAGTAGTACCCTATGTTCTTACCTTATTCACGATATCATTGAATAATGGAAAAGTACCGACAGACTGGAAGTGCGGTAGCACCGATTCACAAAAGGAGTTCTCGTACAAACATAAATAATTACAGGCCGATTAGTTTAACAAGTGTGGTCTCTGAACAGATGGAAAAGTTAGTGGCTAATTACATTCGCAAGTTTTGGTATTCAAAACATTGGCTAAGTGATGCACAACACGGCTTCCGTAAAAATTATTCATGCGATACGCAACTAACGGCATTTACGCAGGATATCGCCGAGTCGTTGGGAAACAGATGGATGCCGTGGTCGTCGATTTTTCGTATGCATTCGATAAGTTAGATCATAGACTGATAATAGAAAAAATAGCCAAAATGGGGATTGACGAAAGAGTAGTTAGTTAGTAGTAGTTTAAAGGGTCGCCGCGGCCTCATTTGATCCTCTATGGCCGGTGGACTGTGATTAACATCGTCAATAATTTCTTGCGTCCTCTCTGAGACGGGCGCATTTGTATTGTTCCGCGGCACAACGATTGCGGTACCCACTTTCAGAGAAAGTACTACGACCGGCAAAATCTAAATTTCGGCCACATACGCCGGATTGTAGAAATACCCTTTGAATTGGGACATTCACTTTAACTGCTTTAACTGTGTTTGACTTGTTTTGACTGTTTTACCCCTTGTTGCCGCGTTAGAATTAACCGGCGAAGCTTTCTAAAATAACTCTTTCGGTCCAATTAAATCGGCATTGTCGGGAGAGACAACGACTTCGGTGTAACATTTCGAACATAAAGGTGCTTCGTTTGATGGCCTTCCATTTGTTAAAATTACAGGGGTCGGAGGTGGGAGTTGCGTCGCTGCGAACAGAGACGGCAGTTGATCGACTAGATTTAGGTCTCTTGGTTTCATTAATATTTTGAATGATATTACTCAAAAATTAAAAAGAATTCTCTGAGGGAGAACCCCCGTCACTCAGAGTTCTTCTGCCTCGAGGATCGCGACTGTCCCGAGCATTGGTAATAGTGGCCAAGTTAGAATAACTCATTTTCGGTCCTTATTAAAACATTTACGTCTTATTTAAAAAATATACGAAAAATACAGAATTGCAGAATTGCCGGAATAAAATGAGAAAAAAAATGTCGAACCAGCAAAACGAGAGGTTGCAAGAAACTCTTGATTCCCCAGCACAGAACTGAAATGTTCCATAAATCGTTTACAGTCACACCTCTGGAACACACTTCCCCAAGAGATAAAAAACCTATCTTCCGTCTTCAGCTTCGAGAGTAAATGCCACAATCATCTCTTAACCATACAAAGCCGAACTTAATCGCACAGAAACTCACAACTCCATCAACTCATTGAGATCACAAAATTTCTTGGCCTCAATTTCAGAACATCTCTCCTCCTCATCTTGTCCTCCGTCCAGAGGAATGTTTTTTATTGGAATAAGTTCTTTTATTCATTACTGTAATTCTCATTGTATTTTCTTCTTTGCCTTTTTTCAGTGTTTTTGAACCGTTTTTACTTACTTATAATGTAAATACTTAACGAGCTTCTCCCAAGCGAAATCATGTTTATAATGTATTTTTGTTCAGTGCGTCTATTATGTTCATATAATTTAACATGTAATTGACAAAAGTTTAAGATAGTTAGAACTCTATAACCCAATTCTAAATCGTTATACATTATTACTTATATGTTAATACTTTTGTGTCAGAATTTTATGTTAACATGTTATAACTTGCTCTTTTTTGTACATTCTAATGACTTCCTTTTCTCTTGTCTTATATAGCTCTTTTATCTACTACCATATTTAAAATTAGTTTTCTATTTGTAGATTTGTAGAATATAAGAAACTTTTCACAAGGGTAATTAGATCTGTTTTATTTTCCATTTAGTATAAGAGTCGATTAAGTTACACTTGTTCTAATCGTTATTACCTAGCAGTAATAGGTCATTATTTTAGTAATTCTGAGAGTGAATACACAGCTGTAAACTCCTTGGACGGTACACTCCGATAAACGGAGTTACATTCGCAGCAATGCTTTGCTAAGGTGTCTGATCAATTAATCATTAATTAAAAGTTTATCTTCGATTCATTAATGTATCTGCAGTAACAAAACGAAAAACTGCTCAACTGTGAATGAATGAATATAACGAACGTTTAACGGTTGCTAATAAACAATATCCGAGGACTACTTAGAAACGCACTGTTGTGAATAAAATACGATTCTAAAGGATTCGTTTTCCTTGTATTTTTGAGTGACATTTATAAGATACATCGGATATCTCCCGTGTTACCGATGTGTTTTGAGCTTCGATTGAGATATTCCTCAACTTCGAGGCATTTCCCTTGTTAATTGTTTGAGGTATTATGCATACATTATTAAAGGTGTTCGCACTATTGTTTTTTTTTTCTTTGTAACAACTTCAACTGCGCGTCGATTCTCCCACTTGAGTGGATTGTATTCATTGAAAGTCCAAGTGATTGTAATTCATTGAAAACTTAATCATCGGTACGGCCGGGATACTCATCCGCTATCATCATAACACCGTATACACGTCACATTTTCTTCATTAGGCGAATGCGAAGATTGGGCTCAACTTATCAGTGATTCAAATTCAACCGATGACTAAATGCTGCTTTTCGGAATGCAGCGGTTCACATGCTGCGAAAACTTTTATAACAGATTCATTCCCCGTAATCAAATCTTCTACGGAAATAAAGACTTCCCCACGTTGTGAGGTTGTGGTGAGATTACATAATTGTAATTTTCTCGGTCTTATTTACCAAGGAGCGTTTATTTTCAAACGGCCAACGGTTAACTAGTAAAGTAATGATATTGCCAAGTTATGGCCTAAATTTCACCCCTAAAAAGAAATGTTATGTGGTGCCCGCTTCGCTTTCGAAAGCACCTTTTGGTGCCCGGGCGCCAAAAAAGGTTGAGTACTCCGGTTCCGCGGCGTATCCGACGGATCTGCAAATGCCTACGTCATCGCGCATGCGCAGTAGCTCTGCCGCGTCTCCTCTGCGAACTCGCGTCGTTTTTCCAAATGCATGCAACAAGTGGCGAGGCCCGAGTTCCCACCGCGGATCGGCCTTCGACTTCGGAGATGTTTCATCGCCCGGTTTTATTCCCCGAATTTGCAAATGATAGCAAATGCTCTTAATGCAAAAGCATGGGAGTTTGGAATGTGAATTAACGTAAGTAAAACTAAAGTAACGAGGACCACTAAGGTAAAGAAGGCTAAGTTATCCATTAGGGTGGATTTACAAGAGCAGGTGGGTGAATTCCCTAAATTGGGAAGTACTCTTTCTTTAGAAGATGCAAAGATGAAGTTCTTAAAAAATAGGCCAAGGAAGCATTCGTGAAGCGAAGGGAATTGAAGACGAATATACAAAGTAATCAGGAAAAGATTGGTTTGGAGTGTTTTGCTTTATCTATATACCTATTTATTTATTTATTCAAATTACGCTGCGATTAGGCCATCAGGCCTGGTGGCAGCGGTGTAGTGGGTTTATGGGTGTAATACCTGGAATTTGAGTCAAACAGCTGGTTGTACGGTCTCCCACTTTCACAGTGGGAGACCTGGGTTCGAGTCCCAGCCAAGTCACTATTTTTCTCTTCTCGTACAACCTTTGGGTAAGTCGCACGCTTCAAAGTGCCTAACTCCATTTACATCATTTGTCAAACAGCTGTGTTGAAACACAGAGGTGCTGGAGATGGTCGGACTTTAATTGAAGTGATTAAGGAAGTGATATTGAGGGGGATTGGTGAAGATTGGGGATTAAAGGGAAATAACAGAAGATGTTGGATGATTTAAAGGGAAGTGAAGGAGATGGGATTGAATAGGGAGTTTTGAATTTTATTGTATGCACACGAACCTACCGAAAAATAGGAAAGAAAGGAATTTGAACAGAGTTTCTTATTTCGGTCGTAGAATATCGCATTCAATTCGACATTGAGAGAATTCAGAGAATAATGACAGTAAATTTATGTAATCTCGTGGGTATAAACAATTCCCTAACGACAAAGGTGATTGTTGAAAATCCCATTAATTTATTTGTTTTGACTATGTAACATTTTGGATCCCTCATCATTTACGGGGTAATTTATAAATTCCCAAGGAAAAACGGACTTGAAAGGGTGCACCCTCTTATGTGCAAAGTCACATCAACCCTTTCCTTATTTGTAATTAATAAATTATTTCATGACACGCAGAGTAGATTCTTCATTCTATTGTGAATTTAAATTTAAAAAGATTGTGGTATTACATCGATAATGGCACGAGAACAATTAAAACTTGACTTTTTTCCCAATAAAAACATCTATTTAGCTTAAAATATTTCACGTTTCCTTAAAAAAATCACTGAAAGCAATGCACGATAGCAAGATGCGAGATTTCTATCTCTTCGAGGAATGACTGAGTAGCTATTTCATTCGTTAAGCGGGAACTTAATCCCCAAAGCTGTTCTTCATTTAATGATGTTCTAATTAGTGTATTTCAACGAATTTACTCGCGAGCCATTCCAACGATGAAATTCTTGTTCCTGTAAATTGATAAATTCGCTGTAAACAGCATCTTTAGGGGATAAACGTAGCCTTAGCCTTAGCCTTCATTCTTTGAAGACCTTTATTCTTGTGTGAATTTTAATTGAAAACGACGGTGTCACGAAATCGGGACCATAAGAATTATGACTTATATTTTATGCTCTCATAAGAATATTGTATACGAAATATCCTAAGCAACCTCAATATATGTTAGCATGGCTACCAATTGGATACTTGCGTTTTTCCTAGATAAAAATCTAATCCAACATTGGAGTGAAATTCACGACCAACTTTCTTTCTACCACACATTTTGGAACGAATAAAGAACTTCAACTCCAAATGCTATTAACTCATATTTATTTGATTATACCGCTTTATTAACACACACAATCGAAGTTTAAACAACGGTATTCGAGTTGTAATTTTCACGAAGCACATAAATGTAGACAAATCACTAATGTAAACAGTTGGTTCTCTAATGTTACAATTTGAAAATCACAATCATGCAAAGTAATTGACTTAAACCATCAAAGATACACGTTCACAAAAATACGATATAACAACACGTTCATGCCATCGGGACAGAATTAAACAAAAATAATACTCTCCAAGTTACAACAATGCAATATACTACACAGCAGTTACGAAGAGACGAGAGTGAACAATAGCAATGTAGTTATCAAGTTATTAACTAGATATGACAATACAATTATTCCAATGCTTTCATTACCTAGCTACGATATTTCACTTTCAAAATTAACATAATTATTACTAGATATGGCAATCAACGGGTACTTCAGCTAATTAATAATATTTTTTACGTATTATAGAGGGTAATTAATTGTTAACAGCGATTTTATTTTGAAATGGCAATGATACATATACTGACTACGTGGTTAATATAAACCGGCAACATGATCTATATAAAGGAACCATATTCTAAATTAACTGTCACTAACTTCACGATAAACCGGAATTCAAATCCGGACTAACATTAAACCGGAATCGGAAGCCCGATACACTGACTTTCCAAAAACCTTTCCTATAGAAATCACTGTATCCAATGAAGATTAATTCATGCCAAACAATTCCGTATCGGTGATAAAAAAAACCTCAAACTCCAATGGAAACATGACAGGCACACATACAACGTAGATCACGAGAGATTAAGAGATAAATGTGGAAAGAAAATTTCATCTTTATTTTTTGAAATCATCGAAGGTATCCCTCAAACAATGATCTCCGACACGAGTTGTACTTTTTGGAGAACTTACAATTTGCAAATTGATAGCTTTAACTAAATCACAAACACTTCCAGTTTTTTAAAGAAATCACTGAATATACTGCACGATAACAACATGCTAGCAATCCTGCTTCACAGGTAGAACAATTTAGAACAGCAAAACGTGACAGGCACACTCACAACTTAAACCACGTGACATCGAAGACAGAGCTGCAGCAGTCGCATGCTAGTGACATGACGAAACAGTTTCGTTACTCTAAAATTTCCTGAGCACAATTCCACAGCACCGGAACGTGTATGTTAATGGCCCTCAGAAAGAAATAGTAAGAATAGAAAATGTGGGGTGACGCGAACTTAACACGATTTTTACTCGTTATATTGAGGAAATCGCAAAAAATCGTTTGCCAGTGCCCAGGATGGTGTTTTCTTGTGCAATTGAATGTTTGTGGTGAGTGAAAAACAATCGCATGTAACATATGTGTTATTAGAGCTTTTACAAAATCCGCATTGTATTGAGTGTAAAATTCCCACAGTTGTTAAAAAGTGTCACATTAGTGTTGTTTCTGGAATAAGGTCTCTTT
Source organism: Sympetrum striolatum (assembly GCA_947579665.1). Taxonomy (NCBI): domain Eukaryota; kingdom Metazoa; phylum Arthropoda; class Insecta; order Odonata; family Libellulidae; genus Sympetrum; species Sympetrum striolatum. Next base: position 89,315,430 of record OX388346.1, read on the forward strand.
AATTGAAGGAAAGATTATTCGAATTGCTGAGTTGCTACGATACCAATGGGTCAATACAAAGACATGCAGAAGACCATTGATTTAGAATTTCTTCGCGTTACATAAAACAAATCCTTGCCTTACAAGAATAATGAAGTAAGTATTTCATTACTGTCGTATTATTACATTGCTGCACATAATCGTTTGCGATTATTTGCTACATATCAGTGCAAAAAGAGCTCCAACGTAGGATAAAATCAACTTTGCATTTGGAGGATCATTTTGACAGTTGCTAATAGGTGTTTCAGTTACAATACTGCCACAGATTGTCTCTGTTGGAATAAGGTATTCGTGAAGGATACCAAATGTTTGAGTTACTATGACACCAGTGGATCAAGATGGACCGACTACGTGTAAGCGATCAATTAGTTAAGGACCAGACATTTCTTCGCATTGAACTTGCCAATATAAGAACGTAAGTACTCTATTACTTTAAGAACTCTATATTCGTTTAGAACAATGATTATCCAAGACAGTTGCAAAGCGTAATGAATATAAGTGATAATGATTTAGCTAGTTAAGTTGGAAGTAGTGACTTATATACTATTGATTCGCCGTATCAGCTAGATGGATTACTGTGATCTTAAATTGAAGAGGAGTCCACAAACTTCACATATAATACTCGAAAGCTATTCTTAATCTCTTATTAAGACTAACAGTCACTTGGATTATTGGAAGACGTGCCAATGGTTTTAAATATGATTGATTTTATATTTGCGATATAAATACAACTGTAGGGGTGAAAGGCAAGAAACTTACTTCTCATTATTTTGATGCTGAAAATGAAGACTTGAGCAATATATAACATAAAAAAAGATTCCATATTGATATCCTGTTGTGCATCTATGAAGCATATTGATAAAAACATATGTAGTTGAAAGATATATTTGGTGGCCATTTTGTTATCTTGGAGTGATGACGTTTCGAGTCAATTGCGAAATTATTTTAAGAGTTTAAGTTTTAAAAAATATAGAAATATTACGTATCAATTAATCAATTAATTAATTTAATCTTTAGAGAATTATTTAATGAAGATCCGGTAAAGTTTGTTTTATTTAATACAAATTATTGTTATGTACGTAAAATTAAAACATTACCAAACTTTCAACAGCCAATCAGACGCTTGCATTTCGTCTCCCCCCTCCCCTTTCACTGTTCAGAGCTGTAGTTATTCAGAAGATATCGTAGACGGAGGACGTACGTCACTTTTTTCTGCAAAACCGTTTAAATTTAAATTTCCTGCTCTGCGATGAATTTGAAGTCTAGTATTTGCGAGCGAGATATTTTTAAAGTTCAACTCAAGTTTAATGTCAACTTCATTTCTTGTTAAGTGATTTTCGTGAATTAAGGAAGAAATCAACATTTTCCGACTTTCAAGACCTTATCCGTGGGTGTTGTCGAGGTGCTTGTAAATCTGGTAAGTTGCTTATATTTAATTAATTCTATCTCTATACATTGTTAATATATATAAAACATAGATTCTTTGGGTTTGTTTGTTCGTTTGCCATTGGTTGGAGCAATGATTAAGTTGCTTATTTTAAATTAACGAAATCTCAGTTTCTTCGGATATTTCTTACAAGGAATTTTTTTTCTTAATGATAAATGCGTTAAGACACAAGTGATTCCTATTTTGAAATCTTTATTCCGATAATTAAGTCGACAACTTTTCGTATACGTCACGTGATAGGTACTGGCTATTTTATAATTTTTATTCTAATGAACGAGTTTTAAATCTTCTGCAAATCAAGGATGAAGGGTAAATTTATAATTTTCCCAAGAATCTAGACCAGAATGTGAAATGTGAACAAGACTTAAATTATCAACGGTGATATTTTGTGCAAAATCAAACATAGTATACATCAAACATATGCACAATATGAAAATCATAGGGGTTGTGGGAAACACGCTCTTCTTTCATTATATCTATGGCCCGTTTCACATGGACGCGGACGGTCCGCGCTACGCGCGCGGATTAGGTTCCATTGGGGCCTTTCCATGACAAGTGGTCTAGTGGTCCCCACTCGACCATCACGGATTTCGATGAAATGTATGGACATTCACACATATCTCTTATAAACATTTGTAAAGTTTTACTATCGCCGATGGTATACTTGCTGAGATATAGAAGATTGTTTGACCCCGTGTCGATGCCTTCTTCAACATGACTACGAGTTTTCAGTAACTTTGAGGCGTTGTATCTCAGAGAATTTTTTATGAAGTAAACACACTTTGGCTATCTTAAACAACTTTTTGCGCTCTATTAAACAAAGTAATAAAAATAACTGTAAGAGCGACCTCCTTGCAGAAAATTCTGTGCAAAACTGGCCCAAAAAATTGCGGATCGAAAAAAAATTAAAACTATGGCTTTTTATATTTCAAGAAGAAATGATATAATCAACGTGAAATTTATCGAATGATAACATATCAATACATAGTTTAGAAATATAAAATTTCATATTCCTAGTACTTTCCATTATTCCTCGAAAAAAATGAAACATTTAAAACGTTTGAAAAAAACGTTTTTTTCGTCAATTTTGAGATGGCGTCCTTCGTGGTTTATCCGATAGATTTACCATCCTGATTAGTAAATTTTGCAGTTGACCTGACCTAATAGCTTGTAAAGAATGTATTTCTCTAGTTTTTAAAACGATTTTATAAAAAACACAAGTGTTTATATGTTTGCAAGACTGATAAATAGTATAAAATCAACATTTTCAGGTGTAACTTTGTGGAAGTTTGGCTTCATGATAAAATTCAAATGAGTTAATAGCTTTGTAAAAGCAATCTATGATAAATTGTAGAAAATTTCGAAAATTGGCCCCATGTGGCTCACTAGTGACCACTAAGGCTCATGTTGCCGAACAGAAAATAGTGTTCATAGTTTTTTCTTGACATCATGTATTCACGTGTTGGAATTCATCAAATTCAGTGTTCCGCTTCAAGCTCTGAGTGGAAGACGTATCATTGCGTGGATTATTTGAGCGTGTGTATCATCGTCCGAACTTAGTTTTCAGATGTTCAAAAGAGCAAAAAAATTTTTATCACTTAAAAAACCCTGCAGTAACTCAATTCTGATCCACAGCTATTGCTCGGGAATCATTAATTACTAACAAAAGTGTGCTGCAACGGATAGCGATTGATGCGAATCCTAAGAATCCACCCCTGAGGCTTCGTCACGACACAAAAAACGTGTTTTGTCCGAAAATTAACTTTTGGATTTTTTTAAATAATCTACAAGACCTTCTAAAATCATTTAAAGCTTACATAATCGACATGGCAACTGATGAGCCACAGCTTAGCAAAGTCTGCTGCATTTTCCTAGATCCCTTTGAAAGAGTAAAACATTTTTGTATGATCACAACTGAGATTACGATGGTCGCACTTGTAAAATAATAAATTTAATCAAAAAGAGAAGAGATATGGCCGTGACGAAGGCCCATTTGCCAGCTAATTTTTTTTACCCTTCAAGAAAAGGTTCGAGCTTGGAACCATCAAAAATTTCTGATGTTTTTAAATTTGTTGAGATTCTCGCAAAATCAGATCCCACCTTCAGTGAAGAGAATATAGCTGAAATTCATTCCGAGATGGCAAACAACGTGGCTGACGATGGTAAGTGGAAGACACCATACGTCATTTCAGTATCTAAAAACTTTCGCCTCTAATTTTTTGGAAGGGAATATGCTCCAAAACAAAAGTCTATTGATTGCCGTAAAGATTTTTCACTTCCACCCACATCCTCGGCGACGGAAAGAAGTTTTAGCAAGCACGGAAATATTCACAACCTAAGAAGAAACCGCAGGACAAATGAAAGAGCTTTGAAACCTATTTTAATCAACCACAACTTGAAATTACTGGAAACCGAAAGAGCTAAAATTTCAAGCGATAATCTCTCGATAACTGGATGGAGAGGAAGTTGTTACACTTGCGGGTGTAGATGAGAACAATTCTTCACTCATTTCCAACGAGGAATCAGATCTAGATGTGGAGGAATTTGAAGACACAGTTACAGACTAATCCAATCCAAAACATATGGCCACTTTGGTTCCTTTTCTTTTGTATCGAGTTTTATGCATCTTTAGAGTTGTTCCCTACAAACTATAATTTATTTGCAACTTATACAGACTATAATTTAACTACAAATAATATAATTATGGCTGTAATTAATACCATGAAAGATGATATAGTCCATGATAAAAAATATGTAAAAATATATCCATCTTATTTATAATTATCTACGAACTTTTTCACTAATTTATTTCAAGCATTCTAAGATACAAAACGGAATTGTTAAAACAAAACATGAGTCATCACAATTAGATTGGAATGTCAAACAAAAATGTTGCTGCTGTTTGTTTTTAATTTTACGGTTTTTAAGCCTAAATTAATCCCCTATACTATTAGATAAAAAACCACTATCGATATACTGAAAAGATATAAACATTTTTCGAAGATGTTTCTGCTATTCGAGGTAAGTCGTATTAGTATTATAAATAATTTATTCATTATTTGTATTAACTCCACCCTTTCCGTGCGAAAACTGGAGGATTCCTCAGCATTTATATCCAATTGAATATTTTCCTTTAAAATTCAGAACCTGTTAAAGGTGGCTGAAATAATTTCATATCTAATACTAATTATTATACTTATAATAACTATTATATGCTTAATCAATTTGGTTCCTTTATTGGCTCTTTAATATGACAAGTAAGAAAGATTTACGTATTTGAGATCATCGAGTATTCAAATGTGATTTTCAGCGCATCATTGTGCATAATTTTGTAATAAACTTACGTCATAAATTTCAATTTTTTGTTGAATAACTATTACTTGGAACAGATAATGAATCAGTTTATATTTTCAATGAGAAGTATACACATAAATGTCTAATTTCAATCCTAATATGGGAATAAATTGTAAAAAACGTTTTTTTTTAATAAAAACGTTTTTTATTAAACGTTTTAAAACGTTCGCATGAAAAAAACGTTTTTTTCCCATCACTAATTATAACGGATCAGGGAACCAACTTCATGGGCAATCTTTTTGTAGAAATGTGTATGCTGTTAAATGTTGAGAAATTAAGGACGTCAGCCTACCATCCTGAAGGAAATGTCAGAGTTGAGAGGGTCCACAGAACCATAATGAATATCATAAGCCATTACGTAAACCATGAACAAAACAACTGAGACGAGTGGCTACCATATGAGTGCCTATAACACCAACTGCCACACGAGCATTAAACATACGCCGCATGAGGTCATTTTCGGGAATACGATGAGGTCACCTTTCTAATGCTTCGAAAGACGCGGGAAGGACAAACAGCACATACCAGAGCAAAAGGAAAAATTAAGGGTCATTTGGAATAAGTGCCGAAAGAAAAGCAAACAGGCTCGGGAAAAACAGACGCGCTATTATGACCAAGACGCTACGGAGACTGAGTTCAAGAAGGGAGATTTCGTGTACTTAAGTGTGTTAAAGTCGGGAAAGTAAATAAATCCCATCGCCCGTGGAAGGGTGCGTATGAGGTTTTGGAAGTTCTTTCTCCCTTAACGTACGGTTTAAACTTCCGTTTAGGACATTATATGTAATAAAACCTCACGCGGGAGGGACTCCGCCAATTTCAACGTAGGACGACGGAGGCCACGAAAAGACGCAACGAGAGTGCCCGTGGAAGATTTCGCTGAATTGCCTTCCTCACCGCTCTCCTCAAGGCGCCCTCTTGTCAGCATCACAGTCGCACCACTCCTCCAGCAACACGTCGGAACAGCTGACTCCGGTGAAGAACTCTTCGATAAGCAGCCCATATCGCTGGCAAGAGAGAGACAGCACAACTGGAGGCCGCATTCCATCGAAGGACGTTCGCAGCCCCTTCCTTTTGCTATCCCGCAACTGACGGAGGAAGAGGCCAACGTTGTGGATGAGACAAAAAGTAGGCCAGGCGCCCACAGAGGCGGCGAGACGGAGGCGCGACGACCCCTACAAATACAACATTGGTTACTAAGTAGAGCGACGCCAAAAGACGAGACGCGAAGAAAGCGCGGCGAGGAGGCTCTTCGCTTCCGCCGTCTCTTTGCCTCCCGATTAGAACGTGTTCTAATTTCGTCTCGTGCGCTCCGCTTCCTGTACTGCGTTCTAATTTCCATAACAGGCCAGGATTTCAACCTACCAAATTAATAGAATGAGCTTAAATAATCATAGCGTCTAATCATGTGTGATGGTCATGATTTTAATAAAGTTTTGGGCAACTCCTTGGACAAGATCAGGGCTTATATGACCGCAGCTCGCTGGATTATCACCGTAAAAGAATTCAAGAACAAGGTTAAAAGTACGAAATCGTTAAAAATGCTTGATATCAGATTACCAAACCACTTTGATTTTACAGCATATACATGCGCTTATTCTAGTTTTATGCTTTTTGTGTTTGTAATGCAGAGCTATCATCCATAGATTACTACAAAAAGTACTCGCATAATCATAATTTATTTAGGATAGATAAAACTCCCCAATTGTGTATGCTATAATGAATGAAATACATCGCCAAAGAAATTAAGTGGAGCTAACAGGTAAACATATAAACGTTAAAATGATATGCATTAATAAAACAAATATTTCATGAGCTTTCTTTCTAATTTTTATAACAATATCGAATAAATATTGCTAACCCAAAATTATGGCTTAAAGAAGTCAAATCGAAAAAAGATAGCAAATTATAATACATATGAACGATGATTTATTGCACAAAATTAATTATAATTATAATAATACATTATTATTTAACCCTCCGACCGTCGCGCTGCTGTTTTCTGTATATCACAGACGGTTTTTCGGGTCCCGTTTCTACCTGGGTGGTCCCTTGAACCTCATACCCCGGTCTATTCTTTAACGCACTTACCATTAACTTTTAAAGTCGTGAAATGCTTCTTTTAAGTCTTAAACTGCGAAAGCGAGTAAATCTGTGAAGTGACGACTGTTGTAACACATACAACGCGCGACCGTTTGGGTAAGTTTTTCGTTGGTGAACTCTATTTTTGCTTATTATAACGTTTACACTGAGTTTTTCACTTATTTCGTCTTAAACTTTATTAGACGCATTGCAATTTCGGAACTAATAGACTGATAACTTTTTAGGTACTCTCTGAACGCATGTAAATACATAAAGGTGAATTATAATATGTTTTACTATAAGTTGTTTAGTTCTTAAATTATCCTCTTAAATTATGCTATTACCTTAAGTTTAGCACTCAGATATAATAATTGGTTCAATTAATTTTACAATTTTGGCTGAAAAACGATCTGCTGTATGGAATACAACGCGCGACTGCTCGTGTTATGAAAATAGGCGCGACTGATGAAAGGTTAATCCCATTCATGAAAACAGAAAAAATATATTTTGTCGTCAATCGCTTAACCGTTTATCAAAGGTCCGATCGGGTGGTTGCTCGCTGTAACTTACGAGTACAATAGCACAGAACAAGAAATCGATAAGATAAGCAGGAAAGATTTATTTAACGTTTATATTACATTGAATCTAGAAAGACTAAATTATACCGAAAATAAAATTTGCATTAGAGTTATTTTTTAATTTGACTGATGTTTTGATTTAAAGAACTAAATTTCCACCGTATCCAGTAAATAAAACGGAATACTACACTCCCGTATATATTTATTTACTTTATTTACAATTTAAAGCTGCAAATAGGCTGTTGCCAGGTGGCAGTCTTAAAATGTTTAACATGATACTATACAAGTTAATCATAACATAATATAATAAAACAATATTACATATAAAAATAACGATATTGTAATAAGTATTTTGTTTATTCTGGATTTTTCAAGGTTCATGACAGGCCTTCTCGGCTACCGTAGCGGTGACGGGGTAAAACCCCACCGTACATCACCCTGTCAAGCAATCCCCTACTTCATCCAGAATATCGTCAATAAAATTAAATATAGAATAGTCCCCAAAATACATTAATATCATACAAAATTTGAAAACATTTCTTTTTAAAGGATTTAACACTCACAGTTAAGGGCTTGAAGAGGGATCCAGGTAACGCATTCCATTCAGAGATACCTCAGTTTAGAAAAGAATACTTTGCTATATCTGTTCTTTGCGGCCTAGTTTTAATTTTTAGCTCGTGGCTATTTTTCCCAAGGAAGTCCGGTTTCTTGATTGAATTCTGGAAACCTTCCCACCCATATTTACTTGCAACTATACTATAAATGCAACCTAGTCGATTAATTTTTCTTCTTTTTACTAATTTATCCCAACCGAGAGTCTTCAGCATATCTGTTACACTATCCGTTTTCCTAAAATTTCCCATAACGCATCGAGCAGCTTTTCTCTGCACTTTTTCCAATGTCATTATTCGACACTTTTAGTGTGGATCCCACACGAAAGTCGCATATCCTAAAGTCACAATTCCACAATATTTCTTTAGAGCAACTGCGCGACACCCGAATTATTTTCCGCGACACTTTCCGAAACGACCAAAATCATTGTATGTTGAGCAAGTATAACTGGAAGTAGAATTTCTTAGTGATCACTGAACACGTATTTGCACTATGCCAATATAGGTAAGTCCTCTGAAAGAAACGTTTTCGATGTGAACAACTCGATTGCACAGGAAGAACTGGAAATGAAGGCCAAAAACATGACTAAACGCATAGCATTTCTATATTTCTTGTTTGCGAAATCCACCTTCTTAGTCACCACTTATCCACAACTCATAGGGATAGAATATCCACCAGAAAAGCAGGCTGAAACATTCGGTCTAATTGCGCAATGGAATATTATTATCGGTGGTCAGGCCCCTCAAACTACTGAAGGGGAAAGAGAGCTCAAACGACCCATCCCTTTTCGATACAAACTATTTAATGATGTATAATTAAGATGGTCAAATCTTTATATTGATTGCGCTTCCAATTCTTAACGGCATTAATTGTTGCAGAAGTCTTTCGGTTTCACTAATTAAATTACACTGACGCGTGATGCGGTTTACACCGTCTAAAATTATGCCTTTGCATTTTATGTAGCAATGGAAAGTCACGCATTTAATTTTCTGTCTCAGCAGAGACTGGATTATCCTGAGTTACGATAGAATAGATATAGTATTTGAGCCGCAGAAGTTGCACTGGAGTTCACTTGCACGAAAATTAAATTATACTTTTGCTCTATGAGGTAAGAAACATCATAACTAAAATGTTTATTTTCTGGGAGAAGAAAACACAAGAACATACACTCTCACTTAAAAAATATTGAAAATTAAAATTGATGATTCCTTCTGCAATAAAAAATATTCAAGTGAAAATACATTTCTTTCAATCAATTCTACACAGAGATGAAAATGAAGATATAATATTGACTTTGTACAAGAAGCGAAAAATAGTGTCTTGGCTGGGGCTCGAACGGAGATCCTCACTGAGGCAACCGAAACACAAATCGATATTTAGAGTTTTCCCCTCCAGATATAATATTTCCGCTTAAATGTGGAACAGAATAGCCGATATTTCAATAGTCTTACTAGCAGTATTTGTGAAAGAGTATACATTTTATACTCGAATATAAGCCGAACTCATTATAAGCCGAGGTACCTAATTTTATTCCAAAAAACTGGGAAAAGTAACCGAGTCGAATTGAAGCCTAGGGTGGGAAATGCAGCAGGTACTGCTACACAATGAAAAGAAGTAGCTATGAAATTACAGTAATTGAGGCATCGGTTGTTTAGTAAGAGAAAATTGACAATGAGTTGTTAAATGAGCAAGCGCGGAATTTCCCAGCCAATTTACGACAAAGACGCTTCTTTGCCACCGGAGAACTGATAAGGGGAGCCCTCCCTCGAGTTTAAGAAGAGGGGCCTTGTACTCAGCATAAAAAGTGTGCAGAAAAACTCGGCTTTTGCATGAGTATATAATTGTATCCGTAGTTAATTTATCTACATGTATATATAACCATAGGGCATTAAATACGTTTTTGTGCGATGCAAGTTTATCGCTCTTAAGGTATTCGATTCAAAATGAATTTGTTGCTGAAGTAGATATTTTTGATACTAATGCTCAAAGTAAAAATTGGAAATGTCTTAACGTACGAAAATGGAACCAAGAATTTTTTTCAAACCATTCGGTGGACTTTATTCAACTGTCGAAGAGCTGTTTCGTCAGTTTCATTCATTGTGAGAGAGGATGTGAATTTTAAGCATAAGATGTGCAAATAATAACATTAGCCGTAGATTCTCATTTCGGTCAGTAGAAAAGGGTGTATTTAATGGACTAAGAAATAATGTATGATGGAAATCCATTTAATGAAATGCTTAATTTTCTAGTAAAAGTTTAATTTAAGCCAAAATGAAAGTTTGGTCTGAAACTGCTGCCGCAAAAACTATATTAATTAGGTTAAAAGGTGCTTGAGGAGGAACATATACGGCCAGTATTCAAAAACAAATAGTCGAACTAAATTTATTCCTGAAATAAGGGATCTTTAAACATAAACGAGATATTTTCTACCCGAAACTGCACCACTATTAAAAGTTGCAGCAAAATGCTGAGGGATGTGCGAGAAGAGACAGGCGAGGGAGTGAAAGTTGAGAGAATTAAAGTGAAATAAGGGAGAGAGAAGTGATCAATCGATTCCTTTTTTGTGAAACAGAACCGGAAAGAGATTCACAAAGGCTGTTGATGGCAGACTTGAAGAATCACATGAGTAAAGATACTAAAGTCGTTTGATTTCACGATACTCCTGATAAGAATGCAAAGGAGATTAGCGTAATAGGAAAGAAAGAAGTCAAAGGAAGAGACTATGGGGTGATTGGACCTTTTTTTAGTTGTCTGCATCGACTGTTAAAGCAAACGGGAGATATTTAACAGTTAATTTTCCGTTCCTCGAAGAGCATACTGTATGTTAGTATAAAAGAGAGAATGAGTGAGTAGCAATACAAAAGGGGAAACATACGAATGATAGGTAATGAAAAAGGTCTCGATTAGAGGAGATGGATCAATGTTCTATGCGATCGAATGTGTGGGACGGAAGGTAAAGGAATTTCCAGTGACATCTTTTAGTTTAAATTTGAATTGTTTGGAATCGTATTTTTTCCAAGAAAACTTGCTCAGCAAAGGATAGTCCATAATCTCAAAAATACCTTCAACTCAGCCAATCGTACTAGAAATGCGACTGAAGGGACTTCGAGGAATACTATTATCAGACGCAGCAAGAGTTTTCGTCGGGATATTCGGTCCTGTTTGAATATAACTCTACATAATTGTGTAGTTGAGAAAGGGTGGTGAAATGCGTTGTTGGTATTTGGCTGTGCGTAATGGAACTGCCATAAAATATACATCATAGCAAGTGTACATCATCTATATATTATCAGAAGCACTTTAATTTTAATGAGGTCATTTCACATCCCCATTGCCGTTCCCTAACCAAACCAGGTATACATATTTCTTATTAGTAAACTAATTAAATATTCTCGAATAGGCCTAATGAAGAGAAGAAAGGAATCGGACATAACTCGCCTTAATTTCTGGACAGATTCTTCTCAAAATGTTACAGATAATTTAGGCATGGTTAATAAAATAGCAGTCACCACTTTTAAAGAGAAAACTGTTTAAAATATTGAAGGGTGATGAAAATATAAAGAAAATGTGAAACATTAATTTAGGGTAAGAGAAAATAAGGATCGAGTAATAGTAATAATAAAAGCTTAATGTAAAGGACGAGAAAAGGATGAAGAGAAGAAGCTAAAAGAAATGAAGGAAAAGTTAAAAAAGTTATCACAGATTGATACAAAATGTTTAAAACCATCTTTACAATGTGACGTAAGCATCGCATGCGCTGTTCCCGTAACACCAAAACTGTCTGCAAACAATTGTTTATTGCGGAAAGAGGTTCTTATACAGTCTTTAAATATTATTTAAAATGCAAAAGTATTCAATTCGACATAAAACCAGTGAAACTGAAAAATGAATGAACTTTGCAAAACTTAATTAAGGAGTAAAACTGAGTTGAAATTATTCATTCGGTACTACACAATGTATTCCTAAATATTGAAATATAATCTCAGTTATCCTACGAAGCACATCAAGGGATAATTAATACTCAAATAGTGTGTAATTAAAACACTTAGTACACTAATTAGAATATTAATAATACGATAATTATTAATAATTATATTTTGTTAAAAAGATTACTCAACAAAGATACTTGATGTAAAACATTACCGTTATTAAGTTAATTTTTGCTACTTCGTAAGGCATTTTAAAGCAAATAGGGAGTACAAGAAAGCTTCCCGAAGAAATATATCGACGTTTATTACGATAGCGCAACATTTTGAACCATAATGATGATGATAGAACGGAATCTGATTATGGATAAACTACTTAATTCATTGCTAGACTATACACATTATACTCGCATTTGTTTCCGAAACGATGTCTTGCTTTAGAAGGTTCATTTTAATTTCGAATTCATTAAGAAATAGGATCACCCATCAATTACTTGGATTCAGACAAATTATCGGCCTCTCAAACATTTTTTTAAGAGTGGTTATTTCTGTAATGTAACACATCCCGTATAAATTTCATACACTGTTATAAATGAGTATTTTAAATCGATAGTTTTTCATTCAAACATCCCTATTGACATAAGCCTTTCATAGCCCCCCTCGCTTTGCACGTGTACGGTATTCTTTCCCTCGTCGCTCACATGCGATTTCGAGTGTACGATGAAGGGGAAGATGCGTAACAGGCGATGCGGATGATAATGAAATAGGCAAAGAGACAAAGATAGGCGATAAGGTGGAGGATAAGTATGTGGGGAGAAGGGAATGCAACCAGAGAATGTCGGCCTTGTGTTTCCCCCTTTAATGAGTGTACGCGGCTTTCGATTTCTGCTCTGGAAACAGAGCGTATTGCAATATGCCCTCTTAGTTCGTGGTTCTCGTTTGGAATAATGGGCGCTGATTGCTTTGTACTTTTTGGACTTTGGAAGACTTCACATGATTCCAAACGTCCTCAAAGATCAGAGCAACCGGGGATCATTTTGGTGGATCCGTTATCTCGCTACTTCAATAAATGTTTGGTATTCTGATGGCAGTTTACGATTAAAAACTCAAAGTACAAAAAATAATAAAGGAAAATATTATATAACAATCCATAGAAAAAAATACGATTAAAAACTGCGACTGGTTTCTCAGCGAGTTCTGTGCGTGATCATGACACGATGGTGTAGTATACTATCGCAATTTTCCTTTTATTGTGTTTCTCTTACTTAAATATTTTAGGAGATCACTAGTTCTTGATAAAAAATGTAGCAACACAAAATTTTGAAATAACAGAAAAATCTGTTGTGTTCAAGCTTTGCGAAAGAACTCCGTATTAAAGAAGCAGCACACTTCGTAATTTCCTAGTTTTAAGATGTTTACTTGTAGACGAAACTAGTTTCCATTTAAAATAAATAGCCTCTGGATATTACTTAGTGTGTTACTTTGCGAAAGCAAAAAATTATTATTCAAAAGCAATCTTAGAAGTATTTTCGATTGAAGTACTTAATTTGAAGGAAGATCATTTCTTTCTCCATATTGTCAATTTATTTATTAACAGGCCTAGGTGGTCGAGTGGTTAGCTCCAACCCTAAGGTTCGAATCCCGGCTTATCGGGACTTTTCTGATCAGGGAATGGTTGTGTGCACTTGTCTGACTTTCCTGTTCAGGATTGGCGGGGGAAGGACATACGGCCGTAAAAGTTATAGACCTCATCATCACCCAAAAACCATCAGCCCCATAAAATATGGGAAAATGGCTCAGAGAAAAAAATGTATTAATTCACAGAATTTCTGATCAAGTATCTAATTCCCAGCCTTCAAAAGCACTCGTTTACATGATGTAAAATATTAGAGCGATTATCTTGAGCGGTTTATAAGTCTCCATTTCAAATGTGTGCAGGAACATTTTTCCTAAATATCTCATAATGACAACCAATACCTGGTAATATTTAAGCCTCCTTTCAAATCAATGTCCCATTACCGTAAAGTTATCTCATTTTAAACATACAAAGCTCTTGAGATGTTCTTTTTTATGATGAATTTAATTAAAAAGGTGTAATAGTTGAAGTTGCTTGGTTTATCCTTTGGAGAGATAATACTCGTTCACTTATTTTTAGATAAGATTTGAGGTTTCTCTGGATCCACTTAATTCTTACCACGACTGGTCTCAACGATAGTTTACGAATTGGAGTTTAACTTCTTAGAGTCATCAGTATGCTTATTTTTAGAAGCATCTATGACATGGAAGATGCGGTACACCTCATCCGCAATCTCTGCAGTGCAGTGCTTCCCAAACAGGTGTTTCCCGATGTCATCATTGACGTCCCTCTCTTTCTTCCTGACCAATACGTATGTGTTAATGCCGACGGACAAAAATAAGATTTTGTATTTTAGAGATATCTGCCACATTTCCTTTATCATGTACTCCGAGTACATTTTAAATCATCTCAGTCTTCACTCAAGAATCGCTAATTGATTTACGTACATAATTAAGTTAATTTCTATTAAAATGCATCTTAACTTGCTCCGGGTTTGTTTGGAATTATGCCCGTCTTATAATTATGCCCGAATTATTAATGCTTATTTAAGAAATTGTAGAAAGTATTGAATCAAAATGAATATTCTTGTTGCTATGATGAATGAAATTGTTTTGATTTGTTTTTGTTTCACAGGGTAGCGGAATACGTTAGCTTTATTTAATAACCTTTTAGTCCTGCAAATAGCAGCGATTGCTGGTAAGCCACTGAGATGGATGATGAGGTCAAATAGATTCCCCCTGAAGTTGAATTATTATTGGATTCAACGCTTCATGTTTCGTGTTGCTACCAACGTGAACTTCTGTACTATTAATGCATCTCTCACGTCATCTAATAAGAATCATTTAATCTCCAGATTAAGGTGAATAGTGGAGGAATGGCCTAGGAAGCAATCAGCTTACCAGCTGGAAACACTATAGATAGAGAATCGATTTTACTCCCTTTAAACAGCACTAATCGAGCGAATGCCTACTTTGCCGAACATCTCAAAGTTTGTCCTTAGACTTTATTACGTAATTCTTCCTCTATGATTCATTCACAGCCCGTGAGTGAATAAATTTCTACTTCTTCCGTGTCTCTCGCTTTTCCCATCTCCTAATAAATTTTCACTTAAAATTTACTTCGTCAGCAATTAGTTTTAATGATATTCTTTGTGAAAAAACTCCTCATGAGCCTTGTGCGCATCTTGATTCCCAAGCAGTTCCAGCGTTCACGTGGTTATACTCGTTTCCCACCTCCTCGCTTTCATTTTACCATAATTCAGTTATTAAGAAGCATTCGGGAAATATATCCGGTCCTAAATACGTTTACTAACCTTACACCACGGATTTGCAAAATTCCGAAGTAAATGAAGTTCTCCCCGAACGGAAAATATTCACCCATTTCGGCAGAACTTCGATCGCTATCGTTAGTGACATAGGCGCAGAAATGACACAAATGCCGAAAAATTACGAAAGAAATACATCCCTTTCGGTTCCGCGTTAAATGTAATATTTCCAGATACTCTTCGAATAAAAACACTCGGTTAAATTCAATTGAAAGTTGGCAATTAGTCCCAAAATGCACCGATTACTTTGCGAGTCGTTCAGCAGCTCTCTCCCGAGTTCAAACTTTGATCAAACTCCTGTCCCAACCAACAGAAAATCCCTTTTATATTTCCGAAATTGTGATAACCGCCGTTCTTTGGCGTTCGCTTGGAAGTTCAATTTTCTTCAGATGCGATTGACTTTTTCCGATATTAAAAATAGTACATTCGGAGGCGCATACGTCTTCCCTCGGACCAATTAGCTCTCCTTCCCCTCCGAGCGACCCCAAACGCTATAACCCCCCTTTTATTTACGCAGTTCTTGCGAACGCTTTAATGTTCCATCAGAATCGAATCGTTTATTGATGAAAGTGACGCATTGTTAAAAATCGAACTCTATATTAAATGTAAACTTGGAAGATAAGCGATTAATTTATATCATATTATCTTTTAAGTCACAAACATTATAAATAATGTTTTTCGGGACATGTTCGATGAAAACGATGAAATTGGCCTTTCGCCCACAGCGCCCCGAGCGCCCACAAAGTACATAATCATCAACTTCCGGTTTATCAGTATTTCCCGAATAACTCCTAAACAATTAGTTTTACAAAGATTTTGTTCTCGTCTATTAGATACGGGGAAGTATTTGGATTGGGAGATGGCGGTCGACCCCGGAGTGTCGTTCGTTTCAGAGGGCGTTGACAGAGTTCGTGATGCCCTGAACCACGTTTGGCAGGGATGCTGTCCTGGATTCTAAATAAAATACTAAATAAAGAAATACACTTGTTTCTTATGTTTCAAGTGATTGAAAGGTTTAAAAATGGAATGTCAATTATGTTTTGCTCCAATAATTTTAATACTAATTAATTTAGAATAAAATAATTTATAATTTAATTCAAAAATTAATTTTAAGTACATTAATTAATCAAGAAATACATTTTTAACTCATTTTTTTAATGACGTAATGGTAAAAAATTGGAATGTTGATTATGCTAAAATATAATCTGATATATAATCTTTAGAATAAGTTCGTCGTTCGTAAATCTTTCATAAATCTCCTTTTATAACGATTGTCACTGCTGGAATGCGGAAATAATGAATACTTGAACTTAGAGTATCAAATGGGTAATAAATAAGTTGCATTATGACTAAAAATAAATTACCAAAATTTTAAGAATGAAAACACTTCGTACTTTTCCACAGAAAATTTATTTTGCGACCGGTTTTGTAAGCGAGCTTACATCTGCAGGCTGAAGATGTAAGCTCGCTTACGAAACCGGTCACAAAATAAATTTTCTGTGGAAAAGTACGAAGTGTTTTCATTCTTAAAATGGCTTTCCACGAAGTCAAGCCTTCTCATATTGATCATACAATAGTTAAATACCCGAATTACAAAATGAGAAGATAGAATTCATCAAAGTTAAAAGAAAATTAAGTTGCTCCGATATAATATAATGAAGAAAGAACAAAGATAGAAAGAGAAATACTACACATTGTGAATGAATGCAGGGCATTAATTATAAAGTATTTCGCGAGAAGAACCAAAAATGTAGTGAACGTGTAAATGAGAATTGGATCACTGGGAACTCTATTTAAGCGTAGAATTGTAAAGCATATACTCTTTTTGATGAATTAGGCTGCGCAGTCATAAAAGAGCAGCGTAATGGAAAGCTCTACAGAAAGAGCAGAATTGGATTTGGCAGATCGGGAATAGGTCTCGTCTTTTCAAATGTCTCTATCGATGTCACGTGCTACAGAATCAATAAGGTACCTTGAGTATGCATGTAGGGTATGAGACCGAGGAATGTCATATTCGGGATTTAGAAAAAGTACCACGAAAGGCGACTTGTAAAGAATTGCTACGATATAACAGCGAGTGTTACTCCGATGTTACAGGATGGGAATCATTAGAAGACAAATTGAAAGGATGAATTTATTAAATAAGTTCAGATAAATTACGTTCTCAGATGATGTAACCGATATAATGTGACCCCCCTATTATATGCTCTGATACTGCCAGAAAGATCAGGGAAATAGATGCTAGAACGAATCGTTTCAAAAATTCATTTTTTCTTCTTCTTTGGTTCTTACATAGACATAGAGTACTCTATATGAACAATCCTTTAATAAAATATTAATAAAAACAGCAAAGTTTTCTGGACTAGCGAAAATATATAATACAAGAAATTCAAAGCAAATGAGCGATTAGACTGACAGGGCCGGGAATCGAACCCGGGATCTTCCTCTATCCGGGAGGCTGCCTTAACCATCTAGGCTACCCGACCAGAACATTTTAACAAGCCGTTTTGGGGACTTTGTGTGCAAGGGCAAGTGCAGTATGTGCAAAGTCACCTAAACCCTTTCCTTATGAGCGATTAGACAATTGTCATTTAGATATTTAGCGCTATCCTTCACAAGGCCTGCTAATACCGTAAAACTTATTATTCAGCATTAATAAATAAGACTTTTGAAATTGCGTGTAACGTTTCAACAGAAGGAGAAACCTACCTTTCTCTCTTTTCTGTGTTCTGCTGCTTTGGATGCGATGTATTCCTCCATCTGTGAATAGATAGTTGTTCAAGTTTAGTCGAATATTCAAAACTATGGCAGAATGTGTGAATAATGTATAATTCATTTCCGTGAGTAATTGTATTGATGGCATAAGGCTCCGCAGGGCATAGAAAAGCTCATGGACCAGAGGGAATTTATTATACGCGTACGACGTAAGGCAATTGGGGAGGATTCTCCAATCACCAACAAAAATGACGAAATTCTTAAATACTTATGCAACGTCTTCATTGTAAAGGAAAATATATTTGCGGAAGATACAATCGGTATCATGCAACCCCCCTGCTACCACGGTCGATCCGATAATGACCGTAAGTTAAGAGAAATAGATGCTAGGACGAATCGTTTTGAAAATTCATTCTCCCCGCGAACGATACGTGACAATAACCGAATAAATAAGTAATTTAGATTCAACTGGTGTTTACACCCCCTGCCACACGCCGAAAGGCGGTTCGTAGGGTATTGATGTAGATGTATGGTCAGTCCATATTATATAGCCATTCCGAGTAACACGATTATAAACATGAATTTTTACTTTCTCCCTATACGTAGTATAGAGAAAGTATTGCATTCGCAAAAAAATTCGACCTCCAGATTTCGACGGAAATAGATGTTTTGGGGCCCATAGCCCCAAAACATCTATTTCCGTTGTTTTAGCTATTTTCCCGAGCATGTCTGTCTGTGTGTGTCTGTCTGTCTGTCTGTGGTTAAAAAGTTTGTGGGCGCTCTATCTTAAAAAGTAATTATCCGATCATTTTCAAAATTCATATTTAGAATTTTCCTAACAATGCCAAGAGTTGATTAGCTTTTGGAGAATATCGCCTAACCGGAAGTTACAGTATATCCGGAACAAACTTTGGTTTCTTAAATATCTCTGTAAGAATGCAATATAGGTATATACATTTACACACAAAAGTTGTAGATAATATACTTTACTACAACTTTTGTATAAAACATTTTTTCGTAACACTGATTGTTTAGGAGTTATTATTCAATAATGGTTAACCGGAAGTTGTTGTTAATCCAGAAAAGGAAGTTTTTCATACATATCTCTGTCAGAAAGCAATATAGGTATATACATTTACACGCAAAAGTTATAGATAATGTATTTTACTACAATTTTTGTATAAAACATTTTTTCGTAACACTTATTTTTTAGGAGTTATTCCCCAATAATGGTTAACCGGAAGTTGTTGTTAATCCAGAAATGGAAGTTTTTCATACATATCTCTGTCAAAATGCAATTTAGGTACATACAATTATGAATAAAACTTATTAATAATGTATTTTACTACAACTTTTGTATGAAACATTTTTTCGTAACACTGATTTTTTAGGAGTTATTCTTCAATAATGGTTAACCGTAAGTTGTTGTTTACCCAGAAAAGGAAGTTTTTCATACATATCTCTGCCAGAATGCAATTTAGGTTTACACAATTACGTATCAAAGTTATAGATATTGTATTTTACTACAACTTTTGTATGAAACATTTTTTCGTAACACTGATTGTTTAGGAGTTGTTCTTCAATAATGGTTAACCGGAAGTTATTGTTTATCCAGAAATTGAAGTTTTTCATACTTATCTCTGTCAGAATGCAATGTAGGTACATACAATTATGTATCAAAGTTGTAGATAATGTTTTTTACTACAAAGCTTGTATGAAACATTTTCCTGTAACACTCATTGTCTTGGAGTTATTTATATATTACCGACATAGGCTTATGTTTTCAATAAATACGGAGAAAGTCATGTGTTGGCCACATGAGATTTTTTAAAACTTAATTTAATATTTATCGGCAACGTAAGGCAATATAAAATCTACGGAGGCGGACGTGATATTGTGAACATTCATAATAGAAAGAAGATGTATTAATATTTGTGGAAAAGTATAAATCTTCTATCTATTATTTAATTTCTTTCCTTTTGGCGTTCCACCCAGTGAAGGTAGACCACATCTATTATACCCTATATTGTTCATATAGGGTATTTATCTCTAAATATGGATTGTGATATATTACAGCTCTTTTCAGCAAATCAGTACAACTTTGTGACGATTAATGTATATTAAAGTAATTATTTAATAATTGATTACCAATGCCTTTTGATTTCCAACATTTCGTGATAAAAAATCGAAATCCGTAAATTAAGCTGAAAAATAACGTTAAAACCCTTCAGCAATTTTACGAAAATCTATAGAAGTTAAATTATCTTAGATATCTAAAATAGGCATTTTGAGAGTCTTTATCTATTCAAATATATAGAAATAATTATGTTAATATTATAGAAATATTGAAAAATATCCCGTCGATAGTGTAACCATGTGATATAAGTAGTCTTATATACACTCGCTTAGCGGAATATTTTTTTAGGTTTCTAGTTTCATACAAGAGTTCTCTTCCATTCAATAAAAGATTGACCAGCAGAAGTCATCAGTAAGGAAAATGATGAAAAATTTTCGTACTCACTAACTCTTACTCCTGAGGATATTAAAATAACGAATTTTCAACTGTTACTGGAATTACCCTTACAGCAAATCTTCACTGGGTTAAAAGAGGTGAGAGATCTAAGCTGTCGCCAGTATCCTATATTCTAAATAGCGGTTTATGAGATGATAACCCTAGTCTGAAACACGATGGGAGACATCTGCAATGAACGTTGTTTCATTTCTTGGAGTGACGCTTATACACTTTGAAATTAGTAAAGTTTGATCGCGTTAATCTCAAACTTCTAATAATTAATCGCTTTTAAAAGTATTCCACACCTTCCACTTACAGGAACCGAATGGCCGCGGAACTTCAACGTGGCCTAAATTGTGCCAAGTAAAAGAAACTTTTTTGTCGGGCGATGCATTCGAACCGGTCTCATAAGATACGATTGCTGTGTCTGAAAGCTCCACCTGCGGTTGACGATACGTTCCCGCAGATCCAATTGCTCGATTAACCGACGAGTAGAATTTTACTGAAGCACACACAAAAACAATTAATCACTACAACTTGTCCAAAACTGCTCCGCCGGCAATATTGGTCCTGTAGATGGAGGGGGACAGTACTAACAACCTACTGATTGACTCCTAGCACGATCTAGCGTTTATTGAATTAAATAACTCGACTGGGCCAACCAGCCCCTACGGCCAATCAGCCTCGTCCTCCCCTACAATGAAAAGACGGTTAAAAGAGCAATTAAGGAAACATTGAAGGCTTAGGGTACTTCTGAATGGTAATTGAGAATTTTCCACTCACTGCTGCCCCATCCGGAAAAATCCAAACGTGTGTGTATGCATGTCTCAGGAAGCACAGTCTCTCAACAAAAGGACTCTTCTTCTTTAATCGGTTGACTTGGATCTTTCGCGGAAAAAGGATTCTAGAATCGTTTTATAGTTTGAAATAAATCCAGTAGACGTCTTTGTGAGTGCTCAACATCACATTGCTGCCGGTTTTCGGAAGCAATGTAAAGGACTGGATAACTGACCTTCTTAGAAACACCCAATGTATATTGGTTTTCTCTACATACATCATTCCGAACACCGAAGCGCGCGAAGCGCTGACAAAGATATATCTATCGGAGATCTTTAAACTTCTAATTCAATTAAAGCCGTGTTTCAATGTTCTTTCCTTACATTGTAAGACATTGCTTTGAGTAAATTGAGTGAGGGGTGATATCAGCATTATCACCATCAAAACCACAGATAAACAGTGGATTTGAATCGGAGCAGAAGCAGTGTGAAGAGAAAAATTTCAGCACTGAGAATTTATACGGTTAGTTTAAATTCTTTACTTCGCTGAAATCATTAAGATAAAAGTAGTATATGCCATTGCTAATGATTAAATACTATCATGTACAAATATGAAGCATTTCCAACCGTCAGAATCGCCTATCAAAAATGGAAAATAGTACCTTTGGATAGGTTAAGCTTTCATTCATTGTCAGCTTTCTGTATAATTAAGTTGTTATCGGTCACAAAGCGCTTCGTTTTGGTTTCCAAAAGGGAAATGTGGTTTGAAAAATTCTTTTTAGAATCGTTAAGAGGGATAGATATTTGGGAATTGACACTCTTACGGATGCATTCCGTCACTGCATGTTTCACTGATAAACTTTCACTGTTGAGGGCTACTTCACAATCTGCTACGAGGTTTTTCACTGTCGTAGATCCGAGGGGTGAGGGAGGGGCGAACTTTAAGCCGAAATTGAGAATGTCAGTGGCGTATTTGGGGAGCACAGTGGAGGATAAATTCACTAGGCGGGGATGAAACAGATGGGTCTCCGTGTCTTGGGGTCGATGTGGGTCCATATCACTTTTGGCATCCCGGAGCGCCAATAATTTTCTAGTAATGGAGTTGAACTTAACAGAGGAAAAGAGACTCACTTTTTGTCTGACCAAGTCGTCCAATTGTAGCCACTCCGCCCAATGAAGAGAGTGAACGAGTTCAGTGTGAAGAAGATACAAGTAATAGGAGAGAGCATCCCTCCGTGAGAACCAAACTTTCAGTTCCTTTTTTAGCCAGATGGTCTTTGCTGCTTCAATAGCCGTTAGTGCTGCTGCCGAAGTGGAACTCGTCTTGATGCACACAAATTTGGGAAAAACCCCGAATTTTAGACACTTGTTTATGAAATAAATGTTCAAAGATGCAGCTCTGAACTTGGTTGAGTATTTCCTGTATAGTTTCGATTGAATAGCCGTACTCGCTTCCAAAATAAAATTAATATGTCCAATCTTTACTTGGTGGAACGGTGGTATAACCATTTTAAATAAATGACCTTAGTATTTTCCACAAAATATATATAATCTGCGACCGGTTTCGTTACAAAATTAACATCATCTGGCAAACATATACAGGAAATTCAGTCTTAAATAGTGAATTTGAAGGGGGAAGGGGTGGGTGGGGGCTAAGGGAACAACGATGTGGGTAGGGAAAGAAGGGGAGACGGGTTAGGGAACAAATATTCGTTCGTCAAAAACTCTTTTTTCCGTGTAATTTCAACGATTTCTAAAGCGTTGAGGCGGCGACCTTTCTTCTCTTGGTGTAGGAGACGAGGTTGGAAATCACTGCTGTGTCCTTGCTCGTTAAGGTGCTCCGCGAATGCAGAACCCGGACCCCCAGTGCGGTGGCAGCGCTGATGCTCGGACATCCTTATCTTTAGTGCCCTTCCCGTTTGTCCCACGTAGATCGCGGAACAATCATTGCACCGGAGTTCATACACCCCACTAAGAGATTCTTTGTCCCTTATGTCTTTGGTTTTGCACAGGGATCTAAGGGTTTTCGGGGAATAATATGCTGGTCGGATATTGTCCGGGAGTGTTCTCGCCAGGCGGTAGGAAAGACTTCCTAGGAAAGGAAATTTTCTCCAAGACACCTGAGGGGGAGGTAGTTCAGTTAAGGAGGTGATCTTTTTGGATGCTATTTTCTTAAGTTTTCTTTTCAGGAGGCGGTCCACTAATCCGGCGTCGTATCCGTTGCGATTTGCTATTTGTTTGATGGTGCTGAGTTCTATGGAAAATTGGGATGATGAGAGGGGAATGTGGGTGAGGCGGTGGATCATGGAATGGAAAGCGGCGAGTTTATGGGAATGGTGGTGGGAAGATACGTTGGGGATGACATGATCTGTGTAGGTGGGTTTCCGATAGATGGCAAAGTCGGGTCTTCCATTATTTAATGATATCGTGACGTCTAAAAAGTTTAGAGTTCTATTTGAAGGAGATTCCATAGTGAATGTCAATGAGCTATGGAGAGAGTTTAAATACACTAGGAAATCGTTAAGCTGCTCTTTCGCGCCATTCCATATGCAGATTATGTCATCCACATAGCGGCGCCAGAATAAGCAGTGCTTGATTATGGGGTGGTTCGTGGAAAAAAGATTGTTCTCGAAGGAATTCAGAAAAACCTCAGCTAGGAGTGGGGACAGCGGAGAACCCATAGCTAAGCCGTCCAGTTGCTTGTAAAAAACACCGTTAAATAGGAAGTAATTCTGGGAGATGCATTCGGAGACGAGATTGATGATCTCCTCCCCTTTGTTGGGATCGATACTGCTTTCGGATATGATGTCTTTGAGGCACTTTAAGGAATCAGCACAGGGGATTGAAGAGAAAAGATCTTTTATGTCGAATGATACCAAGAGTACCAAGTACCAAGAATACCAAGTATCATAAAAAAACGAAAATTTATTTTCACTCGATATTTAACGTATTTACGAAAAAAACAGTTTTCAACGTTTCCAATCGGTTGGAATTAAAAACATGCATAATTTTACTCTTTAACATGAAAATTCTGCACCATCTTTTGCATACTCTAAAAGTTTGAAACCCCAACGTTTTTATTTTTTAATTATATTATAATTTTATTAAAAACTGATCCAATACAAGAGTGACTGTAGTTTTGGTACATG
The DNA here is from genome assembly GCA_947579665.1 of Sympetrum striolatum. Taxonomy (NCBI): domain Eukaryota; kingdom Metazoa; phylum Arthropoda; class Insecta; order Odonata; family Libellulidae; genus Sympetrum; species Sympetrum striolatum. The sequence continues at coordinate 89,340,018 of OX388346.1, forward strand.
TTTAAACATTTTGCTCAAATAGTGAATACGAGAAAATGAAAATACAAAGATGTTTTAACGAGATAAATATAATTGTAAAATATACTATTTATACAGCTAAACATTTTCATGATATTTTGTAGTTTGAATCAGTTAAATATCTATTTTCGAGGGTCTACATCTACATCTACATCTACATTAATACCCTACAAGCCGCCTTTCGGCGTGTGGCAGGGGGTGTAAACACCAGTTGAATCTAAATTACTTCCTTATTCGGTTATTGTCACGTATTGTTCGCGGAAAGAATGAATCTCTAAAACGATTTGTCCTAGCATCTATTTCTCTTAACTTACGGTCATTATCGGATCGACCAACGTAGCAGGGGGGTTGCATGATACCGATTGTATCTTTTGAAAATGTAGTTTCCCTGAATTTATTAAGCAATCGCAGCCTAGCTTCCAATCTCCTTTCTTTCAAGGATTCCCAACCTACGTCTGAGAGCATTTTTGTAACGCTTGCTTTTTTATCGTAGCATTTCTTAACAAAACGAACCGCTTTACGCTGCACTTTCTCGAATTCGCGAGTACACGTTTCATCCGCCGGATCCCATATACTTGCCGCATATTCCAGAAGGGGTCTGACCAAGGTAAAATAACATCGCTCTCTCACCTTTTCGTCGCATTTACCGACAATACGCTTTACAAAGCCAAGCCTTTTACTTGCTTTGCCGCAGATATTTCGAATATGCGTGCTCCAATTTAAGTTATTAGTAATGTTGATCCCGAGATGTTTAACTGAATCTACTACTTTGATACTAATTCCATTAATTTTGTATGGGTGATTTGGACGCATTTTTTTCTTTTCGAAGAAATTAACTACGGAGCATTTACTTACGTTAATATCTAATTCCCATTTTTCGCACCACCTTTGGATGAGGACTAAATCGTTTGAGAGAGATGTCCGGTCTTCCTCGTTTGTTATTTCCCTATATATAACCGAGTCATCCGCAAATATCCTCACATTACTAACTATCTCGTCACTCAAGTCATTGATATAAATAAGGAAAAGAAGAGGTCCAATTACACTGCCATGAGGTACGCCAGAGGTAACTTTGACTTTATTTGAGCTAACGCCATCCAGTACAACTTGTTGTTCCCTCTCGTAGAGAAAATCCTTAACCCAGTCGACTACTTCCTTGTTAATGCCCGCTAGTTTTAGTTTGTAAATTAGTTTGTAGTGGGGGACTCTATCGAATGCTTTTTTGAAATCTAGGAAAATAGCGTCCACTTGCTTTTTACATTCGCCAGACTTTAAGATATCGTGTACAAATAGAGCAAGTTGGGTTTCACATGATCGGGACCTCCGAAAACCATGCTGGTTTGCGTCAAGGAATTCATTTCTATCAAAAAATCCCAAGAGTGAGCTTAGGACGATATGTTCCATTACCTTTCCGGACAGCGAAGTTAATGATATGGGTCTATAATTTCCTGGGTCCTCCTTTAATCCGCTTTTGTAAACAGGAGTAATATTAGCTAATTTCCAATCGGATGGGACCCTACCTTCATTTATCGATTTACAAAATATAATTTTGAGATAAGGGGCGACGCTTTCTGCCAGTTCTTTAAGCACTCTTGCTGGAATGCCTTCTGGCCCTGGCGACTTATTTGGCTTAATTTTGCGTTATATTTTAACTATACCGTCTGTCGTAAAAGTTATATTTGGCATGGAATCCAGTATATTAACCTTAGGGAGGATCTCTATGTTACAATCTGATGTGAATACGCTTTGGTAAAATTCGTTTAGAATATTCGCTTTCCTCTTCGAATCGCAAGTAATGTTACCTTCGATATCCCTTATCGAGCTCACTGTTTGTATCTTTCCCTGTACCTCTCTAACGTAGGACCAGAAAGCTTTAGGGTCTTCCTCTAAACATTCCCCAAGTATTTTCTTTTTAAAGTTGCTGTGGGCGTTACGCATAGCTCGCTTGGTGTCGCATTTTGCTTTCTTGTGCTTTTCTATCAATAGTGATCGTGGTGGATTTGGAATAGGCTGATCTATTCCCTTAAAAGCCTTTACTTTTCCGTGCAAATCTCTTTGTTTGCGGAGAGCCCTTCTAACCTCTTTATCGTACCATCTAGGCTCGCAATCATTTTTAGAGTATCTCGAAGGTATATACAAATCTATATATTTATGCATTATCTCCACGAATGATTTCCATGTATCCTCAGTGTTGTTGTTGCTTAAGCGTGACTTAAATGAATTAAAATCGGTAGTTAGTTTTACGTTAAATTCCTCGAAATTGGCTTTGGAATAGAGATAAATTTTGCGTTTGGGTTTCTTGTACTTGCTAAGGTTTATCTCGATATCTGCAAAAACGCCTTTGTGGTCTCCAAGACCTTCGTCAATCGAAATGTTCTCTATGCGCTCAGGAAAGTTAATTAAAAGGAGATCGAGTATACTGTCACCTCTGGTAAGAAATTTAACCTTTGAAACATTGCGAGGTGGAAGTGAAGGAGAAAAAGGCTGCCGTAGCCGGGGATCGAACCCGGGTCTCACAATTGCCGGCCGGTTGCTCTAACCACTAAGCTACCACGGCAGCACGAGGGTCGTAAAAATATATAAAATTTCGGGTTCATTTTGACCCCAACTTAGTAATTACGCATTTTTTTTCCACGTCTAAGTAATGGTTAAACCTTAGAATATAACTATTGATATCAAAGAACAAGTTCCCTAACTCATTTTTATATTATAAACTAGCTGAAGCGCCCGTTGATTCTCAACGGGGAATATAGAAGTAGATTAAATTCAAGTTGCCGGTCGTGCGATGCGTAAATTCCCTTTAGAATACAGTCTAAAATCCCAAGCTATTCTTACCATACAGTAAAGTTTATGAGCTCGGCTCAACAGTTGCATTGATGGTCAGGAGGATTGGCTGTTTACAACCTCAACAATTTTGGATAATTCACGCGTATTTTATCAAAATTCTCGAAATTTCGATTCGGAAACGATATTCCACGGTCAAAATTAGAATACTCATTTAATTTTCGTTCTTTTGCTTCTTGTCTCGACTCTGCACGACTATTTTTCTATTTTAATTCTTCAAAAGAAATATAGCTACCGATAAAAGTGAAGATTCAATTAATTCTTTATGGAAACCCATCTGAGCGATCTTGGTTCAAACCCAGCAAAATTATCGAATAAAATTGAGACCCTACGTCCTTCCTGGTCCCAGAAAACACGAACGCAAAGTTTGACGCGAATCTGGCAAACGGTTTGTTCTAAAATCGAAGACACACAACATAAAACAAACGTATAAACCCACAGAATTTTTGCTTTATATCATACGAGACATCTAAATTCCCTCATCCATGAGCTGGTATTCTCCTGACTGTAATCACGTACCTGCAAAGGCTGGTTACCTTCTTACAGAGAATTTCTCGTTATCCATGGCCTCGTTATTGGCCTCTTCAATCATTAGCTTTATGGGCCTAAAGTCCTCAAGTATTTTTACGGGAAAAGACATGAGCTCGGATGCAACAATGGGATCGGTCGTTTGGGGGATGAGTTGTTTATAGTCTCGAATTTTCACAAAATTTTTGTATATTTTACCGATATTATCGCAAATTCTAATCGAGAGTAATATTCCACGACAAAAATAAGAATCTTTATTCGATTTACTTTCTTTCGGTGTTTGTCTCGACTCTGTAAGACTATTCCTTCTAATTTAATTCTTCAAAAGAAATAAAGCCTGCAACCGATAAAAGTGAAGCTTACGTGTATTTCTTACGAAAATCTATCTGAGCAATCCTGGTTCGAATCCAGCGAAATTCTTGATTAAAAATGCGACAGTACTTCCTTCCTGATATCAGAGGATACGTATGCAAAGTTTGAGACAAATCGGGCAAACATGTAGTAGTATTGTTAAAAAAGTGCTTTGACAGCTTAGGTCATTTCGCACATTGGCTCCCACCGGGAATCGAACCCGGGACCGCTTTCACCAAAGGCAAACGCGCTGTCCACATGACTATCCGGGAGCCTAATCGGGCAATCCGGCAAACGGTCCAATCAAAGACAAACAAACACACAAATAGCATCGCAGTAAGCCACCAGTTATGCTACCAGATAGTTGCTCCAATGTGTTTCTAGTTCTGCTTTTTTCTGGTTTTTCTTGAATGCGAGTACCTGTAAATCACGAAAGTACTGTTTTCGGTGATTTATCATAATCTGTATCGAAAAGCATAATCTATGACCAGGATAAGAATCTCCATTCAATGTCCTCTCTTTTGGTCTCGACCTTCGCTTTAAATATCCGTAGGGACCATTTTATCCCAATTTAATTCTTCCAATGAAACGATGCCTATGTACGGTAAAAAAAGAACGTTACGAGCTTTTCTTATGAAATCTAATTCGAACGATTCCTACATATACACATGGTAAATTTTGGAAGTAAAAGATTGCTATTTAACTTTCAATTCCAATTAATCCCTGAGTTAAACATTTCTATATCGTCGAAAAAACATTGAAAGTAATTCTGAATAATTGATTCATTGTTCTTTTTAGGCAAGAATCATAATCGACATCTTAATCGATTTTTTCACTTTATTTACGCCACACATAAAGTTATGACAAAAGAAGGTTTAGAATTACGCAGCAATTGGAAACTAGTATCAAGAAGTCTGGACGTGCTAAGTCGTCATTCTCGTAACTTCAATCTAATTTACAGTTGTCCTCTTCGAACGTAGGCAGAGTTGGGCACACGTTGTGCATTGTGAGACGTATAAGATTGATGGACATCCTTAAATATGCTGACAGAAGTGACTATTTGAATGTATTTATTACAAAATACAGACGGATCGGATACTCAACGAGAGCTGCACAAGTGACGTCACGATTCATGAATGAGTCACGCTTCTTTATCACTCCAATGCAGCTCGTCTTTGACGATGAGGTGAATTGAGTATTAGGACACATATTAAGTATTCAGAATTAGACACTTTTAGACACATTTAGTATGAATTAAAAGGGACATTCAGCAAGTTGATCAACTTTGACCTTCAGCGAGATAATTAAATATTACATGCAGAATTATGGAATCATAGACATGATGCCTCCCTTCCGATGATTAAGTTACAAGAAAAAGTCTGGATAAGAATTGTTTCAGGTTTTAACGTCCAATCAAATAAATTTATACGGACCCATGTTTATATGTATTGCAACAGAAAAATGGCACAAACACTGTTGTTAAAATTTGAGTTTTCGTATGTTTTTATCGATGTCGCTTTTTATCTAGAAAAACACACCATTAAATCGTACACAGAGAAATAAATGCTTAATTATTTTCCTTGATATTACACTGAGAAGTAATCAACGTGATTAATGAACTTTATATTTTAATTTGTGGTACTCAGCGAAGTGCAATTCGTATTATTGCTAACAACAGGTATCCATTATTTGTTTTCCACTCGTCGACTAAAGAAAGTACTGGTGTATCAACAATAGACGTAATTAATAAATAGCACATGGATTTTCGTAAATATCTTTGTTGTTAGCCACATGAAATGTTTTATTATCGTTTTTCTTTATTGATAAAGAAACTGGAATTGTTCTTACGGAATTCCCGTTTTAAGGAAAACATCTCTCTGTGTCAATTTTGCTCAAAAAATAATTCTTGTGAAAAACGTTCTCATAATAGATTTCAACAATCAAATTGGCTATTAACATGAATTTTAATTATTTTTGCGTTTTTTTTCAAAATATTTCTTCAAATTGAACTTAACTTTATCCAGTAATCACTTCGACGCAAATATTAGTTTACCTTCACAAGAGCCATCGAAGCTCGCACATTTTACGAAGTCTAATCATCTAAAGATCAGTTCTAAAACCTTTGCTGATTTTGCCGAAGAAGACAAATGCACTAATTTATTACAGCTCATGAATAATTAAATGAATTAGAAGTATTGAGATCTATTTCAATTAACAGACGAATCTTGAATACATAAGATCAGCACATTTCCCCGCCAGCGAAAATAAGGGATAGCGTAAACGCCGATTGAATTTGAGGCGAAGCAAGCACCAGCCAGCCACCACACACAACCAAAATCTAATAAAAAGGTTCGTTTAAACAGTCAAAATCCTCGCAATTGGTAAGTTAGGACGGCATTCGTCCACTTAAATAATAAACTATGTTCAATTATCTTTCCATCGGTGCTCGTCTCGACTTCGTACGGCCAATATTTATAATTTTAAAGTGCGAAATAAATAAAGCTTTCAAAGACGAAAATGTACTAGACGCGTGCATTTTGTGGTTGAGTTATGAACACTTTTTAGCTGTCTCTGTAAACCCTCACGAGGGAGCTTCCGATAGCCTCTTGTGCGGGCCCCTGGAATAGAACTACGAGTAGAAGTTGCTTCGTTATGGGGAAAATTATATCTCTCTGAAGAGTGGCTCATTGAAACAAACCGAGTGGCCACAGTGGAAGAGGCTATTCCAGCGAGGGGCTCGTTGAGGGTAGACTTAGTTACGGTTGTTAAGGCGATACATTTTTCGTGGGTGTTGTCTAACATTTCGTATGGGGGAAGGGGAAGGAAGAGAGGTTACCATGACGACAGAGATATCAACATTGATAGGAATGGCAAAAGCGATTGGTCAAGAAGATGAGAAACAGTTGAACACTGAGTTACGTCATCGTAAATAGGTTTGTTGGAAAACAAAAGAACGACGATAGTGGAGATTTAACCCTTCAAGCGTGACTTTAAATGGAGGGAGATGTTCCATCAGCGTGTGCGACGCATAGGCTGTGTCCGCTCAAATCCATGCCTCAAGCATGTGCGACGCACCTTATGCGTCCAAACTTTTCATTAAGAATTCTTATCACTCATGCTTTGATATATGTACTTCCATCAAGTAAATATGTGACCTAATGCTGCCTCCTTTCGTTCTTTGGTTCATTGTTCCCTGTATATATGTGTCCATATTTTTAAAACTTATATTTCCCAACTCATATCTGGTAAAGAAATGCTTACTCGTGACACAGCGTCTGGTGTGCGCATAGGAACGGATATTTCCGCTCACGCTCTGATTTATTTCTTTCGGAGAGCTTATGTGTGCGTGTTGATGCTGACTGCATTCCCTCTGAGGTTCCTTGTTATCTTCATTTCCGAGTCAACATTTTTCCCTTCTCTCTCATCATGGCAATGCTTACGCAGGCATGGTCACTCACTCCATGCTTCTCGCAACCTCGTAGGATCTGTCATCTTATGCTTTCTTATTTACGATGTTTGAAGCTGAGGGTCAAGGTTTTTGACGTCTATTGTCAAATGATATAAGCCATATTGCTGGCTTCGTTATTTCTTTTCGCCTTGGGACCGTCCCTTGGCTGAACCCCTCTTCAGTTCACCATGGCGTCTAGCTCTCGTGGGTTGTCTGACCAGCAAGTGCGTCATGTTTTGGAAGAAAACAGTGCAGCAAGTTCAGATACAATTTCAGATCATTCAAGTGGATACACTCTGGATTCCAGTTCCGAAGAGGAAGAACCTTCTCAATGTAGTGTGAATATTCAAGAGAATACTTGGGAAGATCGACAGTGCTAATCCTCCTCTGCCTTTTGCGTGTGATTTAGTTGGGAAACAAATAGTGCCAGTCAAGTGTGCAGATAACCCCCTGGAATATTTTGAGCTATTTTTTGACGACGATCTAATTACGATCATAGTGACTGAAACAAACCGTTACGCGGAACAGTTTCTTGCTCGTGAGAAAGAAAAAATCATGATGAAAAAAAAATCACGCTTTCAAAAATGGGTTCCCACAACTCCGAACGAATTTAGAGTATTCCTAGGTTTGCTTATATTGATGGGAATAATTCAGAAACCAAGTCTCAGAATGTATTTTACTAGGAAACATATATTAGAAACTCCGTTTTTCCCCAATGTAATGAGCGAAGAAAGGTTTTCATTGCTGAACAAATTTCTCCATTTTGTAGATAACACCAATACGGAAATTGCAAAAAGAGATCCTAAATTGTATAAAATTCTGCCCATTAGTGAATATTTGAAAAGTAAATTCCAGAAAGGGTATATACCGGGTAAAGAAATCAGTGTCGATGAATCTTTGTTGTTGTGGAAACGTAGGCTTTCGTGGAAACAGTATATTCCCATGAAGGCTTCCCGGTTTGGCATAAAAATGTTTGAACTTTGTGATTCCGTAGGATATTTGTGGAATTTTATAATTTACAGTAGCTCAGGGACAAAATTAGGCTGTGAAATCACCAAAGACACAGATCTTTTCTCAACAAAAGTTGTTCTAAGTTTGTGTGAGCAACTATTAGATTCGGGAAGATGTGTTTATATGGACAATTATTATAGTAGTCCCGATCTTTTCCAGAGATTGGTTCAGAGGACAATAGATGCTGTTGGAAAAGTTAGAATCACACGCAAAGGTATACCAATAAATATAAAAAAGAAACTAAAGAAAGGAGAAGTGGTTAGTGCAAAGTGTGGGAAATTGGTGGCTTTGAAGTGGAAGGATAAGCGCGATGCGTCAATGCTGACTACTAAACATTCAGACGAAATGCAACCCGTAAGTCGAAAGGGTGGGTTAGAATTTGTAAATAAACCTACGTGTGTTATAGAATACAATAAATATATGGGAGGTGTAGACTTGAAAGATCAGCTTTTAGAATCCTTTTTGCTAGAAAGGAAAAGGACGAAAGTGTGGTACAAAAAATTATTCAACCACTTTGTAAATACAGCTGTATTGAATGCTTACATTCTATATTGCAAGGCTGGTAATAAGAAAGATCATCTATCATTCAGAATTGCCTTGGTGGACAAGATCATAGCTATGTACCATGGACAGAATTTAGAAAAGCGCAAAGGACGGCCCTCAGATACCGACACGGAATGTACGCGATTGACAGGTCAGCATTTTATTCAAGAAAATCCGTCAACCAAAACTTGTAAAGTAGGAAGAAGAAAGTGCGTGGTGTGTACAAAAAACGGAAAGAGAAAAGAAACAAGATACAGGTGTAAAAACTGCCCAGGGACACCATCCCTCTGCCTAGACCCCTGTTTTGAGCAATACCACACTCAGCTGAAATTCTAATCACCGGATATTTAGAGCTGAAAAAAAAACGGCTTGACAAAATGCAAGTATACATTTATAATAATAAAGCATAACCATTTTTAATAATAATATTTTTTTTTGGTAATTTTAAAAATAGCGATTACAATGCTAAAAATCTGATGTGGCCAGCACATGACTTTCTCCATACATAAGATGTAAATATTTATCTACGACAGTAATTTCGAACTCTATATTCCATCTAAACTTTGAATATGAGTGATTAATTTATAATTATTATCTTTTACGTCACAAACATTGTAAATAATGTTTTTCAGGACATGATCGATGAAAAACGATGAAGTGGCATTTTGCCCCAGCGCACAGTGGGCTAGAATCGAAAAAAGCTGGCCAAAAATACGAAAGTGGTTTTTTTGAGTGCGGACTTTGAAACTTCGCATGGTCATTCTTGAATAAATTTTGCATTTAACTGCGAAGTAATTTCTCTTGATTCCCACGCGTTACAATTCTACAGGGGGTCAAAGTTGACCAAATTTTGCGAAAAATGCCGGTCTTCGATTTTTCGAGAAATTCTTCAACTTCAAAACGATGCTGAATCCATTAAAAGTAAGTTATTGGATAAAAAACATCACCACGTTATAAACCTGCACTTTATCTTTCACAACCTGTAATTTAATGATTGCGAATGAATAATTGCATATTTTATGCAACAAAATGGCGGACTCTCGTTTTAGAGAAACTTTTTACCTAAAGCGAGGAAAATAGTTGAGACGGACTCCGAGGGACATGAAGATATTTATACCACGTTATTTTTTGAAGCTTTCTGAAGAGGAATCTGAAATAAAACCTTGCAACAATTTGCTCCCCCGATAATAATAACGAATTTTCGACAAAACTGCATGGGCAAATCCGCGCGGCGGCCAATGGCCCTCCGGGAAGATCTCGGTATGAGAGGAACTAGGAACGTACCAACGCTTTTCGATGATATGTTTTGATGTTTATAAGCAAAGTTTTTCCGCTATTAATAATAGAAACGAGAAGTCATAATTTAAAACCCCAGTTTCATTCCGTGTGATCGGTGAAAATGTACAATTTGGCTGTATTTTAAGACATATGTCTATTCCTACGTCTATGACGTCGCATTTTCTTTCATATCGCTATATCGCTAATTTATCATCAAAATCATGCAGTCAAGAATAACTCTAAAGAAAATTCTAGTTTTCACCTTACCTTCTGCCTTATATACAATCCTCGTCTGAGGAGTCTGCATCTCCATACGCGATTACCTCTTCTTCATTCAGGATGAGGAGCTGCTTCACTTCTCTACTTAGAATCCTGGATCTATTTGCTGCCCAAATTGGTGCTGACATAGATATTAGTGGATCAGAAGTAAGAAGCAATCTTCGCACTAAGTCTTCATTCGTAGCATTTCGGGAGTGTTTCCTTGTAAAACGTTCTCGGAACCTCCTCGTGTCCTTATTTCTTGCTTCTATCGCCTCTTCTGAGAGTTGGCCCAGTGGTAGAATTGCTTCTTTTGCAATTTCAGCTCCGTGAATCAGCACGTTATGAATTGTTGGTGGCATATAGTACCATGGATACAACTTTACATACATCTCTGCTGTAGCCCCGCAATAATCGTCAAATGCTCTTCATTCAGAGTTAATCCGCTTGAAATTGCCTTTAAGATCGTAGCAAACCTTTTTATAAGATCCTCGTTTATCCCTGAAAAGTAAATGTTTATGTATTCAATATTGAAGCATCATAGCTAAAGTAAGAGTTACTTTGGCTTCCTTTACTGCTTCGTAGCTGGGATACAGCCTATGACCATGACTTTTAGCTGTTTCACGGAGAATTTTATATTGAGTTTTACTCAACTCAGAAGATATAATTAGTGATAATGCTTCTTCTCCTGACAACTGAGATTGCACATGTTCCCTTTTCTTCCACCTAGAAAGAACCCTCTTTGCCCTTGTAGGTGTCGTTGTGGTAATTTCTTTCAGCAACTTCGAAGCAGCTTGATTTCCTTCATCTCTTAGAGTCTTCCTTGCAGCATAAGACAGTTCAGATGTGGAGAGTGTGGATCTAATTGTTTCTGTTTTCCTTCGTTTCGATCTGTCACTTGAAAAATGGAAATCTACTTCCGGCCGTCCTCTTGCGTCTACCAAAATGAATTTAATTTAAGTCCGATTGTTCGTTTCTTAGATGTAAATTATCAATTTCAAATACTAAACATTTCAAATCACTATTTTATACGTACCTGTGGTCATAGAAGTACTTGGTAAGTTCTGGATAACAATATCAGGAAAATTAATATTTACATTGAGCCAACTGGAATTGCGCAGAATAAACCTTTCATTAACACGGAAACTTTGTTTCCAGTTTCTTGAATATGCCGGAAGAAAACTATTCTTCAGATAAACAGTAAGAGCTTCCTTCTCATCTATGGATCTTTCTAAGTGAAGTTTTCTTGTCAAAAAATCCATTAAATGCTGCTTTTGACTAGAAAATGACTCATTCTTTTCCTCCATCATTTTATTATGTAGCGTTAACCGACTGATTCGCAGATTAGTCATGTTTTTTTACGGAATTACAAGCAACGTATAAAGACGATAAACTAGAAACCCAATACAATGTTTCTAATGTCTGAAAATGCAATAGAGATTCCATAACTATATCTATTCTACAGTATGACGTTAAGAAAATAATACAGTAGACAGTTTCAAATAACGATGAGAACATTTCACATGCATAGAGAAAATAATTGTTTTTCACCAGGATACTTAGAATTTACAAGTAAAAAGAGAAAGTAATTTAACAAAACAACTTACCATAAAAATATCCTCCAAAAAGTGCCGACAACTGAACCAGGAAATGCTGAATGCTGAAACCCGAACTTCTTGAATATACTACATAAAGAATGCAAGGAGCTACTGAGAGAGCACAAGAGCACAACTATCTTCTTCCACAGGCAAAGCCAAACTGTAGTTTTCATAGTTTGCGAAAAGTTTGAACTAGAAAGCACGAAAATGAAGTTTGAAGGGTAACCGTTAATCCGCAAGAAGCACAGCTGCATGCAATAAAACGAACCGAAAGTTTAACTCGGGGACACCGCGGCACACGCCCACGTGTGGGCTGGTTTCCAATGGTATTGAGGGTCTGTGAGAAATAGTATAGCTCAAAAACATCAAAGACAGCTTTCATAATATTTTACAAAGTGAAAATCAAAAAAATGGTAACTCTATTCTGATACTTGCTGAAAGATATACGCTGTTGCTAAATTCACTCTTCCTTTAAGAATGATGGTTGAATGTATATTATTTTGCTCATTATTTCTTCGTCTAGAGTTTGTAAAAAGTTACTTTCAGCATTCAAAAGTTATCATTGAGAGGCAAGAAGGTTCGAAGGTCTTCAAACACTTCTCTTCCTAGAGGGCCGTACTCCGCCGCGAGGATTGGCCCATGCAGTGTTGTCGAAAATTCGTTATTATTATCGGGGGAGCAAATTGTTGCAAGGTTTTATTTCAGATTCCTCTTCAGAAAGCTTCAAAAAATAACGTGGTATAAATATCTTCATGTCCCTCGGAGTCCGTCTCAACTATTTTCCTCGCTTTAGGTAAAAAGTTTCTCTAAAACGAGAGTCCGCCATTTCGTTGCATAAAATATGCAATTATTCAATTGCAATCATTTAATTATAGGCTGTGAAAGATAAAGTGCAGGTTTATAACGTGGTGATGTTTTTTATCCAATAACTTACTTTTAATGGATTCAGCATCGTTTTGAAGTTGAAGAATTTCTCGAAAAATCGAAGACCGGCATTTTTCGCAAAATTTGGTCAACTTTGACCCCCTGTAGAATTGTAACGCGTGGGAATCAAGAGAAATTACTTCGCAGTTAAATGCAAAATTTATTCAAGAATGATCATGCGAAATTTCAAAGTCCGCACTCAAAAAAACCACTTTCGTATTTTTGGCCAGCTTTTTTCGATTCTAGCCCACAGTGCAGCGCCCAGAGCGCCCACAACGTACATAATCAGCAACTTCCGGTTTATCAGTATTTCACAAATAACTCCTACACAATCAGTGATACAAAAATATGTTTCAAACAAAAGTCATAGTAAATTACATTTTCTAAAACTTTTATTATTAATAGTATATACCTAAATATCATATTTATGGAGATATTTTGAAAACCGGAAATAAGCTTTGAAGAATGAAGCTCAACTTCCGGTTAACGGATTTACTCCAGAATCTAATCAACTCTAACGACACAAACCAAAATACTATATATGAAATTTGATGTTGATCCGACAAACAGTTCTCATGTTAGAGCGCCCACAAAGTACATAATCAGCTACTTCCGGTTTATCGGTATTTCACGAATAACTCCTAATCAACCGGTGATACAAAAATTTTTTAAATACAAAAGTTATAGTAAAACACATTATCTAAAACTTTTATACGGTATACAATACACCTATATATCATATTTATGGAGATATTTTGAAAACCAGAAATGAGCTTTGATGAATAAAGCTCGACTTCCGGTTGACCGATTTACTCCAAAAACTAATCAACTCTGACAGCACACACCACAGTACTATATATGAAGTTTGGTGTTGATACGACCAATAGCTTTCACGTTAGAGCGTCCACTATCACACACACACATACACACACACACACACACACACACACACACATACACACACAGACATCATTCCGAAAATGGTCAAAACGTATTCTAGGGACCCCAAAACATGTATTTCCGTTGAAATCTCGAAGTCGATTTTTTTCATGAAAACAATACTTTCTCTATACTTCGTATATGGAGAAAGTAAAAATATTTAGGTTAATGTCTGCACAAAATCCTCAATGCTCGTGAAAAAAAGCACCCTGGGCGATTTAAATACCTCCGATTAAAGTCACCCTAGAGGCATGGGATTGAGCGGACGCATACGGTGCGTCGCACACGCTGGAAGGGTTAAATGCCTAGTAAGCGGGTGGGGGAAGAGGAGGTACGACATCCCTGTGAAGAACAAAAGAGCAACGATATTTTAAACTCGATTGAAACAAATGAAGAGCGAATGTGTTTGGGATTTCTCTGACGACGTGAATTAAAGGTGTGAAGAAAACAGAAGAATTACGATAAAATGATCGAAATGGAAAACAACCGAATAGAGAAAATTCGTATTGCCGTAGAAATGACATTAAATAAGGTAATTAAATAAAAAAATATGAAATTACACGGATTTAGATTTTGAAAAATATTGAAAAGCAAAAAATGAATAAAAATAAATTAAATATTAGTAATATAAAACATTAATATACGAGGTTAAATCTTAATATAATATAAATAAAATTTTATTTATCATAATGAGCGAATACATTTTCACAAGGTGAATTGATTATAATATACTATTTTAAATAGAGTTCTTCCTAAGTTATTAAAGTGTAGTACATATACTGTAAATAGTGAAAGTAGTAAAAATGAAAGGAATCAGTACTAAACAAAGGAGGTAACGAGCGATTATTTGACAATCGGTCTTCAAACCGATCAACAAAAGGGCGAACATCACATTTTCAAAATTTACTAATGCTAGCAGCGTATTGTTCATTCCATACATTGAACTGCATTCGTATGGGAGTCGAGTCAATAATTGCTTTTTCTACTTAATATTCGTCACTATACGACCTACAAAAATGAGTTACGCAACATGGTGTGGTTTAATTAGCGCCGTATATATGAGTAATTATAATTATCGCATCAAATCAAAGGTTTAGATACTGAGAAGACAGAAAATTGGTTCCCTGTAAATTGAAACTTTGATTCATCATCACTCCGTTACTACGCAACCAAGAAGAATAAACTATAGATCATTCAGGGCTCTATCTGTTTCTGGAAACACAACAGAAATAACAGACTAAAAGAAACTTTAGAGTGCGTTTCTGTTTTTCCATTCTAAACAAATGACAGTGATGTTGATGGGGGATTTGTAGAAGACGGTTCGCAGCCCTTGGACTCAATGAGGATTCACGTCACCTTTATTAATATAATGCTTCATCACTCGGTATACTATAAGAAACAAATACGCACTACAACATAGCTAGTCATATTTTCCACTGGGTGGTATGCTTACATTAAAACAATTGACGAGATGCAAGGAACAGATTCTTAAAAGATGGTTCCCAAATTAGACAAAAAGACGTTTTCTGTAAATCTAAATTTCAATAATTTATTTTTCAGTTATTATGCAACTTACAAAATGGGTTTAAACACTTATTTATTACCCATTTGATACTCTAAGTTCAAGTATATATTATTTCCGAATTCCAACAATGACAATCGTATTAAAAAGAGATTAATAAAAGATTTATGAACTACGAACTTGTTATAAAGATTACATATTATTTGAGCATAATCCACATTCCAAATTTATACCATTAAGTCGTTTAAAAATGAGATAAAAATGTATTTCTTGATTAATTAATTAATTTAACATTAATTTATGAATTAAATTATAAATTATTTTATTTGAAATTAATTAATATTAAAATTAATGGAGTATAACATAATTAACATTACATTTATTTTAGTAAAATTCACATTCCATTTTTAAACATTTCATTCACTTGAAAAATTAGATAAAAGTGTATTTCATTATTTATTATTTTACTTAGAATCCGGCATCCGCCCAGCATCCCTGCGAAATGTGGTCCAGCGCATCACGAACTCCGTCAACGCCTTCTGAGACGAACGACACTCCGGGGTCGACCGCCTTCTTGCAAATCCAAATACATCCCCGTATCTAATAGACGAGGACAAAATCCCCCTCCCTCCCTCTCCTTCCCCTGCCTCCTTCCCCCTCCACTCACCAAAGCCATTCCCAATGTATTCTTACGGAAAAATCCACATTCGACAATCCCGTACCTCTCCACAGGTTGGCAACTGCCTCAAAATCGATTAAAAGTTCCGATTATTTAATCAAAATCCTTGCAATTCCGACGTTATAATGACTTTCGAATACATAAATAAGAAACTCTATTCAATCTTCTTTCTATCGGTGCTAGTCTCGATTTCCTAAGGCCATTAATTCTAATTTTAAAGTACGATATAATTAGAGACTACAAACACCGAAATGTACTAAACGCGTGTATTTTGAGGTAGTCTTATAAACACTTTTAAACGCTGTTTCTTTTGAGCGTCATTCCCAAGAAGGGAGCTTCTCTAATAGCCTCTTGTGAAGGTTCCTGTGTGGAATTACGACAGAAGGCTCTTCGATGCTCTCTTACGAGGAAACCATGAATCCAACTGGAGCGTGGCTCTTCGCCTGCGTAGGAGGCTATTCTTGCAAGACGTTCCATTGGCAGGAGGTGCCTTGGCTTGGTTACGGTTTCTAAGGGGATGAATTGGAGAAGATTTGTATCGGATCATATTTCGTGGGAGTTGTTGTCTAGATGAGTGGTGGAGGGAGAAGGGGAGGGGATGGAGAGTCGGTAACCATGACGACAGAGGGAAGGCGAACGACATCACGTGAAGAAACAAAAGAGTAGCGACCGATTATTCGAATCGGAAACAAATGAAAGAGGAAAATACGCGAGTTACGTAAGTGAAGAGAGGTGTTTCGGAAACAGAAGAACGACGATATTAGGCGTTTGAATTGCGAATAACAGGGGTTGATGAAGATTTAAAAGAGAAGGGTGGGAAAGACAAAAGAAAGACGATATTCTGAATTCAAACGAAACAGCTGAAGACCGAATATGTTCGATTTACCTGTAATCAGGGAACCTAAGGAACGTGTTTAACAAAAGAGTAACAATATCGCGATTGAAATAGTAACAAATGAACTATGAATACATGAGTATCCTTTTGGTAATAGCGATGTCTACGTAAATAAATAAAGTAATAATTGATAAAATAAAAATTAAATTCAAGAAAAGTAAAAATGATTAAATTTAAACACACATTTTACTATATTAATAATAAATAAAGAGAATATCCAATTGTTATTAATACATAATATGACGTGATTTAACGATTTTGATCCATAATACTATGTGTTTGATCGAAAGCAATTATTCCATAGAGTGAAGTATATATTCTCTGTGATAAGTGTAAATCGATTAGATTAACACTTTGATATTCACACATTCGAAACGGAAAAAATAGTTCTTAAGGTAAATAAATGAACGTTAGAAGTAATAGTTCAAAATTTTAAAACTGCATGGTTACGAATTTATAAATTAAATAAATGATAGAATGTCAGATTAAAAAAATACAATATTAAAAAGTTTAAAAAGAAGACTCGGAAATGGTTTTTAAGGAGTTGAGTTGGAGGAGCAATTAAATCACCAAAATCACAACAACAGTGGAACATCGTTACGACGACAAGAGGAAACTTCATTCGTCGATGAAACATTTTTTCATTAAATAATTAAGAATTGCAATCGGTAGTGCATACATTAACATACGTAGGATATTAATACTTACGTAAATCATAAATACACGAGTGTTCAAATCATGATTCATAAATTATTATGTTTCGTGAACGAGGGATGGCTCTGGAGACAAACAAAACAGTTCGATTCGAAGTCCGGTCAATTGGAGCGAAGAAATATCACCCGTTCTAATTGTGGAATTGCATCAAAATAATTGAGTAATTTTCAAAGAAGCTCAAAAACCTCAAATCAAAGATTGGAAGAGAAATACGCGATGGAATAATCGGCGTTGAAGAGGACCGATGCAAAAACAAAACGTGTCGGAATATGTGATCGCGATAATTTAAAATTATTAATACGTTTTTACCCGACAAAAGTTTAACATGAAAAAACAAACGGCTCTGCTCGAAATTAAATAAATAAATTGCTAAAATTATAATATAGATACGAATAATAATAATAATAATAATAAAAGGACTTTATTCAGGGCGAGATTGAGACTATCAAGTCTCTTCTTACACCTAACCAATTGTCATGTTGGAACAGAAAGAAATAGATAGATTGCAAAAGAAGAAAACTAATGTGTGGATTAAAAACCAAAGCTAAGAGTATAGGAAAATATTTCCACTGCAGGAAAACACCCTCAAAAGAAGGGGGTGTGAAAAACCTGCGAAACTTATATATAGAAAGCTAAATTTAAATATGGTATTAGATAAAATAGCTATATAAGACAAGAGAAAAGGAAGTCATTAGAATGTACAAAAAGAGCAAGTTATAACATGTTAACATAAAATTCTGACACAAAAGTATAACTAATCTGGAATTGAGTTATAGAGTTCTAACTAGCTTAAACAAGTTTTGTGAATTACATGTTAAATTATATAAACATAACAGACATGTAGAAAAATATAGGAAACATAGATATAATGTGTATGATAGGAAATTACGTGATTGTAAAAAGGCGAAGGATTGGATCCAGATGAGTCAAACATTGGAGGCATCTTTTTGTGGGCGAACCAATTAACCCCTTTTCTTAATTTTATTCCTTTTTTTGCATTTTATTAATATCACACACAAAGACAACCATTCCCTAACCGGAAAAATCCAATTAGCCGGGATTCGAACCCGGGACAGTGAGTTAACAACGCGTTAACCACTAAGCCACCACGGCCGTGAGAAAATCGCAACAACGATGCGACGGGACGCACTGTTACGACAGCAGTTAGGCACGTATTTAATTATTTTAATTTATAAAATATTGAATTATAAAAAAAGAATGAAAAATTTGGGCCATTTCAATTCAGGTGCATCGATAAAATAGCGAACTAATGAAATTTTGAACAAATGAATAATCTTGTTTAAATGGTCCTTTTCTATATTCGCTGCAAATACGAATAGAAGAGGTGCAGCGGAATGACTGTTTCCTTTTTTTTAATTGAAATTGTGAAATAAGATTAGGGGAGAGCGGGGAAAGCCGTAGAGCGGGGTATGGCCGTACACCATGTCTAGAGTGGGGGGAGGGGAGCGAAAGACCCCGCAAGGAGACATGTGGTTGCTGTTTGATCAATGGTGTGGTTTATGTAAAACAAAACAGTGTTTTCGCTTGATTTTTTACTATTTCTAAGCTTCGAGAGGTAGGTGGGAAGCCTTTACATATTAGCTAGTAACTACCAAACCATAAGAATCTACGGTTCTTGAGCTATATTTTGGATACACTTGGTGATTCGTGTATGCTAAGGTTTTTAGGTTATATTGATAATTTGTCACGAGGTCAAAGTCCCCCGTACGGGATTACCCCAATCACTGGGGCAATTCCATACAGTGTAATTTTTTTCTTTATTTTTTACAAAGAAATGAAGATAAATAATCCAGCCGTTTGGAGACGATTTGGTAGCCAATAAAACAAAGTAACATTCGATCATGCGTCTATGCTTCTATACTGAATATTATGTGAGCTGTAATAAATGCCTCTGAAATGTACGCCATTTCCCCGCTCTCCCCTAATATCGGATGAGTGTCGTTGAGTTGCGATGCGAAATTAGAATCGAAAGGGTCACCGAATTACGTTCAAGCGGAGTTTACTTTCGCCTCTTTTTTAAGCTATTAGTCGATAGCAATTAAACGACGATGGTGCAGTGACGCAACAGCAATGCTGAGTCACTATGGAGACGGAATTCCCAGGAATTGCATCGTGTGATACGAAAAGTCATTAAAGATAATCTCAAATTGGAGAACTAATCACAGACCGAGCGAAAACTTCGTGAATTAAGCGGATTAACACAATACTTTGAGATTAACGTGAAGAATACGACAGAATGTTTCATCTATTGGAACGTTTTGATGCGAGAAGAATATTTAGAAGAAAGAATTAACTTTGAAGAATTGGTTGAAAAAATTTTGAATTGGTTTACATCAATGTGATCGAGTGAACGTACGGAAATAAGGGAGACGAAGGTTTTCGAAAAGTTTTCATCATTTGGTAGACACCCGAGGCTTTCAAAATAAGTAACACAGAGGGAATGAATTGCATGTTCGCTCTGAAATACAGGCAATTCAAGATGCACTTGTGTGGAGTGAGTTGCATAAGATTGAGGCAAAATAAGACAAATCAAGGAAGGATATGGATTTCATTTCATCAAAATGTCCGCTTGGAGTAAATTCTATTCTTCTCCTCTAAATGTATTTATATCGGAGTGAATCGACGCAAACTCAAAATATTCAGTGCATCAAGACTTCATTCGCTCGTGAATGAATCACCAGACAAACTGTGACAATGACAAGTCAATACAAACGTCATCAATCGACTGAAATCTGGATTAAGAATTCTCATTGACGAACAAGAATCAAAATTATTTTAATACATATTGATAATTTATTAAATAACGATAAGAAAGCAAGGGATATAAAAATATGAATTTCTTCCGATTGGACAAGAGGAGTGATTATGAAAGGAAGTTTAAAAAAACAGCTCCAATTAATGCATTTACGACAAAGCACGAACTAATCAGAAGCTAATGAAACATTAAATAGCAAACCAGGAGATGCTTCTACAATATCTGATTGTGTATTAATTGTATAAATAAGGACGATTCTTCCAAAGCCTATTCATTCGTTCCATTCTATTGAATGGCTTCCGAAACAAGGCACAACATCTGCATATAATAACCAGATATTGCAGGAAACGAATGAACACTCACCGAATAGGAATGATAATTGTTTTTTTTTTAATTTACTGCAAGAATGAAGTCAGAAGAAATACACATGACTATTATTTCAGTACAGATTTAAAACGTTCCTTAAGCCAAGGAGCTGACACAGTTACCAGAGGAGGGAAACTCTGAGAAAACCATTGTTCTGATGAGAACACCCAATACATACAAGTGTGTTCTGCCTTTCAGTAGGTTCACGTGCATCCAAAACCCCCTATTCAATGCCATTCAATATACTTCCTTGTACCCATTCATTAATCCAACATCTTTATCTTCCCCTCTGTTTTTCCTCCTGAATTCCACCCTCAATTTCAGTCATTAGCAGCCACTCTCCCCTTAATACTTGACCCACCCATTTCCAACGTTGATGCTTAATCTCTTCCATTAACTTCAATCCTATCAACCCAACTTACTTTTTCCATTCCACACCAATTCTACATCTCAAATGTCTGTTTGACATCTTTCATAATGTCCGCAATTCGTACCAATAAATCAAATCATTCCACACCAAGGACTATACCAATCTGTTCTTGATTCCCTTATCAAGAACCTTGGTCAACAATTCCCTTCACTTCATCAATGCTTCCCTGGCCAGGGCTATTCTTTTACGAAATTAATCATTGAATCTTCCATTCCAAGAAAGAGTACTTCCTAAGTATAAAAATTTATCCACCTGGTCTAGTTTTTCCACATCCACCCTTTTTTTGAAAGTAGATTTCTATCGTTTAGTGAATCACATTACTTCCATTAAGTTTCATTCCAAACTCACTTCCTTCATTGTTAAGAGCATTTAAAAATTTTCCAAACTCTTTTTATAATCAATAGCTTTGTTGTCTGCATACCTTACAGACTTCATTACTTCCCCACCAACTCCCTTCTCAATTTCTTCCCTGGCTTCTTTCACCATTTCCTCTTCATATGTATTAAAAAGCGTTGGTGACATGGGACACCCATGTCTTACCCAATTCAGCCCAATCCAATTCCCTATTAGCTGTCCTTATGCAGGCTGTTTGATCAGATACAAATTCTAAACCATTCTTTCCAGTCCAGCTCAAATTCATTTAATATCTACACCAGGTTTGGCCAATGGACTCTATCTAAAGCCTTTTCAAACTCCACAACACATACATCCTTCTTAAATTCCACGCTTTGTTCTTCAATTACTCTCATAACACCAATTGCATCCATCGTTCCTTCCCCTCTCTGAAAACAGAACTAGTCTTCTCCAATTTGCAATTTTTCACCCTATCCATCAATTCAGGACCCAAGCAGCGTGAGAGATAATGTTAATTGTTTGGTGATTCCGACATTCAGTAGCGTTGTTCTTTTTCTCTATAGGAATCAAGATAGTTTTGGTAATATCCTCTGGCCAAACCCGTTCATCGTAAATCTTCCTAATTAAATCGTAAAAACATTACTCATCCTTGTCCCCCAAGTTCTGAAGAAACTCCACTGGGATCTCATCAATCTCAGTTGCTTTATTCCTTTTCATATCCCATAATGCTCGTTCTATTTCACTATCTACATCCCAGGCCCAGCGTTGGCATCTTCAACTTCTTCCTATTTCTATGCTGGTAGATTTCATATTTTTCCTATACCATTTCTCAACGTATTCCTTCCATTTTCCCCTTATGGTGACTGGATCCCTTAATAGTTTTCCCTTGCTGTCTTTAACCGTTACCATCCTATTACTAATTTTATTCCCCATACCTTGATTTACCTTTATGTACATTAGGTGGGTCTTATGGCTTTCCACCAGATTTTATATTTCATTATACCACCCCTTCCACCACTGTTCCCTCGCCTTATTTGTTTCCCTTCTTAGTTTGCTGTTTAGTGCTCTGTACATTCTGTTCCCACGATCGGTGTTGTCTCTTTTTCATTTCCTTCTTTCCTCCATGTTATTTAACATTTCTCCCTTTACCCATGGTTTCTTAATTTTGGTTTGTTTTTCCCTCCCAACTGTTATTTGAGCACTATCCTTGATACAATTTTTAATCTTTTTCCATTCCTCTTTAGTAATTAGTTTCCTTACTTTAAGATCAAGAGCCTTGCTGACCACGTCTTGCAATTCTTTAGCCTTCCCATCCCTTACAGCTTCTAAATTTCATTGTGGTATATGTTTTGGCCAAAAGATTTTTTTTAATTTTAACATCATGATCAGAAAGCTGTGTGTGCAAGAAAGTGTTTGTGAAAAAAGTGAAGTGCAAATTCATAAAGTGGGTGTGATCGAGCAACTGAATGATGATGTGTGGGCAGTTGACCTAATTGTGAATGGTGTCACAACTCAATTTGAGGTAGATACAGGCGCTCATTCAACCTGTATGACTTATCAAAACTGGTGTCAGTATTTTCCCAAAGAAAACTTGCGTAAAGCAAACACCAAAGTTGTTAATTATGACAACTCACCAGTGAAAGGGAGTGTGTATTTTGTGAAAGGAAAAGTGACTGTGGGAATTGTGAAACATTGTTTACCTTTGTATGTCGTAAAGCTCTACTGTACTTGGTAGAAATTGGTTAAAATTTCTTCCATTAGAAAGTGTTGTGTCAGTACATCAGCTGAAACAGTTAGAAGTGTTTCGTCCTGAAATAGATTCAGTGGAGATACTCAAGGGAGCGTATCCTGAGGTTTTCTGTAGTAAGCCAGGGACCCTTAAAGGGGCAAAGGAAACCCTAGTGCTGAAGGAAGGGGCCCAACCAGTATCCTTGCAAGCCAGGTCTATCCCTCTTGCCCATCAACCCCTGGTTGAGGAGAAAATAATTAGAATGGTAGAAGAGGGGACTCTCATTAAACTAACTGAGGGAGTGTTAGCTAAAGCCAGGTGGGCTACACCCATTGTGCCAATTATTCAAAAGTCACCCCTTAGAGTGAGAATTTGTGGGCATTTTAAAACGACTGTCAATCCTAACTTAGTCATTCCTAAGTATCCTTTGCCAAAGATAGATGAAATTTTTGCAAAAATAGGAGGAGGGGAAAAGTTTACTAAACTAGACTAAAATAGTGCCTACTTACAACTAGAAATGGATGAAAAATCACAAGATCTCCAAACTGTTGTAACACCATGGGGTTTGTATTGTTTTACAAGACTTGCTTTTGGTATTGCTTCAGCACCAGCAATATGGCAGTCAAAAATGGACAACATCCATTCAAGGAAAACATCTGTTATCTTGATGATACCATAATCACAGGTAAATCTCCAGCTGAACATTGATTCCATCTAGTAGTTCTAATAGAGAGATACAAAGCTGCAGGTTTAACAGTAAGTGAGAGTAAGAGTAATTTTTTTCAAGATAAAGTTGAATATTGTGGACATATAATTGACAAAAATGGGTTGTATACAACAAATGAGAAAATTGTAGCAGTGCAACAGGCACCCAAACCAAAAAATTCAAAACAAGTTTTGTCATTTTGTGGAATGTTGAATTATTATGGAAAATTCTTACCTAACTTATCTGGAATTCTCAAACCTTTGTATAAATGTGCCAGTAAACCTAAGTTTGAGCGGGATAAACAATGTGATGTAGCATTTAAGGAAGCCAAAGGTTTATTAACATCTCCTAGAGCACTATGTCACTATGATCCAACTTTACCCTTAATCTTAGCGTGTGATGCAGCTGAATGGGTGCTTGCCTATCCCAAATTTTCTCTGATAGTTCTGAAAAACCCTTAATGTTTGCTAGCTCTACTTGGGCTAAGTCAGAACAAAATTACTGTATCTTGGATAAGGAAGCTCGAGCTATTGTATGGGCAGTAAAAAAGTTTGATTTGTATCTAAGGGGATGCCATTTCACCTTAATCACAGATCATAAACCTTTAATTCATAACTTCAGTCCTACAGCTTCACTTGCTTCAATTAGTGACAGAAGGCGTCAAAGGTGGGCTGAATTTTTGTCTCAATATGATTATGATATCCAGTACCGTAAGACCAATATGAATTTTAATGCTGATTGTTTATCCAGATTACCTGTACCTAGCCTAGTTATAACGCTACCTGATGATGTTTTACAAGTTAATTTTTTATTGCTAGATAGTGCTCCTATCACAGCTAAAGAAATTGCTAAACAAACTGCATTAGATAAAATATTGTCAATAGTATTAAATTGTGTGAGAAATAACCAATGGCCAGACCCTGTAGCAGAAATCCTCAAAGAGTATGCTAAGCATAAAAATGATTTCTCTATCGATAATAATTGCATTGTATGGGGAGGGAGAGTAGTAATACCAACTTGTCTGAGATCTCAAATGCTACAAGAAATTCACACTGGTCATTTGGGTATAACAAAAATGAAATCCCTTGCCAGAAGTTTCATATGGTGGCCTGGACTAAATAAGGAAATAGAGAAAATTACTAATGAATGTAGTGGATGTTCTAGCATAGCCATATCACCGGCAAAAGCTCCTTACCATCCATGGGAATGGCCAAGAGATCCATGGGAGAGGATCCATATTGATTTTGCTGAATTCTCTAAAACAATGTATTTGATTGTAGTAGATGCCTTCAGTAAGTGGCCTGAAGTCGTTAAGATGGCATCAACAACCACCACTGCATTAGTGGATGCCCTCATACCAAATTTGCTAGATTTGGTCTACCTAGAGTCATTGTGTCAGATAATGGACCTCAACTTGTGAGCCAAGACTTTGAATCTTTTTGTACCAAAAATGGGATTCAACATATAACTACTGCGTCCTAATTCAAATGGCCAAGCTGAAAAAGATGTTCATAGTATTAAGCATGCTCTAAAAGCTAGTCGCTTTGATGATACCTCTAGCATAGATAAACTTCATACGTGGCTGTTAGCTTATCGTCCTACAGATCATGCCACCACAGGACAGAGTCCATCCATGCTAATGTTAAGACGAAATGTAAGAACCCGACTGAGTCTCGTAAAATCTTTTGATAGTCAACCTAAGATTAAACGTAAGTTAATCCCTGATAAGACACGTTCTTTTGAAGTAGGGCAGAATGTCAGATTAAGACATGGCAACAATTCTGATACATGGGACACCAGAGTCGTGCTAAGTAAGGAAGGAAATGTCATGTATGTGGTGAAAGACTCCAGTGGAACTGTTTGTAGGAAACATGTTGATCAGTTATTGTCCTCCAGTTCTCAAAGTGTCAGAAGTCAATCTGAATTTAATTTTGATGTAGACTTTGGATCTGACAAGGATGAACCTACAGAGACTGAAAATCAGCAGAACCCTGATGTACATGTTGAACCCGTCCAAAGAGACATGCCAAATCCAGTTAATGTGACCTCAGACGCTCCAGTCTTGCGTCGTAGTACCCGGGCTCGGAAAAAGCCTGAAAGACTAGATTTGTAAGTTAGTTTGTAGTTTTCATTAGCTTAGAAGGGGGAATTGTGGTATCCTTAGTTCATTTGTTTTATATGCTGCCTATGTTAACCCTTATGTTGGCAATGATTATTTTGTTTGTGTTGGTACTACTGCCAGTATAGCATTTTGTTCTCTTGTTCTTATCATTTATCTTTTGTCTTGTATGTACCTGCATGTGTTCAGCATGTGAATAAAGAACAACAAGTATAGAGGAAACATGTGTATTAATTATCCTCTGATAATTCGTGAAGACCGAGACATAACAAGTCAAATTCTAGGATTTTTTGCATAAAACTCTAAATATACATCAATAATTGATATTTAATACTAAGAATAGTATTTAACAATCCATATGAATGGCAATGTTTTATATGATCAATTCTAATTAACTAAAAAATCAATTAAAATATGAAGTATTTCACAAATTCTAGCAATAATTATCCCCATTCAATTGAAAACCAGCAGTTTAATTAATTCATTTGATCAATTTGATAAATATAAACAATTGGGCCAACAAGCGAGAAACTTATCTACTTTGTTTAGTAAAATAGTTAGCAAAGGGTTCCACCACAATGTATATCAAGTGAGACAATTTCATTAATAACTTAAGTCTTATTAGGAGGGCTATAAACGCAATTATTCTAGAAAGAATGGTTTTAAAAGAGTGAGCATAGAGCTTTTAAATAAGAATCTGCCATCATACTAATCAGTAATTTGAAAAAGAGATTTTTAGCTCTGAATCCACGCAATCAAAATAAAGTTATGCCTCTTATCTTTGGTGATGTCAACAAAGTAAGAAATTATTGAAATCTAACCAAAAATTAAAATATCTATGACAGACAGAACTTTTCCCTACTCTCTTCATTACCTCAGGGCATTGTTTTTATCAGAATTGTTTCAGCAGTTTAAAATTGTGTCACTTTGCTATAAGACAGTTCTTTTGCTTCGAGTATTAGACATGATGTTTAGTTCTGAAGATTTTTCAACATGTGTACCTCTTTTAATTAATGTGTATTGAAAGTTAAAACTAATCTTGTACTTTTAATTTCTAAAATTGATCCTAAGGGCCTGTAGAAATGTCCAAGGTATTGAAAACAATCCAAATAATCACATTCTCAATTTTCTACCTGACAAGAATGCAGCGAATAAATGTTTTTCACACAATCTTTCAAAAGCATCATTCAGAGGTGAAAGCAATATGATAATTTTAAGTTCTAAACTGCTTCTGTAAACTTTAAAGGTTGATATATAGTTGTAGTAATTAATAATTTAATCTATAATTAAGATAATGAAAGGAAAACTATACAAAATATCCAAAAGGGAAAACATTTCTGAGATCATAGATTAACTTCCATTAAAGAAAGGAATGATTATGTAAACTAAAACGCTATTTGAGGAGTTCACCATAGAGTAAAATCTCATTCTTTGTATCTAAAGAGAAAATCCATATTTTTTGCTTAAAATTCTTAATATACATTGCCCAGACAACACCGGATATCCTACGGATATCTGTTTCATGTCCGCTATATCCTATCCAGGTCCACTGGCATTCAGGATATCCGCCGGATCTCCCACGGATATCCAATGCCAAATGAACCCAAAAACTTCCGAATGGGTTGTCAATAGGATATTCTGTTACAGAACTACGTACATAACATTAATTAATGTATTATTGTAATAATTATTGCACTCACATTTGCACAATAAAAATGCAGTTACGCCTTCCATTAATGGAAGCCGCAACTGAATGTAAATACAAATTCTGACCGCAAAAAGTTATTTAAATAGGTTACTTAAAATTATATTATACCGAATAGACAAGACGATATATCACTCCCACCAGGGGGTACTAATTGCCCTAGAAGCAAGTAATACCTATACAATATACATAAAGGTTTACCAATATCCAAACAGTCCACATGTAATGTTGTATAGATATTACATGGATATTAACCCAGTAACCATAGAAAGTTGCAATGTAGGAGGGTGAAAAAACCATAGGAAAATATTCTTTCTAGATGCGCTTTGTGGTCCTCTGAAGCGATTGAACACCTTTCTAAGGAAAGTGTTTTTTATACACTAAGCCCATTTCTAGACTTAATATTTCAATTGTTTCCGGAGCGGCGAGTTAGAAAATACCAAAGGAAATGTGTTTCTAAGCACATTTCGAGATCGTCTAACATTCCAATTATTCGGTTTGTTCCCTTATAAGATAGAAATGCTGCTAATTTTAAAGGGTCTGATTCCATTATATTATGGAAATAGTCACAAAATACTCCAAACACCATATTCATATTTTGTGACTCTTTCCCCATTCTCAGCTATTAGCGGAAACTTCAGGATATCCATTATATTAGGCCATATTATTTCAAATATGATAATAATATTAGTCAAATTATCTATGTCTTCTGGAATGAATATTGAATATGTTAACTAAACTCCATCCGGCAAAAGAAGTCTCCATGCGAAATTTGATTTCGAATTTTAAATTCTAAAAATAAATGGTAAAATTGTTTATATATATTTGCAAAGTCATATTGACATCGTGTAACGGAGGCGGATGTCCCATCAGAATGCTTTCCGGGCTTTCTATTTCAAATGGAGATCCTCTCCACTGTTCAAAATTCGAATTCAAATTTCACGGGGAGACACGAAGGGGGGGGGGGGGGGGGCACAGCAATTTTCACGATCGAATATACAACGAGGTTTAACGGGTTTAACGGATTCAAAATGCGCATGGTGTGGATTGGTATGGATCATTGTAGATACAAGTATTTTAATGTGGCTGAACTTCTCCATTCTTCGACATACGAGTTGTAAGCGTGCTGCTGAGAACGCAAATTTGGTGAGTAAAACTTGTAAACGTACTGATTGTAGACATTTACAAAAACATCCAATGTTAGCAGATTGTCCAATATTATATTTCGCTCGTTTTCTTCAGGTTCGCTTAGAGCCTTTTATCTTCATCGTCATACATTTGTGGATGAAATTCACTCAGAATAAATAATAAGAGGAAGCTATTCAGTGAATTGACTAGAAGCGGTCGAAATAAATTATTAAAAGCTGATTTACAGCAGTGTTTGGAGACTGATGTTGAGTCGTTAGGGTACCCTATCTTTCTCAATGCTAGTGGGTCCAAAAATTGTGTGTTGGAAAATGAGGCGCACTCCATTCAAGACAGTGGGGGTGGATCAAAATCAAGAAAGAGAATAATTCTTCCTGTCTTCAGAGAGTGAAGTTGAAGTAAATGGCATTACTGTAAATGCTAAACATGCAAAGAAGAAATGCTGTGGAAATCTAAGGAGCAATGTAAGAACAGAGGAGAACAGGACCGAGTTGAGTGAGTGTATATCACTAGTTTGCTGCTATTAAAATAAGGGAGCTATTGATTGACAATTATGTGAGGTTTGATTTATCTCTTTCAGAACTGCAGGAAATATTAAGGACAATTCTCTTTGTGAAGAGAGCTGTTGTAGACATAGAACAGTGGCTAGATTCAATAGAAGAGAAAGCTACAATAGCAAAAGGTAACCCAGAACTATGAGGTGGAAGAAAAATTTATTGGATTGGAATTTCCACTGGGAACCCAAGAGGAGTTGGATACAGCAGAAGAAAAAATGAAAGATGTGGGATTTAGAAAGATGTTGGTAAGATTAATGTTCATAAAATAAAGCTAGATAAAATATTAATCAACTGGAAAAGTCTGATTAATGTGTACTTTATGAATTTAATTGCAAGTGTCTGAGTTGTCCTTCATTAGAGGGAACACTGCTAAGGACTTGATTGTACGTATTCTCCGGCATGTCATGGCAGACAACCTGTCTGCCAGTTATGGTTGGGTTGGGAATAAAAAGAAAAAAGTATTCTCTGAACTCAGCTTGAAGACTGCAGTTTTTGGTATGCATTGCTTTAAAATTCATAAGTAGTAAAATAAATTCTATTCCTGGTACGGAATTTAAAAAAAAAAAACTTAAAATTTGAGATCTGTTTGTCTAGAAAGTGTCTAAAATTTTGAAGGGTTTAAAAATGTAGGGATTTGCGAAACAGAATTTAGGCATCCATGGTGTGTGTGAAAATGTGTACATTTTCATAGTACTAAGAAAACATGCAGAAATTTATTAGAATTAAGTTAGATTGTATGTAATGTATAGATGAAATACTCCACATATTAATGACATTTCAGAAATCACTAATTTATGAAAACTATTGCAGTTATTTTCAGGGTGATCTTTATTTATTTGTATCAAACTATAGTTATTGTTCATAGAAGAATTGGCATTCTGTGTCCCATTGTCACAGCACTTCATTTGTTCTTCACAATGAGTTATACCATTGATATTATTTCAATTACTTCATTTTAGCTTGTCCTATTCCTAACATAAAGACTAATTAAATGGTAATTTGTATGTACATGCTGTCAATAGCATGTAATGGGATTTGTTCTCTTCTTATAGATGCTGTTCCGCATTCCAAGGGGGAATTCTCTTCTCTTCAAAATACTTGGAAAATTATGTGAAGGATTGGTTACTAGTGTATTACTGGACAACTTTTTTATCCAAACATGAGCAAAAGGTATGAGCAAAATGAGGTAGTGTATGAAGGAAATAATGCAAGAGCATGTATGAAATATTATTTAAATGTTATAAAAGTAAAATATTTGGGATAAAGTATACCAAAAAGCAAATAATTAAAAATGTCAATTAATAATTAGTGTGAAAAGCAGAAGGCTGAAACCTTGAAGGCCTTCTTTCTTCAAGTTGTGGCCTAATGCCATTGAGGCATGCTGATGAAATACATATTATAATTACCGTGGAACTAAGAGAGTTAACCTGTTGCAATGACTTTTATGTATAGCACTATTTCCATTATTCATGACGTAAGTCAGACAATATCTCACCTTCTCATAAAATATTATGGAACAAAAAACTTTTGGCGTGGAAATCCAAGTGATGGGAATAAACATCTTCAATCTTGCAAATAAATTCAAAATATACCTAGTTCATTTTAAAAAGGAAATGAAAAAAATTCTTGAGTTCTTGTATCTATATTTTTGTTTTCATTCATTTATATAATTCTAAATAGCCCTTTTCCGGTCTTTATGAAAATGTTTAAATTATATATAGCAAGTTACAAAATTGAATGCCGAAGAAGCAATCTTGAAATATGCAAAATACACAAATGATTCACTCCAAAGGTTTCCTACATAACAACAATCAATAATAAACCAGTAAGGAAGGTATTTAACATTTTGCCACATTAATCTAATGTCAGTTATTTAGCTCTTTTTACTGTGTCTACCTCAAAAGGAATTGCATAAGGGGCAAATAACTCTGTGACTGCTTTTTTTATAATATTTCCTTTTACTTCTATATTGTAGGGCCCAGGAAAATAACCAGTTGCAGTGAGTAAGCTTGGCTGTAAGGCAGACAACTTTGTAAAAATATCATACATTTGTAATAGAGGGAAAATAAATTTTTTTGAAATGTAAATTTGTTTTTTTTTATAATCAGCAGTCACTAGTTAATGCATTCATTCGTCAATGGTTACTACTCCCATCAATTCATCTATAGGTGCCATTGGAACTCTTAAGTCCTTCTACCATGGTGATTAAAAACTTTCATTTTTGATCACCATGGCGAGTACCTGCGAAAGTTTTAATGAAACATCCTTCCCAGGGGCGGATCCAGGCACTAGACATCGAGGCACTTGCCTAGGGGCCTCCACCATCTGGGGGCCTCCACCACTTGAGAATTTTTTTTTAATAATACGTATTTGTTCTCATGTATAAAAACACAAGCTAGAGTTTCCCCAGTATAGCAAAAAATGCGGCCGTAATTCAAATGTATATACTGAAAAATGAAAAAATGGCCGTAAAATCAAATGTATATACAGAACTTGTATGTAATTCCATGACCATTTATAATAAATAGGAAATGTTGGATTTCTCCGCCTTTAAGTGGGCCTCCACCAGTTATTTGCCTGTGGGCCCTCGCACCCCTTGATCCGCCCCTGATCCTTCCACCTTGTAAATGTTGTATTTCATGTGAAGGAATCTTTTTGGTATATATTCTTGCAACAAAATGCATGAAATATCATTAATATCTGATACAGTCATTTAATGGATATCCTGCGGATATCGGATTTTGGGACATATGGATATCCTACGGACATCCGCGGGATATTGCCGGTTGCTCATCGGACATCCATGGGACATACGTAACGTCCGTCGGACATCTGTTGGATGTCAATGTGTTGTTTGGATCGCTATTTGGAACTTGGTACCACAAAAAATTAATCACTACATTGTTTCAATGATTAAATAACAATAAATTTCATATAGAGAGCAATCCTAATGAACAAGTATGCTATTAAAAAGTGAAGTCTTAAAAAATTTTAGCTTTTCTTATTTGCATGGATATAAAAGACAACAATAGTGAATATGATCCGATTAATCTAAATGATTGATCCAAAAAGCAATATAAATTTATCAGCTTAGTTAAGTTAAAAAAAGTTTTGAATTTGAATAATGTTTTGAAAGAGACTATAACAATAAACTCATTTCGCAAAGGCTGGCAAGGACATGTCTAAAGTTTTTGTAATGTTTTCGTTAGTAGGATTTTGCAGCAATATTAAATAAGAGAAGTTTTGTAATGATTTTGTTAGTAGGATTTGGTAGCAATATTAAATAAGAGAAGTTTTGTTTTTGTAATGATGTTGTTAGTAGGATTTTGCAGCAATATTAAATAAGAGAAGATTTTTTAACTAATAATTCTTGAAAATATTTCCATCACACTAGTCTCAATGTTCAAATAGAAATTTCAGAATATGAATCTAACTAATCAATAAAGAATGTATGAACTCATCTATGGATATGCCAACAAAGTTTCAAAATTATTGAAATCTATCATTAAAAAAAGAATTAAATATCTGGTAAATACAAAACATTTCCTTCAACTGCTCTGTATATCTACTAAAAATAAATTAGCATGGCTGAAAAAGGGGATCTAATCAGAAACAATCAAAATTGACTGTATTTTTGGAGGCCTATAAATTGAATATGAACTAAAAAAAACTGTAATTACTTTTAAAAAATTATTTCATCACGCGTGTCAGAAGTTGTCATTTTAAAATTAATCTCATTAAATAATCTTAAGTAAAATAAGTTTAGATGAAGAATTCAATTCAACTTGATTGAAAGAGGTAAACATGATGAAAAACATTGTTAATACTTGGAGAAATAGTATTGTCTAATACTTGGAGAAAAAAAATATTCATTGCAAAGTTAAACAAATTTTGCATTGAACCAGAACAAAAAAACATTGAAGATCTGCACCATTGTTGATATATTCAAATGAAAGAGGTTTTGATGTATTATTAGAGAAAAAAACCAAAATTGTCACACTCTATAAGAATAAATATTAAATTAAAGATTAACATTAAATGCCATAATAACTGAATCAAGAACTACTGTGTTTCCAAAACATCCCTCAAAAGATAATAGAAAATATCGAAAGCCATGAGACAAAATAACATATAACCTACCTAACAAGCTAATGATTTCAACAAGGAGCCACTAATTCATTCTTAAGTTCATCATCATTAACTGTGAATATCGAAATCTATTTTCAATGTTTAAGAATCAGAAAGAACAAACTTAATTACAGAATAGGATCATCAAATCTTAACTTGAAAATCAAGAAGTTTATAAGAGATATTTATTAAGTGAGATAAAAATTAAAAAATATATTTACAATCATTCAATGAGAAGTAGTTTATCTCAATTTAAGATACCCTGTATTTACAAATCTAATTCAATAGTAAGAATTTTAAGAAACAATCAAGATACAAAGCTTTCCTTGGGTACTATTTTAACGAATGAGAATTTAACTTAAATTATGTTATGTTCCACCTCATTTTCAAGCTTTTGGCTACAAAAACCTTTATTCTTCACTTTACTTAGCATACAAGTACTCAAAATTTACAGATTGTAATCATTAAATTATTTAGCCAGCTATTTCAATAAAGATCCTGCAGTTATTATATTTTCGTATGTTTGCAAAGACAACATCAGAAATATCAATGAACTGCAGCAATGAATGAAGAATGAAATCAAAGGGTAAACTGATTTTGTTTTTGGTATAAAATTAAAAAAAAACTATTGTTACAAGAGTCCCCTTTCTTTATTCACTTAACTGTAAGTTAAAGTGATGTCTATTAGTCAATGAAAAATGTTTAAAATAAAATCCTCCTAATGAATGAATAACTATATGAACACCTGCAATAAGTTTTTAAAATGTATAGCTCTAGAGATGAAAGCATGTCCCACCGATAAACCGATGTCCCACGGACTGTGCTGTATGGGTCTAGAGATGAAAGCATTATCTTAATTTAGATGCTACTAAACCTGTTCCTTTGCCAAGTTTCTTAGCATCCCACATTGGCAACAATTTACTTTGGGTACCATGAAATAATTAAAAAATTACTGATCATATTTAACAAGCACAAATACATTAATTTGTCTAACAGTTTTAGATATTTCCTTCCTTACTACAAAAATTCCTGAAAAATAAAATTGATTAGGCATCATGTAAGAGCACATCTCCAAGTGGTGATGTGAAAAGAGTTTAAAATGTTTACATTACTGAGTTTAAAATGTTTACAGGGCCTAAGTCACGAATTGAAATTCAATACTGAATGAAATATAGTCAGGCTGATGATATTATCTATGTTTACAGTTTGAAAAGTTACTGCAAGTTTGGAAAAATTATTAGCATTGGATAGCAGAAAAGAAACTAAGCAGTAGGGCAGTATGTAAATTAAGTAATGTAAGTATGTAATTGTAAATTGGGCAGATGACAGGATATCAAACACCAATAAACTAAAGAAATGGCCTGAAACCTTGACTCAATGTATTAAAAACCAACTAGAGTTACACGAACATCAAATACTCTTATAGATGTTGTTTTACTAATAGAGAGAAAGTTAAATTTCAAGTGAAGCCTAAACCAGCGATATCAGACGATGCAATGATTGACCTAGGTCCATAGTCCAAATAAGTCTGCGAAACCAAATAAATCAATAGGGATATATAAAGAAATGAATGTGGACAAAATATGCGAGGAAATATAAGTTGTCTCACTGGCTGTAAGAAGAAGCACCACAGTTACACATCGGAGAAATAAGTAAGAGCCTAGACCTTGGTTCAATGTAGAAGTCAAGCTTGACTAGCAAGATTTGAAGAATCGAGTTACTTATTATAAGGATTTCCAATTGAATAAAAAAGAAAGACTTGGTAATGAGGTGGTTACAGAGGAAGAGAAAGAAATATCAGGGCGGAAGATATGAAGCAGTACGTGTACTTAAAGTGGCATAAAAAGTTGATTCATGGTGTTAAAGTTGGTTCACAGACGATGTGCAAATCAATGGAAACACTTATTTCCAACAACAAAACAATAACTATATATATATATACATATATATATATATATATATATATATATATATATATATATATATATATATATATATATATATATATATATATATAAAATAGAATGTGTAAACAGCTGTTCAATTACATACAAGAAAAAGGAATATTGTTCCATGAACTATTGGGATATGCTTTTTATCTAATACATCAATGACATTCCTACAGCTGTTAGGAATTGTAAACTATTTTTATTTGCTGAGGAAGTGTTAATACTTATGATAGGTAAATATTATATAGATGTAGTAGAAGCATTGAATTGTCAACAATGTAGCAAATTAGATGAGTGTAAATATTTAAGATTTTTATGGAGAGTAACAAATGATTGTTTAATATCTTCAGAACTCGGAATAACTTTCTATAGAATACGTAATAAGCAATTAGATGCATTATCAAAAAGAATAATTAGAGCTGAAATAGATAAAATTGAATAGGAACACGGGAAGTTGCGGAGGAACCTTCTGAAATATATAACAAAGAGCACTTCCTATAGGATTTAAAGATGAGACCAATTCACAAATAAATATGAGGATGAGATAAAACCCAATTTCTATACAAGAACATTTTCGTGGCTGAAGAAGATCCAAAGAATAGATCTGCTGGTAACGAAAAGTTTAACTGAATTGAAGGCGTCATAGAAAGAATCTTTTCAAACATTGAAAACAATGGCTTAGAGATGTGTTTCACAAAGAAAATAAAAAGCACCATCTTCTAAAGTTTTCAATAAGGAAACAATGACTTACAGTTGTATGTTGTTTGCCAGCATGCAGACTTTGTACTGCTAACCACTCACTTCACACAAAACACACAAGAATAAACTTCGCTTCAAGACACAATGAAGAAATTACGTTAAATCCCTAGTTAAATCAAACCAAAAGGAATTCACAGTTTTTGTTCACCGCAAATAATGGCTAAGATTCACAAAACAGGAGCTGAGGCACGATGGGCTGAAGTATGAGGAAGAAACCTTTTCTTTCTTAAACACTTCTCAATATCTTCACAGATGAATGACGCAACATGCAACTATCAGTGGCGTTCCTCTGACTCGTACATAAACTGTTAAAAAATAAAAGGAATTCTTCGTAAATAAAGTTGAAATACAGATGCATTAATTAAATATACTTTACCAAACCTCTATTTTTTATAGTTACTTTAACCAGGTTCGCTTAAACAAAACGAAATCCTATCTTACAACTCACTTTAAAGAAAAAGCTTTCGGAACGGTGGGACTACGCGTGGTTAACATAGTTTTATTCCATTCGTTTTAGCGATTTATAATTCAAATATTTCTCTTAATTGAGAATGATTCCTCCAAGAAGTACTACGCCATTCATTAGCATACTATTTATTTGCAGATATTAATTTATGACCATTAAGAAAATGATTTTTCATGCCTTGGTAGGATTTGGCCATTACACGAAGGAAATGTAAAGAGGGGGAAGGCGGGGTTCCGGTACACTTGTCCTCACGTCACAGCGAAGCACGTATTCCATGAGGAAGCGGAGGACGGCTGAGGGCTCTCCCCTGCAACCCCTAACTCCCGAGGAATAAATGAGGGGAAGAGGTACCGGAATCAAATAGAGAAACTTCGCCCAATTGGAATGCTCTTCGCGGTTGCGTTAGGTCACGGCAGTTTTCAGATAGGATGTTTCCATAACTGCGCAACGTCTTCTGATTGATATTGACTTTGACCATTGATTAAAATAAAAGAATGTACTTTTTACAGGTTCAATATTCACAGGGATTTTAGAGGAATGATATAATTTGAGTAAAATTGATGCATTTGAGTAACAGAGACTTTTTCTTACTCAGTGCAACGATACAATAATGAATGAATTTTTCCTAAATATCTGTCATCCGCGGCTCTAAATTGCGAATTCAATCATTCTACAAATATCTTATAAATACTATAAAATAAAGCTCCCATCTGACAAGGAATAAGGATGGAAAAGATTTATAAACCCCCAACGTGAGGTAAGTATTTGAAGGATTGTCATTACTTTACGTATCCTCCCCAAACGCAGAGAAGAGCCACGGAAGTTGAAGGATGGTTGGCCGGCTTCGCGGCGTTGCTAAATCTCCCGTCGAATTTATTTTTCATTCATGCTGCTTTTTTCGCAAACCTCAACGACGAAAGTCTTTTTGCCAACTACTGCATGGTTGTTATAAAGAATTACAGGTTATTCTTTCTCGATACTGTATTTCGAATCCACTAACTCAGACTGTGAGGGAGTTGGATTATATAACGCGGAAGAATACTTTTCGGTGTGATCATATAATTCTTATATTCCCAATGCCATTTCTATCACTTCTTCGTAATTTACCTCTCGCTTTATGTCTTCTACCTTTGCACTTGTCTTTTCCTCTGTCTTTTCCCTTTCTTTCTACTCTCAATTACTTTCTTTAGCACTGCCTCTCCTCTCAATATTTGATCCACCCACATGATATTGAATCGCAGTCAATCAGCTAAATTCAAATAGTATAACGAATACGCCTAGAAATGAAGAGAAAATCACCTTAGTTATTTGACCTTTTAATGTATACCTCCACGTCTTTTGAGGGTAGAGGAACTCAGTTTTGGAAATGGCTTTAAAAAAGAGCATTTTCCTCCAGGAAAGTGGAGCTAAGTGGAGTTTGAGGGGGCGAGGCTGCGCGAGGTAGCGGTGGGCTTGGGAATAAACACATAAGTCTTCACCTTCGGGAACATCGAATAACTAGGAAAAAAGGTAGTTAAATGCGAATTCTTCGTACATAAATCGGAATTGAAGTGATGAGGAATTAAAGGTTTATTGTGATTGCCTTCAGGAAATGGCAAGCTCTTAGGGTTCGAATATGAACTGATAGGAATGATGAAATCCATGGAATTTTAAAGTTAGACGGTTTGTTTAGTAAACTGAGCTGAGACAGGTGGAAATTAAAGGGAATTTATGTTTTGGCAACTTTTATCAGAATAATATACTATTTATTCCTTCGGTACCACCTACTTGTATCTCAAATAAAATTTATCACTGAAACTTCATCCCTTGCGATGCATTATCAAACATTCGCACTCCGTTCATGTATGCGTATAGAGGATTATAAAAAGTTTCGTAAGGAGCTCTTAAAGAGCAGGCGATTATCTCAATTCTTACTTTACCCCACCTTATACTGGAACTGAATATCCTAAGAGGAAATATTGGTGGAGCATTAAGACGAGGTTAATACAGCGGGAGCCAGTTTACCGCGGAAGACGAAAGGTTGGGAAGGAATGCTCTAAGCCAGTCTTAACGACCGGTGGAGTGCCTAACAATATAGTAAGTCAAATTCGAATTGTTCCTACATAAATCAGAATTGAAAGGGGTGACTGATGAAGAATTAAACGCTTCTCTTGACTTCCTGTCAGGAGAAT
Organism: Sympetrum striolatum; assembly: GCA_947579665.1. Lineage (NCBI taxonomy): Eukaryota > Metazoa > Arthropoda > Insecta > Odonata > Libellulidae > Sympetrum > Sympetrum striolatum. The sequence continues at coordinate 89,378,929 of OX388346.1, forward strand.
GAAACTCAGTTACACTCAGTAAATTCTACGTAGTTTCTACTCGTGAACGAATAAGGTTTTTATAATGACTCAGGATTATTATCCAAATTCATCTTCATTGTATGGGTGAAAAACTATGAAACATGCTGCAGAATGAAATAAAATCCTTAATTACTAATCATTGACTTCTGAAAGTTCACCGGGTATGAAAATGAACACGAAGAAACGATAACAATAAAAAACATTTGAAACTTAATCGGCCGGAGTGAATTGAATCAGATTATTTTCTGGCTAACAGACGATATTAATGACTACGAAGTATTTCCTAAAGATTTTAAGATTTATCGAAAGGACCGTCAGGATAAAGTGGGTGGAGGAGTATTTATAGCGGTTAAAAGTTCTTTACGGAGTAATTCACATACGTATCCCAACAGTTGCATCGAGAGCGTATGGTGTACCATTAGTCAGCCAAATAAACCCAATCTACATGTATGTGCTTTTTACTGGCCTCCCAACTCTTCGCGTCATGTTTTGCGTAACCTAAACGATGAAATAAATTTTTACTCGCGTAAAAACAACAATAGCATAATGATAATTGGAGGAGATTTTAATCTTACAGACATCGATTGGCAAAAGCACGTAGTCAAGAAAAGAGCTCGGGACAATGACTCCTGTAGGACCCTGTTAAATCTAATACAAAAAAATTCATTACACCAGATAGTCAAAGAGTCTACCAGGGAAATAAGCATTTTAGATCTTTTTCTTACGAATACCCCCGAACGAGTATCTAACACATCTGTTTGCGATGGAATATCCGATCACAAAGCCATAATTATAGATTTCGACCTTAACTTGGTAAGGCACAGAAAACCTAAGCGCAGAGTTTATCTTTACCCGAGAGCCGATTTCGAAGGATATCGTAGTAAACTCATGTGCGATTTTCCGAAGTATGAAACGCGCGCGATATATTTAAATAACGAGGATACGTGGAACCTCTTTGTAAGAACAATGCGTGACCTAATGGATACATTTGTACCCTCGAAACTTTCAAATCAAATTAATGAACCTAGATGGTATAATAAGGAGACTAGGAGAGCACTAAAGAAACAGAGGCGTTTGCATTCCAAATTAAAAGCCGCTGCGAGGCAACCGAACAGTATCAACACAGATCAAGTAAAGAGCGAACATAAGGAAGCAAAGTCGGAAACTAAACGAATTATGCGAGATGCCCTCCGTCAATATAAAAAGAAGATTTTATGCGAACACTTGGAAGAGAACCCAAAAGCGTTTTGGTCGTACCTTCGTGAGGTCCAAGGTAAAGAGCAAACTGTTGGTTCATTAAAGGATACTAGCGGTAATATAGTAAACGATGCTAAAGGCAAATCTAATATCTTGAATAATTTTTTTCGAAGCGTTTTCACGTCTGACGATGCATCAAATACTCTCCCGAATGTTGATAAACCTGAATCGATGTCGAAAATCACCTTCAGAGAAGACGGCATCATTAAACTATTGCAACAGATTAAACCGAATAAAGCTCCGGGTCCTGAAGACATACCGGCTCGAGTGTTCAAGGAAGTTGCGGAGAGCGTAGCACCTTTTCTTAAAGTTATATTTGACAAGAGTATGAGCGAAGGAAAGGTTCCGAAGGATTGGAAAATTGCGAATGTCACGCCAATATTTAAAGCGGCTCTAACGACGATCTAGCTAATTACAGGCTAATCTCTAACATCACTGAGCGGTAAAATTATGGAACATATAATAGCTAATGGGTTTCTCTTTAATGGGTTTTCTTGAAACGTCCAATTTCATAATTAGGAATCAACATGGTTTTCGTAAGACTCGTTCTTGCGAGTCTCAGCTGGCTTTATTAGTACACGATGTTCTAAACTCTGCTGAAAAAAATAAGCAAGTCGATGCGATATTTCTAGATTTTCGGAAGGCTTTCGATAAGGTACCTCATCATAAATTGCTGTACAAATTAGAAGTTGCGGGTATCAATGCAGAAGTTATTAACTGGATAAAAGACTTTCTCACCGATAGGGAGCAACGAGTAGTACTCGATGGTATTAGTTCCAACTTGGTTAAGGTGACCTCGGGCGTCCCTCAGGGCAGTGTAATTGGACCATTGTTATTTTTAGTATACATCAACGATCTCAGCAATCACATTGAAAGCAATGTTAGGATATTCGCAGACGACACAGTCATTTACAGGGAAATAGATAGTTCAGAGGATAGATTAACCCTTTCGAATGACTTAGATAGAATTATGAACTGGTGCGATGATTGGCAATTAGAGCTTAATGTAGAAAAGTGATCGGTAGTTAACTTCTTCGAAAGAAAATCTATAATAAATGATTATTCTTATAGCCTCCGAGGGGTAAACCTAATGACAGTGGAATCGGTAAAGTATCTTGGAGTAACTCTCACGAATAATCTATCATGGAGTACCCACATCCGAAATATATGTGGAAAAGCACTTAAGAAACTCGGCTTCGTCAAAAGAATAGTCGGTAGGAGCGAAGAAAAAGTTTGCGAGCGATGTTACTTAGCGTTAGTTAGGCCTCACCTTGAGTATGCATGTAGTGAATGGGACCCCGCCGAGAAATGTTATATTCGGGATTTAGAAATAGTACAACGAAAGGCGATACGATTTGTAAAGAATTGCTACGATAAAACAGCGAGTGTCACTCAGATGCTACAGGAAGCGGGGTGGGAATCATTAGAAGATAGAAGAAAAATTCAAAGGATAAATTTATTAAATAAGTTCAGAGAAATTACGTTTTCAGATGATGTAACCGATATAATGCGACCCCCCTGTTATATGGGCCGTTCTGATACTGCCAGAAAGATTAGGGAAATAGATGCTAGAACGAATCGTTTTAAAAATTCATTTTTTCCGCGAAGTATACGCGAAAGCAACCGTTTAGGATAATAGAGTCAAGGTGCTTGCACCCCCTGCCACAAGCCGAAAGGCGGCTTGCAGGGTTCTTACATAGACATAGACATTATTTCATCAATATTTCGGCAACTTTCAACGGATAGAAAAGAGAAAGAATGTATTATTTATTTATTCAGTTCCACTTAATGTCAGCTCCAAATTCATTCCTCCTTGTTTAGCCCTGATATATTACCAGTAATCAAATTTCGTTCATCTAAGCACGTACAAGTCTCATGAAAACGTTCGTAATGAGATTATAAGAAACCGGCAATCATCTCCGTTATTTTGTTACTCCATCTCATCTATTTTTGTTGCACTTCACGCCACGTGCTCTCAAAATTTTTAAGGCAAGCGGTGGACATTTCAAAGCATTTCTTACGTGTTGATTTGGCGAATAAATTATTTTCCCTCTCTATTGCAAGGAGTCCGGAGTGGACGATCGGATGTTTTCTCAAATGGCTCTGAGATAGAGAAAATTAATCACCTTAATTATTAATTTCTTCTAAATATCGCTCTAGTTCGAAAAAGTGGATATTACTCCGAGAAATGGTTAGTGTGATGATGAAACGATAGGGAGAAATGCTCTATGCAAGTATTTTCCTATCGGTGACACTTAAATGCTTATAGAGTTACTCGATCAGGTTGACAATGGTTTCATTTATTCGTTTTAACTATTTAGTGTTCAAATCCTTCGCTTCAATGAGAAACTATCCCCGAGAATTTCTCTACCAATCATCAGAATACTATATTTCCGTAAATATAAAATTACGGCCATAATAAAAGCGAATTTTTTGTGAGATTTGGCTGTTGGCCAAAGGAAGTGAATAGTGGGGAGGGCGTGAAAAGACGACCGAGGAAGGGTTGGCTCTATAAACTTGTAACACCTTAATTTATTTTTTACAGGTAATAAACCTTAGGAAAAGGGGATGATAATGATAGTCTATTTGACCATTTAATGTCTATCTCCAGGTGGCTTGGGAGTGCAGCTTTGGAAATGGAGATAAAAAGTTAAGTGGTATGTGAGGGGTTTGGAGTGGCGCGAGATATCCCTTGCTTGGGAAACTTGGTCGAAAAAACCTGTTGGTTCGTCGTTAACTTTGAGTGCAATTAATCACTGGGCATACAAGCCATAGTCTAATTCTTCTTAAATGATGTGGTATTGAAAAAGGGTAAGGGATGAGGCAAATGGTTTCTTCTAATTACCTACCAATAGAATGCAAATTAGTAACACACTCGAAATTCTACGTTATTTCAACGTGTGAAAAGATGAAGAATTAATACTGATATGGAGTTAATATCGAGTAACACTTCTGCTCCCAACGTAAGACTCAAAATTGATGCCAATTCTCATCTTCTCAATCTTCTCAAACAAAAATATCATACAGTGCTTGTTCGATTTGGAGCTCTGAGAGGTAAAACATGAACCCAAAGACTCGATTGGATTATGGAAATTTGCGACGGGTTCATTTAAAAACCAATGATTGCGATTCTATAATATGAATATGGAAATGATAAAATTTGATATGATGTGATAATAATGAAATTTGAAAGTTATTCGGCATGGTTGATTGACTTGGCTGAGCTAGAGGCGGAAATTGAAGCAAAACATTTCATCAATATATAACGAAAGAATTTATTGTTTCAGTCCCCCCTTGACTGCGGCAGAAATAAAATGCATCGCATTCGTATTCACAATCTGTTCATAGCATTATAGACCTGGATTTTGACGCTTTCCCACACAATGATCTGCAGTTATAATTTAACATGTTTTACATACTTTTAAAGAGCAATTATTTGTCTTTAAAATGATGAGCATTTAAAGTCGATATCGTGTTGTTTTACATAATCTGAGTCGATGTGAAACCAATCAAAACAAGGTGAGTTCGCGGATATTCTCGTCTCAGCAATGTTTACACGATTGCAGTACCACGACCATGCATCACAGAAAAACCAAAACTTCAGCAAAAGTGTGGCATATAATCCTAAATCTTGCTTTGTGATTTCGAGATCCGATCTTCATTGGTTTTTTTATAAGCATCTGAATTTAAAATCAATCTACAGTAGAACCCCGGTAATCCGGACACTCGCTAATCCGGAACCCTCGGTAATCCGGACGGTCCATTGGGAGTTATGGAAACCCTCAACTTCTTCTTGTGAACATATAAACACGTATATTAGTAACAAGAAACGAGAGGTGGACAGTCTATTTTAAAAATGTCTCCATCAGCTGCAATGATGTGATGGAGAGCGAAGTATTTCGTTTATTGTGATAATACATCCAAGTTGTGATACCTTTCTGAGACAGCATTTTTCGATTAGAGGAATGCTTAATATGTGCGAGACTAAACAACTTCGAAAGACAATAAGTTTTCAGTTGCAGCAGGGTATCACTTCTCAAAACATTACGTTCATTAAAAAGCTATGAGAGAAGAGGCGTGAAAAACAATCCTTCCCTTTGATAGACGTCCAATGAGGATGGCCATGCATGGGATATAGAGTTGTTGTTTATAAGCGAGAAAAGCTAAACAATTTTAAGCTTTAATGGCCGTGACAGAGTGGTGAGCTAAGCTCAAGTTAAAACCTCATGTGGGTAGGATATAAATTAGGTCCATTTTTCCAGTGCTATAACAATTTTGCTGAGAGACGGCTGGTCACGTGAAAAGATGAGGTACGATCCATCCCCTCAGTATAACTTGGTTCTTCCGATTCTCTGTGTCTTCGTTTTGTTTTCGCCGGTTTTTAAAACCTAAAGTGACGTCCTTTTCCGTCCGATATGATGATGACCACCCTGTAGACTCCGTCAAAATTTCTCATTCTGAGGCTTTGGCGGCACTCAGTACATCATTAAAGTGGGCCGAGGAGCAAAATTTTGAAGCACATGATAGTAGTAGGATTTTACCGATTCTAGCACAGCTACCGATTCTGGCACAGCTACCGATTCTAGCACAGCTTAGCTTAGAAAAACCTCTATCAAATGTCGAACCCTGGGGGCCCCAGAGATGGGGTGGCTCGTCGCACACGCCTTAGGAAGGTTGTGACGTTAATGAACCCCCTTCCCAGTGGTCCATACCCCCCAAAAAAGGATATTGTGATTGTAATAGCATTTAGTCTATGTATTTCTACTTGAGCGCCGAAAAGAATCGCGCTCGCCCGTGTTTGAATTCGCGCCACGCCGCGGTGCTGGTAGTTTCCACGCTGCCCGCTAGATGGCGTACGCCATTACTCTTGCTTCTCCCGAACAAACTGAGATTCGTAATAAAGATCGCGACATTGAAGTAAACATTCAGTGCATGTACTCTATTGCTATGGCGGTATTTAATCCAAAGTCCTTGTTAGAGTGTTCTAAGAAGAAAACGTTGGACGTTTATTGCAACAATTGGGTCTTTCTGTGGGAAAATCTACCAGAAACTGTTTTCGAAGACTTGAAGACTTTGTTTTGGATAAAGTGCTCTTGGGGGAAATCGTTAGACGTTCATAGGAATGATTGGGCGAATTTGTGGGGAAATCTTTGGAGGTCTAACTTGATTTCAAAAGCATACAGAACTTCTTTTACAAATATCGACTCATGGACTTTTTGTGCTCTTATTTGTATGGTTTCATCGAATGAGTGTACTTTCCCATTATGCATGCGGCAACATTTTTGGTGCATAAATTTAGTGAAATACAATAATTTAAAATGGAGAAAATATAATTTCTGTGGTGCGTGTGTTTCAGCATTAATGAATTCAAACATAATGGCTGATGGTTGGAATAAAATAAATATGCATATTAATGTTAAATATCCTAAAGATATGATATCTGAGATTCAAAGTAAGCAGAACTGGTGTTCACGTTGCCTCATGAGAGCATTATTTGATATTATGCCAACGAGCACCTGTTTAAATTGTTAAGGTTATTAAATAAAGAAAACTCATTTCTTTGTCGGAAAAGTTTATTTTATTTTATTCTATCATTAATTTATTTTTTTTTAATGTTAGATGCAATTGAATTCTTTCATCATCAAATTTCTTTATTTCTTCTTCACTCATGTTTAAATAAGTTGGAAGAAATATCCGTCTCTCCTTCCCCTCATATTGGATGACAGCTAGAGTGCCCATTCCAAATCTCGTCCTTTGATTTTCAATTTTTTTTATGAGGTATTTTTCTCCTTCTTTTAGGTTTCCTTTTTCTAAAAACTGGGCTTCTTCCTGTCTCCTTAGCAGAACAGATTTGATGTCGGCCATCTATAAAAAATGAGATAAACGATTACTTACAATATTGTTCATAACAAAGTTTTTAAAACATAAATAATCTGGCATATCAGTTTCTATGGGGCCAAATAAGGAAATGGTTAATTACATTTGAAAGTATAAAGATAGATTATGAAAATTACTTCTACTTTGTTTGTTGCAAATTGGTGTAGTTTTTTAATAGCGATGTACATTCTACAACCAAAAATTTAAAAAAGAATTAGAAAAAAATCAGCCAAAATCTATCTTTAAAATTAGTTTTAGTTGTGCTAATATACTTACTTTTAAGTTTTTCAGCAGCGGCTGGAGGCTTTCTTTGCTGTACGATTTTGTTAGATGCGTTGTCTATCCCCTCAGTAGGCTACGGATGACTATAATTCTGCTAGAAAATGCCGAGTATATATAGTGCTTTTCAGTGAAAAAATTAAGAACAGAAGAATATACACGTGCACAGAGAATGACCGCTCGTTTATGTTGCTAGGTAACTCCCTACTAGGCAGCGCAGAAAAGTGGCTAGGTAATGGGAAAAACCCGCTGCTATTGCATTATTGAGGAACTCCTTCGATGAGAGCAGATTATTCTGTGGCAGAGGCAGGTCGTAACACGTCCAAGGCCGCCGTCCATCGCATTTAATACCGTTACTCTTAGCAGAGCTCGTAGTAAAGATCGCGACATTGAATTAAGCATTCAGTGTATGTTCCGCGCCTCGCCACGGCGCTAGTACTTACTACGCTGCCCGCTAGATGGCATATGCTGTTATTCCTGCTTCTAGAGGCGAGAAAAAAACGATGAAAGTTATGTCGTTGAAACACGTCCAGGGCCGCCAAGTTTCTCATTCAGACGAAAGAATCTCGATCCACTGCAGCAGCTCGCAACGGGATTATGTATAAAAAGAGAAGAAATCTGGTTAGAACTTCAGACTGCGTTTACGTCTTCCTAGAAATATATTCGTGTGCAAGCAAATTACAGCAGCAAGCATCTCTCATTTTCGTAAGTACTCAAACTTCTTACTAAACATTAATATTTAGGTTGGAATGTAAGAAAGCGCAGTATTTGAAATAGTAATTAATTATCTTTTTTCTTTCTTACCACAGAGTAATCATTTCCAATTTTATTTTCCCATTCCTATCCTCACACCCATTCATTATGACTTCTGTTTCGGAAATTTTGAATAATTTTAAAGCTGGGATATATAACTCCGAGCATGAGTTAGAAACAGCGCTACATAATATTCATGAGCGTATAGTATTCAACGAGGATACCATAGATGATTTAAATTGTTATGAAAAAATCATAGATGCACTTGATAAATTAAAAAAAAGACGTTTCTGCTCATATTGCGAAATTTATTATAGTTTAGTTGATCCTATTATCCACGAAAATACAAATTTGCACAGAAGTCACATTATTTCCCAAAGAGGTCGAGGATTTGTTGAAGTAGAATCTGCAGTAAAATCTAGACTAAAAACATTTTGGATTACGTCCGACAATGAAACGAAAGAAGACTTTATTTCATTTTTAAATAATATTCGCAATCAATTGGTAGATAAAGTAAAGGAGCAGGTCATTGCTCATAATACAATTAAATTTAACGTAGTATTAATATGCAAATTCCGAAAGGGTGAGGATGAAGAGTTGGAGACTTCATTTAAGACGAGCAACAGACGAGTAGTACTTGCCGATCAAGTTAATGAAATCATTGATGAAACTTTTTCCAAACTTTTGAAAGAGAAATCTGAATTTCAGGCGAAAGGGTCCGGTTGGGCTTTGTCAGAGATCTTTGGATTGGAATTACGAATTAACAAGTATACCCCTCTAAGAGGTTCGACATACATTGAGCTACCAAGTAAAATTAAAAACAGAAAGGCAGTAGTAAATATTAAAAACAACGATAAATATTGTTTTAAATATTCTATATGGGCAAAAAATGTTGACAGGAATCCGCAAAGAGTTTCAAAGTACTATACACCATCATGTGACAACGGTTATCTATGGGTTTGCATAGAATACCCCGTCGCTTTAAAAGACATACCAATATTCGAGCGAGCAAACAATATTTCGATAAATGTCTTTGGGTTAGATGAGAAAAGCAACGTTTATCCAATTAAAATTGTAGACATCGAGTTACCTGATCACCGAGATTTATTATATATAACAAATGACAAAACTTCGCATTTCTGTTGGATAAAAAACTTTAGCAGACTTACATCATCGCAGTTTACGAGGTATGGTCACCATCTTCATATTTGCAAACGATGTTTTACCTATTACGTAGATGAAACAAGGTTGGAAAAACACAAGGAACTGTGCAGGGGGACTGGCGAACCGAGTAGAATCATGCTCCCAGAAGAGACTAATAAAATTTTGAAATTTACCAATCTTAATCGCTCTTTTCCAGTCCCCTATGTAATATATGCAGATTTTGAATGCCTTCTTCAAAATATTAGCACCTGCCGTCCATCGTCCCACGCATCCTACACGCACGCCACACAAAAACATGAACCATTCAGCTTTTGTTATATTCTATTAACGCCCGAAGGATGTCAAAAACCGCAATTGTATCGGGGGCCTAATGCCGCTCGTGTTTTTATTCAGAGAATGAAAGATGAAGCGGAGAGGACATTTAAATTGTACAAAAACGTTGTTCCCATGAAGCCGCTAACCTCAGAAGAAGAGACAGATTTTAAAAACGCTGCTAATTGCCACATTTGCGGGAAGGAATTAAATGCGGACCGAGTTAAAGATCACGATCACTTGACAGGTAAATATCGAGGACCCGCACACTCGTTTTGCAATGTACAATACAAAATGCCAAATTTTCTTCCCGTGTTTATTCATAATCTTTCCTCATATGATGGTCATTTTATAGTTCGCGAATTAACCTACGACGAAAGAAATATATTTGTCATACCGAATACTGAAGAAAAGTATATTTCATTCGCAAAGTCGATCGACGATCATTTTACCATTAGATTTGTTGATACATATCGTTTCATGCCCGCTTCATTAGCTTCACTGGTCACAAATTTAAAGAAATTTAAATATACAAATGAAATATTCGGCGAGAAAACGAACCTAGTCGCACGCAAGGGAGTCTACCCTTATGATTATACAAACTCAATCGAAAAACTAGAGGAAACATCACTTCCGGAGAGGAAAAACTTTTACAACCGATTAACGGACGAGGGTGTGTCTGAGGAAGACTACGAACACGCGAAAAATGTGTGGGAATCTTTTGATTGTAGGACACTTGGGGACTATAGCGATGTGTATTTAAAAACTGATGTGACGCTTCTTGCAGATGTTTTTGAGAATTTTCGTGATGTCTGTCTCGATGCTTACAAACTCGATCCTGCTTGGTATTTTACTACACCAGGTTTAACTTTCGATGCAATGCTAAAGTACACAGAAATCGAGCTGGAATTATTGACAGATTACGATATGATTCTCATGCTAGAGAATGGTATTCGTGGTGGAATCAGCCAGTGCTGTAAGCGCTATGTTGAGGCTAATAACAAATATATGGAAAACTATAACCCTGAGATGGATTCCACTTATATTACTTATTATGATGCTAATAACTTATATGGATGGGCTTTATCTAGACCGATTCCCTACTCTAACTTTAGATGGCTAGACAGCGCTGAAATTGATCAATTAGAAATAACAAATATTGCTGATGATAATGAAAAGGGTTACATTCTTCAAGTGGATTTAGAATATCCAAAATCTCTGCATGACATGCATTCAGATTTACCTCTTTGCCCAGAAAACAAAAAACCTCCTGGTGGTAAGCATAATAAATTGTTAACGACTCTCGAAAACAAAGAAAAATACGTAATTCACTATGTAAACTTAAAGCAAGCTATTTCTCTTGGTCTAACACTCAAAAAAATACATAGAGTAATTGAATTTAGTCAATCACCATGGTTAAAAAAATACATAGATTCAAATACGGATCGAAGAAAATGTGCTAACAACGAGTTTGAAAAGGATTTTTACAAATTAATGAATAACGCGGTTTTCGGCAAGACAATGGAGAATGTGAGAAAACGAATGAATTTAGAATTAGTCACAGGAGAAAGAAGACTAGAAAAATTAATCAGCAAGTCCACATTTTTGGATAGAACAATTTTTAGCGAGTCCTTGGTAGCTGTACATCTAAGAAAATCAATCATCAAAATGAACAAACCGATATACATTGGTTTTTGTGTTCTCGATTTAAGTAAGACTTTAATGTATAATTTCCATTACAAGACGATGTTACTGAAATATGGAGAAAAAATCTCTTTAGCGTATACTGATACAGATAGCTTTATTTATTGCATTAAAACCGAAGACATATACGATGATATGTTACAAAATCTTGACACGTTTGACACTTCAAATTACCCCCAAGAACACAAATGCTACTCGGTTAAAAACAAAAAAGTTATTGGTAAGTTCAAGGATGAATTAGATGGAAAATTGATGACGCATTTTATAGGATTGCGAAGTAAATTGTATTCGTATAAATTGGAGGGGGAAAAAGAGAAAAAGAAGGCCAAAGGAATTACTAAAACTGTGATTAATAAAGCACTTCATTTCGATGACTACATCCGCTGTTTGAGGAATAGTTCTACAGAATATCGAAAAATGACAGTAATTCGTAGTAAAAAGCATAAACTGTATACGTTGGAAATGAATAAATTAACGCTAAATGCGAGCGACGATAAGAGATATATTTGTGAAAATGGTGTAGATACATTCGCTTGGGGCCATTGCAAAATTCCACGAAAACGGACACATAGCGAAGCATTCCCATCAGATGACGAAACTTAAACATTATTAATATCGCTATTGAGGCTGAATAGGCTCAGTGTTGGCCATGACTTTGGTCTGGCACCATCCGTTTTCTTGTCTAGTTTCTGGACCAAGCTCATCAGGGAAGACCACATTCGTCACTAGGTTCTTGGAAAATCTAGATCATATGGTAGATCAGGAGATAGATGAGATTATTTGGTGTTGTAGTCCGGGAAGCGAACCTAACCTACATTCAACGCGCGTTCGGTTTCAACACGAAATACCGTCGTTCGAATATTCTAATGGTAAATCGTATATCTATATAATAGACGATTTAATGAGCGAGGGAGGTTATAGCAAAGAAGTATGCAAACTCTTTACCAGAGGAAGTCATCATTTTAATATATCTGTTTTTTTGCTCACGCAAAATTTTTTTTATCATTCCCCCCATTCAAGAAGCATATCCCTGAATGCAAAGTACATTGTGTTTTTTAAAAATCCTAGAGATCAACTGCAGTTTGATCAATTAGCTCGACAAGTGTATCCGGAAAATCCGCGAGAGTTAAGGAGAGTATATAAGGAATCGACAAAAGAGCCATATGGCTATTTGGTATTAGACCTTGTACAGGATACGGACGATAGATTTCGTTTCCGAACAAACATTTTCCCCGAAGACGGGGCCACTAGGATATTTATGAACACAGATGATGAAACGATTGAAGAGTAATAAGCATTTGCTTCATGCCTTAAAAAACGCCAAGCCTAAGTTACGATCCGCCATCATCAAGTGCTCAGATGATGAGTTAATTAAGGCTATCAGTGAGTGTTGCTTGAACGCACTCAATGGTAATCATATAATAAATCCGAGTTTGAAACGTAAACTCGCCAAACATCGTAATTGCTTGAGAGCTTTGGCCTCTCAAGGAGTTAGTATTAAGAAGAAACGGACACTGCTCGTACAAAAGGGGGGTTTCCTCCCAATGCTTCTTGGTTCGATTCTGAGCGGTGTTCTCGGTAGTATTTTAGGAAAATGAGTTTGCGGGAAATGTTGATTGTTAGCCCCGAGAATTTCGAGCAAGGACAAATGAAAGGGAGGCTGAGAGCGTTAGATGAGGAAATGAAAGCGATTTTGAGTAAACGGAACTTGAAGGACATCGAGAAGTTGCACATGTACAGACGTGTCTTAGATAAATACCTGGGCACACTTTCCAATATAAAAGCACCGCTGCAAATTCCCATATTAAATTCTGATAGATCATTGGATCGAGGGCACATTACCCCCGAGTTAGAATCAAGGAGAAGAACCAATACGCTAAAAAAAGCGCTGGAGGAACTGAAACAAAAAAACGCTGAAATTGATAAAGCATGGGAGCGCATCCTCGAAAGACTAGATCCCATGGAAAAGCTCTTGCCATCACCGCAAATAAAACTCGAGAAAGTCACCACCACCCCCTCAGATCCCATGGAAAAGCTCTTGCCATCACCGCAAAAAAAACTCGAGGAAGTCGCCACCACCCCCTCAATACCGAGACGAAGCAAACGCAAAAGGGTAGAAAAAGTTCAGTGGACTCCATTAAGATAATAGAAAGAATCTACAATGATCCGGGACACTGGGGCGGATTTTCCACAGTTGGTAAGTTGCATCGAGCAACTAATATCCCAAAAAACGTTATTAGGAAATGGTTGGAAAGTCAGGATGCTTATACCCGTCACAAACCGGTTAGAAGAAGATTTCAGAGAAATCATTACGATGTATCGTACATTGACGAATGCTGGCAGTGTGATTTAAATGACATGCAAAATTTGAAAAGATTCAACAATGGTTATGCCTATATACTGACGGTGATAGATATATTTTCTAGGTATGCATGGGCGAGGGCTTTACGCAGTAAAAAAGCTGATGAGATCGTGGCAGCTTTTGAGGAGATTTTTCGCGAAAGAAAACCCTTAAAAATTCAAAGTGATAAGGGTAGTGAGTTTGTCAACCGTAAATTTATAAAATTTCTCTCAGGTCACGGAGTTAAATTTTACACTACCAATAACCCAGATGTTAAAGCAAGCATCGTTGAATGCTTCAATCGTACCCTTAAAACGAAAATGTTTAAATATTTTACAAAATATTCCACTTACAATTACATAGATGTTCTTCCGAAATTATTAAGCGGTTACAACAACAGCATACACTCGACAACTAGCATTCAACCTTCGAAAGTGACTGAAAAAAATGCATTCTTCATTGCTAAACGACTGCACATGAAGACGCGCGCAAAGAAAAAGGTCAAATTCAATATTGGTGATCATGTGAGAATTAGTAAAGAACGTCTTCCTTTTGCAAAAGGATACACTCCTAATTACACAAGCGAAATATTTAGCGTGGTTGGTTTAGATCGCGCGAGACAAGTGCCTACATACAAATTGCAGGATATGAATGGCGAGAATATAAAGGGGGGCTTTTACGCGGAGGAGTTAGTGAGGGTGGATGTTTCCCCCGAGACGGAATATAGGATTGAGAGTATTTTAGCACGTAAGGGGCGCGGTCCTAATCTAAAATATTTTGTTAAGTGGTTTGGCTACTCAGATTCGTTTAATTCGTGGATTCCGGCATCCTCTATTCGTAAAATATGAATGAATTTTACGTGACATTACCCAGCGACAGCTCTCGCAATTTTTTCCCCAACAATACAAAATCTCATTTCCGCACAAAATTATCGCAACGTATTCATTTTGGGAATGACGATGAGTGGTATGTGGGGTTGGCAGAAATATCTTTTCCACCAATCGTCAGTGAACAAAGTGCATTGCCATTAGAGGAAAGAAAACCTCCACCTTCGAGTACAGTTAGTGTAAAGCGTGAACGAACTGCTTCGGAAGAGGGGGGAGAGGAAAAAGCATCACCTTCTGATAAAGTTAGTGTAAAGCCGGAACGAAATGCACCGGATGAGGGGGAAGAGGAAAAACCATCACCTTCCGACAAAGTCAATGTAAAATTAGATGATGGGTCTTTCTTTGCAATACCAAAGGCTCGGCACGATAATTTACCAATTGCTTTTATAGCCCCATTCCTTAGTCTGGAGAGCGAACAGAGACAAAAAGTTCTTAGCAGCGTATCAAATTACAGAGCTAATTTAAAAAGTAGTCTGGCAGGGGGTTTAGATTCAATATCGAACAAAAAAAGTGTTCAAATCAGAACGGAAGATGTCATTTACATTTTACCTTTAGGAACATACAATTCATTTAAAGATCTGTTTGATAATGTTATTA
This sequence comes from Sympetrum striolatum, assembly GCA_947579665.1. Lineage (NCBI taxonomy): Eukaryota > Metazoa > Arthropoda > Insecta > Odonata > Libellulidae > Sympetrum > Sympetrum striolatum. Next base: position 89,394,121 of record OX388346.1, read on the forward strand.
GTAAATTTAAGCTTGAAAAGCAGGTGAGAATTGTTGAGCAGATAAGATTACTGTCAAAAGTTTTAAGGGAGATTCTTCCAATTGAAAAGTCGTCATTGTCTCGCGCAATTCAAGTTAGCGAGGAATTTGTACGTGAGTATCGTGAATCACCGAGACTTAAGAGGAGTTTAGATAATATGCTAATTAATATATATGTGTATACAGATATAATCAAACCCCAATTCGTAGGTGATACATTGACTAAATGTTTACGCGTACTAAATACAAAATTAGGATTACATCAAACATTCAATCCGATTTATTATTTTCCTGTTGAGAAAAAGAATATTGAAGTCATTGAATGCATGTTAACAAATAAACTTGGAGAGACGGTTCCTTTCGACGATGGAGAGCAATCTTCAATCGCGGTTCTGCATTTCTATAAAAAGAAATAATTTTAGCAAATCCTTCATTTTGCGGTGAGATGGCTTCTGCAGCAGACCGATATCTATCATATTACACTAAGCAAGCAGGTGGCGAACTCGGAACTATTTACCGAGCCTCGTATCGGACGCAGAAAGGTCGTGGAATAGGAAGTTTTCTCGCAGGTTTATGGCGTTTTGCCAAACCCCTCATATATAGTGGTTTAAAAACCGTTGGAAAAGAGGCAGCATCTTCAGCGTCGAAAGTCATTACAGATTTAGGAACAAAACCGGTTAGAGAGATACTTCGTACCCGATTGAGCGAAGCAGGAGAGAATTTGAAGCGTAAAGCTGAGGAAAAAGTGAAAACCATGAGTGGGAGTGGTATGAGGATTACTAAACGTCCTCGCTTGAATAAAATAAAATCTAGTGCAAAGAAAATGAGAAGGCATTCGGTGAGAAAGAGGGTAAGAGATAGGATCACACAGAGAGATATTTTTTCAACATAGTAAGTCATGGAGTTTATGTTGAATTCTTTGGACCTATTTCAACCCAATCCCCCGATTCAAAGTAATATTTTGGCAAAACGTACGGTTTCTTACAAACCTATATCTTCGCTAGATAATCGATCGGTTATTGAATTTTTGATAAAAGACTCGGGAGATGCGTACAAAGATTTAAACAGCATTTATCTTAGACTCAAGTTGAAACTTTGCAAGAAAGATTTGTCAGATTTTACTAACAGCGATCAAAAACAACCGGGTGTCGTAAATAATATCCTACATTCCCTTTTTGAACAATGTAACGTTTATTTAAATGGAAACTTGGTAACACCCTCTGAGGATAACTATCATTATAGGAGTTACATCGAAAATTTACTAAACTATGGAAGGGACGCAAGTGAAACGCATTTACGCAATGTCGGATGGGAATTAGATACGGGTTCCGATATTAATAAGACAGATTCATCTAATGATGGTTATGAAGAGAGGAAATCATGGTTCAACAATAGTGCAGAAGTGGAGCTATACGGTAAATTGCACGTGGACATATTCAACCAGGCTCAGCTTTTGTTGGACCGCGTTGATATTGGTATCAGACTGATACTCTCTAACCCTGCATTTTATCTTATGGAATCGGAAGAAGCAATAATGAAAATACTAGATGCAACACTGTACATTCAGCATTTTGATATCAATCCTTCAATTTTGTTGGCGCACAGTAAAATGCTAGAAAGACAAAATGCCAGGTATCACTATAAGCGAAGCGAACTGAAAACTTTCACGGTTCCTTCCGGAGGACGAACTTTAAGCATCGATAATGCTATCGTCGGTAAAATGCCAAACGTTATAATATTCACAATGGTAGATAACGACTCGTATGCCGGTAACATCGCGAAAAATCCATTTACCTTTCAACATAATGAGCTTGAAAATTTTTCACTCTTCGTAAATGGTATTCAAATTCCCTCCGAGGGCTTGGAATGTAGTTTTCATGGCAAAAAGAACTGGACGCGAGCTTACGATACTTTATTTTCTGGCAGTGGGATAAAGCATCACAACAGAGGAAATCAGATAGGTTATGACATGTTTAGTCATGGATATTTTATTCTCGTATTCGATCTAACTCCGGACGATTCTGGAAACGAAGATTATGTCAGTCTCGGTGATAGAGGAGTCATGAGGATAGAAGCGAGATTTAAGCAGGTATTGAAAAAAACAGTAACGTGTCTACTTTACTCAGAATACGATGCTACTTTGGAGATTGATAAAAACAGAAACATCATCACAAATTTTTAGTATTAAGATGGATAGTGTACAGATCGATCTGCTGTTACGAAGAGACCATAGAACAAGTAAAATATTTCAAGGGGTTTATCCCTCTGACAAATTGCCTAAATCGCCCGTTAATGGATTATACATAGTTAATTTGGACCCTTCCCATTTTCCTGGGTCTCATTGGGTAGCGATTTTTATACATGATCGATTTGCCGAATATTTCGACTCTTACGGTCTGCAACCCTTTGTCACGGACATATTGAATTTTTTGAAACCTTTCACTTTTATTAATCATAATAAAATTCAGATTCAAAGCTTTCGATCTGACATTTGCGGGGAATACTCATGTCTTTATGCCCTGAGTAAATCAATAGGACAATCTCTTCACAAATTCCTTGACCAGTTCCACCATACCATTCCTCACCGCAACGACTGCCTAACTTTGAAACTATTTCATCACAATTTCCCGATGGGGGGGCTGAGAGTGGGGCGGAGGTGTCATCCCAGAGCGCAAAGTTGCTGTTCGAGAATAAATAGAGAATACGCGGAGGGGAGATGATCATTCGAGAAGAAGATGCAAATTGTGGTGGACGTTTGTTTTTCGAAGGAGAGCGTGACGGAACTCGCGGCCGTCGACGTGGACTCCAACCAACTTTTCTGGGGAAGTTTTCGACGACACGGAAAGCTTACTGTTGGGGGAAGAAAGCTCCGGCTTCAAGATCCATTAAACTGCGACGAGGCATCGTTTGATAACGGTTTCATTTCCCACATCGAACTGCAGCCCGCTTTGGAGGCGATCATCGAGAGTGCCACAGCTCTATACGCCTATAACGAGGAAGTCTGTGAATTCCTCAAGAATCTCACCGGGCGCACGTTCATCTCATTAAAAAAGGAATTAAATTGCCCACCGCCCGAGAAATGCTCTTTTCCTACCTTCTCTTGCCTCAATCCTTGCCATAAATTACGCAATAGTATTTGTGCACTCAGAAACGCTCACTCCCTCGCCCAATGGCTCAGATTCCATCAACTCAAGGCTGACGTGGAACCTTGCCAAACACGCGAGTGTGAACCATCATCTATACCACCCCCCTCTTCTTAAAAAGGAAAACCTGCTTGATAACAACAACAGTATGCTGCGTGAGGGGCAGATGGAGTCATCTCCTCTCATTAAAAAAAGGAAAAGATCTACTGAACGTATTCCGCGGACCTTTACAAGTGGGATCAATCTTTTGCATCAAACTGTGTATTATTTGAATGATGTAAAATCGAAAAGTGTTTGCATAGGATTTGATCCGTCCAGAGACTTTGAAGCAGTAGTGCAGTTTAATCAAACAAATAAAAAAAGTGTTGTGATTGTCAAGTCTGAATGGACTACTATTGTTACTGAAAAACAGTTGGTTAACGACTTTTTTTCAACTGGTGTTAAAAAAACATTACCTTTCTGTGGGATTTCCTTTGCAACTTATTTTAAACATCGTTATTTATTGTTTAAAAATACGGGAAGTGGGTCAATTAATATTAATTTAGCCGAGTGGGACAACCTTCTAAAGCTTTCGGAATTGATAACTAAATCTCTCGATTTATTAATAAAAGAAAGCAGCAACTTGAAAGGATTTATTGCCGACTCTTTCATCACGCCAAGCAATAGCCAACTCGATTTTCAGAGATTAAAGATCGAATTATCGATTATTCTCTGAGTGTGTGTGTGTGTGTGCAGTAGGTAGACCTCTGGCGCGAAATTAATTTTTCCGCAAGTTAATGCCTACTTTGATTTACTCTCGACCTCTGGCATTGGGCTTAAAAACCTTGTAAGTTGGGAGTTTATCAGTATGAGTGCTATAATCGAGTTTCAAGGTTTTCTTGGGAGTGATGGAAATTATATAATTAAAGAACTGGCAATAATCGATGTGCAGAACAAGTGCTGCAATACGTGGCTTTTTAAATCACCGCCATGCGCGATCGCAACGAGAGATAATGCTTGGTTAAAAAAGAATTACCATGGCCTGCAAGAAGGCCTGGGCGAAATTGAATACACTGAATTGAAGAAAATACTACGGTTATACACGAATCACTTTAAAAATTTATTTACTAAAGGAGCTCAGAAATCCTCCTTTTTAAGTAGTCTATTGTCTAAAGGGGTGAACGTGATAAATCTAGATCTTTATGGTTGTCCTTCGTTAAAAAAACTAGAAACAAGGGAAGGTTGTTTAGTGGAAGCCCACATAAAAGGTAATTTACAATGCGCCAGAAAAAACGCTAGAAAGCTGGCTGATTGGTGTATCAAAAATAATATTTGTTAATGGATGTATTTTTTAAACAATTTCTTTGTTAATAAATGATTTTTGAAAACCAATTTTTCTGTGTGTTTTTATTTAGCAACCTTTCCCCCAAAGTAAAGGATAAATAAAAAAGAAACATTCTGTAATTCATTTATTTTCTCTTAAAATACAGTAATATTTGTTGGTACAACTTTTAGTATAAAGGTATATGATTGAAGAAACCTTTCCTTCTTTTCACGTGTTTGATAATATTTTACTCTTGATATCATTCCATTGGTATATGTGACGGAGGTTGCACAATCTGGTTCATCCACCACACAGCAAACTTTGCGTTTCGTTTTTTTCTCAATTTCGTAGACGTCGCACACGATCGTTGAATCTTGAGTCATGGCTTTTTCCAACAATTCCCCCTCCAGTTTCAAATGTTTCAGTGTGGAGACGTTGAAGGACTCGATTAATTCACCCTCTTCATTTTCGAATCCGGAAAAAATAACCTTCTGCCCCACAAGACTGATACAATGATCGTTATGCTTCACATCCACAATGTATCTCCTGTCGAAGGTTAATTCCAAGGTAAAGTCATTCTCATAATCATTCTTCAGAAGGTTTGAAGGAAAGAGGACTTCAAATACATTAGCCACATTCTCGTTAATCTTTCGGACAATCACATCCGTTTTTCCTCCGAGTTGTGCTCTCGAAGAGATTAACTTGGCCATGGAGTTTGTATTTCCTCCCGATCTAGATGGAATGAACTGGGTCGACGGTCTAGATGGAATGAACTTGGACATATTTCAATACTAAATGATTAATTCGAACATAAGATCGCTCTTTAAGAGGACGGAAGATACTGGAGTAACAGCGTACGCTATCTAGCGGGCAGCGCGGAAACTACCAGCACCGCGGCGTGGCGCGAATTCAAACACGGGCGAGCGCGATTCTTTTCGGCGCTCAAGTAGAAATACATAGACTAAATGCTATTACAATCACAATATCCTTTTTTTTGGGGGGTATGGACCACTGGGAAGGGGGTTCATTAACGTCACAACCTTCCTAAGGCGTGTGCGACGAGCCACCCCATCTCTGGGGCCCCCAGGGTTCGACTTTTGATAGAGGTTTTTCTAAGCTAAGCTGTGCTAGAATCGGTAGCTGTGCCAGAATCGGTAGCTGTGCTAGAATCGGTAAAATCCTACTACTCATGATATAATGCTCTTTAGACGTTTTAGAAACCGCGCACTTTATTTAAAAATAAGAACGGTCGCGCAAAAGAATAGAACTGACTTTTTTGCTCGCTGATAATATTCATTTACTTAATATGTTGTAATACCTTATGTAATATATACATGCATTATCTATACAATATAATTTTTGAGAAAAAATGATTTTTACGTTATTTTTGAAAACCTCGCTAATCCGGAAACCCGGATTCTGTTCTACTGTACTTCGTCGATTTTTATCCTATGAAATTGGAATTTTTGCTGTACGCTCTTTAATCTATTTAGCGATAAGATAAGCGACAGCGATTTTCTTTAAAATGCATTGGGAAGAGAGATACGAGGTAGTCTATTATAATGACGTCACTCCATTGGACGTCACTCCCACAGCTCAGGGAAGCGATTCATTGTTTATATCAAGTACGAGTAAAATATTGCTTGCATTCTGCAAGCATGTTGATAACACTAATTTCAAGTCGACATCATATCGAGAGGGTCATCAAAAGTAGAAAAAGTATTGAAAATATTCACACAATTCGCTGCAATTTCTCCGTCCGGCATCAAACCTGGGTCTTCCTGATCATGATTAATATGATAAACAACAAAGGATTACCGTCTCTAACTATGTGTGAAAACTCAAGCAGTAATATTGGCTGCAACTGCCTCAAACGACGTCCTACTTTTCCCATATATTCCTTAAGTTAGAAAAGTTATTGTGCTCTGGCATCGAACCCAGGAATAGTACGGTGTTATGATTTTTTTTTCTTAAACCAATTCTTACCATACATGTTCTAGCCAAGCATCCTATCATTTCGATAAGTGCATCAAAAAAAATAATGAAAAACTACTCCTATGTATTTTAAAGGGCAGATATTTGCATCTTCCTAGCATCGAACCCAGGATATTTTTCGTGAAAGTCATTTATGTTTTTGATAGATTATGACCATATATATAGGCTCCTAGAGTTTTGATTCTCTACGTATCCGGGAAGTATTTTTTAAGAATTTCGGAAAATCAAAGCAATGCATTTAAATGGAAAAAATCGGGACTTTGGGGCGGTTACACGTTATGGCCAATGCGTCGTAAAAATTTCAAGTCAATGACTCTTGTGGTTTATGCTGTGAATTAGTATCCTATCTATCTATATCCCTATATATATGAATGAATCCGGAGAAGCATCTATATATAATAGATACCATCTTGAAGGGAAAATAAACTTAGGGGTCTAAAAATAGGGTAAATTTCTAGGCAAAGAATTATATGTTTATCTTCAGTAGTAAAGGAGATATCGATTTTCTCCCTAACTGTGTGAAACTAGAAATTTGACAATAATTTTGATTACAAAAATTTCCTCTGGTTTTTCATGTTATTTAATAGAAACGGATCTCTTCTCAGAACTTGTGAAATGTACGTCGCAGGATGAGAGCAGAAATCAGTTTTTGAAATACGATAATATTTCTGTTTCAATATTTTTTATTTTATGAAGTATTTGTGCTAGTGTTCATCATCGAATGCAAAATTTTCCACGAGTGCAAGTATTTGGTTCAGGAGTTAAATGAAAAGATTCATTGAAGGTTTAACTAGTTATATATTCGATATGAGAAGGCGTGACTTCGTGGAAAGCCATTTGCAGAAGGAAAACACATCTTACTTTTCCACAGAAAACTTATTTTGCGACCGGTTTCATAAGCGAGCTTACATCTTCAGGCACTGAGAAAATATTTGTCACAGTATATATAGGATAGTGGAAGGGGTGAAGGGTTAAAAATGGGGGGAGGTGTGGGTGCATCGTGGGAATAACTTGCTTGGTAGGGAGAGCAAGGGTGAGGGGTTCAGGAATTAATGGTCGTTGGCCAGCATACCATCCTTCGGGAAAATCCTTATCTCTACTTCCTTTGCTGGAAGGCCATCCTGGCTGAATTCTTCATGTGCAATTTAGAAGAAAAACTCTTCAGTTCCGGCAACACATTATTAAAACATTCTCTTTATTGGAAACGATATGTCGACGACATATTCTGTGTCTGGGGCGGCAGTTATAGGCAACTGAGCATGTTCCTAAATCAATTAAACTCCCTCCATCCTAACCTCAGCTTCACAATGGAAATAGGAACGAACCGCACCATAAACTTTCTAGATATCACAATATCTATAGAGAACGGAAAATCAACTTTTGAAATCTATCGAAAACCAGTGTATACCGACCAAATCATCCCAAATTCTTCATTCCATCACTTTCCCCAAAAGCACGCGGCTCTTCATTCCATGTTGCTAATAATAATCCCCCTCTCCCCAGATAAATGTAATAAGGAATTACACACCATTAAAATCATAGCCAAATCCAACGGATACAGCATAGCTCTAATCGAAAAACTTTTAAAAAAGAAAATCAGGAACAAAGCCTTGCAAAAGATAACCCCCAGCCTCCTCCCTGCTGACAATACACCCATTACCTGGCGGAGGCTTCCCTTTCTGGGAAAATGGCATACAAAATAAGCAACGTTTTTCCCCATAACATTAGACCCGCGTTTCGCTCCCCCAACAATATACTAAGATTGCTAGGGAATTCAAAAGACCCAAAGAATCCAGTAGCGGGGTCTACGAACTGTCATGTGCTAACTGCCCCACCAAATATATCGGAAGGACTGGGAGGAACCTGTGCGTCAGAGCACCAAAGAGACTACCGCCTGAAGAGAGGACAACCTTTCTCGAGCTTCGCCATTCACCTCCTAGACAATGGACATACCAGCGATTTCAAACCAAAACGCCTACATCAGGAGGAGAATTCCCGCCGCCTAGACCTCCTGGAGGAAGGAGTTTCCATTCTAGAATTCAATTAAACGCAAATACGAAATCAACGTTTCTACGCATTAAATAAACTTATGCAATGATTTTAACAGTTTAAGTCACTAACTTTAACAGAGAATTAAATAAATTAGTCGGGCAATTTTTCACATTTACTAATTTGTTACTCAATAGAAATTCCAAGCAATTCTCGGAGTAATATACCATATAACACAATACTTCGTATGAATAGATTATTTTCTTGGACTATATAAGCCATTGGAAGACTGCAATTGAGGGAAGAATCCAACGGAAAACAAAGGGAAAGACAAAAGATGTTGGATGACATAAGGGGTTGGATTAACTATAGGGAAATGAAAGAGATGGCGCTAAATAGGGATTTTTGAGTTTACATGAACCTATCGAAAGGTTATCACTCATGAATAAATAAGCTCTTGGTTGCCAAGAAAAGTTTTTGCCAATGGACCACATTTGCCGATTCACCAAAAAAATAGCTTTCGGCAGCTCAATTAAATTTTAATTTATTCCCGATTTCAGAAAAAGGAAAGGAGTGAAGGAGGATTTGATACGATAAATTCAGTCTTGTTTCTAATCTCTTTTCTTTTTCCGAGCTGCGACTGAGAGCATTTTGTTGTCATTAAAGGCAATTACACCTTCTCTCACCTTTTCCTCGCATTCACCGACAATGTGCTTTACAAAGCACATTGTCGGTGAATGCGAGAAATTTTTTTCATTTCCTTACCGTAGATTTTACGAATAGGCGTGCTTTATATTATTCGTAAGGGTGGTCCCAATTTATTCGACTTATATTTATTCTATTATTTTGGCACGGGTAATTTTGACTCACTTCAAAAACATCAACGACGGAGCATTTACTTAGGCTAGAATTCGAATACCATTTCTGCACCACATTTTAATTAGGACTTAATAACTTGGGAGTAAACAGTCTTCATAATTTTCATTTACCTTCATCTTCCAAACAAAATCATTAAATATTCTCCATTCTCTTCCTTTCAAAGCTGCCCTGTCTGCAATTACCTATCTATTTTCCCAAATTTAGCGAAAGGCACTTGACTCAAGGATGAGCGGGCTAAAATATTTTCCCTACCTAAGCTCGCGTGTTTTAATTGCGAAGTGGAAATGGATCGCCGTAGTGAACAAAGCAGCTATCGCTATTACGAGTAAATACATATCGCGTGACGTTTAATCCTTTCGAATCACAAGATATCAACCATTATTTAAAGCAATTGAACTAACCCGAAATCGATCGATGCTTGACTTTTCAAATTCATCGATTTCGCGAGGAATTAGAAAATTTCCCAAAGTTTTCTATACATTATGCTGATGCCTGTGAGCTTTAATGTAACATTTAAGTTCCAATCCAACTCATTCCCCCTAAAATTTTACAATTTAAGGGAATGGGTTGGGTGGAAGAGTAGACTTATAGTCTCAAACTTCCTCAAATAATGACGTTTCGATATTATTATTGTTTCTGTCATCATTTCAAAGTAAATTTTTATTTACACTCATTAAAATTTAATTTTTCCCTGGCGACTTCAACGAGTGCGAGACGTGCTTCGGCACGCGGTCATAAGAGAGGTTGCCAGATTGAAAGAAAAATAATTCTAATGTCTCCGCCAAACTGCTGCTGCAAAATAGTATTTACTTGATTAAAATTTCAAGCTCAATATGCTCAGATTACAACAACTCTTGCATTGACATTTGCTCTCTTTTTTTAGTAAATTGTAATACAAAAGAGACTTAATACAATTTTCATTACAAACTACTCTAAGATATGGAATTTTATATTTCAGCTTTTAAATAACTCAGAGATGAAAAAATAAAATTATACTAGCAATAGCAATTGTCTAAATTTTGATAAAGCTGACTTAAACATCTTCACACTTAGCAGGGAATATTGAAGGTAAGTATTTACAAATAATTATTTACATGCAAGTAATTTTGTAAGTATTATAGAGGTAGCAGCTAAACTACTTGATTCATCACTTATAACAAATGTTACTTAGATTGCCTCAGATATCCAAAGTTAATAATAATAATAATAATTTATTCAGCCAAAGATCCAGTACAGGATATAGGTTTCGTCAGTACAAAGAAAATTAACAGTAGGAGAGGTAATCTTCAATACTATAAAACATTCTCTCAATTAAGAAAGACTTAAATTTGAACTTAAAATTGGTAATTGACATATTATTCTTAAGATAGTCAGGGATTTTATTGTACAGTATAAGGCCCATGTGCCTGGGTCCAAGATAGTTAGATCTAACCGCCAGCCAACTGCCAAACCAAAAAGATACAGCTGGAAGTAAATGTAACCAAACGAGCCCCCTATATTAACCGGAGGAGAAATCTCATCCATCACTTCGCTCCTGAAGATGGTTCCGGAGACAGGGACAGAAACGTTGAGAGACGTAGAAGAAACCACCCGCCTTGTAAACTGAGAGAACTTTATCCATAATATTCGCCGGGAAAACACCAGATCTTTTCTAGTTAGATCTATTACGTACAAAAGGAACATGCAAGTTATTAACATTCCGAGTCCTATGATGATGCACATCAGCATTTGTAACAAAGTGCTTCAAATTACATCTTGTATGTTCAACAATAGTAAGTATAATAAAACATGGAATAGGTAACACATTAATGTTGATGGTTAGGCTGTAATTGGTATTTGTATGATAAATAGATTGTAAGGAATGCATGGTTTAAACATAAAAATACATATGCATGCAAATGTTGCAGAAGTGAACAAAGATTGCGATTGACTTTGAGGGTGATTGTGAAGAAGTAGCAGGAGAAGAAGGTAAAATGAAACGATAAGATATGATGGGATATTAATGAAAGCAGAAAGGTAGATAATAGAATAAAGATATACAGAGCAGAAATTCACAGACAGCCAAAGATGGAATGGAATGCATTTTAAATGAGCTTAATTGGAGGTTTCACTGAATATTGGAAGGATGTTGAAAAAAATGAGAATATTTTAATATGAATTTCAGTAATAGCTTTCAAATAATCTATTAATTAGGGAAGGATATCAACAGAGGAAATAATTGATTTATTTGAAAAACTTATCAATCTTAAAATAAAACACAATTGATAGCAAATATTTGATGCCTAGCAAATGGACGACCTTTCTCCAATGAATACTTATGTGGTCAGGCCTACAATGAAAAAATAGTCTCCTAAAACTCCTATTAAATAATTATATTAAGATATAACCCTAGTAGCACAATTTGTGATCACAACATGCTTGAAGCATTTCAGTGAAACATTTTAGAAATTTTTAAAATGTGCCTAGCACATTTTGGGTATGAAATTTTTGCTGGGTAAAAATGCGCCAGAAATGTGCCGTCAACATTTCGGTTAAAATAGGTCGAAAATGTGCTATACACATTTTAATGTAAATCTTTCGAGCGCTCGTTATATTCCAGATAATACTGAGTTTTTCACAAAATAATCAACGAAAACACAGGATATTATACAAGGTTTCAAATAAAATAAGGCTCTCATTAGTAAAAGAAATCAATGGCTACGTAATAATTGCATGTTAATGAAGTAAAGTGAAATTTTACCTGGAAGGTAAAATTGGAAATTTATAAAGTCTTCATTATCCCTTCCTTTTACTTAAACTAGGTGACTATGAATTCTCTTTTCAGCTGAATGATGCATTATTAACAATAATACTTCTCGATCACACATCAAATTTCCCTACGGACAAACAAACAAACGTTTTCATAATCCCTTACTTTTAATTAAACAGCTACCCACATAGCAGAATCACATCTCAGAGGTATCTCGAATGTCTAACAAGATGTCTAGGAGATGCCTCAGTGACCTTTCGTGACATCTCCAAGGTATTTGAAAACACGATGAATATTAATAAAAGGAAACATTCTAAATCACTTATCAGCTGAATGACTATGTTATTAATACTACTCGATCAAACATTTCACACACATCACATTCCATCACTCTCTTCAGCAGGAAAACAAAGTAAAAACAGGAGATTAAGCTATGGTATTTTTTGTTTACTAAAACAAAAACATATTCAACAAAAATTGTCACAAATCACGCGAGCTATCAAACGTCACGAGAACAACTACATTCAGAAAATTTTAAAATTATATACATGCTATTTTATAGTTTAACACGAATACACACATGGAATCGCCTAACGTTCCCACTATTCACACAAACCGCCAAACAGCACTTAAATTGTTAAACCACACGATTTTTACACAAATTCGATTTTCAAACATTGACATCTATATCTTAATCCTTATTGATATGAAAATTCTCACTTCCACTAAGGAAATTACGGGTATACACTAAAATAAGTGAAGCCAAGCTTGGCTAACGACGCTAACAACATCAACTGCCAAGGAAACACGCCACCACAATTCGTTTTTCAACTGTTATAGCTAGCTGCATGCGTTAGGCACGGTTTTAAATTCACCTATCTGATGATTTATGGTCTGCATCGATGATCTTTGTCTGATTACTTCGATAGATTATCAATTCTTGATGAGTTTAAGAACAGTCCGCTGGTTTTTCTGCTGTTTGACAAGACGGCTACTGTTGCATTTAAAACTTGTTCCATCTCCATAATTCTTTAACCTCGAGTTGAATTCAGCAGATCTGTCGAAACGTAAATCATTGCATCGTTTTTGTTCATTGATTGTTGCATTATAAATACGTTATATTTCCCATTGTAAGTTGATATTTACTGGCTTTAATGAGGTTATTGATATTAACATTTGAATGATCCGCTACTGTCATCAGAGCCATATAATATACGAGTAAAATGTAGCTTGCATACTGCAAGCAGATCGGCAATACTAATTTCATATCGGCATCATATCGGAACGCTCCTCAAAAGAAAAAAAAAAGGATTGAAATTTTTCTTAAAATTCGCTTAAATTTCATCGTCTGGCATCGAACCCGGGTCTTACTGGTGAACTAACTATACAGCACAATAGAAGATCATCATCTCTAACCATGTGTGAAAATTCAAGCAGAAATATTGGCTACAACTGCCTCAAAAGACGTTCTAATTATCACGAATGTAAATGGCTCTCTGGATTCGAGCCAAGGACGATCTTGGAAATCTAAAAGATATTTCTGAAAGTTATTTATGATTTCTATCTATATGCAGAATTTCAAATTTCTATATTATTGGTAAAGGTTTCCAAATAATTCCTAAAAATCGGATCAACTTCTGATTGCAGAAACACCTGGTGTCGAACCCAGGACTTATTGTAAGCTGTGAGTGCACAGTTTGATTTGTAAAGACTTGCTCTTGTATCTTGCAAAGTTTGAAGTCGATAGCATGCCGGGAAGTACCTTAATTTTGTTTCCGTTATCTCCGTAAGGAATGCATTGAGAAGTGCAAATGGTCCTCTGGGATCGAACCAAGGACCATCAGCGAACATGAAAAATTTGATTACGAAATATATTTATGATATCTATCGACGTGCCGAGTTTGAAGTATCCATGTTATCGGGAAAGGACCCAAAAAAAATTTTCAAAATCGCCGCAATGCATTTTAAACGGCTGATTTTTGCCCCGACCTAGCATCGAACCATGGACCATATTCGGCGATGTCATTCTGATTTACGTTGGATTTGCACGGCTTCTAGCGATCCCTTGAATTTCAACTCTCTACTTTTCCGGGAAGTGCCTCAAAAAAATTTTCGAAAATCCCCGCCATGTATCCTTATGGAGAAATGTTAATGTGGTCGGGCATCGAACCCAGGAATATTACGGTCTTCTGAAAACTGTTTTCTTAAACCAGTTTTAACCATACATCTTCCAGCCAAGCACGAAGTTCCTATCATTTCGATAAGTGCATCAAAAAAATAATGAAATACTAACCCTATGTATTTTAAACGGGAGACATATATACCGCCCGGTATCGAACCCGGGTCTTTCTGGTAAAACTTCCTATGCAAGATAATAGAAGATATTATTCTTTAACTTTGTGCGAAAATTCAAGCAGAAATATTGTCTGCAACTGCCTCAATCGAAGTCTTACTTTTCCCTTATATTCCTTATGAGAGAAATGTTTATGTGCTCTGGCATCGAACCCAGGAATAGTACGGTCTTATGAAAATTTATTTCTTAAACCAATTGTTACCTTACACTTTCCGGCTAAGCACGAACTTCCTATTATTTCGAGAAATGCACCAAAAAAAATAATGAAAAATCGCTCCCATGTATTTTAAAGGGCAGATCTTTGCATCGTCCTAGCATCGAACCCAGGATATTTTTTGTGAAAGTCATTGATGTTTTCAAAATTCCAAGACCATAAATATAGGCTCCTTGAATTTTATTTCTCTACGTATCCGGAAAGTATTTTTTTTTAATTCCCGAAAATCACGGCAATGCATTTAAACGGGAAAAATCGGGACTTTGGGGCCCTCTGGAATCGTACCTATGACACTGAGGATCAAAATCGCAATTTTTCTGGCGGTTACACGATATGGTCAATACGTCGTAAAAATTTCAAGTCAATGACGCTTGTGGTTTAGGCTGTGAATTAGTATCCTATCTATCTATCTAGGTATATACATGAATGAATCCGGAGAAGCATCTATATATAATAGATATTGACTCTTCATCGCGAATTAATTATCTCCATGAAAGCGATGGACATCGGTGGAAAGCATCGTAAATCCATCGGTGAATAAAGACACGGTTGATGGATCCATCGATGACTTTAAAAACGGATTGATGGATTTACGATTTCATCGATGAATTTTAAAAAGTGCCTATTGCCGAATAAGAATTTTTATTTAATTTCCTTTCTTTAAGCCCTTATCTCTATTTCAAACGACCACTTTCTAATTTTAGTTGTCAAAAGGAAAGAAAAGCTGCATTCAATCAAAAATTTTATAATTATTAGTTATAGAAGGAAGTGGAATGAAATTTTGCACAAACATGCTTGTAACATGTTCAGAAAAACGTGCGCTCTAAAATCACCTTAAAACATTTTTAGCACATGCTCACGTTGTGATTCTGAAACATTATAGCTAAAATGACTAAAATTCCCTGAGCACATGCTCAGCATCTTCTGTGCTACTAGGGAATGTCACACTTACAAGTGAACTTTTAGTGAACTTACTTAAATAAGAATTAAAATACGTTTTTTTTACTTTTCTATGTGAAACTGGTCTTCAAGAAAAGGGAGACACATATTTCATCCTCATCATTATTATATATTTAATCATAGTTATTGAAAGTAATCTTTGTGAAACAGAAGTAATAAGATGTTGAAAATTTAAAATTTGAAATCAACTATATCCAATGGATGAGGGCTACGGATGATTAGAGTACTGATACTGCTTGCAAGAATCAGTATACCATTGATCAAATTGTTGGATTTTTTCATATATTTGTTTTTTCTTTAAACTAAGAAGCTTGAAATGATTTATCAGTGTATAGGTAAAGTGGAATATGAGATAAAGTAAATGTTAAAGGAGGAATTCTCCAAATGATTGCCGAAACATTTCTATTTAAGCACCTTTTCTAAAATAAATGAAATTATGTGAATTATTTCAATTTGTTGCTGTACATGGTTTAGTATTATAGGCGGACAGCTAAGAGAACTCACAATACAATAATAGATGCTATCCATCAATTTAGGTTTGGTGGTTCATATGCTGCTCTAATTTGGGGCCACGTCAATTCAAAAGATATTTTATTTCAATCATGATTGACTCATCAATTCAACTGTCAAGTATAATTTAATTTTTCAATCATCTATATTACTTCAAACACTTAACCGTTGTGTATAACTCACCACATTCTCCTATACAAAGATACTCATTCCTTAGTATAATTATAAATGAATGGATAGAGTATCTGTTGACGAAACCACATTCACAACCGCATACACAAACATAAAATTCATTTATATGTGAACTGAAGTGATTTTTCCCAAATGAAATATTGGATACAATATGAAGTAAACAGAGAACTATTATACTGCACATGGACTTATATAACTGTAGAGGTGACAAAAAAATCACCCACCCAATTCATTAAATATGTTATGTAGGATTGTGATTATGTATGCTGAAGGATTCTTTCTTTCTTAGAAGAAAAAAATTTGTTCTCCAAAGAAAATAATTTCATGGACATGAAAATCTAATATTGGCTATTAGTTTAGAGCTATAAGGTCTTGTGATAAATCATCTTCAATTCCAGATCATCAAAATTAATATGAACTTACAAAATGAAAATGAGAGAAAATAAATAGCCACATAAACTTAAAATTCAGTAGTGCTTGATATATAGGTGTAGGAGAGAAAGGAAAAATGTAGATGCAATATAGAAGGATGAAAGCAGTTGCATAATATACTTGACCTAAGGAATTTCCCGTGCTGCTGAAAAATTTCATTTGAAAATCATCCATTTGTCCTTCAATTTAGCAAAAAAAATGTGCACCAACCTAATTTCAAACTCTAACCTAACTCAAACACTATAAATCCCAGTAAAAAGTAGACTATTTATTTGTTTACCCAATTCTCCAACTTATATATTGTTATGGCATCGGTATGGCGGGCCAGCGAGAGAGGGAGGGGAGGGCGAGCCTTCTACGGAAGCGTAGAAGTTTCTAGCAGCGGAGCGTAGATTGGCCTTGAAGCGGTTCCCCGCCTCCCCCCTCGAATGGTTTCCGGATGGTTCGAGAACGTTCCCTCGGGGTATATAGGAGAGGCGTGCGGTGTTCGGAGGGAGAGAAGGTGACGGACGTCGGACGCGGGTGTTAGAGCGCCGGAGGAGCTTACGAGGTGTTTTCTGCAGTGAGCGAGTGCTTTGTGCGCGACCGTTGGTAGTGTTCCAGCGAACTGGTCGGTGTGCGGTGAACGGTTTTGGGGGTGACATTGGCGAAGTTGGACAAATGTGGTGACTGTGGTTCGTGGGATCGGGTGTTGGAACTGCCATTGTTTGGGTTGGGTTGGCATTAACTATTGTGTACTTAATCGCCTTGAATAAATTGCGAGCCCTGTGTTGTGGGTACGTAACAATATCTTTTATCTTCAGCTCAGATTCTTCAAACATTCATATTATCTGTTCTTTCACAATACTTAACTGCAATTCAGTTCATTTATTGAAATTATATGACACATATAGCAATGTTTCCTGGCCAAATTTTAATGGGTAGCTTAAGGGATAAAAAAAGTTTATCATACTTATTTTAAGTTCACCTCAGAAAATTCTATGCAAAAAAACTAAGAGTATCGCAGTAGCAACAAAAATGGGAAATTTTGAATGAAATTCTTCAAGAAAGGGGGTGTATTATGCAATGTTCAAGGAGACCTAAATAAAAATGTTATATTACATTTAAGTAAGAAATTTGCTGCTGCCATTGAAATTATGAAATTCTCTCAGGAATCATAAAATGACATTTTATAATTAATAGTAAAGTTTTCTTAAGCAATAATCCTTTAGAACTACCATAAATATAGGTTATGTAGGAAATTGAGTTAGTAAGATAAACTTTACCATGCTCTTTCCCATATTGTATACTGACATATAGCATGATATAGATACCATAGAATATTTAGGTATTTCGAAATATATTTTCAATAATACCAGAATTATAGAAAGATTACCTTTGTAATTTGAGATGTGAATTCAAATGAAATTAATAGAATTTATTTATCATTATGTTTTCTTCCAAGGCATTCTTCATTTTAACATTAGGCACATAAAGCTGAATCTGATTTTGATCATGGAATGTTCTATTAGTAAAATTAGGTTTATCATCATAACACTATTCAGCAACATCCCAAAGTGACTTAAATGATTTTATAGATAGCTTTGGGTGTGTTTTGAAACTAGTTCACAATTATAATCAATATAGAATTCATCCCATCACATGGCAGGTAATTTTTTCCTATCAAAACATGCTTAAAATATAAGGTGAATCTTTTGCTCCAGTAATAAAATTCAATCAAATTCAGTCAGTAACTATCTAGTTAATATTAAAATTCAGGTTGAAGATGCTATTCCATTTTGTCTTTGGCTAAGTAGTGATATCGAATCAATAATTTCCATATATTTGTTCTAAAAATATGATAATTGAGTGATATGTATTGTTTAGTTTTGAAAAGATAGTTCATGTTAAACACAAACTATGGTTACAATTCCTCTAATGTGCAAATTCGTGATCCACTTCAACAAGTATGAAGCATTATACTATATTATATATATTATGTATACCTAATTCTCATTTTATATGAACTCTTTTTTGATTAAATTCAATGTAATACAGTTCAACAGGACCAGGTATCACTTACACAACAAATTGGTTAATTCCAGAGCTGGAGTTGAGAGAAAATGATGACCAATACAAACATACCAGAGCTTTACAAGAAGGTTTTGGCTGAATAAATCCTAAAAGCAAAATATCAAATGTTACGTAACATCTGCACAACTGAGGAATTTAATCGAAAGCTCTAAAATTTATTGAAGCGGAGTGATATTATCAAAGCTAAAGTGCCGAAGAAAAGGCTTCTTTTGGGAAAATTACCAAGCAGGACTAGTGTAGTGACATTCCAGCAAAATTCTTGTGGATTTAAGGTTGTTAAAGACAGCATACCATTTACATTTTGCAGCAAAGCTCAGGGGATCACTTATTGAAACCTCTTTTTATCAACTGACCTCAATCAATAAAAAATAAGGATTATGACTATCAGGAATTACAGATATAATGACAAGTACTTCAAGATAGTCCATGAAAACATCGATTGACAAATGCCTCCGGCTGAAGAAATTTTATGAATTTTTTTATAATTATACTATATTGTAGCTTTTAGAATATTAGATTATTTAGTTAATTATAGCTTTTAACTTTTATTTTAGCTATATCAATTCAGTCTACTATACCTTTTCTCTAATTTACTTTGTAAAATAATTGTTCCTTATAAATGATAAAAATCCTATATAAAAATCCTTAAAAAATGCCACCTCTCCATTGCTGTAAAACTCCTCAACCTCTTCGAACTCAAATTCATTCGAAACATTGAGGAACGTTCCTCCCCAATTAATTTTGAACGCTGTGAGACAATAGCATCCTTGGGGTCGTCTATAGCATTCATCTCCAGCAAAGCATCTGTAATATTATGAATAAAAGCATTTTCAGCATAAAGATAATACAAATTGATATTTTATCAATATAATTCACATGCATGATAATATCAGGTTGAATGGTAAATACTATTACCTTCAAAATGACGCACAGAACCAGTTATGTCTTCTTTATTGAACATTTTCGACTCTGAAAAACTGCTGTCTGCTGGATCACTTCTAACTGATGGACCCGGAACTGCCATTGAATCCATTACACGTACTCAGCAAGGTATTTCCTAGAGCAAAATCTTCACAAAGTTGGACGTTTTCGTTCGAACACTTCACTTTACCTCTGCACTATTCAAAAGTTCTACACAAACTAATTGAAAAGCTTGGAAAGAAAGCTGTCCCCGCCAAGCGCAGTTAACCGAGATACCATTATGCGAATCCGTTAGCTGATTTCTAAAGGGTAAAAGCGCCAGAGCAAGGGTGCTACCCTAAAATGCTTGCAGAGGATAATACCTTGAATATTATTGATTAAATGTTATTCATTTCTGCATATTTTTGTTTTTTATCGATTCTAAAGTTAACAAGACATTTATAATTTAGAATTACCGTATATTCCCATGTGCCACCCGCCCCCGTGTAAGACGCTCACCTCGTTTTTGGGCAATGAATTTTGGTAAAAAAATTTCGAAAAATTAGAAAACTATGTAGAACTGAAGGGAATAATAAGAGAATTTCCTTAATAAAATGGAGCAATTTGTCTTATCATAAAAAAACAGATGGAAAGTAATGAACTAAATTAATTATTTCGAGTCATTCTTCATTAGTTACGACTGGAATGCAGGTAAGCAGCACTCATGTTTGTCTTTAAAATGTACCTGTATGAGAAATTTAAAAGAAACATGCGTATGATAAATGAGGTAATACCATAATTCTTAATTTAAATTCCCTTTTCTTTCTTCCTGGCAATGCTTTAACAGAGGGTAGGGATATTAATTAATTATCATTTTGGAATATATTTGTGATTTTTTGCAGTCTATTACTGTGGTAAATTGAAAATAATTAGTTACTGTGATTTTTATAACAAACTCACGATATTCATCGAAAATAAAGCTTTAAAGCAAAGGAAAAAATCAAAACACTCCAGTCGCGTACCCTAGACCATCGAGTTTGAAGCCTAGCGCTCTACCACTGCGCCACCTGAACGGTAAACTATAGGGGGTTAAAAGCTTTTGTTTGATAAACAAATCTTATTTTCCCCTTTTCTCTCGAACCGGGGCCTATGGGAGAAAAACCCGTATCACTTTTTACCGTCTAATTTCGAATGATATAAGTCACATCATGATTTCGAACATCGATCTGACATAGTCTCCTCTCAGTCGGTAACGATCGTAAGGTTGGTGAACGAAAAACGAACAGCGCAATTAGTACGATGGCAGAATATGGTGACTGGAGGGAACGATGAATCTGATATAATTTCGATTGTCGATAGAAATTTTAGTTAGTAATTATGGATAATATATCACTAGAGTTATTACGATTAAGGAAAATAAAGCTTGCTTTAGAAAGACAAGAAGGATCGCTAACGAAGATGCTAGAAGTGATTGATAATCAACTGTTGGGCTTGGAGGTGAGAATCTTTACTGTCAATATCTACATTCATAATGCAGCTGGTATCTGTATGCAAATTTTACCATTTTAGGTTGAAGACCTTCAATTAGCCAGTAATCTTCGAGAAAAATTGAAGGAAGAAAGCTGCGATGGTCTATTAGACAATGGGAATGACATAGTCAAGCCTGAAAAGGAAGTTTTCAATGAGAATGAGACGAATGCGACGCTTTTGGACCTAGACAGTAAACTCGATGGCATGTATCACCTTAAATATTGAAATTTCATGTTGTTTTCTTTTTTAAAGTTAGCTTTATCCTCACTCTTGTCTTCAATCATATAGCGATGGTTCTTTATTAAATGAATTTTCCGTGGTTCTTTTAAGAGTTGTTTCGTATAATCTAAGATATTGAAAGAAAAGCAACACGGTTAACAGAGGACTACAAGACACTTGTAGAATTTGTAATCAGAGACGATATGAATTGTATGGTAAACACTGAGTATTCAATCAATGGAAAATCAGGCTCCTGTGAAATTATAGACATAATGAGATGAGAACTATAAAACTAAAAATTATGCTGTGGTTAAGATTAAAAATTAGTATGAGGCGCTGACGGAAAATATTGGGATTGGAGTATTTAAAAGGCAGGAAAATTAAATGAATGGTTAAAGACAAGGCCATGTTCATAACTTTAGCAAAGATAGAATACACGACAAAGGGATACTGCTTACTTTCAGTTTAAAAATACGTAGTAGTATATACGAACATGTATTTAATCTAGATCAAGTTGCTACTTGACTAAATTCTTTTTTTTCGTTGATAATATGCAGGATATTGTAGAAAATATACCTCCAACGGTAACAGTACCAAAAGTCCAAAATGTTTATGAGTAGATGTTTTCCGTGAAGTGGCATTGCATTAATTGGCAACAATTATAAACAGTCTAAATAAACTATATAATCTGATGTGATCAATATTGAAATTAATAAGAAAACTATGATCCGCAATTGGAGATATAGTTACTTTTATTGTTAAAGCAATACATGACAAAGATAAATTCCCAAGCAAGTGAAAACATCTATAGTTGTTCCTAATGCCAAAGTTAAGGGTAGTACATAATGTACTGAGCTAAAACCAGTTTTAGTACAAGTATAAGTTAATTTCCTGCAAAATGGATGTTAGTCTGGATATGTAGTAGTAAACTTATAGTTACTGTGTTGTTTTTTAAACATCTCTGTCGTATTTAACAATTTTTCGATAGTTGAAATTCCAAATAATTGGGCCTCCATGAATTTTACCAGTGAATCAAGTGAGGGACGCCAAAACACAGTTTTAAATTCATTAACAGTCATGTTCCAAATTTCTTTCTTTACAGTAAATATACTTGCTGTAAATACATTAGCCAGTGGTCATCCTAACTTTTTTCATTTAAAACAATAACATAGTAAATGTTTATTTTATTTAAGCTGAAATAAAAGGCATCAGATTCCTTTGATTTTAATTTTAGCGAGGTCTGACTGTGTATATGTTAATGTATGTGCATGTGTTCAAATTGTATAATATAACAATTTCATTCATTTTTTTGTTTAATAAACAATATTATACTTTACATTACAGGTATGTTAAGTGGGCAATTTTACGTAGAAGAAAATGATGAAGAGGAGGAATTTGACGAATTTGAATAATCTCAAAAAATATTATGTAAAAATAAGTTCTTAGGATTTCCTTTTACATATTTTTTCCATTGTTTGATCGAAGAATTTCATGTAATAGGGAAAGTGGGTGTTGCTGAAAATCATTACCTTCTTATGTAAATGTTTATCATCTTTGAATTTAATTTAACATTTTATAAAACCACTATTTTTGTAAACATTTAAAATTTTGAATTCAAATAAAATTCCAAGGAGAAACGTCATATGTATGATTCATTATTCTGAAAAGATATTGATATTTCTCTTATCCCTAACCTTTTTTAAAAGTAAATAGAATGTTAAATTTCAATGTAAAATTCTTTTTAATGGAATTTTCCCTTTATATTTTGCTCCATGATTCATAATTGCCGAGCATTAGAATAGCTATAATTCAATAGCCTAAAGTAATAAGGAAATAAAGTTTTGTCATCCCTTAAATAAGGAATTAATTTCCAATGTTTGATGAAATTATGATAATTTCACAGGGATTTATAGCGTGCCCTGTTATTACACATTTCGAGTCACTGCTACTTTTATTTTTCACCATCTCCTTCAAAGGCTATTATAAATACTCATGAAATAAATGTAACTGCAGGAATGATAATTGTTTTTTTTTTAATTTACTGCAGGAATGAAGTCAGAAGAAATACACATGACTATTACTTCAGTACAGATTTAAAACGTTCCTTAAGCCAAGGAGCTGACACAGTTACCAGAGGAGGGAGAGAAAACCATTGTTCTGACGAGAACACCCAATACATACAAGTGTGTTCTACCTTTCAGTAGGTTCACGTGCATCCAAAACCCCCTATTCAATGCCATTCAATATACTTCCTTGTACCCATTCATTAATCCAACATCTTTATCTTCCCCTCTGTTTTTCCTCCTGAATTCCACCCTCAATTTCAGTCATTAGCAGCCACTCTCCCCTTAATACTTGACCCACCCATTTCCAACGTTGATGCTTAATCACTTCCATTAACTTCAATCCTATCAACCCAACTTACTTTTTCCATTCCACACCAAACCTACATCTCAAATGTCTGTTTGACATCTTTCATAATGTCCGCAATTCGTACCAATAAATCAAATCATTCCACACCAAGGATTATACCAATCTGTTCTTGATTCCCTTATCAAGAACCTTGGTCAACAATTCCCTTCACTTCATCAATGCTTCCCTGGCCAGGGCTATTCTTTTACGAAATTAATCATTGAATCTTCCATTCCAAGAAAGAGTACTTCCTAAGTATAAAAATTTATCCACCTGGTCTAGTTTTTCCACATCCACCCTTTTTTTGAAAGTAGATTTCTATCCTTTAGTGAATCACATTACTTCCATTAAGTTTCATTCCAAACTCACTTCCTTCATTGTTAAGAGCATTTAAAAATTTTCCAAACTCTTTTTAGAATCACGCACAATAGCTTTGTTGTCTGCATACCTTACAGACTTCATTACTTCCCCACCAACTCCCTTCTCAATTTCTTCCCTGGCTTCTTTCACCATTTCCTCTTCATATGTATTAAAAAGCGTTGGTGACATGGGACACCCATGTCTTACCCAATTCAGCCCAATCCAATTCCCTATTAGCTGTCCTTATGCAGGCTGTTTGATCAGATACAAATTCTAAACCAATCTTTCCAGTGCAGCTCAAATTTATTTAATATCTACACCAGGTTTGGCCAATGGACTCTATCTAAAGCCTTTTCAAACTCCACAACACATACATCCTTCTTAAATTCCAGGCTTTGTTCTTCAATTACTCTCATAACACCAATTGCATCCATTGTTCCTTCCCCTCTCTGAAAACAGAACTAGTCTTCTCCAATTTGCAATTTTTCACTCTATCCATCAATTCAGGACCCAAGCAGCGTGAGAGATAATGTTAATTGTATGGTGATTCCGACATTCAGTAGCGTTGTTCTTTTTCTCTATAGGAATCAAGATAGTTTTGGTAATATCCTCTGGCCAAACCCGTTCATCGTAAATCTTCCTAATTAAATCGTAAAAACATTACTCATCCTTGTCCCCCAAGTTCTTAAGAAACTCCACTGGGATCTCATCAATCTCAGTTGCTTTATTCCTTTTCATATCCCATAATGCTCGTTCTATTTCACTATCTACATCCCAGGCCCAGCGTTGGCATCTTCAACTTCTTCCTATTTCTATGCTGGTAGATTTCATATTTTTCCTATACCATTTCTCAACGTATTCCTTCCATTGTCCCCTTATGGTGACTGGATCCCTTAATAATTTTCCCTAGCTGTCTTTAACCGTTACCATCCTATTACTAATTTTATTCCCCATACCTTGATTTACCTTTATGTACATTAGGTGGGTCTTATGGCTTTCCACCAGATTTTATATTTCATTATACCACCCCTTCCACCACTGTTCCCTCGCCTTATTTGTTTCCCTTCTTAGTTTGCTGTTTAGTGCTCTGTGCATTCTGTTCCCATGGTCGGTGTTGACTCTTTTTCATTTCCTTCTTTCCTCCATTTTATTTAACATTTCTACCTTTACCCTTGGTTTCTTAATTTTGGTTTGTTTTTCCCTCCCAACTGTTATTTGAGCACTATCCTTGTTACAATTTGTAATCTTTTTCCATTCCTCTTTAGTAATTAGTTTCCTTACTTTAAGATCAAGAGCCTTGCTGACCACGTCTTGCAATTCTTTAGCCTTCCCATCCCTTACAGCTTCTAAATTTCATTGTGGTATATGTTTTGGCCAAAAGATTTTTTTAAATTTTAACATTGGTTTTAATCATTACCAACTTATTATCTGAATCTACATTTGCACCCGGATAACTTAGCAAGTTTTTAACATTATTTTTAAACTTGTTTCTTACCAAAATGTAATCAATTTACTACCTATCTGTAACTGGGCTTTTTCCATGTGTACCTCTTTCTGTTGTGAAGCAGAAATAGTGTGTTTGTGACGCAGAGATTAATTCTCTAAAAAAGTCTGTTTTTGTCCTCTCTCATTTCTGTCCTTTAGTGTGAACTCTCCCACCTCTTCCCCATCTTTGCCTTGCCCAACTACCACGTTCCAGTCTCCCATAACAACGAGATTCTTATTGCCCTTAACCCTTCCCATAGCCTCCTCTATTTGTTTATAATTCATGTCTACATCATCTACAGGGTCATTTCATGTAAATTCAACACAGTTTAGAAGGAAATTTTTCCTCACCATCTCAGATTTTCTTAAAATTTTGTATACATATACTACTTCATAATACTAATAATAATGCCAATTTTTATATTTTTATCTCTAACGGTTTCCGAGATATGGCTATGTAAAGTTTCAAAAACTCGCCAAAAAGACATAAATGTTCAGTTTTTAAATCCCTCTAGAAGTTGTTCCAGTTCATCCAGTGAGCTGGAAGAGGTGTTATTTTACAGAATTTGAAATGCTCTTTCAAATAATTTGCAACATAACAAGGAAATTAATGAAAATAGTTTTTTTATCCATATAAACAATTTGTTTAAATATTTTTTCAAAAAGTACATAATTTAAAATTCTCAAAATATTAGTATAAATACTTAGTACTGTTGTGAATCGTATATTAAAATATGAAAGTGGGGTCTTAATGGGTTCATTGTTAAAAAAAAATACTTCTGTTGCTGGTTTTCCAATGTTACCGAAGTCCCGCGTGAAACACCTCGAATTGCGTCAATACCGCAAAACATGATCGTAAAATGTGCGTACGCAGAATGCTAATGATATGGTTGTGAATAAGCCCTCATGGTTTTGACTGAAAAATTTGTGTTGACGTGTTAAAAAGGTGCAAAAGTATGATTGAAAAAGTTTTTAAATGCCGAATAACAAAGCTTCTTTCATTTTGCGTTCTTACGTGAAAGTGAAAAATATCTCTTCGGCAATGAAACGTAACCTTTTTGCTGCTGCCGAAGCTTCTTCATCGGATGATGAAACGAATGTTGATGAATCGGTTATTCAAAATCTTAGAATTAACTTTTTAAGTTATACAAATAGGGCCAAAAAATAATGATACTCACAAGTTTACCAGAAAAGTGGAGTATCAGGATGATAATGAGAGAGTTTAATGCCCCGAATTTTATGGTTCGGCAGTCAAAAAAAATTTTGAGAGAAGAAGGTTTTACGGAAGGTCCAAACCCCAAACCAGGCAAAGATTTACCATCAGAAATTGTCGAAACCGTTCATTCGTTCTATGAAAATGATGAAGCAAGTCGGGCAATGCCAGCTATGAAGGACTGTGTAAAAGTTACAAAACCAGATGGAAATAAGACTAAAATTTCAAAGAGACTTATTTTATGCAATCTTAAAGAAGCTTGCAAACATTTCAAAGACAAGTTTCCTAACATTAAAATAGGTTTCTCTAAGTTTGCTGTGCTGAGACCCAAACAGTGCATTTTAGCTGGGCAGAGTGGCGCACACACACTGTTTGTGTGCACACAACTCATCAAACATTAAGTTAATGATAGAGAATGCCAAACTAAACATGGTAACAAATAGAAACCTAAAAAAATACAAGCAATGTATTGCAAAAATGCTTTGTAACCCATCATCAATTGATTGCAACATGGGAAATTGTGAATATTGCCCTGGACTAACTGAAATCCGAAACATGTTACAAGACTCTCTTGATGAAAATTTAATTGAAAAAGATCAATTACAACAGATGGGGGTCGGTTGACCGCTGTAATCTGGAGACCTTGGAAAAAACTTCTGAGGAGTTAATCAATTTATTCTGTAGTAAGATGTCTGCTTTGGTTAGGCATGACTTTGGTGCCAAGCAACAAGGAGCATTCCTTAACAACACTAAAGAAAATCTTCATGATTCAGAATTTGTTGTTACTTGTGATTTTTCCAAAAATTATAGTATAGTTCTTCAGGATGAAGCCCAGAGTTATCACTGGACAAACCAACAGATTACAATACATCCTTTTGTTATATATTACAAACAAGATGACAAAATTGAACATTTGAGCTTTGTCGTTATTTCAGACTGCTTACAGAACAACACAGTAGCTGTTTATGCATTTCAAAAGAAGCTCATTTCTTATTTAACAAACGAATTTCAAAAGTTTCAAAAAAAGATTTTTTTATTTTTCTGACGGTTCGGCCTCTCAGTATAAAAATAAGAAAAAATTCCTGAGCCTTTACTTTCATGAGGAAAATTTCAACATAAAAGCTGAGTGGCACTTTTCAGCAACAGCACATGGGAAAGGACCATGCGATGGAGTAGGCGGTTCTGTTAAAAAACTGGCAGCTTGGCTAATTTGAAATGGCCGTATGACAACCAAATCCAAACCCCACAAGATCTCTTTGAGTGGGCAGTAGAAAACATACCAAAGGTAGATTTTCCCTTTTCCGCAAAAGAGGATTATGCTTTTCAGAAATATTCCCGGAAAGCCGTTTTGAACATGCACTGGCCATTAAAGGAACACAACAGTTCCATGCGTTAATTCCCAAAACTAAATCAAAACTACTAGTGAAACACTTTTCAGATGACATTCAGGGTTGGGAGAGGAATGTGGCTAAACCAGTGGACACGCTGAAGTTAGAAGATGATTCAGGCTATGTCACCACTGTATTTGACAAAAACTGGTGGCTTGGATATGTTTTAGAAAAAAATGAAGAGCATGATGAAGTGGAAATAACTTTTCTTCATCCTTGTGGGCCAGCATCATCATTCTCTTACCCTAGACTTGCAGCTGTCCTGTTGGTGGCAGTTGTGGATATTCTAGCATGAGTGAATATTGTTACACCAACTGGAAGAACGTACGCTCTTGGAGCAATTGGTGTGAAGCTAACTCAAATTGCATTTTCAAAATGTAATCAGCGATATAGTTTTTTGGGATATAGTTTTTGAAATCAATACCCAATTTTTCCTCAGGCTAGTTAGTGGGTTACTTTATTCTTAACTAGTACATACCTATGATTTAATTGTTCAAAAATTATTGTTAGTACCTACTGGGTTCCATGTTTGGCTGTACACTGAGTTACAAATACGATATGTAAAAACAAGCTTACCATAATTAGTTGCTTTAATGAACCCATCATAATGCATCATTTAAAAAATTCCAATTGTTTACTACAGTAGTAACTTTTATTAAATATAATAATATAATATATTGAATGTAAAAAATTATGTACCTTTTGGAAAAACGTCTGATAAAAATTACCTGAGTGTTAAAGGTATATTTTCAAAATTAGGAAAAAGTGAAAAACCAGCATCAGAAATATTTTTTTTAACAGTGAACCCATTGAGACCCCACTTTCATATTTTATTATAAGATTCACAACAGTACTAAGTATTTATACTAATATATTGAGAGTTTTAAATTATGTACTTTCTGAAAAAATATTTAAACAAATTGTTTATATGGATAAAAATTTTTTTTCATTAATACCCTTGTCATGTTGCATATCATTTGAAAGAGCATTTCAAGTGCTGTAAAATGGCACCTCTTTCAGTTCTCTGAATGAACTAGAACAGCTTCTAGAGGGATTTAAAAAATGAACGTTCACTTCTTTTTGGCGAGTTTTTGAAACTTTACATAGCCATATCTCAAAATAGTTAGAGATAAAAATTTAAAATTTGGCATTATTATTAGTATTATGAAGTAGTATAAGTATACCAAATATTAAGAAAATCTGGAATGGTGAGGTTAAATGGGTGTGTTGATTTGACCCTACACTGTAATCACTAGAGGGCAAGTATACCTGAACTATAACCGTGTTTACTGGTTCAAAATTTACTTCTACCGACATAACCCGATCGCTTATTAGCTCGGTGGCTATCACGGATTCTCCCGCTTTCTTATCCAACACTACAGCTACTCCCCTCTGGCTAGTTTTTCCCCCACTGAAAATGACTCTAACATCATCGCTCCAGAAGTCTGCCCCGTCTTTTCACCGTACTTTGCATAACCCTAGTACATTAATTTTGAACCTCTTCATTTCTAACTTTTCATTTTCCAACTTCTCTTTTCTTAGCATTGTCTAAACATTCCATGTCCCCACCCTTGTTTCACTGTCCATCTCTCTTCTTTTCTTATCGTTCCTTGTGAGTTTCATGGAATTACGACCGAGATGGCCTTACTCCCATCGCTGCTGGGCATGACACTCATCCTAGAAGGCTGAGTCCCTTAGCCAGTACCAATATTATTATTCTTGTGCATATTGACATTGGATAAGTAGTTAAAGTGGTACACTCATTATGGCCGCCCCACTTGGGTACAGATGCCTTTGCAACTGCCTCACTGAGGTACAGACATTGAGCAGATTACCTTTTGCCTCTGCCTATTCATCTTTCTGACAAAGGTTACCCTGTCTGGTACTATGCTCCAGCCAGTCTAGCTCTTTAGGCCACAGGAACAGGCCGGCCCTTCCACCACAACAAGGTTATAATCCAGAGAAGGGGGACACCCAATACACAGCAATAAAAGGACAGATGAGGAGAAACGCCAATGAATGTCTCTATAATTTTGGGGAAAATAAGGAGGATTTTAGCCAGGAACAGGGGCTCAATTCTGCAATTCTTTCGACACGAATGGAATTCAGTTTTTGTCAGAATTGTAGGCAACAAATTACCAATGGCATACAAATTGTTATTGTTTATCCAAATGGCGGAAAGGACCACGTATTTTTAAAAGGGGAAGGTAATTTCAGCTACAATGTCCAAATTGTGTCAGCGGTTAAGGATATATGTAATAATGACTCTTTCTCCTCTTTGGTTTTACAGGGAAAAATATTAAGTGGGTATTATTTATTGATATTTTAATGTCATGCTATAACTCTAAAATCCACTGAAGTAAGTTCTGCAACATTAAACAGCAACATAACAATTGGTTGCAGAACCAAACTATCTAATAATAACAATCCTTAATAATTGTTTAAAATAATATATCAGTCTGCATTTGCACAATTACTCTACAGTATTCATAAATAACACAAATTTAAAAAAAACATTGCATTCTGCTTATTCATAAAAAAGATGAAAAAGCTGCATTGAGCCCTGCAAAATTTAACTTAAAAGTCTAAAGTTCCCAATTTTGCAATGCTTGATGTACAGCTATTGACTTCTCATCAACTGGATATAATGCATTATAGACTTTCTAATAGTTTCTTGCTATGTCGTTATCAAAATATGAACAAATTAACCCCAAAAACAAGTTGTTGTTGAAAATGACTCCATGGGCTACACTTTCAAACAATATTCATTCATCCATTCATTCATTCATTCATTCAACCCTCCTCATTTCACAATAATGCTAATGATTACAAAAGTACTCAAGTTCATCCAATAATGTCTGCTGTTATGCATTAAACATGGAAAATATCAATGTATATAATTGCAATAAAAGATTTAATCTTTACGTTATTCTATTGAAATACAACCCATTATTTGCTAAATTGCTTCTACATGTATTTATCAATAATCCATCATTATCTTCCCTCGAATATATAACGATGTTAAGGAAATCAAAATTAACAAACTAATAGCTAGCTGACTACCTATTCTCATCACTGCGCATCTGCATGGATGAGAATTTAGTTTAGCGAGTCCGTGGATTGAATAAACTGGAGAAACTAAGCAATATTATTTCGACGGAGATTACTCCTCTCACTTGTGTGTGGAAAATTTTTACGGAAATGCATAAATCTCACAAATTCCGTCTCGTTCGGAATATTTGCTTTCTGTGAAATTTTGGTAGTTTTCATTCCACTCTTGTCGAAAGAATTACAGAATTGAGCCTTTGTGAAATCCATTCTCTCCAATGTGAAAGACTGCTTCTACTTGGAGATCCACCCACGAATGCAGAAGCACTGGAGAAACCAGCAGGACTATTGAAAGCTCATCAAGGAATGTGAAAGATACTTCAATATCAGCAGAACCCACAATTGCAGAACACTCCCTCACTGAAAACCTTGATATTGATGCCAACAATTTGTGCTTTTTCGTCTATTGTTCATACAAGTCAGTTAAATTTCAAAAGAAAAATACTAATATAATATCAAAATTTACTAAAAATGATTCAATCGAGTCTTATAGTTACATTTATGTTAATGAGAGTCTAAAAATGACTTATGAGGATATTTGTAAATTAATGTAATGAGACGAATTATTTAAATTTTACATTACTATGCAATACCAAATTAGCTTTAAACATCAGCTTCAAAAGGAAAATGGGTCAGTAGATATTCCCTGAGTAGCAATGTTCTCACAAAGATACGCTTAGAAATATATCAATTCCGAAGACTTGTAATTCCAGAAAAAAATTGCTTCTTAAAGCCTCATGATGATAGAAAATGCTGCTATATGCTACTATGAGAGTAAATTAGAAAGTAAATTAAGTTTAAGAAAATTCACTTGAAGTAAATGTTGCAGCTAAAGCTGGAAAGATAAAGACATATTTATAAGATTAAGGATTCTCAAAGGAATCCACAATATAATAAATATTAATTTATAAACATTAAAAATATATTCCATTGTATTCGATAAAATTAGATAAATTTTGTATATTCTTTTAACAATTTTATCTTTACCAAATGTATGAAATTATTATAATTATAAAATGCCATATTCCATCCCTTAGTCTGCACAAGTGCCAACTTTCATAGCTTTACAATGATATGACAGAATTGATTTGCGAGACTCACGATTTGATGCATGGGGAGTTACAATCCTCTTTAGATAGTTACTTGATATTAGCCTCTCATTTAAAAGCACACAACCAACGTTTATGAAATTCTTATCAGTCCTTTAGATTAGCTAATAATTGGCATATTTTAGTTAAGATAAACTTTAATCAAGTAAAAGTTCACACCCTTTGAAAATACAGATAACAAAAATCTGGGCAGTAAAAATTAGGTGAAATAAGAAATCAGTCTGGTAGTTTCAAATGAATGAGGCATGCTCCGTTTGCTGCTTGAGCCCTTCCAAAAATAACAATGGTTAACGAATGTATTACGGCAGCTTTCACTAATTTCTTGCACCATTTCTCTAAATTTCTCAGTTTTTCGCCAATTGAGTCCCTACGAAGATGAACTATACACAGTTGTTGGTCTAACATTACTTCACAAGCTCTAGAAACAGCTTCCTTAGCTTCTTCCACTTGAATGAGTTTGATAGTTCTTTCTTCTTCTAAATTTGGTTCACTTTTCACCTCACCTATTCTATCAAATAATCCTTCTTCTGCAAAGTCTTTATACTTGGAGACCAAATCCTTTGAACCAATAACAACAGCTGGAAAAACAGTGAGGAGTTATTGAAATTTTATAGCATTTTGAATCAATATAACAATACATAACCAAGTCCTTAGAAATTAAAACCTGCTTGGTTGCTAGCAAAAAGTAGCTTGAGCAAGATAAGTTCTTGCCTCTTTTCATAAGAGTTGGTGATACAAATGTTGTTAAGATACAAAATGTGGATCAAAAACTTGGACCGAAAAGTGAAGTATTTCACCAAAGTAAATGCCATAACATTGATGTTAAATGAGTACAATCAAAATAGGTAGCACATTAGTAATGGCAGAAATGTTAACATTTAAATTTATATTGAACGGAAAAGCAAACAGAGTGTATACTTGCTTTATAGATAAAACTGTAAAGGAAGAAGAATAATTATAAATAAAGCATATCTGCAAGCAATTATAACAAAATATGTCTCTTCCAGAAATAGTTCTTACCACTGTGCTTCCCTCTTTTGACATGTGAAAAAATTGAAGTTGCATACATCCTATTGTCTGTGCCAATTTCATTAGCCAACCACATTTGTCGTGGAAGTGTTTTGCTTCCAACTTCTAACTTTCCACCCAACACAGCATCTCCAAAGGAAATATCTGAAGAAGATTGAAAAAAGGTTTAAATAGGATCCAAATCGGTACCTTCATTAAGCAAATTTTCAAAAGTAGAGATATTTGTTTTGAAAGCATTAATTTAGAAATAAAATGCGCTGCTTCCCTCTTGCTCCATTCAAAAACAAAATGCCCACAAAACAAAACCAAAAGAACTCTGAATGATAACTCAATAGAAAGAAATAACAAACATTATATATTTACAAGAGCTGCTATCAATGATGCGAAGCAGTGGGATTTAATCTCCGACCTAAGGAGGCTTTTCATTCACATTGTAGAAAACTAATAAAGTCTCACCAGAAACTATTAACTTTGGCAATATTTTGGCATTAATGAGTGGTGATCCTAGAGACTATTAGAAGCCAACAGCAGTTAGGACAATGCTGGCAACACTAGAAAACTGAGGAAGGGTTACCCACTGTATGGGATTGGGAAAGGACTGTTGAAGAACAAGTGGTGGTGTATTTTATCAAAGAGAAACACGCAAGCACCTTTTGAAAGCCAGAACTAGTGGATGCTACCGTTTATGAAAATTACAGTTTGTGTCTGCAAATCCTGGTAAAGTTGGCAGAGATTGTGTGAATTTTTTTGTATGTAGGTACAAAAAATGCGATTTATTTTGATGAAAATCCTCATTTAAGAAATAGTTTACATCTCATAAACTATTCATACAATATTAATGAGATTTAGCACCCATGAAGATGATGCTATACATATTAGGAGTATTTAAAATATATCATATAAGACACCTAATATAAATATATTTAAATTAGGAGTATTTCAAAGCTTTTCCCACATCAAGAAAACGTGTGTTTCCTTTAGGAAAGAGAATGAAAGCATGCTTTTAATTAACTAGAGGCGGATAAATAAATCAACCCTACAGTTTTTGTGCTGTTGTCCTTCAATGTGCCTCACTCATTATTTCATTATTCATTCATTTGTAGCCACTAAATCCTCTTTTGAGATACATTGGACCATAGTTAATCGACTGGGCACAGCATAAATTAGATAACATTTATTATTATGGTCAAGTGCTCCTAATCTGTTGTAATTTTTTCAGCTAACTTCATGATTTAATTAAATTTATTTAGTATTACAAAGTCCTATGCTTACAAAGTTGATATGATTTTCGGTTCCATAACAAAACAGAACAAGAAAAAACAGAACATTAAGCTGTAATAGTTATGCATACTGCCATACATGGATGCAGTACTTAAACATTTTTTGCAGTAAGTTCTTATAATGATACGAGTAAAATGTAGCTTGCATACTGCAAGCAGATCGACAACACTAATTTCATAACGGCATTATATCGGGACGGTCCCGGAAAGGAAAAAAAGGATTGAAAATATTCTTAAAATTCGCTTCAATTTAATCGTCTGGCATCGAACCCGGGTCTTTTTGGTGAAATTTCTATGCAGATCATCTTCTCTAAATACGTGTGAAAATTCAAGCAGAAATATTGGCTGCAACTGCCTCAAACGAAGACCTACTTTTCACGAATGTTAATAGCTCTCTGGATTCGAACCAAGGACGATCTAGGAAATATAAAATATGTTTTCGAAATGTATCTATATTTTCTATATATATGCCGAATTTCAAGTTTTAATATTATTGGGAAGGGGTTCAAAATAATTCTTAAAAATCGGATCAGTGACTGATTGTAGAGACGCCTGGTGTCGAACCCTGGACGTATTGGAAGCTGTAAATGCACAAAATGACTTGCTAGGACCTGATCTAATTTCATAGAAAGTTTGAAGTCGATATCATGCCGGGAAATACCTAAAATGTGTTTCCGTTATCCCCATAAGAAATGCATTGTGGAGTGCAAATGGCCCTCTGGGATCGAACCAAGGACCATAAGAGAATACAAAAAAATTGATTATGAAATATATTTATAGTTTCTAACCCCATGCCAAATTTCAAGTTTCCATGCATTCGGAAAGGGGTCCAAAAAAAATGTTAAAAATCGCCACAATGCATTTTAAACGGCCGATTTTTGCCTCGACCTAGCATCGAACCAAGGATATTTTCCGTAAAACTCATATATGTTTTCGATAGATCATAACCATATATATAGGCTCCTTGAGTTTTGATTCTCTACCTACCCGGAAAGTATTTTTTTTTAATTCCCTAAAATCAAAGCAATGCATTTAAACGGGAAAAATCGGGACTTTGGGGCCCACTGGAATCGAACCCAAGACACTGAGGTTCAAAATCGCAATTTTTCTGGAGGTTATACGTTATGGCCAATATGTCGTAAAATTTGAAGCCATTGGCGCTAGTGGTTTAGCCTGTGACTTTGTATCCTCTCTCTATATATATCTATTATATATAGATGCTTCTCCGGATTCATTCATATATCATACGAGTAAAATGTAGCTTGCATACTGCAAGCAGATCAATAACACCAATTTCATTTCAACACCACCTTCATATCGGCTTCATATCGGGACAGTTCTCAAAAGAAAAAAAAGCATTGACAATATTCTTAAAATTCACTGCAATTTAATCGTCTGGCATCGAACCCAAGCCTTCCTGGTGAACTTACTATGCAGTACTACAGAAGATCACCATCTCTAACTATGTGTGAAAATTCAAGCAGAAATATTGACTGCAACTGCCTCAAATGACGTCCTACTTTTCATATACATACCTTATGTGAGAAATTTTAATGTGCTCGGGCAACGAACCCAGGAACAGCATGGTCTTATCCATTTTTTTTTCTTAAACCAAGTCTTAATAAACATCTTCTATCTAAGCATGAACCTCCTATCATTTCGATAAGTGCATCAAAATAAATAATGAAACCTCTACAATGTATTTTAAATGGGGGATATATTTACCGCCTGGCTTCGAACCCGGGTCTTTCTGGTAATATTTTATATGCAGCACAGCAGAAGATCAACACCTCTAACTATGTGTGAAATTTCAAGCAGAAATATTGGGTGCAACTGCCTCAAACGACGTCCTACTTTTCCCATGTATTCCTTATGAGAGAAAATTTAATGTGCTCTGGCATCGAACCAAGGAATAGTACGGGCTTATGAATATTTTTTTCTAAAACCAATTCTTTTTATACATCTTCCAGCCGAGCACGAACTTCCTATCATTTTGATAAGTGCATCAAAAAAATTAATGAAAAACTATCCCCATGCATTTTAAACGGCCGATTTTTGCCTCGACTTAGCATCGAACCCAGGATATTTTCCGTAAAACTCATTTATGTTTTCGATAGATCATGATCATATATATAGGCTCCTTGAGTTTCGATTCTCTACCTATCCGGAATGTATTTTTAAAAAATTCCCGAAAATCAAAGCAATGCATTTAAACGGGAAAAATCGGGACTTTGGGGCCCTCTGGAATCGAACCCATGACACTGAAGTTCAAAATCGCAATTTTTCTGGAGGTTATACGTTATGGCCAATATGTCGTAAAAATTTCAAGCCATTGACGCTAGTGGTTTAGCCTGTGACTTTGTATCCTATCTATATACCTATCTATCTATATATACGAGTAAAATGTAGCTTGCATACTGCAAGCAGATCGACAACACTAATTTCATATCGGCATCATATCGGGACGGACATCAAAAGAAAAAAAAATTCAAAATATTCGTAGAATTCGCTGCAATTTAATCACCTGGCAGCGAACCCCGGTCTTCCTGGTGTACTTACTATGCAGCAAAATAGAAAATTACCATATCAAACTATGTGTGAAAATTCAAGCAAAACTATTAGTTGCAACTACCTCAAACGACGACCTACTATTCACATACACTCCTTATTTGAGAAATTATAATGTGCTCTGGCATCGAACCCAGGAACAGCATGGTCTTATCTATTTTTTTTTCTTAAACAAAGTGTTAATATACATCTTCCATCTAAGCAAGAGCTCCCTTACATATCGATAAATGCATAAAAAAATTATGAAAAGATACCCCATAGTATTATATATGGGTGATATTTTTACCGCCCGGCATCGAACCCGGGTCTTTCAGGCAATACTTTCTATGCAGCACAAAAGAAAAACACCATCTCTAACCGCGTATGCAAATTCAAGCAGAAATATTGGTTACAACTGCCTCAAATGACGTCCTACTTTTCCTTTATATTCCTTATGAGAGAAACGTTATTGTGCTCTGGCTTCGAACCCAGGAACAGTACGGTCTTATGAAAATTTTTTTCTAAAACTTATTCGTACCATACATCTTCCAGCCAAGCACGAACATCCTATCATTTCGATAAGTGCATCTAAAAAAATAATGAAAAACGGCTCCCATGTATTTTAAAGGGCAGATCTTTGCATCGTCCTAGCATCGAACCCAGGATAACTTTTGTAAAAGTCATTGATGTTTTCGAAAGTCCAAGACCATAAATATAGGCACCTTGAGTTTTACTTCTCTACCTATCCGGAAAGTATTTTTTTTTAATTCCCGAAAATCACGGCAATGCATTCAAACAGGAAAAATCGGGACTTTGGGGCCCTCTGGAATCGAACCTATGACACTGAGGATCAAAGTCTCTTTTTTCCTGGGGGTTTCACGTTATGGCCAATATGTCATAAAAATTTCAGATCAATGACGCTTGTAGTTTAGGCTGTGAATTTGTATCCTATCTATCTATATAGGTATATATATGAATGAATCCGGAGAAGCATCTATATATAATAGATACGAGTAAAATGTTGCTTGCATACTGCAAGCAGATCGACAACACTAATTTCATATCGGCATTATATCGGGACGGTCCTCAAAAGAAAAAAAAAAGGATTTAATTGTTTCTTAAAATTCGCTGAAATTTCATCGTCTGGCATCGAACCCGGGTCTTACTGGTAAACCTACTATGAAACACAATAGAAGATCACCATCTGTAACTATGTGTGAAAATTCAAGCAGAAATAATGGCTACAACTGCCTCAAAAGACGTTCTAATTTTCACGAAAGTAAATGGCTCTCGGGACTCGAACCAAGGACGATCTTGGAAATCTTAAACATGTTTCTGAAAGTTACTTATGATGTCTATCTATATGCCGAATTTAAAGTTTCTATATTATTGGGAAAGGTTTCAAAATAATTCCTAAAAACGGATCAACTTCTGATTGCAGAGACACCTGGTGTCGAACCCAGGACATATTGTAAGCTGTGAATGCACAGTTTGATTTTTATAAATTTGCTCTTGTGTCATGCCAAGTTTGAAGTCGATAGCATGTCGGGAAGTACCTAAATTTTGTTTCCGTTATCTCCGTAAGAAATGCATTGAGAAGTGCAAATGGCCCTCTGGGATCGAACCAAGGACCATCAGCGAATATGAAAAATTTAATTATGAAATATATTCATGATATCTAACCTCATGCCGAATTTCAAGTTTCCATGCCATCGGAAAATGGTCTAAATAAAATCTTAAAAATCGCCGCAATGTATTTTAAACGGCCGATTTTTGCCCCGACCTAGCATCGAACCATGGATAATATTCGAAGATGTCTTTTTGATTATCGTTAGATATCCACGGCATCTAGCGATCCCTCGAATTTCAACTCTCTACCTTTCCGGGAAGTGCTTCAAAAAAATTTTCGAAAATCCCCGCCATGTATCCTTATGGAGAATATCGCGACTTTGAGGCCTTCTGGAATCGAACCCATGACACTGAGGTTCAAAATCGCATTTTTTCGGGTGGTTGTACGTTATGGCCAATTCGCCGTAAAAATTTCAAGTCAATCACGCTTGTGGTTTAGGCTGTGAATTAGTATCCTATCTATCTATCTATCTATATAGGTATATACATGAATGAATCCGGAGAAGCATCTATATATAATAGATATGAATGAATCCGGAGAAGCATCTATATCTATTACGAGTAGAATGTAGCTTGCATACTGCAAGCAGATCGGCAATAATAATTTCATATCGGCATCATATCGGAACGCTCCTCAAAATAAAAAGAAAATGATTCAAATTTTTCTTAAAATTCGCTAAAATTTCATCGTCTGCCATCGAACTCGGGTCTTACTGGTGAACTAACTATGCAGCACAATAGAAGATCCTCATCTCTAACCATGTGCGAAAATTCAAGCAGAAATATTGGCTAAAACTGCCTCAAAAGACGTTCTAATTATCACGAATAAAAATGGCTCTCTGGATTCGAACCAAGGACGATCTTGGAAATCTATAAGATGTTTCTGAAAGTTATTTATGATCTCTAGCTATATGCAGAATTTCAAATTTCTATATTATCGGGAAAGGTTTCCAAATAATTCTTAAAAATCGGATCAACTTCTGATTGCAGAGACACCTGGTGTCGAACCCAGGACATATTGTAAGCTGTGAATGTAAAGTTTGATTTGTAAAGACTTTTTCTTGTATTTTACAAAGTTTGAAGTCGATAGCATGCCGGGAGGTACCTTAATTTTGTTTCCGTTATCTCCGTAAGGAATGCATTGAGAAGTGCAAATGGTCCTCTGGGATTGAACCAAGGACCATCAGTGAACATATAAAATTTGATTACGAAATATATTTATGATATCTATCGACGTGCCGAGTTTCAAGTATCCATGTTATCGGGAAAGGATCCAAAAAAATTTTTCAAAATTGCCGCAATGCATTTTAAACGGCCGATTTTTGCCCCGACCTAGCATCGAACCATGGACCATATTTGGCGATGTCTTTCTGATTTACGTTGGAGTTGCACGGCTTCTAACGATCCCTTGACTTTCAACTCTCTACTTTTCCGGGAAGTGCCTCAAAAAAAATTTCGAAAATCCCCGCCATGTATTCTTATGGAGAAAATCGCCACTTTGGGGCCTTCTGGAATCGAACCCATGACAGTGAGGATCAAAGTTGGATTTTTTCTGGAGGTTACACGTTATGGCCAATATGTCGTAAAAATTTCAAGGCAGGGGCACTTGTGGAACATGGTTAGAATTTTGATCCCCTATATATAACTTATCTATTATATATAGACGTTTCTCCGGATATACCTATATATATACGAGTAAAATGTAGCTTGCATACTGCAAGCAGATCGACAACACTATTTTCATGTTGGCATCATATCGGGACGGCCATCACAAGAAAAAAATGGATTGAAATTTTTCTTAAAATTCGCTGAAATTCCATCGTCTGGCATCGAACCCGGGTCTTTACTGTGAACTTACTATGCAGCACAATAGAACATCACCATCTCTAACTGTGTGAAAATTCAAGCAGAAATATGGGCTACAACTGCCTCAAAAGACGTTCTAATTTTCACGAATTTAAATGGCTCTCTGGATTCGAACCAAGGACGATCTTGGAAATCTAAAAAATGTATCTGAAAGTTATTTATGATCTCTATCTATATGCTGAATTTAAAGTTTCTATATTATTGGCAAAGGTTTCAAAATAATTCCTAAAAATCGGATCAACTTCTGATTGCAGAGACACCTGGTGTCGAACCCAGGACACATTGATAGCTGTGAATGCACTGTTTGATTTGTATGGACTTGATCTTTCAATATGCAAAGTTTGAAGTCGATATCGTGCCGGGAAGTACCTAAAATTTGTTTCCGTTATCTCCGTAAGAAATGCAATGAGGAATTTAAATGTCCCTCTGGGATCGAACCAAGGACCATCAGCGAATATGTAAAATTTGATTATGATATATTTTTATGGTATCTAACCTCATACTGAATTTCAAGTTTCTATAGCATCGGAAAAGGGTCCAAAAAATATCTTAAAAATCGCCGCAATGCATTTTAAACGGCCGATTCTTGCCCCGACCTAGAATCGAACCATGGACAATATTCGAAAATGTCTTTTTGATTTTCGTTGGATATCCACCGCATCTAGCGGTCCCTAGAATTTCAACTCTTTCTTTTCCGGGAAATGCATCAAAAAAAATTTCGAAAATCCTCACCATGTATCCTTATGGAGAAAATCGGGACTTTGGGGCCTTCTGGAATCGAACCCATGACACTGAGACTCAAGGTAAGATTTTTTCTGGAGGTTACCCGTGATGGCCATAATGTCGTAAAAATTTCAAATCGATGGCACTTGTGGAACATGGTTAAACTTTTGATCCCCTATGAATGAGTGTATATATATATAGGTATGAAAATTCAAGCAGAAATATTGGCTGCAACTGCCTCAAAAGTCGTTCTGATTTTCACGAATGTTAATGGCTCTCTGGATTCGAACCAAGGAGAATCTTTGAAATCCAAAACATGTTTCTGAAAGTTATTTATGAACTCTATCTATATGCCGAATTTCAAGTTTCTATATTATTGGGAAAGGTTTCAAAATAATTCCTAAATATCGGATCAACTTCTGATTTCAGAGACACCTGGTGTCAAACCCGGGAAATATTGTAGGCTGTGAATGCACAGTTTGATATATAAAGACTTGCTCTTGTATCATACAAAGTTTGAAGTCGATAGCATTCCGGGAAGTACCTAAAATTTGTTTCCGTTATCTCCGTAAGAAATGCATTGAGAAGTGCAAATGGCCCTCTGGGATCGAACCAAGGACCATAAGCTAATATGTAAAATTTGATTATGAAATATATTCATGATATCTATCGACGTGCCGAGTTTCAAGTATCCATGTTATCGGGAAATGATCCAAAAAAAATCTTCAATATCGCCGCAATGCATTTTAAACGGCCGATTTTTGCCCCGACCTAGCATCGAACCATGGACCATATTCGGCGATGTTTTTTTCATTTTCGTTGGACATCCACGGCATCTAGCGATCCCTTGAATTTCAACTCTCTACCTTTCCGAATAGTGCCTCAAAAAACTTTTCGAAAATCTTCACCATATATCCTTATGGAGAAAATCGGGAATTTGCGGCCTTCTGGAATCGAACCTATGACACTGAGGTTCAAAGTCGGATTTTTTCTGGAGGTTACACGATATGGCCAATATGTCGTAAAAATTTCCAGTCAGTGGCCCTTGTGGAACATGCTTAGACTTTTGATGCCCTATGAATGAATGAATGAGTGAGTATGTATATAGGTACGAGTAAAATTTTGCTTGCATACTGCAAGCAGATCGGCAATACTAATTTCATATCGGCATCACATCGGGACGGTCCTCATAAGAAAAAAAAAGGATTTAATTTTTTCTTAAAATTCGCTGAAATTTCATCGTCTAGCATCGAACCTGGGTCTTACTGGTAAAACTACTATGAAACACAATAGAAGATCACCATCTCTAACTATGTGTAAAAATTCAAGCAGAAATATTGGCTACAACTGCCTCAAAAGACGCTCTAATGTTCACGAATGTAAATGGCTCTCGGGACTCAAACCAAGGACGATCATTTAAATTTAAAAAATGTTTCTGAAAGTTATTTATGATCTTTATCTATATGCCGAATTTCAAGTTTCTATATTATTGGCAAAGGTTTCAAAATAATTCCTAAAAATCGGATCAACTTCTGATTGCAGAGACACCTGGTGGCGAACCCAGGACACATTGATAGCTGTGAATGCACTGTTTGATTTTTATGGACTTGATCTTTCTATATGCAATGTTTGAAGTCGATATCGTGCCGGGAAGTACCTAAAATTTGTTTCCGTTATCTCCGTAAGAAATGCATTGAGGAATTTAAATGTCCCTCTGGGATCGAACCAAGGACCATCAGCGAATATGTAAAATTCGATTATGATATATATTTATGGTATCTAACCTCATACCGAATTTCAAGTTTCTATGCCATCGAAAAAGGGTCCAAAAAAATCTTAAAAATCGCCACAATGCATTTTAAACGGCCGATTTTTGCCCCGACCTAGCATCGAACCAAGGATAATATTCGTAGATGTCTTTATGGTTTATTTTAGA
Organism: Sympetrum striolatum; assembly: GCA_947579665.1. Classification (NCBI taxonomy): domain Eukaryota; kingdom Metazoa; phylum Arthropoda; class Insecta; order Odonata; family Libellulidae; genus Sympetrum; species Sympetrum striolatum. Next base: position 89,437,665 of record OX388346.1, read on the forward strand.
TATGCATGGCATTTAGCGATCTCTTGAATTTCAAATCTCTCCTTTTCCGGGAAGTGCCTCAAAAAAATTTTCGAAAATCCCCGGCATGTAATCTTATGGGGAAAATCGCGACTTTGGGGCCTTCTGGAATCGAACCCATTACACCGAGGTTCAAAGTCGGCTTTTTCCTGGAGGTTACACGTCATGGCCATAACGTGGTAAAAATTTCAAAGCAGTGGCACTTGTGGAACATGGTTAGAATTTTGATCCCCTATATCTATTATATATAGATGCTTCTCCGGATTCATTCATGTATCTATTATATACGAGTAAAATGTAGCTTGCATACTGCAAGCAGATCGACAACACTAATTTCATATCGGCATCATATCGGGATGGTCCTCAAAAGAAAAAAAAAGGATTTAATTTTTTCTTAAATTTGCTGAAATTTCATCGTCTGGCATCGAACCTGGGTCTTACTGGTAAAACTATAATGAAACACAATAAAAGATCACCATCTCTAACTATGTGTGAAAATTCAAGCAGAAATATTGGCTACAACTGCCTCAAAAGACGCTCTAATTTTCACGAATGTAAATGGCTCTCGGGACTCGAACCAAGGACGATTTTGGAAATTTAAAAAATGTTTATAAAAGTTCTTAATCATCTCAATCTATATGCCAAATTTCAAGTTTCTATATTATTGCGAAAGGTTTTAAAATAATTCCTGAAAATCGGATCAACCTCTGATTGCAGAGGCACCTGGTGTCGAACCCAGGACACATTGATAGCTTTGACTGCATATTTTGATTTGCTAAGATTTGTTCTTCTATCATGCAAAGTTTGAAGTTGATAGCATGCCGGGAAGTACCTAAAATTTGTTTCCGTTATCTCCGTAAGAAATGCATTGAGGAATTTAAATGGCCCTCTGGGATCGAACCAAGGACCATCAGCGAATATGTAAAATTTGATCCTGAAATTTATTATTGATCTCCAACTCCATGCCGAATTTCAAGTTTCCATGCCATCGGGAAAGGGACCAAAAAAAATCTTAAAAATCGCCACAATGCAATTTAAACGGCCGATTTTTGCCCCGACCTAGCTTCGAACCCAGGATATTTTCCATAAAACTCATTTATGTTTTCGATAGATCATGACCATATATATAGGCTCCATGAGTTTTGATTCGCTATTTATCCGGAAAGTATTTTTTTTAAATTCCCGAAAATCAACGCAATGCATTTAAACGGGAAAAATCGGGACTTTGGGGCCCTCTGGAATCGAACCCATGACACTGAGGTTCAAAATCGCAATTTTTCTGGAGGTTATACGTTATGGCCAATATGTCGTAAAAATTTCAAGTCATTGACGCTAGTGGTTTAGCCTGTGACTTTGTATCCTCTCTATATATATATATATATATATGAATATATGATATATGAATGAATCCGGAGAAGCATCTATATCTATCTATTATATATAGATGCTTCTCCGGATTCATTCATGGATATACCTATATAGATAGATAGATAGATAGATAGATAGATAGATAGATAGGATACTAATTCACAGCCTAAACCATAAGCGGCATTGACTTGAAATTTTTACGACGTATTGGCCATAACGTTTAACCGCCAGAAAAATTGCGATTTTGAACCTCGGTGTCATGGGTTCGATTCCAGAAGCCCCCAAAGTCGCGATTTTCCCCATAAGATTACAAGGCGGGGATTTTCGAAAATTTTTTTGAGGCACTTCCCGGAAAAGGAGAGAGTTGAAACTCGAGGGATCGCTAGATGCCGCGCATATCTAAAGGAAACCATAAAGACATCTACGAATATTATCCTTGGTTCGATGCTAGGTCGGGGCAAAAATCGGCCGTTTAAAATGCATTGTGGCGATTTTGAAGATTTTTTTTGGACCCTTTTCCGATGGCATAGAAACTTGAAATTCGGTATGAGATTAGATACCATAAAAATATATCATAATCCAATTTTACATATTCGCTGATAGTCCTTGGTTCGATCCCAGAGGGACATTTAAATTCCTCAATGCATTTCTTACGGAGATAACGGACACAAATTTTAGGTACTTCCCGGCATGCTATCGACTTCAAACTTTGCATGATAGAAGAGCAAGACTTAACAAATCAAACTATGCATTCACAGCTATCAATGTGTCCTGGTTTCGACACCAGGTGTCTCTGCAATCAGAAGTTGATCCGATTTTTAGTAATTATTTTGAAACCTTTCCCAATAATATAGAAACTTGAAATTTGAAACATAGAATGAGATGATTAATACCTCTCAGAAACATATTTTTTATTTCCAAGATCGTCCTTGGTTCGAGTCCCGAGAGCCATTTACATTCATGAACATTAGAGCGTCTTTTGAGGCAGTTGTAGCCAATATTTCTGCTTGAATTTTCACACATAGTTAGAGATGGTGATCTTTTATTGTGTTTCATTGTAGTTTTACCAGTAAGACCCAGGTTTGATGCCAGAAAATGAAATTTCAGCAAATTTAAGAAAAAATTAAATCCTTATTTTTTTCTTATTTGGACCGTCCCGATGTGATGCCGATATGAGATTAGTATTGCCAATCTGCTTGCAGTATGCAAGCTACATTTTACTCGTATAATAGATAGATGCTTCTCCGGATTCATTCATATATATACCTATATAGATAGATAGGATACAAATTCACAGCCTAAACTACAAGCGTCATTGATCTGAAATTTTTATGACATATTGGCCATAACGTGAAACTCCCAGGAAAAAAGCGACTTTGATCCTCAGTGTCATGGGTTCGATTCCAGAGGGCCCCAAAGTCCCGATTTTTCCCGTTTAAATGCATTGCTTTGATTTTCCGGAATTTTTAAAAAATACTTCCCGTATAGGTAGAGACTCGAAACTCAAGGAGCCTTTATATATTGTCATGATCTATCGAAAGAAGAAATGAGTTTTACGGAAAATATCCTGGGTTCGATGCTAGGTCGAGGCAAAAATCGGCCGTTTAAAATGTATTGTGGCGATTTTTAAGATTTTTTTTGGACCCCTTCCCGATGGCATGGAAACTTGAAATTCGGAATGGAGTTGGAGATTATAAATATATTTCATAATCAAATTTAACATATTCGCTGATGGTCCTTGGTTCGATCCCAGGGCGCCATTTACATTTCTCAATGCATTTCTTATGGAGATAACGGAAACAAATTTTAGGTACTTCCCGGCATGCTATCGACTTAAAACTTAGCGTGATAGAAGAACCAGTCTTAGCAAATCAAACTTTGCATTCATAGCTATCAATGTGTCCTGGGTTTGACACCAGGTGTCTCTGCAATCAGAAGTTGATCCGATTTTTAGGAATTATTTTGAAACCTTTCCCAATAATATAGAAACTTGAAATTTGGCATATAGATTGAGATCATTAATAAATTTCAGAAACATTTTTTAAATTTCCAAGATCGTCCTTGGTTCGAGTCCCGAGAGCCATTTACATTCGTGAACATTAGAGCGTCTTTTGAGGCAGTTGCAGGCAATATTTCTGCTTGAATTTTCACACGTATTTAGAGAAGATGATCTTCTAATGTGCTGCATAGTAATTTCACCAAAAAGACACGGGTTCGATGCCAGACGATTAAATTGAAGCGAATTTTAAGTATATTTTGAATCCTTTTTTTCCTTTCCGGGACCGTCCCGATATAATGCCGTTATGAAATTAGTGTTGTCGATCTGCTTGCAGTATGCAAGCTACATTTTACTCGTATACCTATATAGATAGATAGATAGATAGGATACTAATTCACAGCCTAAACCACAAGCGTGATTGACTTGAAATTTTTACGGCGTATTGGCCATAACGTACAACCACCAGAAAAAATGCGATTTTGAACCTCAGTGTCATGGGTTCGATTCCAGAAGGCCTCAAATTCGCGATTTTCTCCATAAGGATACATGGCGGGGATTTTCGAAAATTTTTTTGGTGCACTTCCCGGAAACGTAGAGAATTGAAATTCAAGGGATCGCTAGAAGCCGTGCAACTCCAACGTAAATCAGAAAGACATCGACGAATATGGTCCATGGTTCGATCCTAGGTCGGGGCAAATATCGGCCGTTTAAAATGCATTGCGGCGATTTTGAAGATTTTTTTTGGATCCTTTCCCGATAACATGGATACTTGAAACTCGGCACGTGGATAGATATAATGAATATATTTCATAATAAAATTTTACATGTTCGCTGATGGTCCTTGGTTCGATCCCAGAGGGCCATTTACATTTCTCAATGTATTTCATACGGAGATAACGGAAACAAAATTTAGGTACTTCCCGGCTTGCTATCGACTTCAAACTTTGCATGATACAATAGCAAGTCTTTACAAATCAAACTGTGCATTGACAGCTTCCAATAAGTCCTGGGTTCGACACCAGGTGTCTCTGGAATCAGAACTTGATCCGATTTTTAGGAATTATTTTGAAACCTTTCCCAATAATATAGAAAGTTGAAATGTGGCATATTGATAAAGATCATTAATAACTTTCAGAAACATATTTTAGATTTCCAAGATCGTCCTTGGTTCGAATCCAGAGAGGCATTTACATTCGTGAAAAGTAGAACGTCGTTTGAGGCAGTTGCACCCAATATTTCTTCTTGAATTTTCACACATAGATAGAGATGGTGATCTTCTATTGTGCCGCATAGTAAGTTCACAGTAAATACCCGGGTTCGATGCCAGACGATGTAATGTCAGCGAATTTTAAGAAAAATTTCAATCCTTTTATTTTTCTTTTGAGGACCGTCCCGATATGATGCCGATATGAAATTAATATTGCCGATCTGCTTGCAGTATGCAAGCTACATTTTACTCGTATATATATATATATAGGTATATCCGGAGAAACGTCTATATATAATAGATATCCGGAGAAGCGTCTATATATAATAGATAGGGGATCAAAATTCTAACCATGTTCCACAGGTGCCACTGCTTTGAAATTTTTACCACGTTATGGCCATGACGTGTAACCTCCAGGAAAAAGCCGACTTTGAACCTCGGTGTCATGGGTTCGATTCTAGAAGGCCCCAAAGTCCCGATTTTCCCCATAAGATTACATTGCGCGGATTTTCGAAATTTTTTTTGAGACACTTCCCGGAAAAGGAGAGAGTTGAAATTCAAGGATTCGCTAGATGCCGTGCATATCTAAAGTAAACCATAAAGACATCTACGAATATTATCCTTGGTTCGATGCTAGGTCGGGGCAAAAATCGGCCGTTTAAAATGCATTGTGGCGATTTTTAAGATTTTTTTGGACCCTTATCCAAAGGCATAGAGACTTGAAATTCGGTATGAGGTTAGATACCATGAAAATATATTATAATCGAATTTTACATATTCGCTGATGGTCCTTGGTTCGATCCCAGTGGGACATTTAACTTCCTCAATGCATTTCTTACGGAGATAACGGAAACAAATTTTAGGTACTTCCCGGAACGATATCGACTTCAAACTTGGCCTATAGAAAGATCAAGTACATACAAATCAAACAGTGCAATCACAGCTATCAATGTGTCCTGGGTTCGACACCAGGTGTCTCTGCAATCAGAAGTTGATCTGATTTTTAGGAATTATTTTGAAACCTTTGCCAATAAGATAGAAACTTCAAATTCGGCATATAGATAAAGATCATAAATAACTTTCAGAAACAATTTTTAGATTTCCCAGATCGTCCTTGGTTCGAATCCAGAGAGCCATTTAAATTCGTGAAAATTAGAATGTCTTTTGAGGCAATCGTAGCGCATATTTCTGCTTAAATTTTCACACTTAGTTAGAGATGGTGATGTTCTATTGTGCTGCATAGTAAGTATCACTGGAAAGACCCGGGTTCGATGCCAGACGATCATATGTCTCCGAATTTTAAGAAAAATTTCAATCTTTTTTTTTTCTTTTAAGGACCGTCCCGATATAATGCCGATATGAAATTAGTGTTGTCGATCTGCTTGCAGTATGCAAGCAACATTTTACTCGTATATAAGTATATCCGGAGAAGCGTCTATATATAATAGATATATATAATAGATGCTTCTCCGGATTCATTCATATATCATATATTCATATATATATTGTGACAGATCCTTCCTCTTAACAGTTTCTCCCTTTATTTCTGTCGAGACAAATAACAAAATATAATACAGTGAACAATCGCGTTTTCGAAATGGTCCGACCTGCCGGTCAACTCGGGGCTGGTTCTTCTGAGTCGTTCCGTCCCTTGCGGCCTTGCGGTCCGGGCTCTTCTGCCCGTCTTGTACCTCTTCACTCGCCTTCACGGCCTTGCCGTCACTGTCTCTGCCCTCGGGCGTACAAAATAAACATTACACACCAAAAAAACACACGCGAAAATCGCAGCCCTTCATCCCTCAATCGTTGCACAAAAAAACAAACAAAATACAATACCGTTACAATATATATATATATAGAGAGGATACAAAGTCACAGGCTAAACCACTAGCGTCATTGGCTTGAAATTTTTACGACATATTGGCCATAACTTATAACCTCCAGAAAAATTGCGATTTTGAACCTCGATGTCATGGGTTCGATTCCAGAGGGCCCCAAAGTTTCGATTTTTTCCGTTTAAATGCATTGCTTTGATATTCGGGAATTTTTAAAAAATACTTCCGGGATAGGTAGAGAATCGAAAATCTAGGAGCCTTTATATAGGGTCATGATCTATCGAAAACATAAATGAGTTTTACGGAAAATATCCTGGGTTTGATGCTAGGTCGAGGCAAAAATTGGCCGTTTAAAATGTATTGTGGGGATTTTTAAGATTTTTTTTGGACCCTTTCCCGATGGCATGGAAACTTGAAATTCAGCATGGAGTTGGAGATTATAAATATATTTCATAATCGATTTTTATGTTTTCCCTGATGTTCCTTGGTTCGATCCCAGAGGGCCATTTACATTCCTCAATGCATTTCTTACGGAGATAACGGAAACAAGTTTAAGGTACTTCCCGGCATGCTATCAACTTAAAACTTAGCATGATAGAAGAACCAGTCTTAACAAATCAAAGTATGCATTCATAGCTATCAATGTGTCCTGGGTTCGACACCAGGTGTCTCTGCAATCAGAAGTTGATCCGATTTTTAGGAATTATTTTGAAACCTTTCCCAATAATATAGAAACTTGAAATTTGGCATATAGATTGAGATCAATAATAACTTTCAGAAACATTTTTTAAATTTCCAAAATCGTCCTTGCCTCGAGTCCCGAGAGCCATTTACATTCGTGAACATTAGCGCGTCTTTTGAGGCAGTTGAAGCCAATATTTCTACTTGAATTTTCACACATAGTTAGAGATGGTGATCTTCTATTGTGTTTCATCGTAGGTTTTCCAGTAAGACCCGGGTTCGATTCCAGACGATGAAATTTCAGCGAATTTTAAGGAAAAAATTAAATCCTTTTTTTTCTTATGAGGACCGTCCCGATGTGATGCTGATATGAAATTAGTATTGCCGATCTGCTTGCAGTATGCAAGCTACATTTTACTCGTATCTATTATATATAGATGCTTCTCCGGATTCATTCATATTTATATACGAGTAAAATGTAGCTTGCATACTGCAAGCAGATCGGCAATACTAATTTCATATCGGCATCACATCGGGACGGTCCTCATAAGAAAAAAAAAGGATTTAATTTTTTCTTAAAATTCGCTGAATTTTCATCGTCTGGCATCGAACCCGGGTAGTACAGTGAAGAGACGCCTGGTGTCGAACCCAGGAAACATTGGTAGCTGTAAATGCACAGTTTGATTTGTTAGAACTTAATCCTATTTTATGCAAAGTTTGAGGTCGATATCATACCGGGAAGTACCTAAAGTTTGTTTCCGTTATCTCCGTAAGAAATGCATTGAGGAATGTAAATTGCCCTCTGGGATCGAACCAATGACCATCAGCGAATATGAAAAATTATATTATAAATTATGTTTATGACTTCTAACTACATGCTGAATTCAAGTTTCCATGACATCGGGAAGAGGTCCAAAAAAAATCTTAAAAATCGTCACAATGCGTTTTAAACGGCGGATTTTTGCTTGGACCTAGCATCGAACCCAGGATATTTTTCCTAAAACTCATTTATGTTTTCGATAGACAATGACCATATATAAAGGCTCCTAGAGTTTCGATTCTCTACCTATCCGGGAAGTATTTTTTAAAAATTCCCGAAAATCTAAGCAATGCATTTAAACGGGAAAAATCGGGACTTTGGGGCCCTCTGGAATCGAACCCATGACACTGAGGATCAAAATCACAATTTTTCTGGCGGTTAATTGTTATGGCCAATACGCAGTAAAAATTTGAACTCAATCACGCTTGTGGTTTAGGCTGTGAATTTGTATCCTATCTATCTATATACCTATCTATATATATGAATGAATCCGGAGAAGCATCTATATATAATAGATAATACGAGTAAAATGAAGCTTGCATACTGCAAGCAGATCGCCAACACTAATTCCATGTCGGCATCATATCGGGACGGCCCTCAAAAGAAAAAAACGGGATTGAAAATATTCTTAAAATTCGCTGCAATTTAATCGTCTGGCATCGAACCAAGGCATTCCTGGTGAACCCAATATGCAGCACAAAAGAAAATCACCATCTCTTACTATGTGTGTAAATTCAAGCAGAAATATTGGCTCCAACTGCCTCAAAGGACGTCCTACATTTCAATAATGTAAATGGCTCTCTGGATTCGAACCAAGGACAATCTAGGAAATTTAAAACATGGCTTGAAATTTATCTATGTTCTCTCTTTATATACCTTATTTCATGTTTTAATATTATTGGGAAGGTATTTAAATTAATTCTTAAAAATCGGATAATTTACTGATTTTAGAGACGCCTGGTGTCGAACCCAGGACACATTGGTAGTTGTGAATGCAAAGTATGACTTATTAGGACTTCATCTTATTTCATACAAAGTTTGAAGTTGATATCATGCGGCGAAGTGCCTAAAACCTTTTTCTGTTATCTCCATAAGAAATGCATTGAGTAATGTAAATGGCTCTCTGGGATCGAACGAAGGACCATCAGCGAATGTGTAAAATTTGATTATGAAATATATTCATGATATCTAAACCCATGCCGAATTTCAAGTTTGCATGCCATCGGGAAGGGGTCCAAAAAAAATCTTAAAAATCGCCACAATGCATTTTAAACGGCCGATTTTTGCCTCGACCTAGCATCGAACCCAGGATATTTTTAGTAAAACTCAATTATGTTTTCGATAGATCATGACCATATATAAATGCTCCTTGAGTTTTGATTCTCTACCTATCCGGCAAGTATTTTAAAAAAATTATCGAAAATCAAAGCAATGCATTTAAACGGGAAAAATCGGGACTTTGGGGCCCTCTGGAATCGAACCTATGTCCCTGAGGTTCAAAATCACATTTTTTCTGGCGGTTACACGTTATGGCCAATACGTCGTAAAAATTTCAACTAAATCACGCTTGTGTTTTAGGCTGTGAATTAGTATCCTATCTATCTATCTATCTAGGTATATACATGAATGAATCCGGAGAAGCATCTATATCTATTACGAGTAAAATGTTGCTTGCATACTGCAAGCAGATTGACAACACTAATTTTATATCGGCATTATATCGGGACGATCCTAAAAAGAAAAAAAAAGGATAGGAAATAATATTAAAATTCGGTGCAATTTAATCGTCTGGCATCGAACCCGGGTCTTCCTGGTGAACATACTATGCAGCACAATAGAAGATCACCATCTCTAACTGTGTGTAAAAATTCAAGCAGAAATATTTGCTGAACTACCTCATACGACGTTTTACTTTTCACGATTGAAAATGGCTCTCTGGAATCGAACCAAGGACGACCATGGAAATCTAAGACATGGTTTGAAATGTATCCTTCATCTATATCCATATGCCGAATTTAAAGTTTCTATATTATTGGGAAAGGGTTCAAAATAATTATTAAAAATCAGATCAGATACTGATTGCAGAGACGCCTGGTGTCGAACCCAAGACACAATGGTAGCTGTGTATGCACAGTTTGATTTTTAAGGGTTTGATCTTATGTAATGCAAAGTTTGAAGTCGATATCATGCCGGGAAGTACCTTAAATATGTTTCCGTTATCTCCGTAAGAAATGCATTGAGAAGTGCAAATGGCAATCTGGGATCGAACCAAGGACCATCAGCGAATATATAAAATTTTAATATGAAATATATTTATGATCTCTAACCACATGCCAAATTTCAAGTTTCCATGCATTCGGGAAGAGGTTCAAAAAAAATCTTAAAAATCGCCACAATGCATTTTAAACGGCCGATTTTTGCCCCGACTTAGCATCGAACCATGGACCATTTTCGGCGATGTCTTTTTGATTTTCGTTGGATACGCACCGCTTCTATCGATCCCTCGAATTTCAACTCTCTCCTTTTCCGGGAAGTGGCTCAAAAAATTTTTCGAAAATCCTCGCCATGTATTCTTATGGGGAAAATCGCGACTTTGGGGCCTTCTGGAATCGAACCCATGACACCGAGGTTCAAAGTCGGCTTTTTCCTGGAGGTTACACGTCATGGCCATAACGTTGTAAAAATTTTAAGTCAATGACGCTTTTGGTTTAGCCTGTGAATTTGTATCCTATCTGGGTATATATATGAATGAATCCGGAGAAGCATCTATATATCTATTACGAGTAAAATGTAGCTTGCATACTGCAAGCAGATCGACAACAATAATTTCATGTCGGCATCATATCGGGACGGCCCTCAAAAGAAAAAAAAAGGTATTGAAAATATTCTTAAAATTCGCTGCAATTTAATTGTCTGGCATCGAACCCGGGTCTTCCTGGTAAGCTTACTATGTAGCACAACAGAAAATCACCATCTCTTACTATGTGTGAAAATTCAAGCAGAAATATTGGCTACAACTGCCTAAACGACGTTCTACTTTTCAGGAATGTAAATGGCGCTCTGGATTCGAACCAAGGACGATCTTGGAAATCTAAAACATGTTCATGAAAGTTATTTATGATCTCTATCTATTTGCCGAATTTCAAGTTTCTATATTATTGGGATAGGGCTCAAAATAATTATTAAAAATCGGATCAACTACTGATATAAGAGACGCCTGGTGTCGAACCCAGGAAATATATTTACGCAGTGAATGCACAGTATGATTTTAAAGGACTTGATCTTATTTTGTGCAAAGTTTGAAATCGATATCATGCCGGGAAGTACCTAAAAATTGTCTCCGTTATCTCCATAAGAAATGCATTGAGGAATGTAAATGGCCCTCTGGGATCGAACCAAGGACCATCAGCGAATACAAAAAATTTGATTATGAAATAAATTTATGATCTCCAACCTCATGCCGAATTTCAAATATCCATGCCATCGGGAAAGGGTCCAAAAAAAATCATAAAAATCGCAACAATGCTTTTTAAACGGCCGATTTTTGCCTCGACCTAGCATCGAACTTAGGATATTTTCCGTAAAACTCATTTATGATTTCCATAGATCATTACCATATATATAGGCTCCTTGAGTTTTATTTCTCTACCTATCCGGAAAGTATTTTTTTTTTATTCCCGAAAATCACGGTAATGCATTTAAACGGGAAAAATCGGGAATTTGGGCCCCTCTGGAATCGAACCTATGACACTGAGGATCAAAGTCGCTTTTTTCCTGGGGGTTTCACGTTATGGCCAATACGTGGTAAAAATTTCGAGTCAATGACGCCAGTAGTTTAGCCTGTGAATTAGTATCCTATCTGGGTATCTGGGTATCTGGGTATCTGGGTATATCATGAATGAATCCGGAGAAGCATCTATATATCTATTATATACGAGTAAAATATAGCTTGCATACTGCAAGCAGATCGGCAATACCAATTTCATATCGGCATCACATCGGGACGGTCCTCATAAGAAAAAAAAGGATTTAATTTTTTCTTAAAATTCGCTGAAATTTCATCGTCTGGAATCGAACCTGGGTCTTACTGGAAGAACTACTATGAAACACAATAGAAGATCACCATCTCTAAGTATGTTTGAAAATTCAAGCAATAATATTTGCTACAACTGCCTCAAAAGACGCGCTAATGTTCACGAATGTAAATGGCTCTCGGGACTCGAACCAAGGACGATCTTGGAAATTTAAAAAATGTTTCTGAAAGTTATTATTGATCTCAATCTATATGCCAAATTTCAAGTTTCTATATTATTGGCAAAGGTTTCAAAATAATTCCTAAAAATCGGATCAACTTCTGATTGCAGAGACACCTGGTGTCGAACCCAGGACACATTGATAGCTATGAATGCATAGTTTGATTTGTTAAGACTGGTTCTTCTATTATGCTAAGTTTTAAGTCGATAGCATGCCGGGAAGTACCTTAATCTTGTTTCCGTTATCTCCATAAGAAATGCATTGAGGAATGTAAATGGCCCTCTGGGATCGAACCAAGGACCATCAGCGAATATGTAAAATTTGATTATGAAATATATGTATGATCTCCAACCTCATGCCGAATTTCAAGTCTCCTTGCCATCGGGAAAGGGTCCAAAAAAAATCTTAAAAATCGCCACAATGCTTTTTAAACGGCCGATTTTTGCCTCGACCTAGCATCGAACCCAGTATATTTTCCGTAAAACTCATTTATGTTTTCGATAGATCATGACCATATATATAGGCTCCATGAGTTTTGATTCTCTACCTATCCGGGAAGTATTTTTTAAAAATTCCCGAAAATCACGGCAATGCATTTAAACGGGAAAAATCGGGACTTTTGGGCCCTCTGGAATCGAACCAATGACACTGAGGTTCAAAATCGCAATTTTTCTGGAGGTTATACGTTATGGCCAATATTTCGTCAAAATTTCAGGTCAATGACGATTGTGGTTTAGCCTGTGAATTTGTATCCTCGCTATCTATTATATATAGATGCTTCTCCGGATTCATTCATGTATCCATATATATATACGAGTAAAATGTAGCTTGCATACTGCAAGCAGATCGACAACACTAATTTCATATCGGCATCATATCGGGACGGACATCAAAAGAAAAAAAAAATTCAAAATATTCGTAGAATTCGCTGCAATTTAACATTTCGCAAACCTGGCAGCGAACCCCGGTCTTCCTGGTGTACTTACTATGCAGCAAAATAGAAAATTACCATATCAAACTATGTGTGAAAATTCAAGCAAAACTATTAGGTGCAACTACCTCAAACGACGACCTACTATTCACATACACTCCTTATTTGAGAAATTATAATGTGCTCTGGCATCGAACCCAGGAACAGCATGGTCTTATCTATTTTTTTTTCTTAAACAAAGTGTTAATATACATCTTCCATCTAAGCAAGAGCTCCCTTACATATCGATAAATGCATAAAAAAATTATGAAAAGATACCCCATAGTATTATATATGGGTGATATTTTTACCGCCCGGCATCGAACCCGGGTCTTTCAGGCAATACTTTCTATGCAGCACAAAAGAAAAACACCATCTCTAACCGCGTATGCAAATTCAAGCAGAAATATTGGTTACAACTGCCTCAAATGACGTCCTACTTTTCCTTTATATTCCTTATGAGAGAAACGTTATTGTGCTCTGGCTTCGAACCCAGGAACAGTACGGTCTTATGAAAATTTTTTTCTAAAACTTATTCGTACCATACATCTTCCAGCCAAGCACGAACATCCTATCATTTCGATAAGTGCATCTAAAAAAATAATGAAAAACGGCTCCCATGTATTTTAAAGGGCAGATCTTTGCATCGTCCTAGCATCGAACCCAGGATAACTTTTGTAAAAGTCATTGATGTTTTCGAAAGTCCAAGACCATAAATATAGGCACCTTGAGTTTTACTTCTCTACCTATCCGGAAAGTATTTTTTTTTAATTCCCGAAAATCACGGCAATGCATTCAAACGGGAAAAATCGGGACTTTGGGGCCCTCTGGAATCGAACCTATGACACTGAGGATCAAAGTCTCTTTTTTCCTGGGGGTTTCACGTTATGGCCAATATGTCATAAAAATTTCAGATCAATGACGCTTGTAGTTTAGGCTGTGAATTTGTATCCTATCTATCTATATAGGTATACGAGTAAAATGTTGCTTGCATACTGCAAGCAGATCGACAACACTATTTTCATGTCGGCATCATATCCGGACGGCCATCAAAAGAAAAAAAGAAAAGATTGAAATTTTTCTTAAAATTTGCCTAAATTCCATCGTCCGGCATCGAACCCGCGTCTTTACTGTGAACTTACTATGCAGCACAATAGAACATCACCATCTCTAGCGATGTGTGAAAATTCAAGCAGAAACATGGGCTACAGCTGCCTCAAAAGACGTTCTAATTTTTACGAATTTAAATGGCTCTCTGGATTCGAACCAAGGACGATCTTGGAAATATAAAAAATGTTTCTGAAAGTTATTTATGATCTCTATCTATATGCCGAATTTGAAGTTTCTATAATATTGGCAAAGGTTTCAAAATAATTCCTAAAAATCGGATTAACTTCTGATTGCAGAGACACCTGGTGTCGAACCCAGGACTCTTTGATAGCTGTGAATGTACTGTTTGATTTGTATGGACTTGATCTTTGTACATGCAAAGTTTGAAGTTGATATCGTGCCGGGAAGTACCTAAAATTTGTTTCCGTTATCTCCGTAAGAAAAGCATTGGGAAGTGCAAATGGTCCTCTGGGATCGAACCAAGGACCATAAGCTAATATGTAAAATTCGATTATGGAATAAATTCATGATATCTATCGACGTGCCGAGTTTCAATAATCCATGTTATCGGGAAAGGATCCAAAAAAAATCTTAAAAATCGCCGCAATGCATTTTAAACGGCCGATTTTTGCCCCGGCCTAGCATCGAACCAAGGACAATATTCGAATATATCTTTCCGATTTTCGTTGGCTATGCACGGCATTTAGCGGTCCCTCGAGTTTCAACTCTCTGCTTTTCCGGGAAGTGCCTCAAAAAAATTTTCGAAAATCCCCGCCATGTAATCTTATGGGGAAAATCGCGATTTTGGGGCCCTCTGGAATCGAACCCATGACACTGAGGTTCAAAATCGCAATTTTTCTGGAGGTTATACGTTATGGCCAATATGTCGTAAAAATTTCAAGCCATTGACGCTAGTGGTTTAGCCTGTGACTTTGTATCCTCTCTATATATATATATATATATATATGAATATATATATGAATATATGATATATGAATGAATCCGGAGAAGCATCTATATATAATAGATATATGAATGAATCCGGAGAAGCATCTATATATAATAGATATATATATAGAGAGGATACAAACTCACAGCCTAAACCACAAGAGTGATTGAGCTAAAATTTTTACGGCGTATTGGCCATAACGTGTAACCACCAGAAAAATTGCGATTTTGATTCTCAGTGTCATGGGTTCGATTCCAGAGGGCCCCAAAGTCCCGATTTTTCCCGTTTAAATGCATTGCTTTGATTTTCGGGAATTAAAAAAAAATACTTCCCGTATAGGTAGAGAATTAAAACTCAAGGAGCCTATATATATGAACATGATCTATCGAAAACATAAAATAGTTTAACGAAAAATATCCTGGGTTCGATGCTAGGTCGGGGCAAAAATCGGCCGTTTAAAATGCGTTGTCGCGATTTTTAAGATTTTTTTTGGACCCCTTTCCGAATGCATGGAAACTTGAAATTTAGCATGGAGTTGGAGATCAATAATTCGTTTCCGGATCAAATTTTTCATATTCGCTGATGGTCCTTGGTTCGATCCCAGAGGGCCATTTAAATTCCTCAATGCATTTCTAACGGAGATAACGGAAACAAATAATAGGTACTTCCCGGCACGATAAAGACTTCAAACTTTGCACTAAGAAAGATTATGTGTATACAAATCAAACTGTGTATTCCCACCCATCAATGTGTCCTGGGTTCGACACCAGGCGTCTCTACAATCAGCAACTGATCCGATTTTCAATAATTATTTTGAACCCTTTCCCAACAATATAGAAACTTCAAATTCGGCATGTAGATAAAGATCATAAATAACTTTCAGAAACATTTTTTAGATTTCCAAAATCGTCCTTGGTTCGAATCCAGAGAGCCATTTAAATTAATGAAAATTAGAACGTCTTTTGAGGCAGTTGTAGCGCATATTTCTGCTTGAATTTTCACACATAGTTAGAGATGGCGATGTTCTATTGTGCTGCATAGTAAGTTCAACGGTAAAGACCCGGTTTTGATGCCAGACGATGGAATTTCAGCGAATTTTAAGAAAAATTTCAATCCATTTTTTTCTTTTGATGGCCGTCCCGATATGATGCCGACATGAAAATACTGTTGTCGATCTGCTTGCAGTATGCAAGCAACATTTTACTCGTATATATATATGGATACATGAATGAATCCGGAGAAGCATCTATATCTATTATATATAGATGCTTCTCCGGATTCATTCATATATCATATATATATATAGAGAGGATACAAATTCACAGCCTAAACCACAAGCGTCATTGACTTGAAATTTTTACGACATATTGGCCGTAACGTGTAACTTCCAGAAAAATTGCGATTTTGAACCTCGATGTCATGGGTTCGATTCCAGAGGGCCTCAAAGTCCCGATTTTTCCCGTTTAAATGCATTGCTTTGATTTTCGGGAATTAAAAAAAAATACTTTCCGGATAGGTAGCGAATCAAAGCTCAAGGAGCTTATATATATGGTCATGATCTATCGAAAACATAAATGAGTTTTACGGAAAATATCCTGGGTTCGATGCTAGGTCGGGGCAAAAATCGGCCGTTTAAATTGCATTGTGGCGATTTTTAAGATTTTTTTTGGACCCTTTTCCGATGGCATGGAAACTTGAAATTCCGCATGGAGTTGGAGATCAATAATAAATTTCAGGATCCAATTTTATATATTCGCTGATTTTCCTTGGTTCGATCCCAGAGGGCCATTTAAATTCCTCAATGCATTTCTTACGGAGATAACGGAAACAAATTATAGGTACTTCCCGGCACGATAAAGACTTCAAACTTTGCACAAAGAAAGATTAAGTGTATACAAATCAAACTGTGCATTCCCAGGTGTCAATGTGTCCTGGGTTCGACACCAGGCGTCTCTAAAATCAGTAACTGATCCGATTTTCAATAATTATTTTGAACCCTTTCCCAACAATATAGAAACTTGAAATACGGCATGTAGATAGAGATCATAAATAACTTTCAGAAACATTTTTTAGATTTCCAAGTTCGTCCTTGGTTCGAATCCAGAGAGCCATATAAATTCGTGAAAATTTGAACGTCTTTTGAGGCAGTTGTAGCCCATATTTCAGCTTGAATTTTCACACATAGTTAGAGATGGTGATGTTCTATTGTACTGCATAGAAACTTCAACAGTATAGACCCGGGTTCGATGCCAGACGATGGAATTTCAGTGAATTTTAAGAAAAATTTCAATCCATATTTTCTTTTGATGGCCGTCCCGATATGATGCCGACATGAAAATAGTGTTGTCGATCTGCTTGCAGTATGCAAGCAACATTTTACTCGTCTATTATATATAGATGCTTCTCCGGATTCATTCATATATCATATATATATATATACGAGTAAAATGTAGCTTGCATACTGCAAGCAGATCGGCAATAATAATTTCATATCGGCATCATATCGGAACGCTCCTCAAAAGAAAAAAAAAGGATTGAAATTTTTCTTATAATTCGCTAAAATTTCATCGTCTGGCATCGAACCCGGGTCTTACTGGTAAACTAACTATGCAGCACAATAGGAGATCATCATCTCTAACCATGTGTGAAAATTCAAGCAGAAATATTGGCTACAACTGCCTCAAAAGACGTTCTAATTATCACGAATGTAAATGGCTCTCTGGATTCGAACCAAGGACGATCTTGGAAATCTAAAAGATATTTCTGAAAGTTATTTATGATCTCTATCTTTATGCCGAATTTCAAATTTCTATATTATTGGGAAAGGTTTCCAAATAATTCCTAAAAAACGGATCAACTTCTGATTGCAGAGACACCTGGTGTCGAACCCAGGACATATTGTAAGCTGTGAATGCAAAGTTTGATTTTTAAAGAATTTTTCTTGTATCTTACAAAGTTTGAAGTCGATAGCATGCCGGGAAGTACCTTAATTTTGTTTCTGTTATCTCCGTAAGGAATGCATTGAGAAGTGCAAATGGTCCTCTGGGATCGAACCAAGGACCATCAGCGAACATGTAAAATTTGATTACGAAATATATTTATGATATCTATCGACGTGCCGAGTTTCAAGTATCCATGTTATCGGGAAAGGATCCAAAAAAAATCTTAAAAATCGACGCAATGCATTTTAAACGGCCGATTTTGGCCCCGACCTAGCATCGAACCATGGACCATATTCGGCGATGTCTTTCTGATTTACGTTGGATTTGCACGGCTTCTAGCGATCCCTTGAATTTCAACTCTCTACTTTTCCGGGAAGTGCCTCAAAAAAATTTTCGAAAATCCCCGCCATGTATTCTTATGGAGAAAATCGCGACTTTGGGGCCCTCTGGAATCGAACCCATGACACTGAGGTTCAAAATCGCAATTTTTCTGGAGGTTATACGTTATGGCCAATATGTCGTAAAAATTTCAAGTCATTGACGCTAGTGGTTTAGCCTGTGACTTTGTATCCTCTCTATATATATATCTATTATATATAGATGCTTCTCCGGATTCATTCATGGATATACCTATATAGATAGATAGATAGATAGATAGATAGATAGATAGATAGGATACTAATTCACAGCCTAAACCACAAGCGTCCTTGACTTGAAATTTTTACGACGTATTGGCCATAACGTGTAACCGCCAGAAAAATTGCGATTTTGATCCTCAGGGTCATGGATTCGATTCCAGAGGGCCCCAAAGTCCCGATTTTCTCCATAAGGATACATGGTGGCGATTTTCAAAATTTTTTTAATAATACTTCCCGAACAGGTAGAGAATCGAAATTCAAGGAGCTTACAGATATGGTCATGAACTATTAAAAACATTAATGACTACTAATGAGAACCTCCTGGGTTCGATGCTAGGACGATGCAAAAATCCCGTATTTAAAATGCATGGGGATAGTTTTTCATTAATTTTTTTGATGCACTTACCGGAATGTAAGGAACTTTTCGCTCAGCTAGAAGATATATATTAAGAATTGGTTTAAGAAAAAAAATTTCTTAAGCCCGTACTATTCCTGGGTTCGATGCCAGAGCACATTAGCATTTCTCTCATAAGGAATATAAGGGAAAAGAAAGTCGTCGTTTGAGGCAGTTGCAGCCAGTATTTCTGCTCGAATTTTCACACATAGTTAGAGATAGTAATCTTCTATTATGTTGCATAGGAAGTATTACCAGAAAGATCCGGGTTCGATGCCGGGCGGCAAATATGTCTGCCGTTTAAAATACATTGGTTTAGTATTTCATTATTTTTTTGATGCCTTTATCGAAATGATAGGAAGTTCAAACTTGGCTGGAAGATGTATGAAAAGAATTGGTTTTAGAAAAAAATTTAGATAACACCGTACTATTCCTGGGTTCGATGCCAGAGCACATTAGCATTTCTATCATAAGGAATATAAGGGAAACGTAGGACGTCGTTTGAGGCAGTTGCAGCTAATATTTCTACTTGAATTTTCACACATAGTTACAGATGGTGATCTTCTATGGTTCTGAATAGTAAGTATGACCGGGAAGACCTGGGTTCGATGCCAGACGAATAAATTGCAGCGGAAATTAAGAATATTTTCTAACCATTTTTTTTTCTTTTGAGGACTCACTCTATGTGATGCCGACAAAAAACTTTTGTCATCGATGTGCTTGCAGTATGCAAGCAACATTTTACTCGTATATATATATGAATATATGATATATGAATGAATCCGGAGAAGCATCTATATATAATAGATATATATATAGAGAGGATACAAAGTCACAGGCTAAACCACTAGCGTCAATGGCTTGAAATTTTTTCGACATATTGGCCATAACGTATAACCTCCAGAAAAATTGCGATTTTGAACCTCGATGTCATGGGTTCGATACCAGAGGGCCTCAAAGTCCCGATTTTTCCCGTTTAAATGCATTGCTGTGATTTTCAAGAATTTAAAAAAAATACTTGCCGGATAGGTAGGGACTTAAAACTCAAGGAGCCTATATATATGGTCATGATCTATCGAAAACATAAATGGGTTTAACGGAAAATATCCTGGGTTCGATGCTAGGTCGGGGCAAAAATCGGCCGTTTAAATTGCATTGTGGCGATTTTTAAGATTTTTTTTGGACCCTTTGGCGATGGCATGGAAACTTGAAATTCGGCATGGAGTTGGAGATCAATAATAAATTTCAGGATCAATTTTTACATCTTCGCTGATGGTCCTTGGTTCGATCCCAGAGGGCCATTTAAATTCCTCAATGCATTTCTTACAGGGATAACGGAAACAAATTATAGGTACTTCCCGGCACGATAAAGACTTCAAACTTTGCACTTAGAAAGATAAAGTGTATACAAATCAAACTGTGCATTCCCAGCTGTCAATGTATCCTGGGTTCGACACCAGGCGTCTCTAAAATCAGTAACTGATCCGATTTCAATAATTATTTTGAACCCTTTCCCAACAATATAGAAACTTGAAATTCTGCATGTAGATAGAGATCATAAATAACTTTCAGAAACATTTTTTATATTTTCTAGATCGTCCTTGGTTCGAATCCAGAGAGCCATTTAAATTCGTGAAAATTTGAACGTCTTTTGAGGCAGTTGTAGCCCATATTTCTGCTTGAATTTTCACACATAGTTAGAGAAGGCGAAGTTCTATTGTGCTGCATAGTAAGTTCAACAGTAAAGACCCGGGTTCGATGCCAGACGATAGAATTACAGCGAATTTTAAGAAAAATTTCAATCCATTTTTTTCTATTGATGGCCGTTCCGATATGATGCCGACATGAAAATAGTGTTGTCGATCTGCTTGCAGTATGCAAGCAACATTTTACTCGTAATAGATATATAGATGCTTCTCCGGATTCATTCATGTATCCATATATATATATAGCGAGGATACAAATTCACAGCCTAAACCACAATCGTCATTGACCTGAAATTTTTACGACATATTGGCCATAACGTGTAACCTCCAGAAAAATTGCGATTTTGAACCTCAGTGTCATTGGTTCGATTCCAGAGGGCCCCAAAGTCCCGATTTTTCCCGTTTAATTGCATTGCCGTGATTTTCGGTAATTTTTAAAAAATACTTCCCGGAAGGGTAGAGAATCAAAACTCATGGAGCCTATATATATGGTTTTGATCTATCCAAAACATAAACGAGTTTCACGGAAAATATCCTGGGTTCGATGCTAGGTCGAGGCAGAAATCGGCCGTTTAAAATACATTGTGGAGATTTTTAAGATTTTTTTTGGACCCTATCCCGATGGGAAGGAAACTTGAAATTCGGCATGAGGTTAGAGATCATACATATATTTCATAATATAATTTTTCATATTCGCTGATGGTTATTGGTTCGATCCCAGAGGGCCATTTACATTCCTCCATGCATTTCTTATGGAGATAACAGTAAAAAGTTTTAGGTACTTCCCGGCATGATATCGACTTCAAAATTTGTATGAAATAAGATGAAGTCCTAATAAGTCATACTGTGCATTCACAGCTACCAATATTTCCTGGGTTCGACTACAGGCGTCTCTACAATCAGTAAATGATCCGATTTTTAAGAATTTTTTGGAACCATTTCCCAATTATATAGAAACTTGAAATTCAGCATACAGATAGAGATTATAGATACATTTCAGGAACATGTTCTACATTCCCACGATCGTCCTTGGTTCGAATCCAGAGAGCCATTTACATTCGTGAAAAGTAGAACGTCCTTTTAAGCAGTTGTAGCAAATATTTCTGCTTGAATTTTCACACATAGTTAGATATAGTGATCTTCTATTGTGCAGGTTAGTAAGTTCACCAGGAAGACCCGGGTTCGATGCCAGACGCTAAAATTGAAGCGAATTTTAAGAATATTTTCAATCCTTTTCTTTTTCTTTTGAGGACCGTCCCGGTATGATGCCGAAATAAAATAATATTGCCGATCTGCTTGCAGTATGCAAGCAAAATTTTACTCGTAATAGATATATAGATGCTTCTCCGGATTCATTCATATATATATATATCTATTATATATAGATGCTTCTCCGGATTCATTCATATAGATAGATAGATAGATAGGATACTAATTCACAGCCTAAACCACAAGCGTCATTGACTTGAAATTTTTACAACGTATTGGCCATAACGTGTAACCGCCAGAAAAATTGCGATTTTGATCCTCAGTGTCATAGGTTCGATTCCAGAGGGCCCCAAAGTCGCGATTTTTTCCATAAGAATACATGGCGGGGATTTTCGAAAATTTTTTTGAGGCACTTCCCGGAAAAGTAGAGAGTTGAAATTCAAGGGATCGCTAGAAGCCGTGCAAATCCAACGTAAATCAGAATGACATCGCCGAATATGGTCCATGGTTCGATGCTAGGTCGGGGCAAAAATTGGCCGTTTAAAATGCATTGCGGCGATTTTGAAAAATTTTTTTGGGTCCTTTCCCGATAACATGGATACTTGAAACTCAGCACGTCGATAGATATCATAAATATATTTCGTAATCAAATTTTTCATGTTCGCTGATGGTCCTTGGTTCGATCCCAGAGGACCATTTTCACTTCTCAATGCATTCCTTACGGAGATAACGGAAACAAAATTAAGGTACTTCCCGGCATGCTATCGACTTCAAACTTTGCAAGATACAAGAAAAAGTATTTACAAATCAAACTTTGCATGCGCAGCTTACAATATGTCCTGGGTTCGACACCAGGTGTCTCTGCAATCAGAAGTTGATCCGATTTTTAGGAATTATTTGGAAACCTTTCCCAATAATATAGAAATTTGAAATTCTGCATATAGATAGAAATCATAAATAACTTTCAGAAATATCTTTTAGATTTCCAAGATCGTCCTTGGTTCGAATCCAGAGAGCCATTTACATTCGTGATAATTAGAACGTCTTTTGAGGCAGTTGTAGCCAATATTTCTGCTTGAATTTTCACACATAGTTAGAGATGGTGATCTTCTATTGTTTTTCATAGTAGGTTTTCAGTAAGACCCGGGTTCGATGCCAGACGATGACATTTCAGCGAATTTTAAGAAAAAATTAAATCCTTTTTTTTTCTTTTGAGGACCGTCCCGATATAATGCCGATATGAAATTAGTGTTGTCGATCTGCTTGCAGTATGCAAGCTACATTTTACTCGTATATATATATAGATAGATAGGTATATAGATAGGATACAAAGACACAGGCTAAACCACTAGCGTCAATGGTTTGAAATTTTTACGACATATTGGCCATAACGTATAACCTACAAAAAAATTGCGATTTTGAACCTCAGTGTCATGGGTTCAATTCCAGAGGGCCTCAAAGTCCCGATTTTTCCCGTTTAAATGCATTGCTTTGATATTCGGGAATTAAAAAAAAAATACTTCCCGGATAGGTAGAGAATCAAAACTCAAGGAGCCTATATATATGAACATGATCTATCGAAAACATAAATGAGTTTTACGGAAAATATCCTGGGTTCGAAGCTAGGTCGAGGCAAAAATCGGCCGTTTAAAATGCATTGTGTCGATTTTTAAGATTTTTTTTGGACCCTTTCCCGATGGCATGGAAACTTGAAATTCGGCATGGGTTTAGATATCATAAATATATTTAATAAACAAATTTTATGAATTCGCTGATGGTCCTTGGTT
The DNA here is from genome assembly GCA_947579665.1 of Sympetrum striolatum. NCBI lineage: Eukaryota > Metazoa > Arthropoda > Insecta > Odonata > Libellulidae > Sympetrum > Sympetrum striolatum. Next base: position 89,461,552 of record OX388346.1, read on the forward strand.
CGATCCCAGAGAGCCATTTACATTCCTCAATGCATTTCTTATGGAGATAAAAGAAACATGTTTTAGGTACTTCCCGGCAGGATATCGACTTCAAACTTTGTATGAAATAAGATGAAGTCCTAATAAATCATACTGTCCATTGACAGCTAAAAATATGTCCTGGGTTCGACACCAGGCGTCTCTGCAATCAGAAGTTAATCCAATTTTTAGGAATTATTTTGAAACCTTTTCCAATAATAAAGAAACTTCAAATTCGGCATATAGATAGAAATCGTAAATAACTTTCAGAAACCTTTTTTAGATTTCCAAAATCGTCCTTGGTTCGAATCCAGAGAGCCATTTAAATTCGTGAAAATTAGAACGACTTTTGAGGCAGTTGTAGCCCATATTACTGCTTGAATTTTCACACATAGTTGGAGATGGTAATGTTCTACTGTGCTGCATAGTAAGTTCACAGTAATGACCCGGGTTCGATGCCAGACGATGAAATTTCAGCGAATTTTAAGAAAAATTTCAATCCATTTTTTTCTTTTGATGGCCGTCCCGATATGATGCCGACATGAAAATAGTGTTGTCGATCTGCTTGCAGTATGCAAGCTACATTTTACTCGTATATCTATTATATATAGATGCTTCTCCGGATTCATTCATGTATATACCTAGATAGATAGATAGGATACTAATTCACAGCCTAAACCACAAGCGTGATTGACTTGAAATTTTTACGACGTATTGGCCATAACGTGTAACCGCCAGAAAAATTGCGATTTTGAACCTCGGTGCCATGGGTTCAATTCCAGAAGGCCCCAAAGTCGCGATTTTCCCCATAAGAATACATGGCGGGGATTTTCCAAATTTTTTTTGAGGCCCTTTCCGGAAAAGGAGAGAATTGAAATTCCACCACCAGAAAAATTGCGATTTTGATCCTCAGTGTCATGGGTTCGATTCCAGAGGGACCCAAAGTCCGATTTTTCCCGTTTAAATGCATTGCTTTGATTTTCGGGAATTAAAAAAAAATACTTCCCGTATAGGTAGAGAATTAAAACTCAAGGAGCCTATATATATGAATATGATCTATCGAAAACATAAATTGGTTTAACGAAAAATATCCTGGGTTCGATGCTAGGTCGGGGCAAAAATCGGCTGTTTAAAATGCGTTGTGGCGATTTTTAAGATTTTTTTTGGACCCCATTTCCGGACGCATGGAAACTTGAAATTTGGCATATGGTTAGAAATCATAAATATATTTCATTATAAAATTTTACATATTCGCTGAGGGTCCTTGGTTCGATCCCAGAGGGCCATTTGCACTCCACAATGCATTTCTTATGGGGATAACAGAAACACATTTTAGGTACTTCCCGGTATGATATCGACTTCAAACTTTGAATGAAATTAGATAAAGTCCTAGCAAGTAATTTTGTGCATTAACAGCTTCCAATACGTCCAGGGTTCGACACCAGGTGTCTCTACAATCAGTCGCTGATTCGATTTTTAAGAATTATTTTGAACCCCTTCCCAATAATATTAAAACTTGAAATTCGGCTTATATATAGAACTTATAGATACATTTCGAAAACACATTTTATATTTCCTAGATCGGCCTTGGTTCGAATCCAGAGAGCTATTAACATTCGTGAAAAGTAGGTCTTCGTTTGAGGCAGTTGCAGCCAATATTTCTGCTTGAATTTTCACACCTATTTAGAGAAGATGATCTTCTGATGTGCTGCATAGAAATTTCACCAAAAAGACCCGGGTTCGATGCCAAAAAATTAAATTAAAGCGAATTTTAAGAATATTTTCAATCCTTTTTTTCCTTTCCGGGACCGTCCCGACATAATGCCGTTATGAAATTAGTGTTGTCGATCTGCTTGCAGTATGCAAGCTACATTTTACTCGTATAATAGATAGATATAGACGCTTCTCCGGATATACCTATAAGTCATATATATATATATATACGAGTAAAATATTGCTTGCATACTGCAAGCAGATTGACAACACTAATTTCATGTCGGTATCATATCGGGACGGCCCTCAAAAGAAAAGGATTGAAAATATTCTTAACATTCACTGCAATTTAATCGTCTGGCATCAAACCTAGGCCTTCCTGGTGAAACTACTATGCAGCATAACAGAAAATCCCCATCTCTTACCATGTGTGAAAATTCAAGCAGAAATATTGGATGCAACTGCCTCAAATGACGTCCTACTTTTCACGAATGCAAATGGCTCTCTGGATTCAAACCAAGGATGATCTAGGAAATCTAAAAAATGTTTTTGAAATGTATCTATGATCTCTATCTATGTGCTTAATTTCAAGTTTTAATATTATTGGGAAGGGGTTTAATATTATTCTTAAAAATTGGATAATTTACTGATTGTAGAGACGCCTGGTGTCAAACCCAGGACATATTGGTAGCTGTGAATACACAGTATGACCTATTAGGACTTGATCTTATTTCATACAAAGTTTGAAGTCGATATCATGCCAGTAAGTACCTAAAACTTGTTTCTGTTATCTCCATAAGAAATGCATTGAGAAATGTAAATGGCTCTCTGGGATCGAACCAAGCGAATATATAAAATTTGATTATGAAATCTATTTCTGATATCTAACCGCATGCCGAATTTCAAGTTTCCATGCCTTTGGGAAGTGGTCCAAAATAAATCTTAAAAATCGCCACAATATATTTTAAACGGCCGATTTTTGCCTCTACCTAGCATCAAACCATGGGCAATATTCGAAGATGTCTTTTTGATTTTCGTTGGATATGCACAGCTCCTAGCGATCCCTTGAATTTCAACTCTCTACTTTTCCGGGAAGTGCCTCAAAATAATTTTCGAAAATCCCCACCATGTATCCTTATGGAGAAAATCGGGACTTTGGGGACTTCTGGTATCGAACCCATGACACTGAGGTTCAAAGTCGGTTTTTTTCTGGAGGTTACACGTTATTGCCAATACGTGGTAAAATTTTCAAGTCAGTGGCACTTGTGGAACATGGTTAGAATTTTGATCCCCTATATATATCTATTATATATAGATGCTTCTCCGGATTCATTCATATATCATATATTCATATATATATATATATATAAAATGTTGCTTGCATACTGCAAGCAGATCGACAACACCAATTTAAAGTCGGCAAACTTTCGAGACGGTCTTAAAAAGAAAAAAAAAATTGAAAATAATCTTAAAATTTGCTGCAATTTTAATCGTCTAGCATCGAACCCGGGTCTTCCTGGCTTACCTATTAAGCAGCACAACAGAAGATCACCATCACTAACTATGTGTGAAAATTCAAGCAGAAATATTGGCTGAAACTGCCTCAAACGACGTTCTACTTTTCACGAAAGTAAATGCCTCTCGGGACTCGAACTAAGGACGATCGTGAAAATCAAAAACATGTTTCTGAAAGTTATTTATGATCTCTATCTATATGCCGAATTTCAAGTTTCTATTTTTTTGGGAAAGGTTTCAAAATAAATCCTAAAAATCGGATCAACTTCTGATTGTAGAGACGCCTGGTGGCGAAACCAGGAAACATTGGTAGCTGTGAATTTACAGTTTGATTAGTAATGACTTGATCTTATCTTATGCAAAGTTTCAAGTAGATATCATATCGGGAAGCTCCTAAAATGTGTTTCCGTAATCTCCATAAGAAATGCATTGAGGAATGTAAATGGCCCTCTGGGATCGAACCAAGGACCATAAGGGAATATGTAAAATTTGATTATGAAATATAATTATGATATCTAACCTCATACAGAATTTCTAGTTTCTATGCCATCGGAAAAGGGTTCAAAAAAAATCTGAAAAATCGCCACAATGCATTTTAAACGGTCGATTTTTGCCCCGACCTAGCATCGAACCAAGGATAATATTCGTAGATGTCTTTATGGTTTACTTTAGATATGCACGGCATCTAGCGATCTCTTGAATTTCAAATCTCTCCTTTTCCGGGAAGTGCCTCAAAAAAATTTTCGAAAATCCCCGCCATGTAATCTTATGGGGAAAATCGCGACTTTGGGGCCTTCTGGAATCGAACCCATGAAACCGAGGTTCAAAGTCGGCTTTTTCCTGGAGGTTACACGTTATGGACAATATGTCGTAAAAATTTCAAAGCAGTGGCACTTGTGGAACATGGTTAGAATTTTGATCCCCTATATATAACTTATGTATATATATATAGGTACGAGTAAAATGTTGCTTGCATACTGCAAGCAGATCGACAACACTAATTTCATATCGGCATTATATCGGGACGGTCCTCAAAAAAAAAAGGATTTAATTTTTTCTTAAAATTCGCTGAAATGTCATCGTCTGGCATCGAACCCGGGTCTTACTGAAAACCTACTATGAAAAACAATAGAAGATCACCATCTCTAACTATGTGTGAAAATTCAAGCAGAAATATTGGCTACAACTGCCTCAAAAGACGCTCAAATGTTCACGATTGTAAATGGCTCTCGGGACTCGAACCAAGGACGATCTTGGATATTTAAAAAATGTTTCTGAAAGTTATTATTCATCTCAATCTATATGCCAAATTTCAAGTTTCTATATTATTGGGAAAGGTTTCAAAATAATTCCTAAAATTCGGATCAACTTCTGATTGCAGAGACACCTGGTGTCGAACCCAGGACACATTGATAGCTATGAATGCATAGTTTGATTTGTTTAGACTGGTTCTTCCATCATGCTAAGTTTTAAGTCGATAGCATGCAGGGAAGTACCAAAAACTTGTTTCCGTTATCTCCATAAGAAATGCATTGAGGAATGTAAATGGCCCTCTGGGATCGAACCAAGGAACATCAGGGAAAACATAAAAATCGATTATGAAATATATTTATGATATCTAACCCCATACCGAATTTCAAGTTTCCATGCCATCGGAAAAGGGTCCAAAAGAAATCTTAAAAATCGCCACAATACATTTTAAACGGCAGATTTTTGCATCGACCTAGCATCGAACCCAGGTTATTTTCCGTAAAACTCATTTATGTTTTCGATAGATCATGACCATATATAAAGGCTCCCTGAGTTTTGATTCTCTACCTATCCGGGAAGTATTTTTTTTTAATTCCCGAAAATCAAAGCAATGCATTTAAACGGGAAAAATCGGGACTTTGGAGCCCCCTGGAATCGAACCCATGACACTGAGGATCAAAATCGCAATTTTTCTGGAGGTTATACGTTATGGCCAATATGTCGTAAAAATTTCAGCTCAATCACTCTTGTGGTTTAGGCTGTGAGTTTGTATCCTCTCTATATATATATATATATATATATATGGATACATGAATGAATCCGGAGAAGCATCTATATATAATAGAGATATATAGGGGATCAAAAGTTTAAGCATGTTCCACAAGTGCCAACGACTTGAAATTTTTAGGACGTATTGGCCATGACGTGTAACCTCCAGGAAAAACCTCCGACATTGAACCTAAGTGTCATGGGTTCGATTCCAGAAGGCCCCAAAGTCGCGATTTTCTCCATAAGGATACATGGCGGGGATTTTCGAAATTTTTTTTGGGTCACTTCCCGGAAAGGTAGAGAACTGAAACTCAAGGGATCGCTAGAAGCCGTGCATATCCAACGAAAATCAGAAAGACATCTTCGAATATGGTCCATGGTTCGATGCTAGGACGGGGCAAAAATCGGCCGTTTAAAATGCATTGCGGCGATTTTTAAGATTTTTTTTGAACCCTTTTCCGATGGCATAGAAACGTGAAATTCGGCATGTCGTTAGATATCATAATTATATTTCATAATCAAATGTTACATATTCCCTTATGGTCCTTGGTTCGATCCCAGAGGGCTATTTACATTCCTCAATGTATTTCTTATGGAGATTACGGAAACACATTTTAGGTGCTTCCCGATATTATATCTACTTGAAACTTTGCATAAGATAAGATCAAGTCATTACTAATCAAACTGTGAATTCACAGCTACCAATATTTCCTGGTTTCACCACCAGGCGTCTCTACAATCAGTAAATGATCCGATTTTTAAGAATTTTTTGGAACCATTTCCCAATTATATAGAAACTTCGATTTTTGGTTTTTTTTGGTTCGATCCCAGAGGGCCATTTGCACTTCTCAATGCATTTCTTACGGAGATAACGGAAACAAAATTAAGGTACTTCCCGGCATGCTATCGACATCAAACTTTGCATGATAGAAAAGCCAGTCCTTACAAATCAAACTTTGCATTCACAGCTTACAGTATTTCCTGGCTTCGACACCAGGTGTCTCTGCATTCAGAAATTGATCCGATTTTTAGGAATTATTTTCAAACCTTTCCCAACAATATAGAAACTTGAAATTTAGCATATAGATAGAGATCATAAATAACTTTTAGAAACATGTTTTAGATTTCCAAGATCGTCCTTGGTTCGAATCCAGAGAGCCATTTACATTCGTGAAAATTAAAACGTCTTTTGAGGCAGTTGTAGCCAAATATTTCTGCTTGAATTTTCACACATAGTTAGAATCGGTGATCTTCTATTGTGCTGCATAGTGAGTTCACCAGAGAGACCCGGGTTCATTGCCAGACGATGAAATTTCAGCGAATTTGAAGAAATATTTCAATCCTTTTTTTTTCTATTAAGGACCGACCCGATATGATGCCGATATAAAATTAGTGTTGTCGATCTGCTTGCAGTATGCAAGCTACATTTTACTCGTCTATTATATATAGATGCTTCTCCGGATTCATTCATATATATAGCTATATAGATAGGATACAAATTCACAGGCTAAACCACAAGCGTCATTGACTTGAAATTTTTATGACATATTGGCCATAACGTATAACTCCCAGGAAAAAAGCGACTTTGATCCTCAGTGCCATAGGTTCGATTCCAGAGGGCCCCAAAGTCCCGATTTTTCCCAGCTACATTTTACTCGTACCTATATATAAGTTACGAGTAAAATGTTGCTTGCATACTGCAAGCAGATCGGCAATACTAATTTCATATCGGCATTATATTGGGACGGTCCTCAAAAGAAAAAAAAGGATTGAAAATATTCTTAAAATTCGCTGCAATTTAATCGTCTGGCATCGAACCTAGGCCTTCCTGGTGAACGTACTATGCAGCACAACAGAAAATCAGCATCTCTTACTAAGAGTGAAAATTCAACCAGAAATATTGGCTCCAACTGCCTCAAACGACGTCCTACTTTTCAATAATGTAAATGGCTCTCTGGATTCGAACCAAGGACGATCTAGGAAATCTAAAACATATTTTTGAAATGTATCTATGTTCTCTATCTATAAGCCTAATTTTAGGTTTTAATATTATTGGCAACGGGTTCAAAATAATTCTTAAAAATCGGATAATTTACTGATTGTAGAGACGCCTGGAGTCAAACCCAGGAAATATTGGTAGCTGTGAATGCACAGTATGACTTATCAGAACTTCATCTTATTTCATACAAAGTTTGAAGTCGATATCATGCCGGGAAGTACCTAAAATGTGTTTCCGTTATCCCCATAAGAAATGCATTGTGGAGTGCAAATGGCCCTCTGGGATCGAACCAAGGACCATCAGCGATTATTTAAAATTTGATTATGAAATATATTTATAATCTCCAACTCCATGCCAAATTTCAAGTTTCCATGGCATCGGGAAGGGGTCCAAAAATAATCTTAAAAATCGCCACAATACATTTTAAACGGCCGATTTTTGCCTCGACCTAGCATCGAACCCAGGATATTTTCCGTAAAACTCATATATGTTTTCCATAGATCAAGACCATATATAAAGGCTCCTAGATTTTCGATTCTCAACCTATAACGGAAGTATTTTTTTAAAATTCCCGAAAATCAAAGCAATGCATTTAAACGGGAAAAATCGAGACTTTGGGGCCCTCTGGAATCGAACCCATGACACTGAGGTGCAAAATCGCAATTTTTCTGGCGGTTACACTCTACGGCCAATATGTCGTAAAAATTTCAAGTCAATGACGCTTGTGGTTTGGCCTGTGAGTTTGTATCTATTTTATATATCTGTTTGTAGATATCCATTTCCGTACATATAAATATCCACTGATGATATCGCTACGGCAGGACACTGATTCTAAACTAATATTCACGCAACTTGTCGAGCTATCGCAGCCTTAAACCGAATGAGCAAGTTTCGGCCTTCGATACGACAACAATGCTCGGCCCTAACAACGGATTCAGTCTAATTTTCTACGACGAAGTAGTAAGTCGACTAAAAACTTCAAGGATGATAATCTCTTGGATTTTATCGAAAGCCATGGCCCTCTGCCATCTATTCACCTGGATGAAGGATTGGAGGATGTTTTTACCCAGGTGAGTAGAAATATGCCGGCTTACATTAATTCCACGAAAAGGCATATCTACACCATGGTGACCGATAAAGGCATAGAAAGATCTATGCTAATTAGTAGTATACGGATGTATCTGCATTTGATTAAATATTCTACATATGACATACAGTATTTCTACAAATTTTTAGGTGTCTTGGTGGAAATGCATTGGAAGAAGATCAACCCGGAGACAAGAAAACCTGGTCAAGGAGGTAATTCACTTATGAATTCTAGAATAAAGAAGTATCTTCTGATATTTAAGAAACTTTCTAGTATTCGATATCCTGTCCTAAAATTCATAATGCATGTATTTAGATCCCTCCGTGGCTCCAAGTCATGGCCAATGCTCAACATCGGCAACCCAGCTGCTGATGATCATAATCGTAGATTGAGGTAAGACAGCATGAAATTCTAGAACACACAAAGATATTTTAAATTTATATCACGAAATATGCCTTCACTGGGTTCATAATCTCACCAGTCACATATTTTGGTCCTTCAGTCGACAACTTCTGACCCAGCGAGAATCAATTGCGGTGATATCAGGCCGGGGCTGCAAGCCCGAAGAACAAGAAGTGGCAGGATCTATAGCATCTATGAGGTACTCATTGTAACTCTAACACTTCTATTCAATTAGGTGAAATTATAAGTAAACTTTTGTAATTTGATTTATATCCTGCAAGCGATCGATTAAAAATGAGATTCATCTAATTGAGAGTTTCCTCAACATAATTATTTGTTTACTAAAAATTAATAATTTTCAATTTACGCACAGTTGTTGAAAAGGTAATAATCCTTATCAACGTTATGCTGGTTCATAGAGAATATAAGAGACCCTCAAGGTAACCAAAAACCTTAATATAGGCATTGATGAACGGAAGTAATCAGAATGACCGGGACTCACGTACGTTTCACGCATGTAAATTCCAACATATATTATGCATTTTAGTTACTGAATTTCATTTCACTTGTACTACGATTTCAAATCCACTGGCACATTTAAAAGTAGTATGAGCAGCGAGATGATCCCAGAATGAAGATGGAGAATCTACGACTAATCTATTGATGGGAAAATGTAAAGAATGTATCCTCAATGTTTTTCATCAGTCACTGAAAAAGTAAAAATTACACAAAATCAATTCTACGGGAACCGGGTTGAGGAAGGCAAATCAAAAATGTTTACCAACATCAAATTAGGATTCTCCGATGCCTTATCACATGAACCTAAATGGGAATTCACATATCACTAATGTAATGGGCTTTAGAATATTAAATTAAATCAATAGTCTGAAAGACCTTTAGAAGAAATAAAATTGCAAATACTATAAATCTTTAGCACCACGATCAGTATACTTTAGTAATCTTTTGCTTCATAGTTAGTTATCATACTCAACCTAATTATTTATCAGATAATGAATTTAAACTAAAAAGGACAGCATCAATACCTGTCCCCAGTAATTTTGTTTCTTACCTTCGCCAAACACTTTTTTCTTTCCTTCGCTTATGGTGTTGTATTTTACTCTTAGTTTCTCACAGGATTTGCAACTATGTTCCTAAACAGACTCACAAGCCGCCTCAAACCATTCAGGCTACGTTATCATACATCTGCATGTACAAACTACAACGAAGAAAAATAAACAAGGTAACATTCCTTCTGATCCCACGTTTCTCTATTACTATTTAATTATCCATAGTTCTTCTTCATACACGATATATAGCAATAACATCTGCTGATCTGTGGTGCTGTGGGTTAATACGGCAAACTGATAGAAACGTTCCTTTGAGCGGGGTAAGCAAGAGGAGAAGCTTTGTGTTATTTACGTATCGCTTTGAAAAGTATTTACATTGTGACACACGAAAAGCTCATACGGACCCATTGCTGCGCGCATTTGTTGAAGGTCTCATGTATTAAACTAGTGACTAGACTTTTCAATTTCGGGGTATAATATCCCTATCACCGAACGTATGTACACTTCTACAAAATCCTATTAAGGCTTAAATGTGTTACAAAAAATATATTTGTTCTGGTATTATGATCGGAGTCTGTAACTTTGAATTACTCTATGCATGCTTTCCGTGGGAGTGTCTTAGTATTGCAGAAATGATGTATTTGCTAATTCAAATATACGAATCAATAATGAACAGTATCAATTCTAAAGATTCCAATAATGGTGTTGAAGTATAGGCAAGTGTGGGTTATTTATTTCGACTCCGAAATATATATGTTTTTGGCAGCTCTTCATGCATAAAGGTAGATCCGAGGAATGGTTTTTGATAGCCATGTTTTCGTCCGTAGCTTAATTTTGTATCTAAGAGTAATTTATTTGAATAATCCATATACTGCTAAGCCCTTTGCGAATGCTACCACTCCCACCATTCAGCAGTAATAATGCTAGTATTATAAATACAACTCATTGAAAAAAGAGAAAAATAGTTGGACTGCCGAAGAAAGTGATAAACGAGGTAATTAGGGAAATGAATAAAAACGCAGAAGTCGATAGATTATCACCAGCATGAGTACTAAAAATATTCATAGGAATACAATTTGCCTCAGCAAGGTACTATGAGCATTAGGAGAAAAATCACGATGTTTTATTAACGATACTATTTTTATAAGTGCTTCGACCGCTTATGTCCATTCACAGGTAAAAATCGAAGGTGGGAATGCTCACACTAAAGTTGAACGCATTTCCAACATGGCTGTCCGCGATTCGACGTTGTCATAACTTAGACGCATAGAGGCAGTATAGAACAGAGTGAATATTATACTGTACACCCAAAGCAACTAAATAATCAATCAATTGAACGAAAACGGGGAAGAATTCATAGTTTATGAAAATTGAGAAACAGGATACAGACCGAACAACAAAACGAAAATAAGTGACAGAAGATAACGTGGAAGACGAAGGAAAAAATGCAAGTCAATTGGCGCAGAATTTAGAGGTTATATCGTCCATCGACGTCTGTATTGATCCATCACAATGTTATACAGACCACTGAAAGTTTGAGCGTTTATTTATCCTGTTAATTTTAATTTAATCAATTGAAGCATGTATCTTTAGAGATCTTCATTTTTAAACAGGACGGACTAAGGATTCGTGGTAGTTATTATCAGTAGACAGATAGATAATAAAAACTTTTACTACATAAGGATAAATAATGCGTACACGACCTAGGTTCGGTAATTAAGCTACAACATCATATCCCGCAGTGAAGTAAACGTTTTTATTGTACGAACTTTTTTTTTCATAGAAATACCAAAATGTTTTAAGAAATCGTTTTGTGATATAGGTTTCTTACCTATCAAGATTAATATTGTATCCAAGACCGTCTTTCCATTTTCCTAAATCCAACCAAAATGCATCGTAAGTCTATATTATTGTAATAGAATAAAACGCGGTATCCATTCAAAAATTTTATTGGAAAACATGAATTTGAGCCGATGAAACAGGAATTTAGAGTAAATCAAATATATCAATTTGAATGCCAGAAGCTATCTAATCTAAATATTTAAAGCTAAAGTATGTGTGTATGACTACGAGTACTCCCCAATGTCGGACGTATCCGAGCTGTGGTGAATGCTGCTGAAGCTTGAGCTCCTACTTAAGCTTGCGTCCCCAATGTCGGACGTATTCGAGCTGTGGTGACTGCTGCTGAAGTTGTCGTAGACAGTGAGATTTCTCCTACATAAGCCTGTGAAAGATATCGAATACATATATATGATAATGGCTCACTACTGATTCCATAATATGTACGTAATATATTTTTAAAAATGGTATAAAATGACACTTACCTTGGCTGTTACCGCTTGGGAAGGCAATACATTTATCGGATCTGCTATACACGTGCCCAAACTCACTAATGTTAGTGAATGTTCTTCTGTGGCAGACCCCGGGGACGAATGGGCACTACGATATAGATGGACATTATGACATTATTCATTAGAGACTTCACTTTTCACAAACACTTGCGTGGTTAATATATTTTTCCTTTAATTGCTCTTTTAAGGATAATATACATGGTCTACATTTGCAAGATAAGCATAAAGTGTGGGTCAATCGATTGCAATTATCCTACAAGTTCAGATTAAAGTTGACAGTTAAAATGATGACATCTTTTCCACATCATCGTTTCATTTTTTATTCAAACCCTAATTGCAACAAAAAATGAAGTAAGTTTTACTATGTATGTATGATTAATTACGATAATCAGTGAGTTAATGACGATACTCTTACCCCTGTTATATTCGAACGGTTCCAAATTAAACTGTATACACATTCATTCAATGTCAAAACGTTTATTATGCCCGAAGTTATTCTTAGCCGTTATTTGTCATTATTTTTAGGCTCACTCGACCTGGCTATTTAGTTAAACTTCACTTTAGAGACCAGTTTAGGCTTAAATGTCGATTATAATGATATTATCTCATGCCTCAATCTTCAATGATCTATTAATTTAACTGTATCAAAAATGGAATTGAACATTGAAAGATCAAGATATGATACTTCTGCATTCCTTCCAGCGCAATATCTAGCATTCATTTCGATAAAGCAAATAACCAGTCGAAATATCTCTCTAAGATATAAGTAACATGCTGTGAAGAATCTCGTGGAAATGTATACGACAAGTAAAAATAATGAAATTTCCTTTAAGCGTCTGTAGCAACCAAGTTTTATTTATAGCAACGTAGCATTTTAAAGATACTACCGTAAAATAAAAGAGTTTTGATTGCTGTCTGAAATTTCTTTTTGTCAACATGGGAAACAGAGATCATGATCAACTTGATCGAGTATGGTCCTTCAGACGAGCGACTTCAGAGCCAACCAGATTCACGTGTGAACACATTGGAGCGGGACTTGAAGAAATCAGCTTGGAAGGATTTGCGGCAGGTAAATCAGAGGTACATCATACCTCTTGGATTTTAGCCGCTATTTTCGCTATCCGCCATATCTTCTACTTGAGAGAGGACTGGAGAATATTTCTGCAAAGATAGGAAGGAAAATATCTGTGCAAATATGCCGGCTTACATTAACTCCATGAAAAAGCATATCTCTACCATTACGACCGATAAAGCCATAGAAAGATCTTATCAAATTGCAATGAAGTTTACGGATGTATCTACATGCTATAAAGTATTCTGTACTCCCTGCTTGACCATTCCTACATTACTTACAATTCGTTTAGGTGTCTTGGTGGAAATGTAGTGGAAGAAGGAAATGTGAAGGCAGATCATCCCGGAGAACAGAAAACCCGGTTAAGGAGGTAATTCTTGGTCTACGTGGAAATGAAGTGGCAGAAGAAGTAAGTGATTCAGTCAAAAACTCTACCGAACCCGGGAACCAGAGAACCTGGTCAACGAGATATGATATGAATTTCATAATAAAGCAGTACTATGTGAAATTTAAGACGAAAAATAATCGTTAATCTGCGCATAAATTAATAATGCATACATTTAGATCCCTCCGTGACTCGAAGTCTTGGCCAATGCTCCATACCGGCAACACATCTGCTGATGATGTTAACCGTAGATTGAAGTAAGACAGACTGAACCAGCAAGAGTAATTTGCGAACATAGAAGGCCGGGACTAAATGCCCGAGGAACTAGAAGTGGAAGGATTTACAGCATTTATAAGGTATATTCTACTTATTGTAGATCTAATACCGGGTGTTCTCTTCAACCAATTCTTTAATTTGGCAGCTGACAAAACTTTGTTTATTGAAATCTTTGTTATTGTCATGGTGCACTCTAATTATTACATCATTACACAATACCGGGTGTATTTAATCAAATGTGTCCTGTTTCAATCAATTGTCTTAATATTATCTAAATTCTACCAGCTATAATTTAAAATGTGAATAATCTAACCACGAATTTTCTCCAAATAGCGTGAGCTTATCTTCATTCTACCATACCATCGTAATTGTAAAAATATTGTTTTAAGAAGAATATAACCCAACGCGGAAGGCCTGTCAACGTTACATTCGTCATTTGAAACCGAACTTAAAATGAGAATTCAATGTTTTGATTCACAGTTACTGCTCATCTTGGAATTGTTAACCACTTTCTTCATAAATAGATATTACAAGTAAAGGTTAAGACATAAACTATGTATTTGTTTGTAATAAGTGACGTTTAAAATATTATTTGATGCAATATTGTAGTGCCTATACTCGTCTCCGGGATCCGCCATACGAACAACTTCCGAATACGAAAGAATGAGATGCATGGGCTGGAAGAAGTGGAAGGATTTACAGCATCTATGAGGTGTTCATTGCATCTCTAATACTGCAATTTATTTAGGTGTGTACTTTTTCAATGAAAAGCTTCAAATAGATTTTAATCTTGCCAGTGATGGTTAAAAACGTGAATGATGCAATTGCAAATTTTCTCCACATAATGTGATCTTAACTTCATTCAACTATGCCATCGTTACCTCAAGTTTTATGAACAATTATTGTATATGCTAAAATCCCAATTACCCTTCATTCGTAATTTTAATCCGAACTTGTATGAAAATACAATTTTTTGATTCACAGTTACAGCTTTTCATGGAAATTTTAATCAATAATCTTTTTCTTAAAAAATATTACAAGAATAGGAAAAAGATATTAACTACGAATTTGTTTGTGAAAAGTGACGTTTCTTGTATGATTTCCATTTATGTCGCAGTGCCCATTTGTGTCCAGTGTCTGCCACTGAAGAATATTCACTAATAGTAGTGATTTAGTTCACCTGCATTGTAGAAGCGGTAACTGCGTTGGCTTTGAGAGCGGTAACAGCCGACGTAAGTGTCTTTTAGTCATTTTTCTTCGTATATTCAATAAAATCAATAATTTCAAATTCGTAGTGAAGCATGAATTACATACATGTATTCAATATTTGTCACAGGCTTAAGTAGGAGCTCCAGCTTCAGCAGCAGTCACCTCAGCTCGGACACATTGGGGAGTAGTAAAACATATACTTCAGCTTTAAATATTTAGATTAGATGGCTTCTGGCATTCAAATTAATATATATTTGATTTGTATCCATTCTAACTTTCTGCCTTTACGGCGTTAATTCTTTGTTTTGAATAAAATGTTTGGATCAGCTGCGTCATTTATTTACTAATAATATTACAATATTATAAACTTGCAATGCACCAACCGTCTGGGTTGTATTTGCAATAGTTATTAAGAGTTCTGATGGGTTGTATGACACTAAATTTTTATCAGCTGCCGGCAATTTTGTTGAGGAAAGTCTTTCTATTAGCATAAAGAACTGAGAATGAACGACTATTTCCGGTTAATTATGTTGAACACTTGTGCAAATTTTCTCTAACAAGATAGGACAGGTTATACGATTGTTTAGTAAGCGGTAAAGGAACATTAGGCTAGCAGTTTTATTTCTAATGTTCAGTGTCTCCAGATCAAATTTACGTATAATTTAATTGTAATTGATAATATGAGAATCATCAATTCGCAGATAAGTCGGATTTCTTTAAAATATTGCAAGATACTTGGTTTAACTTTCGATTTAAAAAATATCTCCGCAGCATCCCTTGCCTTAAATTCTATTTTCATCTATTCTTAGACCTATTCTGGAATATTGTTCACCTTTATATATATATATATATATATATATATATCTTTCTATTATATATAGATGCTTCTCCGGATTCATTCATATATATAGCTATATAGCTATATAGATAGGATACAAATTCACAGGCTAAACCACAAGCGTGATTGACTTGAAATTTTTATGGCATATTGGCCATAACGTGAAACCCCCAGGAAAAAAGCGACTGTGATCCTCAGTGTCATAGGTTCGATTCCAAAGGGCCCCAAAGTCCCGATTTTTCCCGTTTAAATGCATTGCCGTGATTTTCGGGAATTTAAAAATAATACTTTCCGGAGAGGTAGAGAAATAAAACTCAAGGAGCCTATATTTATGGTCTTGGACTTTCGAAAACATCAATGACTTTCACAAAAAATATCCTGGGTTCGATGCTAGGACGATGCAAAAATCTGCCGTTTAAAATACATGGGAGCTGTTTTTCATTAATTTTTTTGATGCACTTATCGAAATGATAGGAAGTTTGTTCTTTGCTGGAAGATGTATGGTAAAAATAGGTTTGAGAAAAAAATATTGATAAGACGGAACTGTTCCTGGGTTCGATGCCGGGGCACATTAAAATTTCTCTCATAAGGAATATAAGGGAAAAGTAGGACGTCGTTTGAGGCAGTTGGAACCAATATTTCTGCTTCAATTTCCACACATGGTTAAAGGTGGTGATCTTCTTTAATGTTGCATAGAAAGTATTACTAGAAAGACCCGGGTTCGAAGCCAGACGGTATGTATATCCCCCATTTGTAATATATTGAAGTTAATTTTCATTATTTATTTTGTTGTACTTATCGAAATAATAGAAATTTCTTGCTTTGCTAGAAGATGTATATTAAGCCTCGGCTTAAGAAAAAAAATTAAATACGACAATGCTGTTCCTGGGTTCAATGCCAGAGCACGTTAAAATTTCTCTCACAAGGAATATAAGGGAAGTCGCCGTTTCAGGCAGTTGTAGAAAATATTTCTAATTGAATTTCCACACATAGTTGGAGATGGTGATCTTCTGTTTTGTTTTATAGTTAGTTAACCAGGAAGACCCGGGTTCGATGCCAGACGATTAAATTGCAGCGAATTTTAAGATTATTTTCAATCCCTTTTTTTTTCTTTTTAGGGCCGTCCCGATATGATGCCGACATGAAATTAGTGTTGTCCATCTGCTTGCAGTATGCAAGCTACATTTTACTCGTATTATATATAGATGCTTCTCCGGATTCATTCATATATATATATAGATAGATAGGTATATAGATAGGATACAAAGACACAGGCTAAACCACTAGCGTCAATGGCTTGAAATTTTTACGACATATTGGCCATAACGTATAACCTCCAGAAAAATTGTGATTTTGAACCTCAGTGTCATGGGTTCGATTCCAGAGGGCCCCAAAGTCCCGATTTTTCCCGTTTAAATGCATTGCTTTGATTTTCGGGAATATAATAAAAATACTTTCCGGATTGGTAGCGAATCAAAACTCAAGGAGCCTATATATATGAATATGATCTATCGAAAACATAAATGAGTTTTACGGAAAATATCCTGGGATCGATGCTATGTCGGGGCAAAAATCGGCCGTTTAAAATGCATTGTGGCGATTTTAAAGATTTTTTGTACCTCTTTCCGAATGCATGGAAACTTGAAATTTGGCATGGGGTTAGAAATCATAAATATATATCATAATCAAATTTTTTGCATTCGCTTTTGGTCCTTGGTTCGATCCCAGAGGGCCATTTGCACTCCACAATGCATTTCTTATGGGGATAACGGAAACAAATATTAGGTACTTACCGGCATGATATCGAATTCAAACTTTGTATGAAATTAGATCAAGTCCTAGCAAGTCATTATGTGCATTTACAGCTTCCAATACGTCCAAGGTTCGACACCAGGCGTCTCTACAATCAGTCACTGATCCGATGTTTAAGAATTATTTTGAACCCCTTCCCAATAATATTAAAACTTGACATTCAGCATATATATAGAACTTATGGATACATTTCGAGAACATATTTTATATTTCCTAGATCGTCCTTAGTTCGAATCCAAAGAGCTATTAACATTCGTGAAAAGTAAGTCTTCGTTTGATGTAGTTGCAGCCAATATTTCTGCTTGAATTTTAAACGCGTATTTAGAGAAGATGATCTTCTGATGTGCTGCATAGTAATTTCACCAAAAAGACACGGGTTCGATGCCAGACGATTAAGTTGAAGCGAATTTTAAGAATATTTTCAATCCTTTTTTCCTTTCCGGGACCGTCCCGATATAATGCCGTTATGAAATTAGTGTTGTCGATCTGCTTGCAGTATGCAAGCTACATTTTACTCGTACCTATATATAAGTTACGAGTAAAATGTTGCTTGCATACTGCAAGCAGATCGGCAATACTAATTTCATATCGGCATTATATTGGGACGGTCCTCAAAAGAAAAAAAAGGATTGAAAATATTCTTAAAATTCGCTGCAATTTAATCGTCTGGCATCGAACCTAGGCCTTCCTGGTGAACGTACTATGCAGCACAACAGAAAATCAGCATCTCTTACTAAGAGTGAAAATTCAACCAGAAATATTGGCTCCAACTGCCTCAAACGACGTCCTACTTTTCAATAATGTAAATGGCTCTCTGGATTCGAACCAAGGACGATCTAGGAAATCTAAAACATATTTTTGAAATGTATCTATGTTCTCTATCTATAAGCCTAATTTTAGGTTTTAATATTATTGGCAACGGGTTCAAAATAATTCTTAAAAATCGGATAATTTACTGATTGTAGAGACGCCTGGAGTCAAACCCAGGAAATATTGGTAGCTGTGAATGCACAGTATGACTTATCAGAACTTCATCTTATTTCATACAAAGTTTGAAGTCGATATCATGACGGGAAGTAACTAAAACCTTTTTCAGCTATCTCCATAAGAAATGCATTGAGAAATGTAAATGGCGCCCTGGGATCGAACCAAGGACCATCAGCGAATATGTAAAATTTGATTATGAAATATATTTATAATCTCCAACTCCATGCCAAATTTCAAGTTTCCATGGCATCGGGAAGGGGTCCAAAAAAAATCTTAAAAATCGCCACAATACATTTTAAACGGCCGATTTTTGCCTCGACCTAGCATCGAACCCAGGATATTTTCCGTAAAACTCATATATGTTTTCCATAGATCAAGACCATATATAAAGGCTCCTAGATTTTCGATTCTCAACCAATAACGGAAGTATTTTTTAAAAATTCCCGAAAATCAAAGCAATGCATTTAAACGGGAAAAATCGAGACTTTGGGGCCCTCTGGAATCGAACCCATGACACTGAGGTGCAAAATCGCAATTTTTCTGGCGGTTACACTCTACGGCCAATATGTCGTAAAAATTTCAAGTCAATGACGCTTGTGGTTTGGCCTGTGAGTTTGTATCTATTTTATATATCTGTTTGTAGATATCCATTTCCGTACATATAAATATCCACTGATGATATCGCTACGGCAGGACACTGATTCTAAACTAATATTCACGCAACTTGTCGAGCTATCGCAGCCTTAAACCGAATGAGCAAGTTTCGGCCTTAAATACGACAACAATGCTCGGCCCTAACAACGGATTCAGTCTAATTTTCTACGACGAAGTAGTAAGTCGACTAAAAACTTCAAGGATGATAATCTCTTGGATTTTATCGAAAGCCATGGCCCTCTGCCATCTATTCACCTGGATGAAGGAATGGAGGATGTTTTTACCCAGGTGAGTAGAAAAATATCTCTAGAAATATGCCGGCTTACATTAATTCCACGAAAAGGCATATCTACACCATGGTGACCGATAAAGGCATAGAAAGATCTATGCTAATTAGTAGTATACGGATGTATCTGCATTTGATTAAATATTCTACATATGACATACAGTATTTCTACAAATTTTTAGGTGTCTTGGTGGAAATGCATTGGAAGAAGATCAACCCGGAGACAAGAAAACCTGGTCAAGGAGGTAATTCACTTATGAATTCTAGAATAAAGAAGTATCTTCTGATATTTAAGAAACTTTATAGTATTCGATATCCTGTCCTGAAATTCATAATGCATGTATTTAGATCCCTCCGTGGCTCCAAGTCATGGCCAATGCTCAACATCGGCAACCCAGCTGCTGATGATCATAATCGTAGATTGAGGTAAGACAGCATGAAACTCTAGAACACACAAAGATATTTTAAATTTATATCACGAAATATGCCTTCACTGGGTTCATAATCTCACCAGTCACATATTTTGGTCCTTCAGTCGAACAACTTCTGACCCAGCGAGAATCAATTGCGGTGATATCAGGCCGGGGCTGCAAGCCCGAAGAACAAGAAGTGGCAGGATCTATAGCATCTATGAGGTACTCATTGTAACTCTAACACTTCTATTCAATTAGGTGAAATTATAAGTAAACTTTTGTAATTTGATTTATATCCTGCAAGCGATCGATTAAAAATGAGATTCATCTAATTGAGAGTTTCCTCAACATAATATGGGCTCAATTTCATTAAAATCTTTACCTCACGTTATACGAAAAATTATAGGATATGTGGAAGGCCCGCTAACGCTTCATTCGTAACTTTAATCTGAACTTGTAGGATAATTGCAATCGATTGACCCACACTTTATGCTTATCTTGCAAATGTAGACCATGTGTATTATCCTTAAAAGAGCAATTAAAGGAAAAATATATTAACCACGCAAGTGTTTGTGAAAAGTGAAGTCTCTAATGAATAATGTCATAATGTCCATCTATATCGTAGTGCCCATTCGTCCCCGGGGTCTGCCACAGAAGAACATTCACTAACATTAGTGAGTTTGTGCACGTGTATAGCAGATCCGATAAATGTATTGCCTTCCCAAGCGGTAACAGCCAAGGTAAGTGTCATTTTATACCATTTTTAAAAATATATTACGTCAAGATTATGGAATCCGTAGTGAGCCATTATCATATATATGTATTCGATATCTTTCACAGGCTTATGTAGGAGAAATCTCACTGTCTACGACAACTTCAGCAGCAGTCACCACAGCTCGAATACGTCCGACATTGGGGACGCAAGCTTAAGTAGGAGCTCAAGCTTCAGCAGCATTCACCACAGCTCGGATACGTCCGACATTGGGGAGTACTCGTAGTCATACACACATACTTTAGCTTTAAATATTTAGATTAGATAGCTTCTGGCATACAAATTGATATATTTGATTTACTCTAAATTCCTGTTTCATCGGCTCAAATTCATGTTTTCCAATAAAATGTTTGAATGGATACCGCGTTTTATTCTATTACAATAATATAGACTTACGATGCATTTTGGTTGGATTTAGGAAAATGGAAAGACGGTCTTGGATACAATATTAATCTTGATAGGTAAGAAACCTATATCACAAAACGATTTCTTAAAACATTTTGGTATTTCTATGAAAAAAAAGTTCGTACAATAAAAACGTTTACTTCACTGCGGGATATGATGTTGTAGTGTAATTACCGAACCTAGGTCGTGTACGCATTATTTATCCTTATGTAGTAAAAGTTTTTATTATCTATCTGTCTACTGATAATAACTACCACGAATCCTTAGTCCGTCCTATTTAAAAATGAAGATCTCTAAAGATACATGCTTCAATTGATTAAATTAAAATTAACAGGATAAATAAACGCTCAAACTTTCAGTGGTCTGTATAACATTGTGATGGATCAATACAGACGTCGATGGACGATATAACTTCTAAATTCTGCGCCAATTGACTTGCATTTGTTCCTTCGTCTTCCACGTTATCTTCTGTCACTTATTTTCGTTTTGTTGTTCGGTCTGTATCCTGTTTCTCAATTTTCATAAACTATGAATTCTTCCCCGTTTTCGTTCAATTGATTGATTTATTTAGCTGCTTTGGGTGTACAGTATAATATTCACTCTGTTCTATACTGCCTCTATGCGTCTAAGTTATGACAACGTCGAATCGCGGACAGCCATGTTGGAAATGCGTTCAACTTTAGTGTGAGCATTCCCACCTTCGATTTTTACCTGTGAATGGACATAAGCGGTCGAAGCACTTATAAAAATAGTATCGTTAATAAAACATCGTGATTTTTCTCCTAATGCTCATAGTACCTTGCTGAGGCAAATTGTATTCCTATGAATATTTTTAGTACTCATGCTGGTGATAATCTATCGACTTCTGCGTTTTTATTCATTTCCCTAATTACCTCGTTTATCACTTTCTTCGGCAGTCCAACTATTTTTCTCTTTTTTCAATGAGTTGTATTTATAATACTAGCATTATTACTGCTGAATGGTGGGAGTGGTAGCATTCGCAAAGGGCTTAGCAGTATATGGATTATTCAAATAAATTATTCTTAGATACAAAATTAAGCTACGGACGAAAACATGGCTATCAAAAACCATTCCTCGGATCTACCTTTATGCATGAAGAGCTGCCAAAAACATATTTATTTCGGAGTCGAAATAAATAACCCACACTTGCCTATACTTCAACACCATTATTGGAATCTTTAGAATTGATACTGTTCATTATTGATTCGTATATTTGAATTAGCAAATACATCATTTCTGCAATACTAAGACACTCCCACGGAAAGCATGCATAGAGTAATTCAAAGTTACAGACTCCGATCATAATACCAGAACAAATATATTTTTTGTAACACATTTAAGCCTTAATAGGATTTTGTAGAAGTGTACATACGTTCGGTGATAGGGATATTATACCCCGAAATTGAAAAGTCTAGTCACTAGTTTAATACATGAGACCTTCAACAAATGCGCGCAGCAATGGGTCCGTATGAGCTTTTCGTGTGTCACAATGTAAATACTTTTCAAAGCGATACGTAAATAACACAAAGCTTCTCCTCTTGCTTACCCCGCTCAAAGGAACGTTTCTATCAGTTTGCCGTATTAACCCACAGCACCACAGATCAGCAGATGTTATTGCTATATTTCGTGTATGAAGAAGAACTATGGATAATTAAAAAGTAATAGAGAAACGTGGGATCAGAAGGAATGTTACCTTGTTTATTTTTCTTCGTTGTAGTTTCTACATGCAGATGTAAGATAACGTAGCCTGAATAGTTTGAGGCTGCTTGTGGGTCTGTTTAGGAACATAGTTGCAAATCCTGTGAGAAACTAAGAGTAAAATACAACACCATAAGCGAAGGAAAGAAAAAAGTGTTTGGCGAAGGTAAGAAACAAAATTACTGGGGACAGGTATTGATGCTGTCCTTTTTAGTTTAAATTCATTATCTGATAAATAATTAGGTTGAGTATGATAACTAACTATGAAGCAAAAGATT
Source organism: Sympetrum striolatum (assembly GCA_947579665.1). NCBI lineage: Eukaryota > Metazoa > Arthropoda > Insecta > Odonata > Libellulidae > Sympetrum > Sympetrum striolatum. The sequence continues at coordinate 89,484,829 of OX388346.1, forward strand.
ACTAAAGTATACTGATCGTGGTGCTAAAGATTTATAGTATTTGCAATTTTATTTCTTCTAAAGGTCTTTCAGACTATTGATTTAATTTAATATTCTAAAGCCCATTACATTAGTGATATGTGAATTCCCATTTAGGTTCATGTGATAAGGCATCGGAGAATCCTAATTTGATGTTGGTAAACATTTTTGATTTGCCTTCCTCAACCCGGTTCCCGTAGAATTGATTTTGTGTAATTTTTACTTTTTCAGTGACTGATGAAAAACATTGAGGATACATTCTTTACATTTTCCCATCAATAGATTAGTCGTAGATTCTCCATCTTCATTCTGGGATCATCTCGCTGCTCATACTACTTTTAAATGTGCCAGTGGATTTGAAATCGTAGTACAAGTGAAATGAAATTCAGTAACTAAAATGCATAATATATGTTGGAATTTACATGCGTGAAACGTACGTGAGTCCCGGTCATTCTGATTGCTTCCGTTCATCAATGCCTATATTAAGGTTTTTGGTTACCTTGAGGGTCTCTTATATTCTCTATGAACCAGCATAACGTTGATAAGGATTATAACCTTTTCAACAACTGTGCGTAAATTGAAAATTATTAATTTTTAGTAAACAAATTATTAACAAAATGATGACATCTTTTCCACATCATCGTTTCATTTTTTATTCAAACCCTAATTGCAACAAAAAATTAAGTAAGTTTTACTATGTATGTATGATTAATTACGATAATCAGTGAGTTAATGACGATACTCTTACCCCTGTTATATTGGAACGGTTCCAAATTAAACTGTATACACATTCATTCAATGTCAAAACGTTTATTATGCCCGAAGTTATTCTTAGCCGTTATTTGTTATTATTTTTAGGCTCACTCGACCTGGCTATTTAGTTAAACTTCACTTTAGAGACCAGTTTAGGCTTAAATGTCGATTATAATGATATTATCTCATGCCTCAATCTTCAATGATCTATTAATTTAACTGTATCAAAAATGGAATTGAACATTGAAAGATCAAGATATGATACTTCTGCATGCCTTCCAGCGCAATATCTAGCATTCATTTCGATAAAGCAAATAACCAGATGAAATATCTCTCTAAGATATAAGTAACATGCTGTGAAGAATCTCGTGGAAGTATACGACAAGTAAAAATAATGAAATTTCCTTTAAGCGTCTGTAGCAACCAAGTTTTATTTATAGCAACGTAGCATTTTAAAGATACTACCGTAAAATAAAAGAGTTTTGATTGCTGTCTGAAATTTCTTTTTGTCAACATGGGAAACAGAGATCATGATCAACTTGATCGAGTATGGTCCTTCAGACGAGCGACTTCAGAGCCAACCAGATTCACGTGTGATAGAGGTCTGCATGGGCCGGGCCTAGGCCCGTGGGCCCAAGCCCGGCCCGGCCCATGAGCCGGGCTCGGGCCGGGTAAGCAGGACGTCTTTCGGGCTCGGGCCGGGTTCGGGCAGGGCAAGCAGGCAGTCTATCGGGCTCGGGCCGGGCCTGGGCCCATGAATAATTTTCCATAAGGTTTTCACGTAAATCTAATTTTTATCACATGCAGGGTTTGTTTATTTTGCAAAATTAAATTAGTAAAAGAAGTCGTACGAAGTCGCGACAAGTACCAAAAGAAAGGAAATTGAATGAATACTTTTATTTCAGTCGTGGAATATTGCTTTTTATTTGAATTGCGAGAACAGCGATGAAATAAACGAAACATTCCGGGAAAGTTTGAGGTTGTAAACAAATAAATTCTCATAGATAGCCACAAGTGATTTTTGAATCAATAGTTAAGGTTTTCACCGTTAGATTAGATAGTGTAGATCAACCTGATAAATGGGAGAACAATATTTTAAAGCGTCACTAGCAACCTAACCTTATTTATAGCAACGTATACTTCTAATATTGGAATTTTATTTCCTGAGTAGAAATATAGAATCTATTAACCGAAACGCTTCTACTTGCCATTTACTTATTCAGATAAGTGTTTATTATGTAATTAGCATATGACGGAGCCTTTGTGCGACCACCAGCCTTATATACAATGTAAATTACTGCAATGTAGATACTTATGATGTGATATGTTTTTTCGTAAAAGGCCCCTGGACATACGTTTGACAACTTTTTTCGCTGAAGACCATCATGTCATGAAATTACTGTCCTTTTTTCAGAACAAATTATCATTTACTTGCTAACATTATTTATTATAATTATCATTTATTCAGTACAATCACTTACAAAATAAATTAAAACTTCTATGACAAAAAAATACGAAATTATTGATTAATTTTCATTTAATTTAGGTTCTATATATTTTGGCATTGCTGAAGAAGTGAAATAAATGTACTGTTTCTACGTTCGGGACGGGCCGGGCTCGGGCTAGAAAATTTTCTCCTACGTTCGGGCCGGGCCGGGCTCGGGCTCGAAAATTTTTTCCTACGTTCGGGCCGGGCCGGGCTCGGGCTCAACAACGGACGGGCCGGGCCGGGCTTGGGTTGAAATTTTCGGCCCATGCAGACCTCTAACGTGTGAACACATTGGAGCGGGACTTGAAGAAATCAGCTTGGAAGGATTTGCGGCAGGTAAATCAGAGGTACATCATACCTCTTGGATTTTAGCCGCTATTTTCGCTATCCGCCATATCTTCTACTTGAGAGAGGACTGGAGAATATTTCTGCAAAGATAGGAAGGAAAATATCTGTGCAAATATGCCGGCTTACATTAACTCCATGAAAAAGCATATCTCTACCATTACGACCGATAAAGCCATAGAAAGATCTTATCAAATTGCAATGAAGTTTACGGATGTATCTACATGCTATAAAGTATTCTGTACTCCCTGCTTGACCATTCCTACATTACTTACAATTCGTTTAGGTGTCTTGGTGGAAATGTAGTGGAAGAAGGAAATGTGAAGGCAGATCATCCCGGAGAACAGAAAACCCGGTTAAGGAGGTAATTCTTGGTCTACGTGGAAATGAAGTGGCAGAAGAAGTAAGTGATTCAGTCAAAAACTCTACCGAACCCGGGAACCAGAGAACCTGGTCAACGAGATATGATATGAATTTCATAATAAAGCAGTACTATGTGAAATTTAAGACGAAAAATAATCGTTAATCTGCGCATAAATTAATAATGCATACATTTAGATCCCTCCGTGACTCGAAGTCTTGGCCAATGCTCCATACCGGCAACACATCTGCTGATGATGTTAACCGTAGATTGAAGTAAGACAGACTGAACCAGCAAGAGTAATTTGCGAACATAGAAGGCCGGGACTAAATGCCCGAGGAACTAGAAGTGGAAGGATTTACAGCATTTATAAGGTATATTCTACTTATTGTAGATCTAATACCGGGTGTTCTCTTCAACCAATTCTTTAATTTGGCAGCTGACAAAACTTTGTTTATTGAAATCTTTGTTATTGTCATGGTGCACTCTAATTATTACATCATTACACAATACCGGGTGTATTTAATCAAATGTGTCCTGTTTCAATCAATTGTCTTAATATTATCTAAATTCTACCAGCTATAATTTAAAATGTGAATAATCTAACCACGAATTTTCTCCAAATAGCGTGAGCTTATCTTCATTCTACCATACCATCGTAATTGTAAAAATATTGTTTTAAGAAGAATATAACCCAACGCGGAAGGCCTGTCAACGTTACATTCGTCATTTGAAACCGAACTTAAAATGAGAATTCAATGTTTTGATTCACAGTTACTGCTCATCTTGGAATTGTTAACCACTTTCTTCATAAATAGATATTACAAGTAAAGGTTAAGACATAAACTATGTATTTGTTTGTAATAAGTGACGTTTAAAATATTATTTGATGCAATATTGTAGTGCCTATACTCGTCTCCGGGATCCGCCATACGAACAACTTCCGAATACGAAAGAATGAGATGCATGGGCTGGAAGAAGTGGAAGGATTTACAGCATCTATGAGGTGTTCATTGCATCTCTAATACTGCAATTTATTTAGGTGTGTACTTTTTCAATGAAAAGCTTCAAATAGATTTTAATCTTGCCAGTGATGGTTAAAAACGTGAATGATGCAATTGCAAATTTTCTCCACATAATGTGATCTTAACTTCATTCAACTATGCCATCGTTACCTCAAGTTTTATGAACAATTATTGTATATGCTAAAATCCCAATTACCCTTCATTCGTAATTTTAATCCGAACTTGTATGAAAATACAATTTTTTGATTCACAGTTACAGCTTTTCATGGAAATTTTAATCAATAATCTTTTTCTTAAAAAATATTACAAGAATAGGAAAAAGATATTAACTACGAATTTGTTTGTGAAAAGTGACGTTTCTTGTATGATTTCCATTTATGTCGCAGTGCCCATTTGTGTCCAGTGTCTGCCACTGAAGAATATTCACTAATAGTAGTGATTTAGTTCACCTGCATTGTAGAAGCGGTAACTGCGTTGGCTTTGAGAGCGGTAACAGCCGACGTAAGTGTCTTTTAGTCATTTTTCTTCGTATATTCAATAAAATCAATAATTTCAAATTCGTAGTGAAGCATGAATTACATACATGTATTCAATATTTGTCACAGGCTTAAGTAGGAGCTCCAGCTTCAGCAGCAGTCACCTCAGCTCGGACACATTGGGGAGTAGTAAAACATATACTTCAGCTTTAAATATTTAGATTAGATGGCTTCTGGCATTCAAATTAATATATATTTGATTTGTATCCATTCTAACTTTCTGCCTTTACGGCGTTAATTCTTTGTTTTGAATAAAATGTTTGGATCAGCTGCGTCATTTATTTACTAATAATATTACAATATTATAAACTTGCAATGCACCAACCGTCTGGGTTGTATTTGCAATAGTTATTAAGAGTTCTGATGGGTTGTATGACACTAAATTTTTATCAGCTGCCGGCAATTTTGTTGAGGAAAGTCTTTCTATTAGCATAAAGAACTGAGAATGAACGACTATTTCCGGTTAATTATGTTGAACACTTGTGCAAATTTTCTCTAACAAGATAGGACAGGTTATACGATTGTTTAGTAAGCGGTAAAGGAACATTAGGCTAGCAGTTTTATTTCTAATGTTCAGTGTCTCCAGATCAAATTTACGTATAATTTAATTGTAATTGATAATATGAGAATCATCAATTCGCAGATAAGTCGGATTTCTTTAAAATATTGCAAGATACTTGGTTTAACTTTCGATTTAAAAAATATCTCCGCAGCATCCCTTGCCTTAAATTTTATTTTCATCTATTCTTAGACCTATTCTGGAATATTGTTCACTGATCCGATGTTTAAGAATTATTTTGAACCCCTTCCCAATAATATTAAAACTTGACATTCGGCATATATATAGAACTTATGGATACATTTCGAGAACATATTTTATATTCTCTAGATCGTCCTTAGTTCGAATCCAAAGAGCTATTAACATTCGTGAAAAGTAAGTCTTCGTTTGATGTAGTTGCAGCCAATATTTCTGCTTGAATTTTAAACGCGTATTTAGAGAAGATGATCTTCTGATGTGCTGCATAGTAATTTCACCAAAAAGACACGGGTTCGATGCCAGACGATTAAGTTGAAGCGAATTTTAAGAATATTTTCAATCCTTTTTTCCTTTCCGGGACCGTCCCGATATAATGCCGTTATGAAATTAGTGTTGTCGATCTGCTTGCAGTATGCAAGCTACATTTTACTCGTACCTATATATAAGTTACGAGTAAAATGTTGCTTGCATACTGCAAGCAGATCGGCAATACTAATTTCATATCGGCATTATATTGGGACGGTCCTCAAAAGAAAAAAAAAGGATTGAAAATATTCTTAAAATTCGCTACAATTTAATCGTCTGGCATCGAACCTAGGCCTTCCTGGTGAACGTACTATGCAGCACAACAGAAAATCAGCATCTCTTACTAAGAGTGAAAATTCAACCAGAAATATTGGCTCCAACTGCCTCAAACGACGTCCTACTTTTCAATAATGTAAATGGCTCTCTGGATTCGAACCAAGGACGATCTAGGAAATCTAAAACATATTTTTGAAATGTATCTATGTTCTCTATCTATAAGCCTAATTTTAGGTTTTAATATTATTGGCAACGGGTTCAAAATAATTCTTAAAAATCGGATAATTTACTGATTGTAGAGACGCCTGGAGTCAAACCCAGGAAATATTGGTAGCTGTGAATGCACAGTATGACTTATCAGAACTTCATCTTATTTCATACAAAGTTTGAAGTCGATATCATGACGGGAAGTAACTAAAACCTTTTTCAGCTATCTCCATAAGAAATGCATTGAGAAATGTAAATGGCGCCCTGGGATCGAACCAAGGACCATCAGCGAATATGTAAAATTTGATTATGAAATATATTTATAATCTCCAACTCCATGCCAAATTTCAAGTTTCCATGGCATCGGGAAGGGGTCCAAAAAAAATCTTAAAAATCGCCACAATACATTTTAAACGGCCGATTTTTGCCTCGACCTAGCATCGAACCCAGGATATTTTCCGTAAAACTCATATATGTTTTCCATAGATCAAGACCATATATAAAGGCTCCTAGATTTTCGATTCTCAACCAATAACGGAAGTATTTTTTAAAAATTCCCGAAAATCAAAGCAATGCATTTAAACGGGAAAAATCGAGACTTTGGGGCCCTCTGGAATCGAACCCATGACACTGAGGTGCAAAATCGCAATTTTTCTGGCGGTTACACTCTACGGCCAATATGTCGTAAAAATTTCAAGTCAATGACGCTTGTGGTTTGGCCTGTGAGTTTGTATCTATTTTATATATCTGTTTGTAGATATCCATTTCCGTACATATAAATATCCACTGATGATATCGCTACGGCAGGACACTGATTCTAAACTAATATTCACGCAACTTGTCGAGCTATCGCAGCCTTAAACCGAATGAGCAAGTTTCGGCCTTCGATACGACAACAATGCTCGGCCCTAACAACGGATTCAGTCTAATTTTCTACGACGAAGTAGTAAGTCGACTAAAAACTTCAAGGATGATAATCTCTTGGATTTTATCGAAAGCCATGGCCCTCTGCCATCTATTCACCTGGATGAAGGAATGGAGGATGTTTTTACCCAGGTGAGTAGAAAAATATCTCTAGAAATATGCCGGCTTACATTAATTCCACGAAAAGGCATATCTACACCATGGTGACCGATAAAGGCATAGAAAGATCTATGCTAATTAGTAGTATACGGATGTATCTGCATCTGATTAAATATTCTACATATGATATGGCATACAGTATTTCTACAAATTTTTAGGTGTCTTGGTGGAAATGCATTGGAAGAAGATCAACCCGGAGACAAGAAAACCTGGTCAAGGAGGTAATTCACTTATGAATTCTAGAATAAAGAAGTATCTTCTGATATTTAAGAAACTTTATAGTATTCGATATCCTGTCCTAAAATTCATAATGCATGTATTTAGATCCCTCCGTGGCTCCAAGTCATGGCCAATGCTCAACATCGGCAACCCAGCTGCTGATGATCATAATCGTAGATTGAGGTAAGACAGCATGAAACTCTAGAACACACAAAGATATTTTAAATTTATATCACGAAATATGCCTTCACTGGATTCATAATCTCACCAGTCACATACTTTGGTCCTTCAGTCGAACAACTTCTGACCCAGCGAGAATCAATTGCGGTGATATCAGGCCGGGGCTGCAAGCCCGAAGAACAAGAAGTGGCAGGATCTATAGCATCTATGAGGTACTCATTGTAACTCTAACACTTCTATTCAATTAGGTGAAATTATAAGTAAACTTTTGTAATTTGATTTATATCCTGCAAGCGATCGATTAAAAATGAGATTCATCTAATTGAGAGTTTCCTCAACATAATATGGGCTCAATTTCATTAAAATCTTTACCTCACGTTATACGAAAAATTATAGGATATGTGGAAGGCCCGCTAACGCTTCATTCGTAACTTTAATCTGAACTTGTAGGATAATTGCAATCGATTGACCCACACTTTATGCTTATCTTGCAAATGTAGACCATGTGTATTATCCTTAAAAGAGCAATTAAAGGAAAAATATATTAACCACGCAAGTGTTTGTGAAAAGTGAAGTCTCTAATGAATAATGTCATAATGTCCATCTATATCGTAGTGCCCATTCGTCCCCGGGGTCTGCCACAGAAGAACATTCACTAACATTAGTGAGTTTGTGCTCGTGTATAGCAGATCCGATAAATGTATTGCCTTCCCAAGCGGTAACAGCCAAGGTAAGTGTCATTTTATACCATTTTTAAAAATATATTACGTCAAGATTATGGAATCCGTAGTGAGCCATTATCATATATATGTATTCGATATCTTTCACAGGCTTATGTAGGAGAAATCTCACTGTCTACGACAACTTCAGCAGCAGTCACCACAGCTCGAATACGTCCGACATTGGGGACGCAAGCTTAAGTAGGAGCTCAAGCTTCAGCAGCATTCACCACAGCTCGGATACGTCCGACATTGGGGAGTACTCGTAGTAATACACACATACTTTAGCTTTAAATATTTAGATTAGATAGCTTCTGGCATTCAAATTGATATATTTGATTTACTCTAAATTCCTGTTTCATCGGCTCAAATTCATGTTTTCCAATAAAATGTTTGAATGGATATCGCGTTTTATTCTATTACAATAATATAGACTTACGATGCATTTTGGTTGGATTTAGGAAAATGGAAAGACGGTCTTGGATACAATATTAATCTTGATAGGTAAGAAACCTATATCACAAAACGATTTCTTAAAACATTTTGGTATTTCTATGAAAAAAAAGTTCGTACAATAAAAACGTTTACTTCACTGCGGGATATGATGTTGTAGTGTAATTACCGAACCTAGGTCGTGTACGCATTATTTATCCTTATGTAGTAAAAGTTTTTATTATCTATCTGTCTACTGATAATAACTACCACGAATCCTTAGTCCGTCCTATTTAAAAATGAAGATCTCTAAAGATACATGCTTCAATTGATTAAATTAAAATTAACAGGATAAATAAACGCTCAAACTTTCAGTGGTCTGTATAACATTGTGATGGATCAATACAGACGTCGATGGACGATATAACTTCTAAATTCTGCGCCAATTGACTTGCATTTGTTCCTTCATCTCCATCCTCCCCAATCCTCCACTCCCTTCATCATCTGCTGTATGTAAAGAAGAACAGCCAAGAACGTCGATACATCTGACCCAGAAGTAAGTTCTGATACTGGTTCGCGTAATCTATGGTAATGAAGATTCAGATAGATTTTATTTTAAATTTATTTTATTTTAAAAATATAAAACTATAATATTATAATATAAACATCAAATATGAATAAATAAAGCATTTTATGACTTCTATTCTCCAAATGTCCATGAAGACTCCAAATTTTCGCGGAACACCTATTCAGGTTCAGCGGAACACCGGTGTTCCGCGGAACATAGTTTGGGAAACTGGAGTATTTTAGATGGAGTGCAGTCATTTTTGTATTAATATTTAAGAAACATCACGTTAGCTTAGCCTATCGGTTATTCAAACCGCCAGACTTTTGGTAGCTACACAATAAAAGGTTTTCGGTGAATACATTTTGGCCGGATTTAATTCTTTTCTTCGGTGAAACTTTTAATATTTGAAAAAGATGCAGAAAGATGGAGAGTTTCTCCTTAAGATAGCACAGGAAATGAATGAGGGAAAAGCTCCGCTCATCGCAAGCGGATGTCGGTACTATTAGAAGCGGTTCTATTTAATGGGAGTGAACTCTTTCATTCACCCGCATAAGTTAATCGAACGTTGGGAGCATTCACGTATGTGGCATTCGCGTATGTGGCATTCACGTGTGCACTGAGAGAAAACAACGTTTCCTGTTGAACATTTTATAATTTAATGCAAGCTCTCCTTTAAAAAATGGAAAGATTAATTTCTGTATTTGGAGAAGTCTCAGAAAGGAATGCATGATAATATCTAACAGTTAGTTTCCGAATCTGGGGTTTCCAAGCTTTAAAGTAACGAAAAATGTCGAAACAAAATAAAATAATTTATGAGTATTTCATGTGCTGCCTTCCTTCATTTTCACTACATGGCATAATTAGAAGAATCGTCTATTCAATTTTGGGAATACATAGTCGCTGGAACAGTCGCACCAGAAGTGGTAGTTGAGATTTATCTACGTCTAAAATGTCTAAACTAAACAACGAAACACTTTTCGGAGTTTAGAAGTATATCATAAGCTGATGTTTCTAATCTGTTATTGAAATGTGTATTTCGCGGAAAAAAAAGCCTTGAAAGGGAAAATTCCCGCGTTTATTTCCCTAATTTCTCTTGCAGCATCTGATCGGCCTAGGCAATGGTATCTTAATATCCACTGCATTCTCCTAGAATGTATTATCTCTCTAAACTTATTGAGCAAGTTAATTCTAAGATTTATCCTCTATTATTCTTTTCTTTTATAGAAAAAAATCTTGACAACGTTTATCCGTGCATCGTTGCAACTCTGAACAAAGCGCGCGGATTATCGCTGGACCTTTTCTAATTCACGAATGCAACGTTTGTCCACTGAGTCCCATATACCACGTGCATACTCAAGATGAGCTCTAATTAGCCAAGGTAACATCGCTCATGTAATTTTGTATCGCTCTTTCCGACTGTTAACAAAGGCGACTCGTAACTACTTGTCCACAGATGTAACGGGTAGTCGATGTTAGATTATTCTTGTGGACTGCTAGATATATCTGTGAGTTTAGAAGAAAATAAACTGTCGTAATCCCCGTCCGGAAGGTGTGTGATCCGTGGTTCTGGTGTCAACACCTTTTTACGACCATTCGATTCCTTTCATGCCGTACACATGTCTGTAGATTTCACTGAAGAAACAAGTTCATGGATTATGTTTTACAAACAGAGTTGTTCATTGATAGCTTGGAATTTATCGTAATGCCACATATCGTAGTGTTTCAAAATGGGACAGTATTTAAGAACAATTCTAAGACTTCTTGAGAGGTTAATATACAAACAAAAAATGGTGCAGCACTTTAGAGAGATTAAACATATCGGAGAAACTTTTTGTTTTACTTAAAAACGGGCTGCGATAAAGAACGGAAATAGTTGAACTTCAATGGAGTTGAACCGTGCTCGGAAGGCTGTATAAGATGTAAGAGTCCTCTCGATCTTAATATCTGTAACGGAATAATACCAATCTGGAGAGCAATCTATCTAGCAATTACATCTCCCTTACGGTGTTTACACTCTTAAAACGCCATGACAGTATCGATCGACTATGAATTAAAGTCGACTTCGAACTATCGATCCCTGAGTCTACCGTTTTTGAATGAGGGCGGCTGAAAAACTTTTCCTTCTTTCTTCTTCTTCAGTGTTCAATTTATCGATTGATTTTCAGGAACTCGCCGTTCTTCTCGTATATCTGCCTTCCTCTTCATTTCCGCGTAGTTTTTACGACATCCTTGCCAAGGATGATGGTAGAATTCGCACCCCTCCTCCAGACAACACATATACTTCTAATTAAAACTTCATTGAGGTAATTAGGTAACTATTGAATATTTTCCTATGCAATTATGAATTCTTTAAGCCTTGGATTAAGAGGCTGTGGAATTTTTTATCCATACATCAGATATTCCTTGATAATAGAATATAAAAGTTACTTATCTCAGTTTAAAAGTCCATGCTTTGTCATTTTCATCTAAAAAACAATGTTCCCATTTTTATTTTTCTAGTATCATTTAACTGAGAGTAAGAGAGAGAGCGCCAGAACAAGCAGTGCTTGGTTAGGGGGTGGTTCGTAGAAAATAAAGGACCACGCACTGTCCTATGTCGGCTTTCAGTAGAATTAGGTTAGTATAGGTCACAAAGCGCTTCGTTTTTTATTCCAAAAGGGGAGTGTGGCTTAAAGTGGATTATTTTTAGAAGAATTATGAAGGAAAGAAATACGGGAATTGACACTCTTACGGTTACATTCTTTCACTGTATGTTTCACTGATGAAATTGCACTGTTAAGGGCTACTCCAAAATGCGCTACGAGGTTTTTAACCATTTTTAACTGTCGAAGAACTGAGAGAATGGGAGGCGCGAACTTTAAACCGAAATTGAGGATGTTCTTGGCGTATTTGGGAAGCACAGTCACACAGTATAAAGCTGTAATACCAGGGATGAAGTGGAGAAAATATTTTTATTTTTGAACTGACCTCGAATACAAAAGGGATAAAGCGAAGGAATTCCGATTTGCTCCCATCGTGCAGCTCTTATGATTTCTTAGTTTTATTTAGCCACGAATTTAGCACATAACGACCAGGTCTAACGTAGAGTCAGAGTCTCCAATAGCCTGGTTGCCCCTCCTACTCACTTTTCCCTTTTTCGTAGAATGTATAAGCAATGAGCAGTTTGGCCCTAAAAACAGAGTGCGTGTGATTGTAGCCCTAGTCACGCGAAATTGTCTGCATCCATCGCCGGATCTCTGCCGCCTTCGCTCTTTTGACTTGCAGCTCTCTTTTTCCGCCGGTCGCCCTTAAAAGTAAATAAAGCTCTTTCGTTTTCAAAAAACCTCTAATCTATATTCGCAAGAGAAAACCTGACACTTGGCAAGAACTCCCTTTTTTATCACTTAACCCTGGACTTTCTAGGAGTGTGGTATAACAACTTTTACACTAGGAGTGACCACACAACTTTAAAATGCCAAATAACGTTTAACCCCCGAACGGAACGGAAGAAGTTCATTTCTTGTTGAAAGCAGGAAATAAACATCGATAAGCTTGCAAATAACAAGGAGTATCAGCTGAAACTTAAAAATAAATTCTCAGCCCTTCATGAGAAAGAACTCGGAGCCAAAGTAATGGAAGTCGTAAAAACCCAGCGAATGATGAAACGACAGAAGGAACTGAAGATTTGAGACATTCCAAGGGATAATATTGAATGTACCTAGAATTCAAGATTGAGAAGGAAGTTCGAAAAGGTGACAGTCTATGGATCATGGATGAGAAGTTTGTGCACCGGGGTTGGCATATAATGCCACGGGTAAAGTTTGACAAATAATCATATTCTTGAAATTTGTCAGGATTAATCTTATTTCCACTCGAAATAGCCTGCAGAATAACGTAAAAGCGTGTGATTGTTTTTTGTTGAATCCCGTTATCATAGCGGACAAACTCGAATTTTTGAAAGGCGCCGAGCTGTGTTCCCATCATTAGTGCTGCCGAATCCATGCTTCGAAAAATCGACGATTAGTCCTAATAGGGAGGTAAACCATTTATTTGTTATTTTGTTAATGAAATAATACTATGAAAAATGAACAGTGGCAGTGGAAAGAACATCGAAATCTCAAATTTAGGGCCGTAAACAGCGCGTGAAAAGTTGGAATTTCGGAGGGCTGCTCAAACGCTCCGAAGTTAACCGAGATACGCTGACGTCATCCGGGCCTGCACTTCGTTGCAGCGACAGCCGACGAGAATGGCTTCATAGGATTTTCGGAAATTCTTTTAAGGTATTTCCCGGAAAATTAGAGAGTTGAAATTGGAGGAATCGCTGGAAGCCGCGCATATCCAACGAAAACTACAAAGACACCCACGAAGATTATCCCATGTTCGACGCTAGGTCAGGGCAAACATTCTCCTATTTAAAATGCATTGCGGCGAATTTTCAGATTTCCTTTAAATGTCTTCCCGATGACATGGAAATTTAAAACCCAGCATGTGATTAGAGATCATAAATACATTTCATATACACTGTTTATCATTTCCCTGATGATCTTTGGTTCGATTCCAGAGCGCAATTTACATTCCTTTTTGCATTGCAAATGGGGATAATGGAATCTTATTTTAGGATGATCCGCGAAAAAATCTTGGCACTAGGCGGCATTTGTGTCGCCTACATCGTATTTTATTTTATGCACTGGTGTCTGCAGCTATGTAATGTCTACCCCCAGCTCGGTGAATATTATGAATTTACGGAGTTCTTTCGTATACAGAGTAGGGGAGACTGGGTACGGCTGAAACATTTTAGCGTTTATCGTCCATTGCACTGGGATTAGTCAAGCGAGCGATGAAGGAAATATATTAAATTAAAGACCATATATCTTTTTACTAATGGGCAATGTTATTTGAGATCAGTGTATTGTATTTTATGTGTAAAATCAAATTAAAAAAAAAAGTGTTATTTGTTTCAACCATCCCCATGCCAGGTTCGGTTGAAACAGTGCCTGGGGTCAATTGAAACACACGCAAATAATACAAAATATAATAAATGAACACTTTTTATTCATCGTCTAATAACATTTTTCGACTCGTAATGGCACATTTGAACATCAAAAATATTTTTTTATTAATATTCAAGTCTTTCACGATACTTATAATCCAACATTATATTTAATCAGCCTTCAAAGATTTATATTAAATACAACTTAAAATAATTAATCAGATGTTGGTGACGATTATTTTTTTGTAATTTTTGTATACTACTTGCTATTATATTTCTCAGAATTCAACAGCATTAATTATTAACTAGATTTTAGCACCCCAGCTAACAAAACACTTTGAGTAAAACTTCAAAGCATTATTTCTAAAAACATCTACATTTTGATGTATAGATAAAGGAACGACGAAACAAAACTTCAATACTTTTTGTTTAAGAGAATAAAATTAAACAGCTTTGATTAAAACTTGAGCACTTCAGCTATAAAATAAGGTCAGAAAAAACTAAAGACTTATCATTTCTATAAAAATAAACATTTTAAATAAAAATAATTAAGTGGTTACGAGATCATTCGGAATCACAATTGTGCCAAACATAACTAAGACTACCTTCTGTGCACTCTTCATGCGCCCACATTTTAGTGCATTGTATCCATTTTCCCTCGGTCTGCTTTCTGAATATGCTGACATACAAACAAAGCAGTAGCACTCCTCTCCTTCTGATGATGATAATGAATCATGTTGCATGTTAGTTTTTTTCCTGTTTGTAGCATTTCTTTTAGTCTTTCCTACATCTAATCTTTTCTTAACTTGCTTAGCTTTGATTCGCTTCAATCTGTTCTCTTCTTATCTCTTCTTTTTGAGGTGTATCTGTGTAGATTGTAGATTTCCTGGTTTTTCGCCCCCTGTTTGTTAATTTCCTTGCAGGAGCTTTTGGTAGTGGTCGTACTGCTTCCGGCGAAAAAATAAGTGGTGTACTCGAAGTCGCGATATTTTCCGTTTGATTTGTCAACACAGGAACGGATTGAGAACTTGTGAGGGTTTGGGTGAAATTTGCTGAACACTACCACTGCACGCACTGACAGTTCCGGATTTCTTCTCATAAACATGCGAAACCATTCTTCGCCAGCCATTTCGTTGTCATCCCAAGTCCGAGGTCGTGATAAGTCTTACTTGATGGTTAGTTCGTATGCCAATTTCATAACTTCCTTTTTAGTTACGCCAAAATATATGTCTGCACATCTAATTAAATATTTAGATAGCTCACGCTCTTGTTCCTGGTTAAACACTCGATTGTGAGCCTTATAACCCATTTCTTGATTTTCATCGCCACCAGTCGCATCTCGTTTATGTAGTACATACCTCAACAGGGAACAGTGGTTCAGTCCATTCTTTTCTGCCGCCGTTCTTAACGAAGATCCGGCTTTTGTCTATGTCTATTTTAGAACCCTGCAAGCCGCCTTTCGGCGTGTGGCAGGGGGTGCAAGCACCTTGACTCTATTTTCCTGAACGGGTCCTTTCGCGTATAATTCGCAGAAAAAATTAATTTTTGAAACGATTCGTTCTAGCATCTATTTCCCTAATCTCTCTGGCAGTATCAGAACGGCCCATATAACAGGGGGGTCGCATTATATCGGTTACATCATCTGAGAATGTAATTTATCTGAACTTATTTAATAAATTTATCCTTTGAACTTTTCTTCTATCTTCTAATGATTCCCATCCCGCGTCCTGTAACATCTGAGTGACACTCGCTGTTTTATCGTAGCAATTCTTTACAAATCGTATCGCCTTTCGTTGTACTTTTTCTAAATCCCGAATATGACATTTCTCGGCGGGGTCCCATACACTACATGCATACTCAAGGTGAGGCCTAACTAACGCTAAGTAACATTGCTCGCGAACTTTTTCTTCGCTCCTACCGACTATTATGTTAACGAAGCCGAGTTTCTTAAGTGCTTTTCGCATAGTTTTCGGATGTGGGCACTCCATGATAGATTATTCGTTAGAGTTACTCCAAGATACTTTACCGATTCTACTGTCATTAGGTTTACCCCTCGGAGGCTATAATAATAATCATTTATTATATATTTTCTTTCGAAGAAGTTAACTAACGAACACTTTTCTACATTAAGCTCTAATTGCCAATCATCGCACCAGTTCATAATTCTATCTAAGTCGTTCGAAAGGGTTAATCTATCCTCTGAACTAACTATTTCCCTAAAATCTGGTTATGTGCCACGAAACACATCAAAGGTACCACACCAAGATCAAAAAACCAGACACCAAATCCACAATTGCATGAGTCATGAGACAAGCCAACCACCGTTAGCACGCAGACATTTAGGAGAGAGATGAGGGAAATTTGCATTCTTTTAATAGGGGGAATTTTATATCTTCATATGCTTGTTTAAAGTTTGATAAGTCGGCCTGACCTCTCGTAGTCTTCCTTTGGCGTACCCTTGGCATCTAAGAAACATGAAAATTACATAAATAAACTGTTTCAACCGTACCCACAAAAAATGTTTCAACTGTCCCCAACCCCCTTCTAGGTATAAAACGGTTCACAGTAAGAATGATAACAAATTTGAATAAAAACTAATCATACAGCCGCATTCTACAAACTTTAATTAAAACGATACAAAACTCTCAATATTCTAACTTTAATGAAACCATAATAATTGCAAAAATTTTCGAACAAAAAATACTTACTTTTCCGTCAAAAAACACAATGAGGCCTTCTATACATAAACACAGCGCACGAAGAGCGACGGAACACTAAAATTAGTGTTTCGACTTGTCGCCCGCTTCGCTCTCCCTTTGTACCTCTCACCTCATCACGCACGGTATCGAGATATACGCTTTCTTTCAACCGTCCCCTGTTTCAACCGTACCCAGTCTCCCCTACATATTCAGTTCCAGTGAAAAAAAGGATGCTTGCGGCGTATTCAGTACGAAAACCTACTGCGTTACTTGTTTGTTAAAATTTTTCTCGCTCTTCATGATGAATAGTGTACAATTTATGAAAGGGATTCATTTTTCCCTATTTCTGTTTAAGAAAAATGTGCAATAAAAAGGAGGAAGGCCTATTCCTTTGCTGAACCTATCTCAGAGTCAAAGCGGCAGATGTAGGCAATACTTCCGAGTGTTTAAGCAACAGATATATGATAGAAGCAGTTGGATTTGTGGCTGCGACTCTTCCATTAATCTATACTGTTTCCCTTTACTGCTCTTAGCGAAAGACGTGGACGCGACCAGGGAAAAATTGGTGTATTCGATTCAAAGTCTTTATCTCAAAAAAATTTTCTGTGACAGTCCTGCCAAATACTTCAACCATGAATAAAACAATATAAGGTAATTGGTTTCTGTTCTTGTGATTATATTTGATATTTCAACAAATTAATGCAACTTGAATATTAAAATATATTTTAGTCTTTAAAAATACATACGGAGAAATATGAATGGAAAATTTAAATAAAAAATCGAGAATAGAGGGATTTTGTGCAACCAAGGCACTTATCGATCCAACCCGAAATATTTATTTTCATATTTCTACTGCATTTATCTACGGTTGTTGTTACTGCGTCCATATTTGCTTGAAAGCAAATACGCGCTGACGTCTAAAGAACGAACGATTGTATTTTTATGTTTCTTGAGTGATACTTTCTGTAGTTTCTGCTGGTTGCTTATGTGATGCTGTTGAAGAAATGCAAGAGATTACATCAATAGACTAATGCGCTTTGGATTGCGTTACGGAAATTTACATTTTATATTGTTCACGTTCATGGTTTATTATTTCTACGACTGCCAAATAGTATGTAAGAATGTGGCTTTAGTAGGAGAAATGATTCTTATTCGACGCTTGCCGGTATATATATGAAGTTTTCAGCTATGAAAACAGTTCCAAAGGCAAGCATTTATCGGAGAGTGTCGTAGTGCTGGCTACGACTGGAAAAATTTCTAAACAGGAATAATCTAAATCAGTAAAGAAAATTAAAAAATTAAACTTTTTCAATAATTATTATACGAGTAGTATATTCCATATTGGTGTCGTAGTGCTGGCTACGACTGGTTCCCGCGAGGGAATTAATAGTAAAACAGTCACGTTCATACTCTATTTATTTTACATATATGGCACATACAGAGCAAACGTGCACCCTTAGCGTTGACCGGAGGAGCGGGTGTGTTGGTAAGGAGTGGCCGCTGAGGGCTATTGGTGCGGGTGCTTCCACGAAGTTGTTACAGGCCTTCCGCACGTCCCCTCACGAGGACTAAACGGTCAACCGTCGGCGCACCCTACACCAGTCTTCCGTATGTCCCCTTGCGAGGACTCAACGGTCGATCTGGTGATTGAATGTTCCCTTTTCCACACTTTGGCCACTCCTTATATACGGAAATAGGGCGGAGGTGGGAGATGGCGTAACTGCCCCCGAAGCCACCCCCTGTACCCTGTGACCCGACTGGGGGTGGGGCTACCGGAACCTCCCACGCTCTCGCCCCAGCCCAGATGCACTCCCTCTCATCCGACCAACTGTAACTCCAACAAGAGGATCACCCAAAATACAGCTCTATCACGGAATCAACTCGCCAAACAGCACGCTTTCACCGCAGCTATCCTTGCCTTCAATACCTATGACGTCACAGCCAACAGGACTCGGCTTCCCGCCGAAAACCTTCCGTTTCAAAAGTGTTCAGATGTCATGATGCATTGAAAAAATAAATACGGCAGCTATTTACAAATAGTTTTAACTGGGTACGAAAGACCAGGAAAGCAACCGTATCTAAATAGTCTATGAATGGAATGATCTCAACGAGTCAACATCCTCGGCAGATCGCAGCGGGTGGCAAGTTGTTCACGAGTTGCCGTACGCAATCGCGCGGCACAAGCGGTTCTCACAGCGGTCCGAGTAACGTGACACTCTCGTGTGCAGGTGTTTTCTGGTGTCGAAGACGCTCCCTCACCATTCGCTGCATTTGATCGGCCGACGCGCAGACGGTGTCTTGTTCCCCTCTCTCGGTTTCGAGAAGGGCGACTCGTCCAAGTTTAGGGCAGTGCAAATGGTTGCGATGTAGCGATCGAAATTACGCTTCCAATTAGACGTATCTCATCTGTGATCTCGATGCAGATATTGTCATAGGTAGAAGAAGAATAAATGGTAGAAGAAAAGCGTTTTAAAAAATTCCCAGAGATTTTCGATTTATTTTCCGTGAGGAATAAACAGGTGGTTGTGTTGCGGTTAAGTCCCCTCGGCGGAGCACGAATGTGCATTGAAGGCGTGCACGATTACAATCTCCTCTCTACAATTTGGCGAATTCAATGCAGAAATAAATTCGCATACGTGTAGGAATAATCAAAGATCATATGAGGTGATGTCATCGTACAAGTGACGGTTGGAGCAAGAATGGCTCCGATAATAGAATAGTGTCCGATATTTCATCTTAAGTAAAAGACTCCCAATATGCTTCCAAGATTTTTACGAATGGAGTAAAATTGCCCAATTTTGATGAACATTTTATCGACCTATTTTTAAATACGAAGGCAACCACAACGCCATTTATACACCTATAAAAATGCAGAATAAAGTTAAATATAAAAAAGAGGATTAGTGTTGAGCTGAATACGAGCGAAACGAAAGATAAATCAATCATTATTCTAAAGAGGCTTTCGAAGGCTTCATCGGACAAATAATATCGATCTTGAATGGTTTAAATGGCGCGTAAGTAAAATGACCAGAGAAGAAATTCCCTGCAGACATGACGCATAGATTTATACGCCCCTTCAAAATATTCCAGAAAGGATTGAGAAAAGATTCAGCTCTTTTGAGAACTCCAAAACATCAGCTCCCAAAAGCGCATTCGGTTTTGGTGAAAGCGTTACCGATTGGCAGTTCGAAATGACCTCGGCTATCGAAGCTCTTTTTAGAATACGAGTAAAATGTAGCTTGCATACTGCAAGCAGATCGACAACACTAATTTCATATCGGCATTATATCGGGACGGTCCTCAAAAGAAAAAAAAAGGATTTAATTTTTTCTTAAAATTCGCTGAAATGTCATCGTCTGGCATCGAACCCGGGTCTTACTGAAAACCTACTATGAAAAACAATAGAAGAACACCATTTCTAACTATGTGTGAAAATTCAAGCAGAAATATTGGCTACAACTGCCTCAAAAGACGCTCAAATGTTCACGATTGTAAATGGCTCTTGGGACTCGAACCAAGGACGATCTTGGAAATTTAAAAAATGTTTCTGAAAGTTATTATTGATCTCAATCTATATGCCAAATTTCAAGTTTCTATATTATTGGGAAAGGTTTCAAAATAATTCCTAAAATTCGGATCAACTTCTGATTGCAGAGACACCTGGTGTCGAACCCAGGACACATTGTTAGCTATGAATGCATAGTTTGATTTGTTTAGACTGGTTCTTCCATCATGCTAAGTTTTAAGTCGATAGCATGCAGGGAAGTACCTAAAACTTGTTTCCGTTATCTCCATAAGAAATGCATTGAGGTATGTAAATGGCCCTCTGGGATCGAACCAAGGAACATCAGGGGAAACATAAAAATCGATTATGAAATATATTTATGATATCTAACCCCATACCGAATTTAAAGTTTCCATGCCATCGGGAAAGGGTCCAAAAAAAATCTTAAAAATCGCCACAATACATTTTAAACGGCAGATTTTTGCATCGACCTAGCATCTAACCCAGGTTATTTTCCGTAAAACTCATTTATGTTTTCGATAGATCATGACCATATATAAAGGCTCCCTGAGTTTTGATTCTCTACCTATCCGGGAAGTATTTTTTTTTAATTCCCGATAATCAAAGCAATGCATTTAAACGGGAAAAATCGGGACTTTGGAGCCCCCTGGAATCGAACCCATGACACTGAGGATCAAAATCGCAATTTTTCTGGAGGTTATACGTTATGGCCAATATGTCGTAAAAATTTCAGCTCAATCACTCTTGTGGTTTAGGCTGTGAGTTTGTATCCTCTCTATATATCTATTATATATAGATGCTTCTCCGGATTCATTCATATATACGAGTAAAATGTAGCTTGCATACTGCAAGCAGATCGGCAATACTAATTTCATATCGGCATCATATCGGGACGGTCTTTAAAAGAAAAAATAGGATTTAATTTTTTCTTAAAATTCGCTGAAATTTCATCGTCTGGCATCGAACCCGGGTCTTACTGGTAAACCTAGTATGAAACACAATAGAAGATCACCATCTCTAACTATGTGTGAAAATTCAAGCAGAAATATTGGCTATAACTGCCTCAAAAACGTTCTAATTTTCACGAATGTTAATGCCTCTCGGGACTCGAACCAAGGACGATCGTGGAATTCTAAAATATGTTTCTGATAGATGTTTATGATCTCTATCTATATGCCGAATTTCAAGTTTCTATTTTAGTGGGAAAGGTTTCAAAATAATTCCTAAAAATCGGATCAAATTCTGATTTCAGAGACACCTGGTGTCGAACCCAGGACGTATTGCAAGCTGTGAATGCAGAGTTTGATTTGTAAAGACTTACTCTTGTATCAAGCAAAGTTTGAAGTTGATAGCATGTCGGAAAGTACCTAAATTTTGTTTCCGTTGTCTCCGTAAGAAATGCATTGAGAAGTGCAAATGGCCCTCTGGGATCGAACCAAGGACCGTCAGCGAACATGTAAAATTTGATTATGAAGATTATTCATGATATCTATCCACGTGCCGAGTTTCGAATATCCATGTTATCGGGAAAGGATCCAAAAAAAATCTTCAAAATCGCCGTAATGCATTTTAAACGGCCGATTTTTGCCCCGACCAAGCATCGAACCATGGACTATATTCTAAGATGTTTTTCTGATTTTCGTTGGATACGCACGGCTTCTAGCGATCCCTCGAGTTTCAACTCTTTCTCTCCCCGGGAAGTACCTCAAAAAAATTTTCGAAAATCCCCGCCATGTATTCTTATGGAGAAAATCGCGACTTTGGGGCCCTCTGGAATCGAAACCATGACCCTGAGGATCAAAATCGCAATTTTTCTGGCGGTTACACGTTATGGCCAATACGTCGTAAAATTTTCAAGTCAATCACGCTGGTGGTTTAGGCTGTGAATTAGTATCCTATCTATCTATCTATCTATATAGGTATACGAGTAAAATGTTGCTTGCATACTGCAAGCAGATCGACAACACTATTTTTATGTCGGCATCATATCGGGACGGCCATCAAAAGAAAAAAATGGAATGGATTTTTCTTAAAATTCGCTGAAATTCCATCGTCTGGCATCGAACCCGGGTCTTTACTGTAAACTTACGATGCAGCACAATAGAACATCACCATCTCTAACTATGTGTGAAAATTCAAGCAGAAATATGGGCTATAACAGCCTCAGGAGACGTTCTAATTTTCACGAACTTAAATGGCTCTCTGGATTTGAACCAAGGACGATTTTGGAAATCTAAAAACCGTTTCTGAAAGTTATTTATGATCACTATCTATATGCCGAATTTGAAGTTTCTATATTATTGGCAAAGGTTTCAAAATAATTATTGAAAATCGGATCAGTTACTGATTTTAGAGACGCCTGGTGTCGAACCCAGGACACATTGAAAGCTGGGAATGCACAGTTTGATTTGTATACATTTAATCTTTATTAGTGCAAAGTTTGAAGTCTTTATCGTTCCGGGAAGTACCTATAATTTGTTTCCGTTATCTCCGTAAGAAATGCATTGAGGAATTTAAATGGCCCTCTGGGATCGAACCAAGGACCATCAGCGAATATGTAAAATTTGATCCTGAAATTTATTATTGATCTCCAACTCCATGCCGAATTTCAAGTTTCCATGCCATCGGGAATGGGACCAAAAAAAATCTTAAAAATCGCCACAATGCAATTTAAACGGCCGATTTTTGCCCTGACCTAGCATCGAACATAGGATATTTTCCGTAAAACTCATTTATGTTTTCGATAGATCATGACCATATATATAGGCTCCTTGAGTTTTGATTCGCTACCTATCCGGAAAGTATTTTTTTTTAATTCCCGAAAATCAAAGCAATGCATTTAAACGGGAAATATCGGGACTTTGAGGCCCTCTGGAATCGAACCCATGACATCGAGGTTCAAAATCGCAATTTTTCTGGAGGTTATACGTTATGGCCAATATGTCGTAAAAATTTCAAGTCAATGACGCTTGTGGTTTAGGCTGTGAATTTGTATCATCTCTATATATATATATGATATATGAATGAATCCGGAGAAGCATCTATATATAATAGATACATGAATGAATCCGGAGAAGCATCTATCTATTATATATAGATGCTTCTCCGGATTCATTCATGTATCCATATATATATACGAGTAAAATGTAGCTTGCATACTGCAAGCAGATCGGCAATACTAATTTCATATCGGCATCACATCGGGACGGTCCTCGTAAGAAAAAAAAAGGATTTAATTTTTTCTTAAAATTCGCTGAAATTTCATCGTCTGGCATCGAACCCGGGTCTTACTGGAAAACCTACTATGAAACACAATAGAAGATCACCATCTCTAACTATGTGTGAAAATTCAAGCAGAAATATTGGCTACAACTGCCTCAAAAGACACTCTAATGTTCACGAATGTAAATGGCTCTCGGGACTCGAACCAAGGACGATCTTGGAAATTTAAAAAATGTTTCTGAAAGTTATTATTGATCTCAATCTATATGCCAAATTTCAAGTTTCTATATTATTGGGATAGGTTTCAATATAATTCCTGAATATTGGATCAACTTCTGATTGCAGAGACACCTGGTGTCGAACCCAGGACACATTGATAGCTGTGAATGCACTGTTTGATTTGTATGGACTTGATCTTTCTATATGCAATGTTTGAAGTTGATATCGTGCCGGAAAGAACCTAATATTTGTTTCCGTTATATCCGTAAGAAATGCATTGAGGAATTTAAATGTCCCTCTGGGATCGAACCAAGGACCATCAGCGAATATGTAAAATTTGACTATGATATATTTTTATGGTATCTAACCTCATACCGAATTTCAAGTTTCTATGCCATCGGAAAAGGGTCCAAAAAAAATCTTAAAAATCGCCACAATGCATTTTAAACGGCCGATTTTTGCCCCGACCTAGCATCGAACCAAGGATAATATTCGTAGATGTCATTATGGTTTCCTTTAGATATGCACCGCATCTAGCGATCCCTTGAATTTCAAATCTCTCCTTTTCCGGGAAGTGCCTCAAAAAAATTTCTGAAAATCCCCGCCATGTAATCTTATGGGGAAAATCGTGACTTTGGGGGCTTCTACAATCGAACCCATGACACCGAGGTTCAAAGTCGGCTTTTTCCTGGAGGTAACACGTTATGGCCAATATGTCGTATAAATTTCAAAGCAGTGGCACTTGTGGAACATGGTTAGAATTTTGATCCCCTATATATAACTTATATATATATAGGTATATCCGGAGAAGCGTCTATATATATATACGAGTAAAATGTTGCTTGCATATTGCAAGCAGATCGACAACACTAATTTCATATCGGCATTATATCGGGACGGTCCTCAAAAGAAAAAAAAAAAAGATTTAATTTTTTCTGAAAATTCGCTGAAATTTATCGTCTGGCATAAAACCCGGGTCTTACTGGTAAACCTACTATGAAACAAAATAGAAGATCACCATCTCTAACTATGTGTGAAAATTCAAGCTGAAATATTGGTTACAACTGCCTCAAAAGACGTTCTAATTTTTACGAATGTGAATGGCTCTCGGGACTCGAACCAAGGACGATCTTGGAAATCTAAAAAATGTTTTTGAAAGATATTTATGATCTCTATCTATATGCCGAATTTCAAGTTTCTATAATATAGAGAAAGGTTTCAAAATAATTCCTAAAAATCGGATCAACTTCTGATTGCAGAGACACCTGGTGTCGAACCCAGGACTCTTTGATAGCTGTGAATGTACTGTTTGATTTGTATGGACTTGATCTTTCTATAAGCAAAGTTTGAAATCGATATCGTGCCTGGAAGTACCTAAAATTTGTTTCCGTTATCTCCGTAAGAAATGCATTGAGGAATTTAAATGTCCCTCTGGGATCGAACCAAGGACCATCAGCGAATATGTAAAATTCGAATATAAGATACTTTTATGGTATATAGCCTCATACCGAATTTCAAGTTTCTATGCTATAGGGAAATGGTCCAAAAAAAATCTTAAAAATCGCCACAATGCATTTTAAACGGCCGATTTTTGCCCCGACCTAGCATCGAACCAAGGATGATATTCATAGATGTCTTCATGGTTTCCTTTAGATATTCACGGCATCTAGCGATCTCTTGAATTTCAAATCTCTCCTTTACCGGGAAGTGCCTCAAAAAAATTTACGAAAATCCCCGCCATGTAATCTTATGGGGAAAATCGCGACTTTAGGGCCTTCTGGAATCGAACCCATGACACCGAGGTTCAAAGTCGGCTTTTTCCTGGAGGTTACACGTTATGGCCAATATGTCCTAAAAATTTCAAGTCGGTGGCACTTGTGGAACATGCTTAGACTTTTGATCCCCAGTGTATATATATATATATATATATATAAGTATATCCGGAGAAGCGTCTATATATAATAGATATATCTATTATATATAGATGCTTCTCCGGATTCATTCATATATATACCCAGATAGGATACTAATTCACAGCCTAAACCACAAGCGTCATTGACTCGAAATTTTTACCACGTATTGGCCATAACGTACAACCACCAGAAAAATTGCGATTTTGATCCTCAGTGTCATGGGTTCGATTCCAGAGGGCCTCAAAGTCCCGATTTATTCCATTTAAATACATTGCGTTGATTTTCGGGAATTTTTAAAAAATACTTCCCGGATAGGTAGAGAATCAAAACTCAAGGAGCCTTTATATATAGTCATAATCTATCGATAAAATAAATGACTTATACGGAAAATATCCTGGGTTCGATGCTTGGACGATACAAAAATCGGCCGTTTGAAATGCATTGTGGCGATTTTTAAGATTTTTTTTGGACCCTTTCCCGATGACATGGAAACTTGAAATTCGGCATGGAGTTTGAGATCATTAATATATTTCATAATAAAATTTTTATATATTCGCTGATGGTCCTTGGTTCGATCCCAGAGGGCCATTTACATTCCTCAATGCATTTCTTATGGAGATTACGGAAACACATTTTAGGTGCTTCCCGAGATTATATCTATTTGAAACTTTGCATAAGATAAGATCAAGTCATTACTAATCAAACTGTGAATTCACAGCTACCAGTGTTTCCTGGTTTCACCACCAGGCGTCTCTACAATCAGTAAATGATCCGATCTTTAAGAATTTTTTGGAACAATTTCCCAATTATATAGAAACTTGAAATTCAGCATACAGATAGAAATAATAGATACATTTCAGTAACATTTTCTAGATTCCCACGATCGTCCTTGGTTCGAATCCAGAGAGCCATTTACATTCGTGAAAAGTAGAACGTCTTTTGAGGCGTTTGTAGCCAATATTTCTGCTTGAATCTTCACACACAGTTAGACATGGTGTTCTTATGTTGTGCTGCATAAGTAAATTGCAGTAAGTTTACCAGTAAGATCCGGGTTCGATGCCAGACGATGAAATTGCAGCGAATTTTAAGAATATTTTCAATCCTTTTTTTTTCTTTAGAGGGCCGTCCCCATATGACGCCGATATGAAATTAGTATTGCCGATCTGCTTGCAGTATGCAAGCTACATTTTACTCGTATATATATATATATAGAGAGGATACAAACTCACAGCCTAAACCACAAGAGTGATTGAGCTGAAATTTTTACGGTTTATTGGCCATAACGTGGAACCTCCAGAAAAATTGCGATTTTGAACCTCAGTGTCACGGGTTCGATTCCAGAGGGCCCCAAAGTTCCGATTTTTCCCGTTTAAATGCATTGCGTTGATTTTCGGGATTTTTTTTAAAATACTTGCCGGATAGGTAGGGACTTAAAACTCAAGGAGCAGATATATGTGGTCATGATTTATCGAAAACATAAATGAGTTTTACGGAAAATATCCTGGGTTCGATGCTAGGTCAAGGCAAAAATCGGCCGTTTGAAATACATTGTGGCGATTTTTAAGATTTTTTTTGGACCCCTTCCCCATGACATGGAAACTTGAAATTCGGCATGACGTTGGAGATCATAAATATATTTCATAATCAAATTTTTTATCTTCGCTGATGGTCCTTGGTTCAATCCCAGAGAGCAATTTACATTCCTCAATGCATTTCTTACGGAGATAACGGAAACAAATTTTAGGTACTTCCCGGCACGATATCGACTTCAAACTTTGCATATAAAAAGATCAAGTCCATACAAATCAATCAGTGCATTCACAGCTATCAATGTGTCCTGGGTTCGACACCAGGTGTCTCTGCAATCAGAAGTTGATCCGATTTTTAGGAATTATTTTGAAACCTTTCCCAATAATATAGAAACTTGAAATTCGGCATATAGATAGAGATCATAAATAAAATTCTGAAACATATTTTAGATTTCCAAAATCGTCCTTGGTTCGAATCCAGAGAGCCATTAAAATCGTGAAAATTAGAACATCTTTTGAGGCAGTTGTAGCCCATATTTCTGCTTGAATTTTCACACATAGTTAGATATGGTGATCTTCTATTGTGCTGCATAGTAAGTTCACAGTAAGGACCCGGGTTCGATGCTAGACGATGAAATTGCAGTGAATTTTAAGAATATTTTAAATTTTTTTTCTTTTTCTTTTGAGGACCGTCCCGATATGATGCCGATTAGAAATATGTATTGCCGATCTGCTTGCAGTATGCAAGCATCATTAATTTACTCGTATATAATAGATAGCTATATAGGTATATAGATAGGATACAAATTCGCAGGCTAAACCACAAGCGTGATTGACTTGAAAATTTTATGACATATTGGCCATAACGTGAAACCCCCAGAAAAATTGGGATTTTGAACCTCAGTGTCATGGGTTCGATTCCAGAGGGCCTCAAAGTCCCGATTTTTCCCGTTTAAATGCATTGCTTTGATTTTCGGGAATTAAAAAAAATTACTTCCCGGATAGGTAGAGAATCAAAACTCAAGGAGCCTATATATATGAACATGATCTATCGAAAACATAAATGAGTTTTACGGAAAATATCCTGGGTTCGATGCTAGGTCGAGGCAAAAATCGGCCGTTTAAAATGCATTGTGTCGATTTTTAAGATTTTTTTTGGACCCTTTCCCGATGGCATGGAAACTTGAAATTCGGCATGGGTTTAGATATCATAAATATATTTAATAAACAAATTTTATGAATTCGCTGATGGTCCTTGGTTCGATCCCAGAGAGCCATTTACATTCCTCAATGCATTTCTTATGGAGATAAAAGAAACATGTTTTAGGTACTTCCCGGCAGGATATCGACTTCAAACTTTGTATGAAATAAGATGAAGTCCTAATAAATCATACTGTGCATTTACAGCTAAAAATATGTCCTGGGTTCGACACCAGGCGTCTCTGAAATCAGAAGTTAATCCGATTTTTAGGAATTATTTTGAAACCTTTGCCAATAATAAAGAAACTTCAAATTCGGCATATAGATAGAAATCATAAATAACTTTCAAGAACCTTTTTTTTATTTCCAAAATCGTCCTTGGTTCGAATCCAGAGAGCCATTTAAATTCGTGAAAATTAGAACGACTTTTGAGGCAGTTGTAGCCCATATTACTGCTTGAATTTTCACACATAGTTGGAGATGGTGATGTTCTACTGTGCTGCATAGTAAGTTCACAGTAACGACCCGGGTTCGATGCCAGGCGATGGAATTTCAGCGAATTTAAAAAAAAATTTCAATCCATTTTTTTCTTTTGATGGCCGTCCCGATATGATGCCGACATGAAAATAGTGTTGTCGATCTGCTTGCAGTATGCAAGCTACATTTTACTCGTATATATATATGGATACATGAATGAATCCGGAGAAGCATCTATATATAATAGATATCAGAGCAAACTTCAATCCTTTATTGAAAAATGAGGTTAAGATATTGAAATATCTGATCACAGAGATTTTTTATCCACTCGTCGAAAAGGGAGGCTCCACCGGATTCAGCAGCGAGTATATCTCAGTCTCGGGAAGAAGTTTCTTATTTTTGCATTACCACAATGTAAATGAAAGCGATCATATGCCTCAAAATCGATTGAGTAGCGACTTTTAATGCTCAACTATTCGATGGCAGATCTGGGCTTCCTTTCCTCATTCCAAATTATGAGCAATGCTCCACGACCGTATCTCTGCTCCACACCCATTGAACTGAAGTTAGCAGCGCCCTAAACCATGTTTTCGTTGGTTAGGGAAATGTTTCAAATAATATAGGGTAATTGTGGTATATGTATCCAAAACTGAATCCAATAAAACAATAAAATATCTTGGAAGGAGCTGAAAATGGAAAAGAATAAGAAAGCATTGGTAGTATACGTCATACGAATAGTATCCGACGAATCAAACCCAGAACGCAGTAAAATATATTTCGCTTTTCCAATGAAAACCCAATTTCGGGACAAGATGTGTCGCAAATAAATATCTCGTACTATGAATGCCAAATTTGAACCATCTTATCCGCGGACATCTTGCGACACTCTGACTGGAAATCATTGCTTCAAAGAATATAAACCAAAATTTTAACATACGCCTTATTGACGATAGGTTAATATTATTGTCAATATAATTCGCACTTTTTCTCGTTTTGATAAGCGTTTAATGACTTGTCATGGTCCCTACTTCTTTATTTGAAGGTTTCTATCCAATTTTTATCTCATGTGCCATCTTTGAGTGCTAATATTATAGCGTTTTCTTTACCGTTTGGCTATTCAGACAAAGAAAGCACCTTTTTCGCTAGGTGAAGCGATGGCAACGTAGGGGAAAGGATTTGGTGGAAGGACTGCTAGTGGGCCGACGTAATGCAGAACCAGAGGTCGTTAAGGTACTTCCCACGAAGAGATACGAAGGCATAGACCAGGTCATAATGCGAGCCTAATTTGACTGAGTAAAAGAGATCCATAGGAAAGAAGACGTTAGTTTTAAAGGATTATTCTCGAACCTTTAATCCACTTGATCAGCAGTCGCTATTTATTTTACCTCACTGACCATTACATTCGGAATTTTCAATCCCGCGGAACATTAAGACGAAGTTTTCCAATAGAAAAATGAAACAAGTTTCATTGCTGCAACACGATTTGCTGTCGCTCGTCTAATTCTGTGACACAAAGAGGATTCGGAGTACGAGCATTATACGATATTCTTAAAAGTATTACACTATTAAAATTGTAAAAAACGCATATAATTCCCGTCTTTCTTCGCTGTCGGACCACCGGTTGGCGACTCCATTCTGATGAATGTCTCCGTTCGCTGAAAAAACTTCTGAAATTAATATTCGATTCACTCATTTCTCCTCAATTAGTAGCTAAACAGGTCGATTCCTGGACCTCAAATGGAGACAATGATTACACATGTCGAATGAGACTTAGCGTTAATTACATTGTATATCGTCATTTCTTTTATGCAACGAGATTCGCGGAACTGATGACAAGCAATCATTTGAAATAAATACGTAACGTTTGATGCAATGGAAGTAATTCTTGAATCTTTAAAACTAGTCTGCTCGTAGAATTAAAAATGACACCACCCACTCACACCACTCGTTTACGGGATCGGAAATGTCAAGAGTACGAAGTATTGGTATTACATTGATCGCAGTAATGTAAACCAAATTGTAAAATATTAATGTTTTCTGAAGCAACGGAGAGACCACGTGGTCAAAAGGGTGTAATTGGAAAAGGGTGGTTGTCGTGAAATAGTTGGGCATAGCAATGCTTCATTTGCGGCCAATCGCTCGGTGGCCTGTTCAAAATCCGATTAAATCATTATCACCAAGTGTCGATAGCGACATTTAAAAAGGGACAAAAAAGATGTAAGATTCGCAATTTAAGAAATTCGCGAAGAAGATTCGTTACGCGGAACCTTCTTCAACTTTTTCTCCGCTTCCCTTACCTCCCTCCTCCTATCGCCCCTCCTTCCCCAACTACTAGAATATATATCCTGAAAATTCGCCGCTCGTTCCATTCATTGTCTAGCGCCCGCCGCGAAAGGTTCGACCGACGGAATGGTCCCGACAGTTGAAGTCTCCGAACATTACTTAAAACGAAAGCTCTCGCCTGGAGTCTCATCGAAACTATCGAGAAGTTGTCAGACTGCTACAATCTTCCATCGCTTGTCGTTATTGCGCGATCGCTGTACGATACCTATCCCATCCACCGACAAATATCTCGGCGAGAGGGTGCAGGAGGCAGTTCTCTTGGTTGGAGCTATTGGGGTAGTATATCTGGCAGCTCATGTCTTTAGTCTAATGTACCTTTTATGCTCCAGAAGGTACAAAGGGGCAGTTTCCTTAAAAACCGGGCGGAGGCGCTCCCTTTGACGTCAAAGAAGGAAAGCAGACTTCCACTCGACTACCACTGGTGAAACGGCTACGACAGAGAGGAGATCCTGAGTTGAATCATTAGCCGCAGTTGGAGGCCGCTAAGAGTTCCTCGATCTTCGTAAAGGGACGGATCATCTGCAGTTGAAACTACGTGTTCTATCACGGGCAGCTTCTCGACTTAATTCTTTTCGAGGAATCTGCGGTGCCGATGAATGTCTTGCAGCACTGTGGCCACAGAATCCAATGGCATAGAAGACAACCGAGCGACATCGAGAGAAGCCGTCGAAGAATTGCAGTATTAGCGAGGTGTTTGAAGCTGACGCTGCAATCCGGTGAAGAAGATCGAGAAATAGTGTAGTGTGTGTGTTGTGTTATGGTCATTTTAGTGAACTAGTGAAAGTGATTGCAAGAGGAGGTACAGTACGCCGATGGAAAGCCGAGTTCCACCGCCGATGGAGAATTCCCTCTGCTAAAGGTAAGGAATCGTCGTCTTTCAGCTGATAGGGTGGTACGGTTTTTTAGAAAGGGGCCCAACCAACGGGCATTAAAGAACAGGTCTTCATTGATGTTTGGGGGGAGAGGGGCACTTGAGTGAAGTAGGCCCTACTCGATGGGCGATATGTGAATGATTGGAGGGAGAAATTAAACGATTAGGCACTACACACACTTCTACATACCGGCTCTTTAGCCAATAGAGATTAAAACTTGATTAGTCTTCTAACAGTCTCTCTTCTATCTTTTCCGTGGCTGTGGTTTTCATACCACAGTCACACTATGGTTTTAATAGGGCTTGTTAATAGCAACTGATGACGCGTTCGCCCCCGAAATATTTGGTACCAGTTGCTGTTTGCAGGCGAACCCTACCATAAAAAGGGAAACGAGTCGAGCACAGTACGCCTTTGCGTGATTTGGAAACCTGTGCAAAATATTTCTATTTAGAAAGTTTAGCCATTGTAAATTAATTTTCTGCAAGCTTTTTGCCTGATATTATCTTGCAAACTCCTTCAGGTTTGCTCTTAAATTAAAAAAAGCGGCGGTTTCGCTGCATTAGAGACTGAGTTAACCTAAATGTATTTTCTAAAAATTTCAGAGGATTGAACTTGTTGATTTAGGGTGAATAAATTGTTTTTTCTTTTACTCCAGCTGGGTAGTTCCAAGCGGTGCTTGCAGGAATTCAAGAGCAAAGGCGAACCCTCGCAAAGACCTCTAGCATCGTCGCTATTTTCCAGTTGTACTTCAGGAGAAACTACAAATTGACTCCCGTGATTAAGAAAGCGTTGTGCAGAATTTCGCCGAGAAAAGTGAGTGAACTATGGCCAAATAACTTTTAATTCTTCCGTCAATCTTATCATTTCTTAGCCGTACATTCAATAGTAATTTTTAATGGTGTTAATGTCAGATATTTTCAAGTTAGTCCTATTTCCGGAATTCTCGGATTTAATATTTTTTGAAAATTCAAAAAATTTTAATAATTTTCAGAAATTTTAGTTCTTTTCATCTTATCATGACTCTGTGATCGTGAATCTAAAATCTAAACTTTTCACCTGCCTACCTACTTCAGAAACTGATTGTCAGTCTTACACGAGCAGCAGGAAGATGGAAGTGTAAACGATTTCATGTACTAGTGTAAAATTGATGGAAAATATGTAAGAGATTAATATTATTTCTAGCGTTGCTTTTTTAAAGCTACAAATGTAAACTTTTCTAAACGGTAAACTGTTTTTCGAATAACAATTACTTTTTTATCAACAGTAAAGTTTTTCTATTGGAGTAATGCGTAGAGTGAAAATTGAATGAAATACTGTTTTCGTCCAGGATATTCTTTTAAAATGAGATAAAAAACTTGTCGCAATGAATTTTTTTATAATGTTGGCATTCACCTACCGTTTTTTTTCGGGACTAAATGTTGAATAGAACTTTATCGTTAGTTTTTTCAAAACCGAGAACATTTTTCGTGAAGAATTACAGACTGCTATGAACAGCTGCGAATGCGTTTTAACAATGTTACCAGCATTTGCTAGGTGGCGCTAGAAACAAGTGATCAGTAGGAGTTGGACACGACCTGTTCGTAAACGTAAAATTTAAGACTTTACTCGGAATTGGATGCAAATGTGTTATGAGATCATTAGACGGAAAAAATGCTGAAAATATACTACAGTCAGTTGTTCAAAAGTAGCCTTGTTTTCCCTGTGAAAAAATAAAGTAGAATCTATGGAAAAACTATTGCCTAACTATTGTAGCTTTTCAAAGAAGACGGTATAAGAGATCTAATATTGCATATTAGGCATGATAGATTTCTCAGTATCGGAGCTTGTAATGAATTAATCTAGAGCATCTAGGTGAGAGTGAATAGTGAGTGTCTTTTATTTTACAGTAACAGAGGAACATTTGCAACCCATGATTCCTGGAATCCAGGAGCAAGGCAAATCTTCGCTGAGGACGTCATCCTGTAGCGCCGTTGTTTCCAGCAATCCTTCCAGAGAAACTAACTTTACTGAGAGAGTCGAGCGTTGGCATTTTGGAGAACTTAGCCACGAAAAGTTAAAAGTGATAAAAACTACTGAGGCCTATGATCTCGTCGACTTTTATTGCAAATAAAGATTTAAACTAATTTTTGATTTATACGACTCGGTGATCGTAAATCGAAGCGTTCTCACTATCTCACTTTACCTATTCCGGAAGTTGCTTGTAATGCTAACACGAGAATGTGTAAACAATTTTAAGCATGGTATACTACGGGTCTTATTTTACGGCAAGTTTCAGATTCGAACGGCCTAAGTTAAGACTGTTCAAAGCCATAGATGTTAATTAAATTTCTAATATTCGTATAACAATTCTTAATCAAAATTAAGGACAGCTTTGCTATTGTAGTAATGAAAATGCATAGGGGAAATTAAAATGAAAAATCACCCGTGATGTATTTCTTAAACTATCATCAGGGCCGTTTAGGCATACGCAGCATACGCGTTCGCGTTAGGGCCCCATCAACTTAGGGGCCCCGCCGCCAAGCTTCAAAAATGTCATAAAACATTTCAATAATTAAAAGCATAATTAAGCATATTTTAAAATCAGTTTTTTGAGCTATAAAATAAATTCTTTTAATGGGATATGGAAATGAACTTTTACAATTAATGTAATATGTATTCTATTAAATTATTATAGAGGGGCAGCCTGGGGGGTGCCCTAATGACCCCAAACTCTTTTTTTTTATCTTTGTTAAATTTTTAGTAGCCCACAATTTTGCATTACTCGTAGAGGTTTCAAAAAAAGTTGGCATATATATGTATTTTTCAAAATTTCTTTCATCCTATGTTGCTCAAAGAAGTTTTTAGTATTTTCCAGGTATATAAGAAGCTTCAAATGCATACATTCAAAGATGCCTTGGTCCAGTGGCGGATCTAGGATAGAGCTGTGGGTAGGCTTGAGAGTTGGGAATAAAGATTCATTTTCTATTTATCGATTGTGACAATAAATTTTATAAAATTAAATTCAGTATACATATTTGAATTATGCTTATTATTATCTATCGTTGTAGATAAACAATATTTTCTTCATATCTCAATAGTATGAACGATGATACATTTCTTTTTCTGTGACTTCTGGGGGGGGGCTACAGCCCCCATAGCCGCCCCCCCTGGATCCGCCACTGATCGTATGGGCTGTAATTCTTTTGGGCCGGATTTAATTTCTTACTGAAAAATGCAAGGGGCTGCCAACCATCTTTCGTAAATTGTTGCAATGCAGCGCCGATAGTAGCATCCGATGCGTCGGAAAATAAGCCTAGAGGAAGTGATGGCTGAGGATGCGCAAGTAAAGTGGCATTACTTAAGGCGAGTTTACATTGTTCAAAAGATGCGCGCAAATTGGGCGTCCATGCAATCTTATCACGGCCTTTCACTTTACCCGCGAACAAGTCTGTCAACGGCGCTTGAAGAGCGGCGGCATTTTTAATAAATCGACGGTAAAAATTCACCATTCCTAAAAATTGTTGCAATGATTTGATGGTCAGTGGCAGCGGGAAGTTCAGAATTGCAGAAACCTTGTCTGGCAAAGGTTTTGTTCCACATTCGGACACTAAATAACCTAAAAATTTCACTGAACTAGCACCAAAATCACACTTCGTCGAATTAACAATAATTCCATACTTCTGAAACCGTTCAAAAAGTAAACGTAAATGTTTTTCGTGCTCTTCCTCGGAAGAGGAGGCAATCAGTACATCGTCAATATAGCAGTATGCAAAGTCTAGGTCGCGAAGCACTTCATCCATAAATCGCTGAAAGGTTTGTGTAGCATTGCGAAAACCGAGTCCCATATATGGAAATTGAAACAGTCTAAAAGGAGCTGTTATGGCAGTTTTCTCTATATCCTCCGGATTGATGGGGATATGGTTGAAAGCTCGGACTATATCAATTGTGGAAAATATAGCCTTGCCTGCCAAAGACTGCGAGAAATCCTCGATGTGGGGCACGGGGTACCGGTCAGGGATGGTGCGGGTGTTCAAGGTGCGGTAGTCTCCACAGGGCCGCGTGACGGACGCGATGACTTTGGAGTAGTAGTAGTATTGTTAAAAGTGCTTCGACAGCTT
The DNA here is from genome assembly GCA_947579665.1 of Sympetrum striolatum. Classification (NCBI taxonomy): domain Eukaryota; kingdom Metazoa; phylum Arthropoda; class Insecta; order Odonata; family Libellulidae; genus Sympetrum; species Sympetrum striolatum. Next base: position 89,521,169 of record OX388346.1, read on the forward strand.
AGGTCATTTCGCACATTGGCTCCCACCGGGAATCGAACCCGGGACCGCTTTCACCGAAGGCAAACGCGCTGTCCACATGACTATCCGGGAGCCTTAATGACTTTGGAATTTGTTATTCTTGTAATATTCGAGGATGATAACACTTTATAATACATTTTCGTGAATATTAAAGGTAGTTTGAGTAGTTAACAAAGTTAGAATGTAAGAATTATTTGTTTTTCGAAGAATTAGCGTTGTTGGTGTTGGAGCGACGCGATGACTTTGGGTTTGATTGTTATTATTGTAATATTCGTGGATAATAACACTGTACAGGTAATACAGTAATAAATTTTTGTGAATTTCTATGATTGTGTGAGTAGCTTGTGAAGTTAGAATGTAAGAATGAATTGCTTTTTTAAAGAAGTAGCTTTTTGGAGCGAGATGATGTTCATTATTTAGTATTAACGCCCCGAAGTTAATGTGATATAGTATTTTAAATAATCTACATACTAAAGGTTGTAGTATGCACCAATTGAATGTAGATATTGGAATCCTTTCATCAATCAAAGTAACACGGAGTTCGAAGATGTCCCCATTCCGTTTGAAAATGTTCGCTGCGCAGTTAATACTTTAACTCATATAATATGTATTCAAAGGTTGTTAATAGTGTCTCTCTATATTCGGCAACATACTTTTTGCAAGTGAAGAAATTAAGATCCTTAAGAACTGTGAAAGAATGGCTATTCTCACATGGAGATGTGGAAGGAATTTAGAGAAAACACATTTCATGAACATAATTGAACTAATATGTAGAAATAATCATCATATCTTCCTACCCAATAACGAGCCTGTATACTATCTATGGTAATATGCTTATTCAGCTGACATGATAACTAATTGAATACATTTATCATAGCACTACATTCAAGAGCTAATGTGATGCCTAAATATAAAATACTAAATAAAAATATCCATTAGTTTTAATAGTATATGCTAGTTATAAAATAGAAAGTTGTATTTGCCAGGGAAACATCTGTTCAAGGGTATGAATAATAATAAATTGATGAATACTCAAATAATAATTAACGCTTTGAGGCAGAGTCCTAGAACGAACATATGAAATGGCATTATAAAGGCAAATACACTCGACTCATCAACTAGTACGAGTAAATTAACGCAATTCAAATATTATACGAGACGTACATGAAGTTCTACATATACATTTACCATGTTAAAAGGCCGTAATAAAAGTTAGCTTCCCTATAAGGACAAAAGTCATCTGCCCCATGTTTACATATGAGGTTCGACGGAAACGGCGCTGGCGGTTTCTATCGACGATTTCTATTGGCTGGAGACGGCAACTTCACTCCTTCGTCCGGAAACTCCCGAAGTCTACTCGGGAACGAAACGAGTTGGAAACGAGTAGTCTCTGTCATAATTCGTCACTCTATTCTCGACTCGTTTTCGATTATTGGAGCTCGTTTACGATACCGAGTCCGAGAATCGAGCAAAAATTTCATGATAACCCCCCCGGTATCGACCAGGAAAGACATCTTCGTCGCAAAATCAGTAACGAAGTGGCGGCTGGAAGTGGAGCTGTAGTCGGATGCCGCGTTCACCGACTGCCCTTGGAGTTTTCCGCCACATAATTGCAAGAAGGTTTGCACTGATGAGCGGTGGGCCCAAACTTCCAGTGGTACCAGCAGTATCCTCCGGAATGTGAGGAAGAGTTCCTGCTGCGATTGAAGCGTGGTCCACGGGATCGACTCCTGGAGCGACCACGTTGTCGTCCATCCCTCTGCGAGGCAGCGTTGGTGAACGAAAGGGCAGCTGGGCTAGGTTGTCCATCCACTGCAGCATCGTGGCCATCATCATGGTGCAGGACGAAGTACATCCACTCGGTGCAAGCTGCGGGGGGCCGTCCTGCGGTGAAGGGTTGGTATGCGACAATTGGCGGGCATCTGCGGGTCTCGCCATCACTTCGTTGACGGTGGGAACGATGTCGCGGAGACGGTCTGCCATTATTGCTAAGGCATTCAGATCACTGCCTCCCTGGGCAACTAAAATGGCGCGCATTGTGGCAGGCAACCTCGTTAGCCATAACAAAGACAAAAAATCATCCATAAATTTTTAGGCCAATTTCCAAAATCATAATTACACTAAGAATGGGTAAATGCTTTTTTCATAAATACAAATGCAGTATTAGTTCATACAAAATAAATATCAATCTGAAAATTATAATTTATATTATATAATTCTTACTATAATTATAATTATTAATGGAGATCTTGATTTATTTCATAGAATGCTCCGTAAATATGGTTGGTGAGCCAGTTTTATAGGTATGACTAATCTATTCTGATATACTGTTGAAAGCATCATATTAACTAACTCATTTGCTGGGGTTTTTATTCTGGGGGATTACAATCTTCCCAATTTCGTCTGGTCCGATGAACCATGGAATGAAGTTAACTTCAATCTCTCTAACATGGCACCTCAAGGTATGCTGTTACTGAACACCTTTTCTTTCTTAAGGTTACAACAAGTGAACTCAATTAAAAATCAAAATGGTGTTCTGTTGGACCTTGCTTTCAGTAATTGTCATGTTAAGTGTAATGCTGTCACAGAGTCGATTCTGAATTGTGATGTGCACCACCCAGCAGTAGGTTTCCATATTCAACTTGCAAATAATGCAGAGATTTTACCATATGTTATTACTTTGTTTGATTACAAAAATTGTGATTATGACTCGATAGCTAATGCTTTGAATAATATTAATTGGGCAGGATTAAGTAACTTAAATATTGACGAGGCTACCCATTATTTTTATTCCATTCTGAATCAGATCATCACTGCCTTTACTCCTGTAATTAGCATTAAAAATAACAACTTTCCCATTTTCGTGTGAATTAATAAGTCTCATTTCACTTAAGAAACAAAATCATAGGAAATACAAAATAACAGGAGAAGATAGTGCTTATCAAGAATTTTCTGAACTATGTAAAAAATGCAAAACCCTTGCCAAAAGTTGTTATCATATGTACATCAAAGATGTGCAAGGCAATATCTTGAGAAATACAAAATACTTTTGGACACATGTTAATAATCTACGTAGTTCAACAAAAATCCCCTCATCAATGTACTTTGATAGTAGGAAAGGTGGCAATTGTACTGATATTTGTGATCTTTTTGCGAAATATTTTTCAAAGGTTTACAATGATATCAAACCTAATGTTTTACCTGAGATTAATCTAAATTTCAATGTAAATCTGTCCACATTCTCACTCTCTGTAACAAACATTCTTTGTAAACTAAAATCTTTTGATGTTACCAAATCTCCAGGTCCAGATAACCTTTCACCTCATATTCTAAAAAATTGTGCCAATTCACTGGTTTATCCTTTGTTTATAATTTTTAACAAATCACTCTCCAATGGTATTTTCCCTGAAGCTCTCAAATCCTCATTTGCTATTCCAATTTACAAGAGTGGCAATAAGCATGATGTAACTAATTATAGACCCATTGTAATATAATCTGCAAAAATATTTGAAAGCCTTATTGTAGACACCCTGAGCACAATGTTTGAACCCGTCATTATCAATGAACAGCATGGATTTAGGCGTGGAAGATCCACTGTAACTAATTTACTTCTTTTTCAGCAGGATGTTTCCAACCTACTTAATCAACATAATCAGGTGGATGTGATCTACTGTGACATAGCTAAAACTTTTGACCGTGTGAACCACACCATCTTGCTTGCCAAACTTAGGGCATATGGTATTCATGGTAATATGTTGAAATGGATTGAAACATATCTGACCAATAGAAAACTTCTTGTTAAAGTTAATGGTTCAGTTTCATCTCCATTTATAGCTAAATCAGGTGTTCCGCAAGGATCCCACTTAGGTCGTCTACTGTTTTTATTATTCATTAATGATATCAGAAATCCTCTTAACTCTGTCAAATCTCTCTTGTATGCTGATGATCTTAAATTATGTCAACTGCAATAGTGATGTCAAACTACTGCAAAATTGCCTGATTGAGGTCAGGGAATGGTGTTGCAAAAACCTAATGGAACTCAATATACAGAAGTGTAATGTTATAAGTTATCACAAATCTAAAACGCCAACCTGTGCTAATTATTTTCTATCAGATGAGTGCTTAAACAGAGTGAACTACATCTCTGATTTAGGAGTGGTTTTTGACTCTAGGCTAATTTTTGACTTGCATATGAACAATATCACTTCAAAAGCATATAAAATGCTGGGCTTTATTGGTAGGACATGTAGTGACTTCAGGGATATCTATTGCCATAAAATATTGTACACCTCCCTAGTAAGGTCTCAACTTGAGTACTCTTGTGTACCAAAGATCTCAAGATCATAGAAATACATATGTATTTCTATGATCTTGAGATCTTTGGTCTACAGAAATACCAATCAATTTTATTGATGCATGATGTATTACAATTCCATCAGCTCTTTCCTTGAGTGATTTAACTCAAGATGTGAATTATCCACCCCAGTCTGTGTCAATCTCAAGCAAAATAATGAAAAATTGCTATAACCTTTTGCTCTGAAGTTTTTCATGAAATTTTTATCTTTCTAAACCAGATAGGATAGTTAAAAAAATGCAAAATATCTTTTTTGAGTGGCTAATGTTTTATAGAAATGGGGATAGCTTAATTTATCTTGTTCCAATAATTTTTAATATTAATGCATTCAAGTATTCTTACATTTACATTTCAGGAACCAATATAATGATACAATCATATTTGTAATTATAATATCATATTTCCTAAGTTCATAATTCTAATTTCTGATACAATATATGGGCCATATTTTCATGAAGTTCAAATAAAAAGTAATCTCTCTGGTTATGCTTTGAATTGAGAAAGTATAACTTGTGTCATGCTACAAGTTATTGCAATGGGTAGGTTCATCACTAATGATTCACGGAAAGTAAAAATTGTTATAGTTATATATTTTTATTAATTAAAAATTTCATGATGTTTGTCTCAATGTTTTCTTTGAAATTGAGGTTCTTGCATTGTTCACATCCCTTATACGTTCTTATGAAGGAAGAAATTGATCCCTTCCATTTAAGGTTTTGTTGGATGAATTAATGCTTTCTCCAAAATCTCTACTAAGAGAAAAATGGAAGAAGAGAATACATATGCAGGTCTTTCTAAGGTTTGTTAAACATCTCACTTTAATTCCTATGATATTCCTATAAATTTTCATTCCTTCCACTCCATGAGGAACTTACGTCATGCTTAGGAGATAACTGTGAATTGCTCACAACCTGGGGGCAAAGATGGTTTCAGGTTTTCATTGAAGGTCGTGGTTGTTTAAGAAACAGGGAGAGTAGAAGAAACCATCAAATTGGACTGTAAGTTGATTGCATTTCCTTCAAAGTGAAATTTGAATCAAAAGGATAAATAAATGATCATTCTTTCCATTGTTAATCTCTTTATATCAATGTGTCTTGCTATCCTTCTCAACATGTTAAAATTAAATTTTCTCATATAAATAGGAAGGACATGTGGAAGATCATAATATATCATTAATTATTACCAATAAATTCTTAATACATCAGGTGATTCAATTAGAGACTAATGATGGCTGAAAACCGATCTTTGAAGTACGTTACATTAATATTATGAGTCACTTATCATGATTACTTCAAGTTGAGAGTGGTTGTGGTGATTTTTAAATAAGATCACGGTAATTACTGACTTGATTGTTCTTCGAGTGAGCTATACCAACACACAGACAGACTTACAGATATGATATCATACCTGTAAGTTATGTTCTGATATCAGAAAACGCCGACTATCATTTTATGGACACATCCAGAGAATGAACAACAACAGACTCACAAAGAAGATTTTTGATGTAGTAAACAGCTCAAGCAGAAAGACCAATTGGTATCTTGAAGTAGAAGAAGATCTAAGGCAAGCAGGGATCACCAGGCAAATGATAGGTGAAAGAGGAGAATATAGGAATAAAGTTATGAACACAAAATTTATAGTACGTGGTAAGAAGAAAACAGGAGCATTGTGGACAGAGGAAGCAGGAGCACAGTCAAAGAATGAAGAGATTTTGGGAACATAAGGGAAGAAGGGAAAGAAGTGAACATTGATTCATCATGTGCTGTTCAAGTTCTAACACTGTCCTTATGGGCAAAAATGATTGTAATAATAATAATAATGAGTCACTTATAAATTTTAACCAAAGTATTGGGGAACTTTGTTTACTTGGAGACAATTATTAACTTTGTGTGTCTAATTCTTGTGGCATTCCCTTTCTCGAGAGACTTATTTTAAAAATAACTTTACCTTCATGGTACTCACTTTAAACTTAAAAGAGTTCACTACCGTATAATATTCGGGACTAATGAGAACGGAAAATGGAATCACTTTATCAAAAACGAGGTATTTCTGTCTCACAATGGAGAATGCATAATATCGACTATGCCGTAAACGATTTTGTAGATGTTCTGTTCTACGTATGGGGCATTTAGAGAAGTCGATTTTGGTGAAGACGAGAATTTTAGGCGAGGCGAAGCCGAGCCGTAAAATCGTCTGAGCCTAAATCGACGATTGTTCATAGGTGTGAACAAAATTTTTTATATTGAAAGCTCTAAAAGCATGATTTAGTTACGCTATGTTTTGCTAATTCTGATTTTTCTTTTAGGAAGAAGCGACTGTCCACTGGCGTCAAGTTCTCAAAAGAGTGATCTCGGTTATAAAATTCTTCTTCATGGATTGGCTTTCCGAGGTTGCGATGAAAACATAAACTCACCTAATAATGGAAATTATCTCGGAATACTCGAATTGATTTCTGAATATGATCGGTTCCTTGACAAGCATCTGAAGAAACATGGCAATAAGGGTAGGTACTGGAAATATTAGTTATCTGTCTTCTACGATTAGTGAGGAAATCATTGAAATTATGGCCTAAGAAGTGTTAAAAGAAATGTTCATTCTCATGCAAAAAACGAAGTATTATTCAGTGTCAGTCGACTACTCCCGATGAAGGTCATATAGATCAGTTGACAGTAGTTGTTAGATACTTGGAAGGAATCCGTCCTGTTGAGCTTTTTGACTCTGATACCTAATTTTGGACATGCTGGTAAGAAGATAGCAGATGCGCTTGTGAAGTTTTTAGAAGACTTGGGGATATACATTGCAAACTGCAGAAATCAATCTTATGATAATACCCCCAATATGTCTGAAAAATATCAAGGTATCCAAGCTCGAATACTAGACCCGGATCCTTACGCTATTTTTGTACCATGCTGTGCACATTCTTTGAATTTGGTTGGAAAAACAGCTATTAGTGCATGCCCTACTGCTGCCGATTTTTTTGGCTTGAGCAAACTTCGCTGGTCATGCAATTATTATGAAGCAGTCAAAGCACTTTATTATGGTTGTCATGGTATGTTTTTTTTCCTTCAGGTAATTAGGCTTTAATAGATCAGTGTTAGCATGGATGTGTTGAATTCAATTTTACATGTATGGCTACTTAAAGTAATAAAAGAGGTCTCAGAAAATATTCAGAGCATTTAATTTCCTGACTGAATCCTTATTAGAGTTTTGTGTAATTGCTGCTTGTATTAAGTTAGCTTTTATTGGTTGTAAATAATGCATAGTTATATAAATATTTAGGTGTGATAGTGGATAGAAAATTAAAATTTGATAAGCACGTAGATTATGTCTGTAAGAAGGTTGCAAAATAATTAAACTTCCCGGCTTGAGTTAGGTAAGTCATTTCCATTAACATTAAAGAGAAAAAAAATAGATTACAAATACAGTAGAACCCCATTTTTACGAACCTCGATTTTACGAAGTGACACAGTTTTACGAACCATTCCGCCGGTCCCGATCTTTGTACATGTAAAATGACCTCGGTTTTACGTAAAACCTCGATTTCATGTTTTACGAAGTGAGAAGCCTAGCAGTGAATGAACCAAAACCCGGGTTTTACGAAGTATTTGAAATGGTTTTGTCGCACTGAGCTCAATACAATGGGATGACGATCGCCGTAAACAGGAGCAGCGGAATCCAGGATCGTCTATGTTGGGAAGACCCTCATCCCATGTATTTTAGATGGGAAAATGTGAAAATTTCGTGGGATACAAACATTTTAATTACAGTTTTCGAGAAAAATGATAGCTTATAAGACGTAGCCGTGCTCTTCTTTCTTTCTTCATCAAGCCTTCTGGTAATATCGCGAATCGGCGACGTGGGATTGTATAGATCAGCAGTTTCCAGGAGTATATGGTTTCTATTTGGACGAAAGATTGAGAGAATAGAGCATGATAAGAAGTTGTTTTTGACTTTGACTTGGGGAGTTTTTGGCTCAGGTCTTGGCTGCTAAATTGGAGTGCGACAACTTAAAATTCTTAATGCTGCTGCAGGGATTTCAGATTTTAACTGGTTAGTAAAAGATTGAAAAATAATGGTTGGATGGTGGACACCCTGAAAAATGTTGGTCTCCAAGCGAGGAAAAGTCGTGCGCGTTCAGTCGGAACCACTCTCTGCGCGAGGTGGCCTGTCTTGTGATATCCCGTGTGCCTATAAGTAAAATAATGGATAAAACATCGCTGACCAAGAAAAAGAGGAAGTCCCTGAGTTTGGCCACCAAAAGGTCAATTATCAAGGAAGTACGTGATCGCAGGCAGACAAAAACAGAAATTGCTAGGAAGTATGGCATATCTTTATCTACATCAGGGGCGGATCCAGGCGTAAATTTTGGGGGGGGAACTTCCAGGAAGGGCCATAGCGAGTGGGGTGGGGAACTTTAGCTTCAGTCGTTCGAGGGAGGAGTGGAGTAGACAAAGTAGAACTTCGAGTGGAAAGCAGTCGCCGATTTCAAACATTGTGTTTCTTCCTCACAATTAGGCGTTACAATGTTGTCTCACCGTTGGCATCGCCACCGCATGCTACTGAATGGCGGCTACGGCCGCGTCCAGTGGCGCGTCTGATTTTGTGCCCACCACTTGTGTGAACTCCTCCATTTGAAACAATGTTCAGCTATGAGTGGCGCGACTTGGAAGCAGCACAGAATGTCCTCGTGTAAAGGGCCAAGAGCATGCGGCAACATTACTCCGACAACCGTCACGCGTCATCTATAGACGATGCTCAGTTTATAAGTATTAAATTATTGGCCTCGGAAAATATATTCTCTTGGATTTGGGGGGGGAAATTTCCCCCTTTTCCCCCCCTGGATCCGCCACTGATCTACATTGGCAGCAATCGTCAATTCAAGTGAAAAAATTTTGAGTCACACAACAACATCATTAAAAACAAAGTACGTCTCATCGTCGCAATTTGATCAACTTGATAGGCAGCTGTATATTTTTTTTTTAAGTGTCGTGCGTGCAAATTGCCTGTAAATGGACCAATTCTGAAGGAGAAGGCTCAGGTTTTGGCTCTTAAACTGAAGTGCGACAACTTTAAAGCCTCAAATGGGTGGCTTGATAGATTCAAGGAAAGATACGGAATCACTTCGATGAAAATCTGTGGAGAAAAAGGTAGCGTCAACACAAAAGACGTTGAGCAGTGGCATGAAATAAACGATGACATTGTGTCTAAATATTCCCCTCGAGATATATACAACCTGGATGAAACAGGTTTGTTTTCCAAGGCTTACCTGACTCCATCCTCGGAACCCGTGGTGAAAAATGTCGCAGAGGTAAAAAATCTAAGGATAGGGTTACAGTAATGCTGATATGTAACCAAGATCGATCTGAAAAGTTGAAACCAGTTGTGATTGCAAAATCAAGAGCTCCGCATTGCTTGAAGAACGTGAAAAATTTGCCTGTTTTGTATAAAAGTAATAAAAAAGCATGGATGACGACGGACATTTTTCAGAAGCAAATTATCTTCTTGCAGAGGAAGAGCGCATGTGAGAATCGCAATGTACCACTTCTTGTAGATAATGCCCCAGTTCATAACATAAGCGGAGTAGTGCTCCCAAACTAACTTTTTCTGAGTCCAAATAGCACTATTAAGATGCAACCGCTGGACATGGGAATAATTAACAACTATAAAGTCCACTACCGAAGATTTCTCGCCCAGCACTATCTTTGGACGCTTGGTAAGTTCTATTACTTTTCTATCATTTTGTGTATAAAAAATACCTACTCGTCGTTGCAAAGGATACATATTTTATTTATATATATCCTTTGCGACCTCCATATTTTCTCTGGAATTATTTAATTTTAGCAATATGATAGTCGCCGCAACCCCATCGCAGAAATTTGGTAAACCTTTCACTTGAAAGTAGCATTCCTGTGGAAGTTCTTCATTGCAGCTGTCATGGAAATTAGTTTAATTAAAGAATACTAAATTCGTAGTAATACGTCACTATGTGCAAGATGTGCTTTCATGGACATTGCTCCATGCTGTGCAAGGAATTGTCAGAGCATGGGACAGTGTCACTGCAAACATTATTTCCAACTGTTGGAGATCAGCTGCTTTTGGTGACACATCAAGTATAGAGACAGAGGAGTTAGGACCTCCTTAATAAAGAAATGGCACAACTAAATCAATACATCCCAGATGCATCCTCTCGTGCTGAGTCATACGTCAAGTTTGACTCTCATGTGATGACGCATAACTGCAGTGAATTTAGTGAAGACGAAGAAGATGAGGATGAAGTGAACTTAGATAGCTCTTCTACAAGCTATGAAGATGACCCAGAAGCACCTTCCCCCACCCCCCCCCTACAAGGGATGATTTAAGACACTCCATAAAAGTGCTGCACAACTTTCAAATGTTTACTGATGGTGTACCTGATTCATTCAATTATTACATTTCACGTATTGAGAAAATCACCTCATATTTCATTGAAACTTCCAAAAAACAAAGAAAATTGATGAGTATTTTAAAAAGTAAAAAGTTTAGAATATTTTTTTCTGTTGTATTAAACATTAAACTGGATGTATAATTCATTTTATTGAAATACTACCTTCCTTTCTATCCCATTTAACTTTATGCACTGTGTTACTAAACCTGGATTGGTACTGTAGAGATTTTGATTGCTTGAAAGAGAACCTCAAATTTACAAAGCCCGAATTTTACAAAGCTCAAATTTTTGGGTCCCTTCAACTTCGTAAAATTGAGGTTCTACTGTACTACAAAATAAAGCAATGCGATTAATATTAAAATGTGATAGATATACAAGAATTAATCATATGCTTCAAAAACTAAGGTGGTTAAATGTGGAACATGGTCTTAAATATCAGGTGCTTACTTTTATACATAAAATAAAAATGGGGTTTATGCCAGAATACTTAAGTAATATATTAAAGACAAATAGTGATGGGCATAGCACAAGAGGAGGAAGGGATTTCCATATTCCTTTTGTTTCTAAGGCTGAAACACGGAAGTCCTTATTTTTTCAAGGAATAATGCTCTGTAATTCGCTCCCAACAGAGGTAAAAAATTCACAAGATCTGATGAAATTTCAAAGAAAATTGAAAAACTGTCTTTTTGAAAATGAAATTTAATTTACTCACTGTACACAAAAATTTCTTTATGTTTGTATTAATACTATGTTGTGTATTTTTATATATTTCTTAATTTTTATTTATGGTTTTATCCTATCGTGAGTTCCTATGGTATTTTAAGTGGTTTCCTTTGTGATATTCTATTTTTTTCTCTTCTTTGTTTATGTGCTGTTACTGTAAGCACTTTTCCTTTATGGTGCTAAACTCTTTTTCATGACTACAATGTTTGTATTAACGAATAGCTTGGTGCTAAATAAAACTTATATTATTATAGTTCACTTTTTGTGATTAGCAGACTTATTAGACAGTATTTTTTATTGGTTTATCTTATTCAGGAAATTCAGATTTCATGGTTTATGGTATGCAAACTTGTTTTTCTTAAATCAGTTTAATTGGGAATATTGTGGACAAGAAATTCTTGGTGCATTATAATTGGTAAAATTTTCAGCAAAAGTGAAATATAGAAAATATATTAGTGTGAAGACTTACCTTTGTACAACAGTACAACAGAAATTATTTTGTGAGAAATTTCTTTTTGGTTGTATAATTGTCAGCAATTGTTCAGTGCATTTTAGAGACTAAAAGTGAAAGTGTATATGTATTTACATATTCTAATGTGATCTTTTGTGAAGTGTGAAACTCATGCGAACAAATGTGAAGCGTAAACAGAAAGTGTTCAAACTTTAGTGAAATACAAAAATGTTCATAAACTTGTGCAAAAACTTCTTAATACTAAACTCATGTGAAATTATTTCTCTTGTAAGTTACTTTATTTATCATTATACATAAATTAACAAGTACCTTGTGATTTTTTATTTATGACAGCAAACTCTTTCAGGGGAAGATTTACTTTCTAAAAACTTTTAAGAACATCTACAATAAGTTCCATTTTTATTTTTCCTTATGCACAGGCTTATTTTTTTACTTTTGCAATTGATTAATTTAGCATATGAAATGTTTATACTAGTTTAATCAAGGAAAACAGTTTAACATTTAGTAAATAAGGTTCGAGTAAAGTGTTTATGATACAATATCTCTGAAATGGTGAAATAGTTGTAGAAGAAGAAGAATTAGTTATAATGGTTATAGGTCCATTATAATTGATCAAATTTTCAGTAAAAGTGAAAGCTTGAACTAAGAAATTGCAATGTGAACATCTATTTTCTGTGAAACATGCTACATTTTAAATGTATTCTTTCACCAAAATAGTATAGAGTGCAAATTTCAATTTTTCAGTTAATGCTCAAGATTATGATGAAAGTGATGTTATTTACTCATGTGAGTGCTATTCATTGACATTGTTGAGTGAGTGAGTGAGTTTTCTGTGATGGTGAAAGCATAATCAAAGTGATTGAAGTGACCTATCATCTGTCAAAAGATATCTTGTGTTATTGATTTCTGAAATTTGTGAAATTATGCCTTTTCTCTTTAATCCCGAAACTTCATGGTTAAGTAATGTAATGAAAACAAGAATATACATTTTTGAAGAGAAATTTCACCGAGGGTTGTTAGTTTCTGTTCTATCCTTTCAATCAACCATGTAATTGCTATGGTATACTCTACTGAATGGTGCTGAGACAAAACTAATAGACCTTTTATGAGTGACAGCTTACCTTTTTTAAACAAATTCTTACGATTATAGGTAGGGTAATCATGACAAAATAGGTTTATAGTAGCAGAAGAAGCCGTTCTCATTTTCCTTTGAGCATATTTCAATCAATTTACACGCAACTACAAGTAAAATTCATCTGAAAATATCTTTTATTAAAGAGTGATACATGCACATGTGATGCGGCAATTCACAAGTTTAATGCTTATTATAACTGTATTCTTGAAACTTCATTATTAATGGTTAATAACATACAATAACATTGTTATTTTCTATATTAAAATTCATAAGAAATAATTTCACTGAAGGCGGCAAGTTTCCGAAACGTTGTCTTAATATTCAGTAACTTTCAACTTGGAGCATGTACATAAATAATAATAATATTTTATTCAGCCAAAGATCCAGTACAGGATATAGGTTTTGTCAGTACAAAGAAAATTAACAGTAGGAGAGGTAATCTTCAATACCACAAAACATTCTCTCAATTAAGAAAGACTTAAATTTGCACTTAAAAGTGGTAATTGACATATTATTCTTAAGATAGTCAGGGATTTTATTGTACAGCATAAGGCCCATGTGCCTGGGTCCAAGATAGTTAGATCTAGTACATACAAAAGGAACATGCAAGTTATTAACATTCCGAGTCCTATGATGATGCAAATCAGCGTTTGTAACAAAGTGCTTCAAATTACATCTTGTATGTACAACAATAGTAAGTATAAAAATACATGGAATAGGTAAAATATTGAATTTCCTGAAAAGTGGAAGGCTCGGTGCATCCTGCCTTGCATTAGCCATCAATCTTAGAACTTTCTTTTGTAATTTGAAAATTTAAGAGCTTGGGAGGATGAGCCCCAGAAAAGAATAACACTGTATACAATATGTGAATAAAATAAACCATAATAGAGTGAAAGAATGACTTTAAATGAGATAGTAGAACAAATGGTCCGAACAAGAAAACAAAGAGGACTGAGTTTATGCAAGAGCTTATCGACATGTAAATCCCAGTAAAGATGAGATCCAAGAAATTTGCAAGAGTCAACCTGAGGTAAGATGTTGCCGTCTAAGAGGATGTTTAATGCTTGTGCTGGTTTGTTTTTATAAGAAAAATGAATAACTTGAGATTTATCAGCATCAAGTTTAAAATAGTTATTTAGTGACCAAGAGTGAATTTTATGGGTAACAAGATTGCTGCATGAATGAAAATGAAAGTTTTATGAAATCAACTGGCACTTGAACTAAAGAATAAATTGATAAATCCCTTCTTCCCTCTTACCTGAAGAAGAGAAACGAAGACATCAAGCGGACAGCTTAATATATCATTATGTAACTCTTCTCTGATAAAGACTTTTTTGATACGTTCCACTAGCGAAAAAGTTACGGGCACACAGGATTTGCATAAGTAGACATCGCTCATATATAACGCACAACTATCATTAATTTAATATAGAGTATACGTCATTTACTTATGCTTCCAGAAAATTAATATTTAGTGAAACTTTACCCGTAAATGTACTGGAATGCCAGTGATTCTCCTTGGCTACCTCAGCTGAGGAGTTAACCTTTGTATTAAATACATAACCCCTTCTTGGGGTAATCTAAATTTATTCCGGAATTCTCCGGCAGACATCGCAAAGGGATTTGTCAAGTCCCTTAGGGTTCTGCGATCAATTAATATTTCTCCTTCTTCCATTTCCTCTGCTAGGAATATCGCCGCTGCCAGTCGAACCGCCATATTCATTGTTTACTTTTAGAATTCCGATCAACATGTATAGGGAAAATTTTAGAAAGCTTAGTGGTTGACAAACTAACACCTTTATTCAAAAACTTTCTAGCACCTGAACAGCATGGTTTCAGACAAGGCTTGTCCACCAGTACTAACTTGTTACTGTTTAAAAATTATATAGAGGATTCCTTTATAAAAGGTCAACAAACTGATGCTATTTACACAGACTTTACAAAGGCATTTGATAAAATAAACCATAAATTGTTGATTGCCAAGCTTGCTGCTATTGGTATTCATGACTCTATGTTAAATTGGTTTTCTAGCTACTTGTTAAATCGCACTCAAAGGGTGAAGGTATCATCTGCTATCTCTGCATCCTTCACTGCACCTAGTGGTGTTCCCCAAGGTTCCCACTTAGGTCCATTGCTATTTTTAATTTTTATAAACGACATATCAGAAATCATTAAACCATGTAAGTTCCTACTCTTTGCAGATGATTTGAAAATTTTTTTGAGCATAAAAGATTTTAAAGACTGTCAACTTATTCAAAACCAACTAAGTGAGCTTAGCAAATGGTGTACCAATAATTATATGGATTTAAACATAAGTAAATGTAATATCATGTCTTTTTGTCGAAATAACAATCCTATTAGGTTTGACTATAAAATAAATGAAACTTCCCTTAACCGAGTCTGCTTTATTAGGGATCTTGGAGTCATCTTTGAAACATCATTGTCATTCAATCAACACATAAACGAAATGTTAACTAAAGCTTACCAGATGTTAGGCTTTATCTCCAGATTCTCGAAAGAATTTAACGATGCTCTTGCTCTCAAAGCCTTATACTGTGCTCTTGTACGTCCGATACTAGAATATTGCACTACTGTCTGGGCACCTCATTGTAAAAAACATATAACCAAAATAGAAAATGTGCAACGCAAATTCCAAAGATTAATCTATTACAAGTGCTTTCCTGCTCGTAGTGTTGCCACAGATTATACAATACCTCACTCTGATATTATGTCCTACCTAAACTTGAATACATTGCATACTAGAAGAACTCTCTTAGATATTTTATTTTTGTATCGTTTGTGTAACAACAAAATAAATTGTCCCCAGCTACTTAGTCTCATTAACTTCCATGTACCTACATACAATGCAAGAAAATCAAACACCTTTTCTGTAAATTATTCCAGTAGAAATTATACCTACCACAGTGCAGTTAACAGAATGACACGAAACTTTGACCAAATTGCCAATACCAAAATAGACATCAATAATTGCTCAGAAAGAGCATTAAAGGAACTAGTACTAAACAACGTTAGGAACTAAAGTGAGGTATATATACTCTGTGGACTTCATTTTTATGTTTTCTTAAATAGTATAAATTGTGTAATTATGCTACATGGCATTCATATCATATCAAAACATAATGTACAACGAATGGCTTATATAAATAACTATGACGTAATAATTACTTAGTACATACATTCATTGTGTTGATATTTTATTATTGTGACGATTTTTACTTAATTCTCTTGTTTGTAAAATCTTATCCAAGTCTTGAAATGTTATTGAAGATGTATTTTTTATTGTGAAATTGGGCTTCTGCCCTCTTATCACTTTTAAAATGTATAAATAAACTGTTTATTATAATTATGATAAAAATCACCAAAATGTAATGTGATACTATGGTGGTGTCTCGAGTTACCTTATACTAGAATATATAGAGTAATTTAATATTTTTTATAATACAAATTTTTGCAAATGTATGTATTTAAAAAAAATTGTTAATTAGTATTAACTATATTTTATATATATTTTTGTATCTTTGAAATTGGGTATTTGCCCGTAAATAAATAAATGAATAAATAAATAAATAAATATGGCCGCCGTAACGCGAGCTTTTAGGTCGCGTGAGGATTCCGATAGTAAAAACCCGCTCGAGATCGAATAGCGAGCTATAGAATTACTTCCATGATTCCGATCGTGATTTGGGGCAATATGGCCGACCATTCCGACCAAAAACGCCATTCCGATCGAAAGCCAAAGTTATAGAATAAGCCCCCAGGCAGGGACGGATCCAGGGGGGTGGTCCTGGGGGTCCGGACCCCCCCCGAAATATCACTTGTGCCTATTTTTCGAAAATGAAACTCAAATAACGCAAATAAACACACAATTTAATAAACAATCACTAGCGAAAATATTCGAATTTGTCTAACACAATTCTAACTTCACGTTTGTGAAAGCCGAAATGTCTTTTATTTTTAAATTTTTTGATCGGACCCCCCCCCAAAATTTTTCTCTAGATCCGTTCCTGCCCTCAGGTATTCTAACCACTAAATTATGCTGCTACATCAATTTTTTATGTCTGTTTAGCCTTGGATACCATAAAACATCAAAAAGACGTCGTTTCTCTCACATTTCACTTAAATATGCATTTAAATAAATGCAATAGTCAAATCATTCAATATTCTAACTCATTCGTTCATAGAACGAATCTAGCCAAAAGCATGACTAAGAAAGTCTACAGTACTTTCTCATTCTACTGGAGAATTTTTTATTTCCTTGATACTAAGGATGAGGTTGTTTCGAAGAGAATCCTAATCCTATTAATATTATAACCTATTATTATAATAATTCTATAGTAATTCATGGACTAAATAAAGTCTGAAAATGAAGGAATTATGTTAATTAAGACTCATTTAAATGATTTCACTAACTCGAGCAAGACTCATATTGGTAGTATTGTTAAAAGTGCTACACAAACTGGCTCCCACCTGGAATCGAACCCGGGACCGCTTTCACCAAAATTAAACAAGCTTTCCACATGGCTATCCGGGTGCCCCGAAGCAAGACTCGATAATTGGAAAGGAAGAAGAGTAAATTTTATAATCTCATCACCTTACACTGAGAAAGAGGCTGTGCATTGAAAAACTCACGATAATTCGGAGAGAAAATCTCATAAATGGGATACATGACATCTTATACATGGGATGATGGGAAATGTCTAAGGCAGAAATGATTAACAAATTACTGCGATGAGAGGAAGTCTAATGTGAATAAATGGTCATTAATTCTGGCTGCCTGAATTCTGAAAATTTTTGATGATGGTGATGATTAAATTGAGTTCTCAATTGATATAAGAACAGTTGCCACGGAAGCTAAATAAGATCATCATCATTCGTAAAAATGGGATCCTGAGGAAAATATTATAATCAAGCATTAGAGTTGTAAAGCCGTCGTTTTGCCCTCGTCTGTTTTCGTGCGGCAATACTCAAAAGGTCAAGGGCCAAGTGATCATTGGTGCCTCTTTTGGTAGATCGACGGCACCGAGTAAGAGTATTTAATAATGAATAAGTGCCAAAATCAAGCATTTATGAATTTTAACTACCATTTTCAATGATTTAGTATGCCCTCAACTCTCAAAAATTATTTTAGATAAAATTCCGATTGAATATATCTTGTAATCTCTCAATTTTGTCCGCAAAGAATCTCCGAAAGAAGTATGTACGTACATTGTCATGGTAAAGTTAAGCTGAATTTCTCATACATTGTAAAATTTAAAGCTATATTTCAAACCAATTGCTTTATAAAAACGTAACTTTACCTAATATTTCACGCTGACAAAAGATATAGAATGCAAAGGGTGAAGAATTACCTCATCTGAAAGAAAATTCATGGCCATTAGCTGCAAGAAGTTACTGTTTATTATTATGCCCGTATAGTTTAAGACATGGAAGTGGGAAAGAAAAGGATAGACCGCAGTCATACAATTAAGTTTCAGAAAGAAAAATTAGTATTCTACAGACGAATTTCCCTCTCAAAGGCTCTGCAACGGCATCTTTTTCACGTTCACTTGTTCCATTCTGACGTTTCGCCTCTCATTGATTGTATCGATCATGTTTTACTGGAAATATCACAGTCAATTTCTGGCAGTTACTTGTAAATAGTTGCATATATTACTCAGTGAAGTTTTTACGCATGTTTAACCTCTAAGATAAGGTACGTAAGACTATCATATATCATACTATTTCAGCAGGTAGGCCCTCCTGTGTACCAAACGCCAGTCGCAAAGGGGGTGTTAATATGTAGGATTTAAATAGGTTAAAATTCCTTCACACTCGGAGTTAACTTTCTTGAAATTTATTTTAGTGTTCAACTGTGACTAGAATAATATTACAGGAGTATGAAGTCCGTCTAGTTCTTGGAATCAATCTGTGTCTCTCATTTAAGTTAAATACTCAGATAGTTGTAGGTACTCAAAGTTCCTTTTTTTCAGATTCCAGCCAGCGAAAATGGCAGCAACAGGAGCAGGTGAATATATTTACCTATTTCGAGAAAATCGTAGACGTTACTTGTTAATTATTTTGAAAAAAACTGGAATATTTTATCTTACTTCTTGAGTAATATCGTCTCCTTCTTTTGATAATTGGTTAATCATTCTGCGTTTTCCCATACAGCTGACCCATGGGTCATAACACCCCGCGAAAGAATTCGCTACGAAGAGCAGTTCAAAACTCTGAAGCCGATAAACGGAATAATCACCGGTGCTCAAGCCAAAGGATATCTTTTACAGTCTCAACTTCCTCCTCCTATATTAGGACAAATATGGTGAGTTATTATCACATACTTTGGAAGATTTTTATACCCTCGAGGAATCCTATGAAAATCTAACTTTTCGAAATAAAGTCGCTAAAATTTTCCTGATTGTGTCTTTTAAGCTTGAGTTATTAAATTTGTGATCGGTATTACACGAATACCAAAGAAGTGATTTGAAATTATGAGTAAATTGTTGAATCAATATATTTTGACGTATATTCTGTTGGTTTTATCCCATGAAAGCTTTGTGAAATGCTATGAATAAATTGATAATCTTGGTTCCTTCAAGATGAATAATGATTGTAAAGATGCTTATGCTTTTATGGCCCTTGAAGAATCTTTCTTGCATGAAAGGCTAACAGAGAGGTTAGTGTCCAAAGAACGTGTCATATCGTTCTGTATGCAGATGACAATACATTTATTTATATAGGGATTGATTTTCTATCTTAGCTTGCTGTAAGTTCATCATTAGAAATATCTCATATTTGGGTGATTACTGAAAAGGAACAGCATACTTTATTTTGGTTCTCATAAGTCTACAGTTCAACTACTCACATTTCAAAAACTACGTAAAATACCTTTCTAGGAAGCAGTTGGTACTAGTAAAGCAATTTCAACCATTAAGTTTAACAAGGTATCAGTTTTGTAGATTTTTTCCTTTGATTCAAGCTCATCATCAAGCTTTCCCTCCTTCATTCAAGAAAAGATACTGGACACTTTTAATGTAGTAGTTCGGTATCTTAGAGAGAAGAGATTTGACACTCTCCTCCTTTCATCCCCAATATGCCGTAGCCCAATCACCTTTCTTGTTCCAATCATGCCATGATAAACCATCCAGTCTGTCATTTTGTACATTTTGAGAGGCTACATGAGTTTTCAATATTTGCTATCATGAAAAATTTAGTTTACCAAAGACAGTACTGTTTTTATGCCATTTGCTGATAAAATGTGGCCTACTTTTGACAATTTAAAAAAATAATTTTCCTGTATTTTCATTAAAGAACATCTTTGAATATGAGATTTTATGTATGTATGTTACACTCAGAAGAAAGGAGGTTGTGTTAAAGCTAAGGATGTTACTCATTTCATCAGCATCTTCTCTATATTTTGTTACTCATTTAGACATTCCTAATATTTTTCTTTCAGGTCTTTAGCAGACACAGACTCAGATGGAAAAATGGATATAAATGAATTCAGCATTGCTTGTAAACTTATAAATTTGAAACTGCGAGGTTTTGAAATGCCTAAAGTCTTACCTCCAAGTTTATTGAATGTTCCACCAGTTGCTGCATTAACTACAGCTACAGGTAATCAATATTTTGCATTGTCAGTGCCTTCAAATTTTGTTTTCATAATTTATGGGCAAATTTTCCAAGATCAAATACAGGTTTTATTGATATAACATTTAACTTTCGTACGAAGTTTAGTGTCTTAGTTTATTTTAAACAATAAATTAATTAATGTATTAAAATAATTAACAAAACAAGAACTTCTGACATTAAAATGTCACTTCCCCCCCTCATTTTATACATGGAAGTTGTTTTAGAACCTTTATTTCCTGAAGCTAAGCAGATGAAAAAAATTGTGACTGGGACTTGAACCCAAGTCTCTCTCTTTTGGGGCTAATCGCTAAATTACCAACAGGTAGGTACTTCATCATAAATTGTTGTGCAAATTAGAAGCTGTGGGAATCAGTGCAGAAGTAATTAATTGGATGGAAGACTTTATCACCTACAGAGAACAGAGAGTAGTACTTGTTGCTATTAGTTTCCAGGTGGTTAAGGTGACCTTGGGAGTCCCGCAGAGTAAGATAATCTGACTTGCTATTTTCAGAATACGTCAACAACCTTAGAAATCACTTTGACACCAAAGTTAGGGTATTTGCAGACAATGCAGTCATTTACAGGGACAAAGAGAGTTTAGAGGATAGAATAACCCGTTGGAATGACTTAGATAGAATTATGAAATGGTGCAATGATTGGCAATTAGAGTTAAATGCAGAAAATGTTCAGTGGTTATCTTCTTCAAAAGAAAATCTATAATAAATGATTATTGGTACAGCCTCCGTGGGGTCATGTTAGTCATAGTAGAATCGATGAAATATCTTGGAGAAACTCTCACAAATAATTTACCACGGAGTTCCCACATCCATAATATATGTAGAAAAACACTTAAGAAACTCGGCTTTGTTAAAAGAATAATCAGTGGCAGCAAAGAAAAAGTTAACAAGCGTTGTTGCTTAGCATTAGTTAGGCCCCACCTCAAATATGCATGTAGTGTATGGAACCCTGCCAAAAATTGTCATTTTCGGAATTTTGAAAAGGTACAGCAAAAGGCGATATGATTTGTAAAGAATTGCTTTGATAAAACTGAGTGATATAGATACTCGGATGATATAGGACGCGGTATAGGAATCGTTAGAAGATAGAAGTCTAATTCGAGGGATAAACTTACTAAATAAGTGCAGAGAAATTATGTTCTCAGAAGATGTAACTAGTATAATGCAACCTCCCTGTTTTATAGACTATTGTGATACTACAAGGAAGATCATGGAAGTGGATGCTGTAACAAATTGTTTCAAGAATTCATTCTTTCTGCAAACAATAGGCAAAAGTAATCAATTAGGAAAATAGAGTCAAGGTGCTTGTCACATGCCAAAAGGCAGCTTGCAGGGACCTTACATAGACCAACAGGTGCTTTAACATGTTTAACGGAAAGGGCATTGACAGTTCATGATAAGTTAGTGGTTAGATTAGTTCCCAGAAAGTGTGAGATGTGGGCTTTAGGTCTCAGGGCATATGCTTCTTCTTGCTATGTTTACCTTCATTCGATCTTCTTACTTTATTTTTTGTTCAGCTGCTGTTGTTATTATTAGTATAGTAAATGACATACCGTACATATATAATACACTATAATGTGTGGATCATTTCAAAACGTGTATTCTTAAGGAATGAGGCTTCAAATAGGTATAATTCAACACTTTCAACATGTAGATTGCATTACCTTACAGCCCTTCCGTATTTTTTATGTACCAGATATGTAAAATTATGATTAAATTTTTGCAAGCTTAACTATATTTCATATATCAGTATATTTCATCTCAAGCATTCGTAGAACATCAAATGACATACTAGTCTGCCCATTAGTTGTGATGCTGATCATGGTGTTAACACTCTTGGATGTTGGCGACTTAAATTTGTCGTTTAAATTTTGTATTCACAGATCAATCCATACTAAAGTGTATTTTGTAGTTAAAAGATCTGCAGATTGAATTTTGTTTAAATTTTCCACAAGAGAAGTAGATTGTTCGAAATTTAAGTGAAATTTTTGTGAAATATTATTATTTTCCAAGTTTTGAACAATGAAGCATTCATAACTTCTACACTGCTGTTGATTTTTGTGTCGAAATGCAATATTTCATAAATATCCTCAATTAAACACTTGCCATTTTGAATTTAGCTTGTATTTTGTAAAGCAATTGCATTGAGTTCAACTACTCTGCATAGTAGTTTTTGGTTCCGTCTTAGAGGCAATAAAAAGAATCATTCTCTTTAGTCATTTCTTCTAAGTCTCCTTCTCAGTAAGATGTAGGAAATTATCATCTGCTTTGTAAATAATCATTTATTATGTTTTATTGGTCTTTATCACACAAGATTGCCCTTTACCCTAGATTTCACCATAATTTAATTTAGAAAAACTTTTACATAGAAGTATCTTTCTTTACCATTGCATCATAGCTTGCTAGATGTGTAGCTTCCAACTTAGGTTATACTGTATATATGTGTACAGTACATTTGTCTAGTGAAGATATTCGATAATGGCTAAGTTTCACTCAAAGATAGTTTCCTTTATGGGAAAATAGACAAAATAGGCAAGACCTCTCAAAAAGACCTTTGAATACAGGCATCAAGAATTATTAGCGAGCAGTTAATGAAGGTAGCCAGAGAAGTCAAATTTCAACTAGCTTCTTCGTAGAGAACTTAAGCTCATTCATTGAAACATCGACTACCAGAAAGCAGGACAGGACCAGCAGACATGAAAAAAATCTTAAGGAAGTTATCTCCCAATTGCTGGTTAGTTGCTCTGCCAATTGAGCCATCCTGCCAGAATATTCTCACCAGTCTTTTGGGAGACGTTTTTCAATTAACAGAGCAGTTAACTGGCAGTTAGGAAATGTAGGTCTGAGTCCTGGTCCTGTCAGACATTTTTCATATATGTTCCTCAGGAATTGGTCTGATTTTTAATTATAGGTAGGTAACAAAAAGTTTTGCATAATCAACTCAGTCATTCCACAGTGTTTTGTATCTTAGGATAAATGAAAGCAAATAATATATTCCAACATTTTGATGCCAATTGTGTTATAAGATTTGGGCTTTCATGAAGGATCTATTTTCTCTCTTATACTTCTACTAAACTTAAAATGGTTTAAATTCTGGTTTTCATCTTGTGTGTGTAGACTTTCAAAGGATAAAAGTATACACAGGAAGTAAAAAAATAATCCGCAATGAGATGAGTGGCATATATCTAATAAAGTCCTTGGAAGATTAGAAAGTAGGTTGAGGTTCAGAGATAGAGGATGTGTGTTTGCCAGAAATTTAACATGCATAATTTGACCTACTACTTCAGCATCAAATAAACATGTAAATATACCCTTTATTGATGCTAGTAATTATTGTTTTAATTGCTCGTTCTTTTCAGAATACATTGAAATCGTAGTTAACAAATTGACTGAATTCATCATTTCTGTTATACATTCCATGCAACATAGCAATAGGCATGTTGCAATGTACATGTAGACAAACTCACTATGGAGTTGTACAAGTTAGCAAATTCACTAGCTGCTGGTTCAAAAATCCCATTTCAAGTTATTCAGATTGTAAATAATAATATTTCCACATTTTTATTTGGTTTGTGGGTTCATTGACGAGGAAAGTGAAGAAGAATCTAATGGTACTTTAGCATCTTCTCTATATTGGTAATATCATCATTACCTATGCAACTTGTATACCTATATGCTTTTGTTGCCATTTTCATGTGAGAGATGCTTGAAATCAAGTTGTTATTTTTAATAGTCCTTTTGCAGTTGGGATAGTAATAATTCAGCCACATCAGTCATCCTATGCCAAATTATCTTCTCAAAGGTAGTGACATAATCCAGATTTAATATTGTAAAATGTAACAGATGTAAAATAGAACAGGAAATAAATGAATTATTAATTTAATGAATGTAAAATGATGTACATAATGAATCCATACTACTCTTTGTAAATGTTTCTTACTTGATGTAGATTGAGGATTTGAATTGGTTTGAAATCTGTTGCTTTTATATTTTTAACCTATATCATTTTAGAAGAAATTATGACATGAAAATATACCCATCATAAAATTAAGCATCTTGCTGTTTTTCTTCCATTGGTTAGTAACAATTTCTTTACCCTCCCAAGTTTCTATGATTTATATGCATGTGACTATACCATGTGCATTGCTAGTTAATATTGGTAAGTTTTTTTGTAAAGGTGTCTGTACAAGAATCACCTTGTGATGTTCTTTATTTTGCAGTGTGGTGCTTGAATGAAACAAGAAAAATGTTTTGAAACTGGCTCTCATTAGTTGCAAATGCAAACACCTCTTAATTTCTAACAATTCTTCCACTTATACATCCAGAATTTTACATGTTGTTGTAAAGGATAACAGGATAAATATTTTACAAAAGATGGAAATTATTCTAAAAAATAATGACCATGAGTTTCATCTCACATGTAAAATAGTTTTTTCCCTTTCTCACTGCTGCTGCTGTATTTTCCATTCTCCCTCTCTCAGCTTTGGAATTTCCTCCCAATTTTTTCTATGAATCCATACCCTTTCACCTCTCCCTGATCCCTCACTTCCCTTTATTCTCTCCTTGGTTCTATGGGTAGCTCTGCTGTTTCCTCACGATTGAAGGTGACGCTTATGCTTCAAAACATGTTTTTAAAAATTTATAATTTTTTTGTGTGGTATCGTGCTCAGTGATCCTTGAATAAAATAGGAGCTAGTTTCCCTGCGTAAAGTCATTCTATTTTATTTTGAAGTGTGGTGCCTTTTCTTAAACCCCACAGACTCCCATTTCACTTTATGGCATTCACTTACACAGAAAAAATTCTGGACAAGCTTTTACTGAAGCACTAAAGAAACAAATCACGAATGTGTTCATAGTGAAGCTTAATCATCAGTCAAATGATGTAGCTTAGCTGCAAAACTATACTCATGATTTACATTTCTTTTGTGGTTCAGTAAATGCTTTTGTCATCAATCAATTTTGTGCTTTTTTTATTTAGCAATAGTCTAATTTGGTGTTTCCCAACATGTCCCCCACTTCCCACAGGGGCAATGGAAAATGCCTTGTATACCTTGGAAAAAATATTTTCTTATGATTTCCTTATGACTTGTTACAGATATTTAAGGCCTGCTACTTGAACAAGATGTTGTTATAGGCCTCGTTCAGTGAATAATTTTATAATTTAATATAAAAAGATTGTGTATGTTACATGGGGTCATTGGAATTATAAATAGGTATAGCTAGGAGGATATATCACAGAAAAGGAGGGAAACACTGGTGTAATTAGATAATTTTAATGAGTTTTATGTCAGGTATGTCACTGTTATTTCAATCTTTTTTCAGTGTTGCCCCAACAACAGCCTCCTCAGCCTGTAGTAAGTGGTGGCCCACCGCCTATGCCTCCTCCTCCGATGTTAGGCCCCCATAGGCCTCTGGTCCCTGGGTTTCCACCTGTAGGTCTGGCACAGCCAATGACAGCTGGGCAACCAGTGAACATCTCCCAGAATTTGGGAATCTTGCCCACTGTCCACCCAATGACCCAGCAGATGGGTATTCCACCTCAGCCTGTAATTACCTCACAACCAATGAGTATGATGCCATTAGCGCCTCCTCTTGCCATGGCTCCACCAATGTCTCATCCAATGGCCACAGTGGCACCCATCGGAATCACTCCTCAAGCTGTCAGCATAGCGCAGGCCCAACCACCTCCAACGCCACCTCTAAGCCTTGATACTACAATTACTGCCATGACTGCCCAAGGGACTTCAGCAAGCATTCAGAATGGAGCTATCTTGAGCCAAAGTATCATGAATACAGGTGTACATTATTTTATTCTTCTCATTCTTTTTTGGTTCTATAGAGATCAACCAAGAGGCAGATAACTTAGCACTAGGATAACCAAGCTTCATATCTTGAGTGTCTGTGTCCTAAGCCTTAACCTCAATCTCTTTGTGACACAGTATTATATCCTGTACCAGCTTGCCATACACTTGAGAAAGATTAAGTCAATGTATCTTTATGCACTCATCATCATCATCATTGTACTTCTGTCTGCAGACAGGTCTCAGCTGAACTTGCTCCTCCAGGCATCTCTATCCTGTGCCTCCCTTTTTAGAGCTTGATGTTCTTTTCCTTTTTTTAAATCAGGCAGCATTCTGAATTTTCTTCTTCCTCTTCCTTGTTTCCCATTGGTCTTTCCTTCAAAAATCTTCTTCTGTAGGCATTCTGCTCTTAGTATATGGCCTATCCATCTTGCTTTCCTTTTCCTTATGTTTTTCAAAATTACTCGTTCTTCTCCAACCCTCCTCAGTACCTCTTCATTTTTTATCTTGTCTGGCCAACTTATTCTCTCCATCCTTCGCCATAGCCACATTTCAAAGCTCTCCAAGTATTTTTCATCTTTCTATCTCAACGTCCATGTTTCAGATCCATATAACACAATACTCCAGATAGAGCACTTGCAAATCTTTTCCTTAACTCCATCTTGATGTTCTTTGCTGTTAAAAGTTCTTTTATCTTTTGGAATGTTGCCTTTCCCTGAGCTATTCTACTTCTTATTTCCTCTGTACAACTGCCATTAGATGTGATGGTGCTTCCCAAATATTTAAATGTATCAACCTGCTCCAATTCCTTCCCATTCAACTTAATTTGTACTGGGCCAGCCTTCGTTGATATCTTCATCACCTTTGACTTTTCAATGTTAACTTTCATTCCATATTCCTCTCCTTTTATACTGATTTTTTGTAACATTTCTTGCAGCATTTCTTCACTCTCTGCTATCACAGCCTGATCGTCTGCATATTTAATGGTTTTCATACTTTCTCCTCCTACCACTATCCCTCCAATCCCCTCCAAGGCTTCCTCTACCAGTTTGTCACCATATATGTATATTATGTAAAATTGGTGACAGGCAACATCCTTGTCTCACACCTCTGCCTATCGATGTCTGCTTCGTCTCATCTCCCCCTATCCTCACCACTACTCTTTGTCCTTTATACAGTTGTTTTATTGCCCTTCTATCTTTCCAATCCACTCCAATTTCCTTTAGAATTTTCGGCAGTTTATCCCATTTCACCTTGTCATAATCAATAAAGCAGATGAACATCTCCCTGTTTACCTCCAGTACTCTTTCACTCAGCATTCTCATGTACCCTATTGCATTCCTTTGTTCCCTTTCCTCTTTGAAATCCAAACTGGTCCTCTCCCAAGTTTTCCTCTATCCTAGTCTCTCAATCCTCTTCATTATTATTCTGGTCATCATCTTCGTCACAAGCGCTATAAAACTGATTGTACGGAAACCTTTGCAAGCTTGAATGTTACTTTTCTTAGGCATTGGCATCATTATTGTTTTCAGAAAATCCTCGGACTACTCCCCTGTGTCATATATCTTGTTAGCAAGATAAGTGATTCTGCTAATTGCACCTTCCCCTAAAGCCTTCAACACCTCTGCTGGGATTCCGTCAGAGCCCTCTGTCTTTTTTACCCTCAGGTCTCTTATTGCTCTCTCAACTTCATCTTTCAAAATCCTTGGACCCTTTGAATCCTCGTCGCATGTCCTCTCATCCTCTAGATCTACTCTTTCATTGAATTCATGTGTACAATACAGTTCTTCTATGTACTCCTTCCATTGGATCTACAATCTTTCATTTTAGTATAAATTGTAAATTTCTCTTCAAATTACTGAAATATGTTAATATTCACGAAGTAGCTTAGACTCTTCGGAGGGAAATGAGGATGAATACGTTTAATGATTTGGCAACTGTTTGCCAACTTATAATTCAGTGGAAAAAATACTCTCTGATTTAACTTCTATATTCTTTTTAATTCTTGCTCTAAAGCATACCAACCTTATTTTGCTGTTTCTATGGTAAAATGGGTCTTGCTAATCAATTTCATTGTTGCTTGCATAACTTGATGTTTATTTGTCATCTATCCACGTACAGCACTCAGCAGTAGACTTGATATTGTTTTTATTGATTCAGAATTTTTTAACAGATCCACAAATTTTACAAGTGTGGTATTTTCTTTAATTTGGTTGCCTTCTGTTGATGATGCTTTAGATTTCTATAGGATACCTAACATAAGATTGAATTCAGAACTAGCTATCTAGACAGGGTGGTCTGGATGCAACATTTTCATAAGGGCCCCATATGCTCTTCACATACGCATGTTATATGTACAAGTTCACTAAGAAACCTTGATATTTGATAATTTATTATTTTCTTTGGATATATTGCATGACTTCTGCAAAATCAGGAAGTTGCCTTTTTAGATTGTGGCAAACAGTAATGAACTCTGATTACATTTACTGGAAAATCTTTTCGGTTTAACTCAAAAGTTTTCCTTTTTGTTCCACATTGACGTTTTTAAAATTTTGATATTTTTAACTGGCATGATGACTCATATAGTCATAGTTGTATTTCCTCTTACTAGTGTATTACAGTGTACTAATAAGTAAAATAGACCTGTCCTTCTTTGCAGCTCCTCTCGTTCCAGCTGCACCTCCCACTAATCTTGCTCAAGGTGTGCCACCTGCAGTTCCTGCCCCTCCATCCCTTGAAGGAACTCCTCAGAGGTCTAATTCTGTTGCTAGTCTTGAATCACCGTGAGTCTTTTGTGTCAATTCTAAGTCACTCAAAACATTTTTAATGTAATGTATTCTGTGGAAGTTGCATTTTAGATTTTTGTACGATTTTTTATCTTTTTCAAAATTATTTCCATGTCATGTAAGTTTTCCAGTCCTCCTTTGGATATCAAATTGTTATTTTGTAACCGTGGTGGCATAAGGGTTAGGGTGCTAGCTCAGCTACAAAGAAGTCTTTAGTTTGAATCCTGGATACAGCTTGGTTGTTTGTGTGTTTTGATTAAGGAAAAAGGTCTTGCAGTGAGGAAAGAAAGGGTAAACTGCATCTCTCCTCATTCTCCTGTACTAGATCGTAGATATTTTAGAGAATGAGGTATCAATCAGCCTAAAGGCTAAATTTTCTTACTTTACAGGTAAAGATCTCGCTTGCTTAAAATTGGGCCAATAAAGAATTGATTATAAAGGCCGACAAGGTTTTGGTAACATTGATGTGGTTGCTTGTTTCTTGATATTTATTTTGAAATAAATTCAGCAGTGTTTATGAAAATTGTCCACTGCGTACAATTTTTGAGAATTTTGCATAAATATTAAATAAAATAAGTAATTTCTTCGTTTATTTTTATCTTTATGTATTGAGGTTGGAAACTCACTAAATAATACTCAGATGTACTCACGATAACTCAGATGTTCATCAGTTCATTTATTCACTATATTTACACATAATTTATATTGCTAGGCCAAATTCGAAGAGTAACAAAATAGCGAGTTGACAAGGTCCCCAAAAAAGTGTGGATTTAGATGCCTGCTAGCTCACTAAAACGCTCATTTTAGAATATTCAACTTACAGGACATATTATACTCCCATCTTAAAACTCTTTAAAATACCTTTATTCTAGCATATAATTTTCTTCTGTTCCAATTAGTCCTTGTCAGTTTTTAGGCAGGGTATGGCTCTGTGCCTCTGGCTTCCAAGAAAAATGCTCCAATGTCAAATCCGTGGTTCATCAAATGGTTTCCCATTTCCAGCTACAAATATTCAGTTAATTAAACATTTAGTTAGGGAAGACTACACCACAGAAACAAAAGTTGTTTGGCAGAAAAGGGATGAACCATGAACAAGACCAAGCAAAAAGGACATGAATTTTCCTTTATTTGTTGCAAAAATAAGTTAAAATTTTTCATTTATCAATATCCGTTTTATAACAGTTGTAAATTTTGTTGCAGCATTTCAGTGGGGTCTCCTCCTTCAGCTCTACAATCTCAGGATTGGGCAGTTCCGAATCCATCACGGCTTAAGTATACACAGTTGTTCAACACGCACGACAGAGCTCGTTCTGGACATTTATCAGGGCCTCAGGCTCGGAACATCCTGGTCCAGTCTCAACTCCCCCACCAGATCTTAGCTCAGATTTGGTAAGTATTTATTTATTTACCGAATGCATATATGGTCACACCCAAGCACAAACAAAATATTATAAAAGCCTCGGAAGAGTAAGAAATTACCAGAAAATAAGGTATTTATATATGTATCTATATATTTTTTTCAATTAAAACAACTTGGTCTTGACTTGAAGACATGTAACATCATAAGTGTAATGCATTGTATGTAAAATTAGAAAATCATTACTACTGTGGATTCAATGAGAGATTATAAGCCTGCACAACTTTCAAGACAGTGATTATGAGCTTTGTATGAAGAACTTTTGGAAATGTGAAAATTATTAATATTTACTAAAGATGTTTATTTAAACACAAAATTATTAAGAAATAATGTGATACATACATTCTTTTCAGTTCTTTTTGTTTGGAATCGAGGAGAGGTTAATATTCTTCAATTTTTCTTTTAGAACCCACTTTTGATTTCTGCTTTGAATTCTTAACTTCAGTTAGATTATCATTTCTTTGAAAAAAAGAATAATTTTAAGAAGTCATTACAGAGTGAATCCTATTGGCCTACACATGGCTGGATATGTTGTGCAGGCCTGATGAAGTGCTTGAATTCTTGGTAT
Organism: Sympetrum striolatum; assembly: GCA_947579665.1. Taxonomy (NCBI): domain Eukaryota; kingdom Metazoa; phylum Arthropoda; class Insecta; order Odonata; family Libellulidae; genus Sympetrum; species Sympetrum striolatum. The sequence goes on from OX388346.1 coordinate 89,552,516, forward strand.
AATATAAGAGTATTACGGAGACTAAAACATTTATTGCCATACTGTTGATACATGAAACAGCCAGCTTCTGTTAGTGGCCTTGTTGAACACCATAAAATAGAGCAGCTCAGTAAAAGTTTTGTTTGAAAGCTTGGCCTCAAACTTTAAAGCTTCAGAGTTTAAAGGTATATTTTGGATTTAATTTAAATCTAGGATAATCTAATTTGTATGGTGAACTGCAGAGAGTAACACATCAGTCTTATGAACATAGAACTTGTTTACTCTTAAGTTAAAAGATAACATTGCATATTTCTTTGCAGGAATCTGGCTGATATAGATAGAGATGGGAGACTCTCTTCTGAAGAGTTTGTTTTGGCTATGCATCTGTGTGACCTTGCCAAAGGAGGCGAAAGACTACCTCCAACACTTACGGCCGATTTGATTCCCCCTTCATTCAGGAGACAGCAACGTAGGGGTAGCGTTAAGTCTGGTGCAGGGGCTGGTACAGGGATCACCTTGGGCTCTCCTGCTACTCCTACTGCTGGGGTTATTGATATTGCTGATCCCAAGGATCCAAATGGTCTCTCACTAGGTTTTACGAATGTTCTTATTATTTGGCTTATCTTAGTTTTACTTAAATAAGAATCTTCCTTTCTTGTAGTGGTATTTACTGATATTTTTAAATGAAAGAAAACAGAAAAATATCACGAATGCTTTGGGATGAGTAATAGATGCAAAAAAGAGGCACAATTTATTTCAATTTGTTTTTCTGTTTAGCAGTTTATTCCTCCTATTAGAAGATTATCATACTGGAATATAAGGTCCCTTTTTTCAGTGATGGTCTGTGGAATTAATTGTATCCAGAAATTCAAGGTTTGATAATTTGTTAAAATTGAAATGATGCAATACTTGATGTTTTACCGTATTTACTTGAAAATTACGTGCACCCTTATGGGTCTTTTTTTGGCTCTAAAACTAAATTTGGGCATAATACTACTTGTTCACGTGTCCCATAGCTTAGGGCCAGCAGCATCCTTGGCTAATCCTGTTTCTGTAAAAACGTCTAACAGTCCACCAATGGGCTGTTGACGCTTTGACTGTAAGAACCACTATAGACTACACTGTATTTATTTTAGTGCCGATAGTTTTTAATTGAAGGGAAATTGGCAAGCCCATCAAACTTTCTTAAATGTTTGATTTTGAATTGGTTAAAGTGTGCACTTACCTAGAACTTTTGGGGTATATAATTTTGGGGTGATCTTTAAATCCGATGGCACATTATTTTTGAGTAAGTACGGTAATCAATATTTTGTTTGTATAGTCCACTTTATTTGAAGAAAAAAAGAACAAGAACACTTATAATTTCAATGCATTCATTTTTATTGTCTGCATTTTATTGATGAGCAAGGTCTTGTCAGTACTTTGAACCTATTATGGGCTGAACTGAAGATTTGATTAAATAAAAAAATTAGCTAAATGTTAAAAATTGTCTTTATCTTGTAATAGAGTGAGATATGTTAGAAACATAAATCCTAGTCAATTAGATGACTTGCTATTTTTAAATTTAGAATTATATTTTCTATCAACTAGTATCCAGGTTACCTTTTCATGTTTTTTTTTGGAGTGTTATCAATGAAAGTAATTAATTTGATTCTATGTTTACTTGAATTTATCTTTAGAAAAAAAATTAATGATTTTACATCGCTCTTTTGAATCAAGCATGAGTAAAAGGCAAAAGAGAAGAAGAATTCATTATTAATAATTGTTTAATATTTTCAGGATCATTTGAGGATAAAAGGAAGGAGAACTTTGAAAAGGGGCAGGCTGAGCTTGAGAGGCGAAGGAAAGCTCTCCTTGAGATTCAGAGGAAGGAACACGAGGAGAGGGAAAGGAAAGAAAGAGAGGAACAGGAGAAGAGAGAGAGGATAAGGTAAGCAGATTATTAATCCAGAAAATATACATAGTATGTATGTAACCTTAGATGGCAGACAAAATTAAAGTTACGTACATGCAGATATATTTTACCTTTTCTCTTTTCTCTTAATTTTTTTATTTAGTACATTTAATCAATTTATTATCATGATAAAATGGGGTTAAAATTCTATTCATCGCTAAAAAATGAATAACTGTGAAGGTTTTACGATGTAATTACGTACGAGGTAAACAGCCAGAAAAATTTGTTTTTGATGTTTTGAATGAAGATCTTTTGGATTTTGTGGATGAGTACCAGGCAGGCTTTATTTGAAGAAGAGTATATATTTTCCTATTATTATATGTATGATTTTTAGCAATTAATTCAGGAGATATTGAATGCAAACCATTGTATCTAACATCCAACAAATAACATCAACTAACTTAGGTAAACCCTTGGTCTTTTCCATTGAATATTTGCTTGTCATGTCTTTGAGTGCCACAGGAAAACCTTGGTGAACAGTCGTTTGGGAACCCTTACTTGAAATTTAATTCAGGATATTTTTACTGAAATCAAAAACGTAATATTGACATTAATCATAGTATTCAACTTTTTATTATTATTCTATATTATTATTTTATTTCTTTTACTCTTTTACGCACTAAAGGCAAGAGCAGGAGCGTAGAAGGCAAGCTGAGTTTGAGAAACAATTGCAAAGACAAAGAGAGCAGGAGGAGCTGAGAGAAGAAGAGAGGAAGCGTGCGCAAGAACAAAGAGAAGCTGCAAGGAGGTATGGTATTAGTCATTACCTGTCTAAGTTTTACTCAATTTTTCATGCGTGAAATCTGTAGAATCGTATATTTGAAGTATGTGTGTATCTGAAACAATAGTTGAATGCTGCGTAACATTGAAAAAGTTTCCTAAGGATTTCATTGAAGTTATGCTTTGTTCTGATTTTCTCTATCCTCTCTGAGATCTACTTAAATTTGCTTACAGAGAAATGGAGAGGCAGAGACAGCTAGAATGGGAGAAGCAGCGTTCACAGGAGCTTCAGTCTCAGAGACAGAAAGAGCAAGAGAAAGTGCTGCAGTTGAAAGCTAAGAATCAGAACCTAACAATTGAGCTCTCTCAGCTGGTAAGTCTCTTAAATGACATGACGTGATTTGCATTTATAGTTTTCATGCTCTACTTGAACTGAGATTTCCTGTTTTTTATTATAGAATGAAAAAGTGAAGGATCTCACTAGCCGCATAACAGAAACACGTTCTGGAGTTACGGGAGTGAAAAGCACAATCGATGGTATGAGAGCTACAAGAGATTCGAAGCTTCAGGAGGCCTCTATGTTGAAAGTAAGATTTGGAAATAATTGAAAATTCAGGAAAGCCAATGAATTGATAATTTTATCAGTTTTTATATGTCTGCAAAACTAAGTGTTGTAGTTGAAGCATACTAACTATTCAAATTGCATAAGGATAATTTTCCGTGGAGGATAGAGTTTTAATAATTTCATAGAATCAATGGAATGGAGTTCAGTAGATCTAAAAAAACTGAAAAATTTTGTTTAAGTAGTTACTTCATCTGTAAGTATTCGTTTTAATTATAATGGCTCCCATTCATGATATTCAGGCTTGGATGATCTTAATCAGTGTTAATATTATTGCAAAATGATAATGTATTACCAACTTGATATTCACATAAGGAAAGGGTTGAGGTGACTTTGCACATAAGGGCCTGCACCCAGGAAAATTCCCCCAAAACGGCTTGTTAAAAGGTTCTGGCCAAGTTGCCTAGATGGTTAAGGCAGCCTCCCGGATAGAGGAGGATCCCGGGTTTGATTCCCGGTCATGTCAGACTTTTTTCAAGTCCATTTTTCCTTGGGAATTTTCCTGGCTGCACGCCCTTATGTGCAAAGTCACCTCAACCCTTTCCTTATTTGTATGTCCTTAGGGGGTTTCTCCTCACACCTCTTTGTGTTGCCTCAATGAGGCCATGGCCATAGACGATGCCGCTCAGTCAGACGAAACTACACTTGCCCTTGTGCACAAAGTCCCCAAAACGGCTTGTTAAAATGTTCTGGTCGGGTAGCCTAGATGGTTAAGGCAGCCTCCCGGATAGAGGAAGATCCTGGGTTTGATTCCTGGCCCTGTCAGACTTTTTTCAAGTCCTTTTTTCCTAGGCAACTTGATATTATTAAAGATATATATATATTAAAGTGGTAATATTAAGATAAGCTGTAGAGAAAAAACTTGACTTGATAGAAGAAAACTATCAACCGTTTTGAAATCAGCATGCCTATTGAATTTCAAAACAGCTGAAAAATTGGAGTCAACGTACATTTTGTTAAAAATTGTTCCCTAGTGTTATCAGATTAGGGCTGCTAATATGTAGCCTAATGGTGAAGTTCATGTTTCCAGCATTACAATTCTGTACCATTTTACTGTCTGTTTACGTACATGTACCACTTAACTGCCTAGGCTACTACTTTAACGTATTCTATTATTTATTTTTAGGCAAAGTTAAAGGAACAGAATCAGCGTCTTGTTGCTTTAGCCGCTGAAAAAGTAAGGTTAGAAGCTAAGAATAAAGCAAATATGCAAGCTCCTGGATCAGGTACTGATGTCATACAGACCTTCACTACAGATAAACAGATAACTTTGAAGCAGCTTCGAGATAGGCTAGATAACATGCAGCAAGAGGTGAGCAGGGGTCTCATTAATTTCTGTTTAGAATTCCTTCCAATCATTTTTTATGATTTATTAATCAATACATATTTTCTTCATGATGTCTTTCTTTCTTTTCTAGATCGATGGTAAGATGCAAGATATTGAGAACAATAATAGTCAGCTTAACGATTTGAAAGATCAGCTGTCCAACTTAGTTCAAGAATGTGAAAACATCTATACTGTATACGAAGAAAAACGAAATAAGGTTAGTATTGTGTAAGAAGCGAAGGAAATTCTTATTTCCAAGTAATTTTATAAATATCTAATGAAGTGTATTCTCTCTCTTACCCTTCCGATCCATCATATTATTTTTACTATTAATTATATTAAATGTATATAGTTAGTTAGTTATAGTTAGTATACAATTAGTTTTAGAAGCATACTTCTTAAACTTATTTAATACTCATTGTATAGAGCGTTGCTGGTATATTGTAATATCAACAGTATTGTATTGCATATTTAATAATACCACCTTTTATCATCTTAAAAATTGACTTTGAATCATTACATGAGTGCAATTTGTTGATAGGTGGTTGATATGAAAGGTGGACGTGCGGGTGATTTCAATTCAGCCTGGGGAGATAATGCCTGGAATGCTGGTGATGCAACAACGGATTCTTGGGGAGCTCCAGCTGACGCATGGCCAGCAGCCACAGAGGTTGCACCTCAAGTGCAGGATTCTATCCCAGGATTCATTCGGCACCGTGCTCTTTATGAATTCGTGGCTCGCAATGCCGATGAGCTTTCATTCCAGCCTGGAGATATCATTATGGTATGAGAAATTTTATAATAATTTAATAATACAACACATAACGAAATAACTTTTTATACTCTGTTACTACATCGTAAACTGTTTCATAATTGGATCCAGGGATCAAATTTACTATGTTGCTATTTCCATGTTTTCTAGATGATAACATGCTATCTATTAAAAAGGTTCTAGATAAGGGATGAATTGCTGTGCAATTTGAAATTGGAATGCTATCAAATAAAACTAATTCTGGTGATATCTTGGGTGTAATGAAATCTAAAAGAATAACAGGTCTGAAAAAGGCCTGATGAGAGAGGGATTCAAAATCAGATTTATTAAGTAGTAATTTTGGTAGCTGCTCTAGATTGACATTGGGAATTGCTTTAATTTTTCCCTAGACTGTAATATTTTTAAAATCCTTGCTAAGTAAGCATGCATTAATATTTTCCATATATATATGGTTCATATATTATGGGTGATTTTTTTTTCATTTTGCAAAACTTTCCATTGCATGTTGTTTCACTCAAGGTGCCTGAAAGTCACAATGCTGAGCCAGGATGGTTAGCTGGTGAGCTAAGAGGACAAACAGGTTGGTTCCCTGAATCTTACGTAGAGAGGATAGATCCTGTGAGCGAAGTGAATTTGGATGCAACAGCAACGGTTGGAGTGGAATCATTGCAAGTGAAGAGAACTTTAGAGTGAGTCATCATCACTCGAGTATCAACATTGTTTGTGTGCACTGTTAAACTGTTTAAAATGCCCCCCACTCAATTAGCATAATAGTATATCAATAGAGTAAATATATTCAGTTAATGGCCAATTTGGGTTGCAACCAATGTCATGGAATTAATGAAGTTCTTGAACCAAGGGTTAGAGTAAGGGTCAGCATAGTCAAGGATATCTTAGCTATGAAATCTACATTGCCATTTTATCGTATTTATTATTTTTTGCAGAGGTATTCAGGAGGTTCCTGAAAATGTTAGTGACAGTGGATCTCTTTTGGAGACTACCGAAGTGGTACCTGCAGCTGCTCCAGATATAGGAAGTCCAATTGCTGGTCAGGTATGCTATGAGGATTATTTCATATTGAATGCAACTTGAGGAAAGCATTAATTCAATAACCCAACGTCATAACCTCAAATCATTAATAAATAATGTTCAACTAGAATCAACAGCTTGGGCCATGACTTCATGGCATGGATCCATCAAGAACAAAAGTGAACACCAATTTTTAAAATACCACAGAAATTTTCTTTAGAATACGACCATGGTTTCAACTCATGGATTCATCTTCCGGTAACCTGAGGATGATTCCATGAGTTGAAACCATGGTCGTATTCTAAAGAAAATTTCTGTGGTGTTGTAAAAGTTGGTGTTCACTTTTGTTCCTTATGTTCAACTACTAATTTTATCAAATTTAAATCTTTATGATTCTGTATCTGTATTTTTGTGGTGAATTCCATAGCTGTCTAATAACTTTGCTAGTTTACTTGTAAGTCAATAAAATGTATGTCTGTGTCCACAAAATGTAACTTGCTTTTCAAGCTCTAACATGCTTTTCTGAAACAATCTTCTTCTTTCACTTTCCTTGTTCTGACACTTCCAATGGATATTAGGTTGAGTATCTGGGCAATATAATAAATGCTCTGAATCTTCAACTTTGATTTTAGGGAGAAATAGTGGATTTCAAGGCTGAAGCCATTTGCAATTGGAAGGGTACCAAAACAAGCCACCTATCTCTCAGCCAAGGAGATATTGTTAATGTTAAAGAGAAGCAGGTATTTTCTGTAGTTTATAAACTTTTCCCTTATTCAAATTTTCTATTTATCCATTCCGAATAGTTTATAGCTGTGATCACAAATTTGATTAGTCCAAATGGATAAGCCAATTGAGCTTAGATAAACACTATGCCTTTTTCTCATTGCGAAAGGGAACCATTAATCTTCCTTTGATTTTGCATGTCAACTAGTATTTGAGTGTTTTAATATTTAACCTTGAATTTTGTACTATTTTTGACATGAAAACTATGGTAATAATTTACATTATACATGTTAACATAAATGTCAGGGTATAATGTTTTGTTAATTTTATTGTATTTTAAAGACCTTTGTATTACTATTTAGATAAATCTCAGTTATTGTCACAATCGGAGACATATTTCGGAATAAGCCCACAATAATTTCTCTATTTCAATGTACATATTGAATGTAGTGTCATGTCTGTAATGCTTCATACTATTATATGTTAATTTTCCTTTCTTTTATTGGACTGTATATTTGCTTGTTAAACTGATTTTCACTGATATCTTTTTATCAGAGTTACACTAGACATTTGATGATATTTCTGCATAAATTACAGGAAAGGATGACATTTGGGGAAGCAAACGGTATATCCGGATGGTTTCCGTCATCAGCTATCAAAGTGTTGTCTCCTGCTGCAGAACCCATCATCGCTGCTGATCAAGCTGCTGAAGGTTTGTAGATTTCATGAACAAACTGGTGTCATAATTACTTGCTCAAGTATAAGCTGATAATACTTCTATATAATCCTAAGAAAGCGGCAACACTCTTTTCTCCTAAACATTTAAAAGGTTTGAAAAAGGATTTTCAGAACTGGGATTGATGGAACAGTAATGTAAGGATTGTGTGAAATTAGATACATTTCTCAATCAAATTTACATCTTCATTTTCATACTTAGAAACCCCAGTTATTTTTTTGAACAACATTTTAAATTCCTTTTGTCATAATAGTGAAGTCCTGACTGCTTGTTCAAGGATTGGTCCATTCCATGTCAGAGGAAAGTCGTAATACGAAGTAAACAATATTCTACTTATGCTTCAATTAAGCAAAGACTTCAAGCAAGTCTTGCAGTTTTTTGGTGATAAATTTAAATGAGTTTTCACACTCTTAAATTTAGCCAAAGCCATGGAAGATGTTAACGAATTGACTTTCCTTTCACATGAAATTTTCTTAGAGTCATTTCATTGTATCATAACCATTCATATAATGGAATGCAGCATGTTGGATAGAGTTCTCCATCCAATAATTTTTGTGTAATAGTTACATAGTACAAAAATTGGTACTAAATCTTAATTGCATGCTTTCACCTTTTGAGATTGACGATTAAATCCATTTTTAATTGTTTACCATTCCATAATCCATGAGAGTTTTTTCTAAGAAGAAGTCCTGCATGATTATTATGAATATAAAATCTGACATTGTGTAAAATGAAGAATAAACTTCAGAGAAATACAATTTTCTCCTCCACATGCCTTTCTGTGGTTTGTATTGGGCGCATATGTATGATGTAAAGAACCACTCCAAGTCGAAGCAGATATAGAAAAAGTGGCTACCAAAGGAAGTGTTGGAGCTTGCCCGAAGCCATCTGAAAGTAGGAAACAAACAGGCAAGCCCCAAGAGTATGGGGATGATGGAGAGCCATTGACACCAATGGCTTGTTAAGAGGCCCTTAACACTCACTGATGGCCTCTTAATTTGTCATTCAGAGTCAACATGTTGCAGAGCATTTCATTATTTATCTTATAGCATACGACCTGTTGCATGACTATCTCTTCTTATCTGTTAATGCTGTTAATTGGCATGGCTGAAATATATGTTGCTGCATTTCTGTAAAAGTCAATCTTTTCATGTTGTTACGTTGTTTCACTTCTTTATAATCTTGCCTGAGAAGTCTTAATGCAGTGTATTTTTACTGAAAATTTTCATACATGAATTTCTCAAGATTTATGAAACTAATATCGCTAAGCAATTCTTTATCAAAATAAGACTTTTATTCCTAGACTGACATGTCCATTTTCTTACCTTTGACATGTTTGGTCTTTAGAAACAATGAATTTTTGTTTTGCATACATTTGACTTGCTAAAAAATTATTATATTGATAGGAATTATCATGGTAAAGGTGAAAAGTATCCTCCTATTTCTTATTAAAAGTTAGATTAACTTAAAGCAGTAAGATTTTTTGTGCCAAAAATATTTGTCTAGAGTTTATATAGCTGTGATAAGTCATATTTATATAATTTTATATCATGTTTCACTTTAGATAGAAAATTGAGATTGGTTTACATATGCAGCATAAGAGCATTGCCAAGGTCTCAACTGAATCCCAATTAAAAATTATCATAGTTGAATATTACATGAAAAGTCTTTTAAACATTTGTCTATTTTTAAGAACAACTCAAAGTTCCAGTAGGAATAACAACTATTAATAATGAGTCAAAAATGCTGTTTGCCCCTTATCGTGTTACTAGAAATTCAGTTACTCCTATAATGTCTATTAATCCCCAGGAATTCTCTTGCATCTATTCTTATCCTATTTCTGAAGTTTTGAAGGTGTTATCTAAAAGAAGTAATTCTCAATCATAGGAAATTTTATTTATTTATTCATATTAAATTCATATACATTCAATATTGACTAATTACAATGAATCGTATCAACAACAACATGGACAAAACGGCATAACAATAGACAGACAAAAACGACTATTCCATAACTGGAAGAATCCGGTTAGCCAGATTTGAACGTGGGACCTTGGCTGTGATGCAAGCATGTTAACCACTCCGCCATTGCCACCAAGAATAAATTTGGCTCTTTTTCATTCCATTTTATATATTCCTATTATTATGTATGAGGATATATACACTGCATTTTGACTTCACTAAGGCTCCCTATTCAAACTAATTCCTGCAATTTGTGTCACAAATATCTGCAATTAAGCATTCATTGTCGCATATTTTTTTAACATTATTTGGCAATGGCAATGGAAATTCATTCATCATCTGAATAGGTGAAGCTTCATCTCGTTAGTTTTGCAATCTTTTACTAATCATAGCTCTCAGTTTATTTTTAGTGATGCATTTCTACATTTCATTGGCCACACTCCCACCTCACAAAATATGGTCAGCAAAATGTTAAAAATGAATCACAAACATAGACTAATTAAGTACATAGACAATATGTATCACTACTTTTATCATGGATCATCATAGTCTTTTTGTTATATCTGTCAGTATTTATTGAGCGATATTTTAAGTTGAAGAATTTCAATAAAATTATGAATTTATAACTTTTCAAATACCTGTATACTGAGGTAAATTTTGTATTCTTAGATCTTTGTAGAGATGCAAGCTCTTTACTTGCAGATACTGGAAAAGAAGATAAGACAACGGATTCTATGGTTACTGATACAAGAGGAGTAATATGTTTGATCCATGGGTTTCTTTAATTTTCTTTTTATCAGTGCCTTTTCTCTTTAAAGTTGCAAAAAAATATAGTAGTAAGATTGTATTTGCATTAAAGACTGGTGCTAAATATTTAAAGTTGTTATTGATGTTTCTTAATTCTCTATGAAAAGATGTGATAAGTAAATAATACTTGCATTTAAGGAAATCGGTCCTAAGTGATTACTTGGAAAACTTTTAAAATTTTCTTGGATTCATTAATGGACTATCATAAAGTTCACCAGTAAAATATCTATTGAAACATTGTTTAATTTTACTAATTGAGTGGCAGTTTTCATTCTATATGTATTTTTAAAACATAATGTTTCTCATGTTTCAGAATTCTATGTGGCTCTCTACCCATATCAGTCTGTTGAACCTGGAGATCTTAGTTTCCTGCAACAGGAAGTTATAAGAGTTATTAAAAAGGAAGGAGAATGGTGGACTGGTGTCATTGGAGACAGAACTGGAATATTTCCATCCAATTATGTACAAAGAATTCAAACCGAGGTGAATATTCATTCTCATCTTGGGTATTTCTCATTCAGATACATCAAATTTGACTAACTTTAGAATAATTTGGTGAAGGACTCGCTTCTATGCCTGCAATTTGCTTTGGGAAAATATACATATTGTAATATAGTATCTGATTTGTGTATGATTTGGAAAGCCTGCTGCTACTAACAATCACACTTCTCATTTGCTTGTTATCTATTCCAGCATCCCATTCTCAAAAACACTAACACACAAATTCAAGCGCCACCCAAGGAAGAAGAAATTAAAGAACCATTGCCTGCAATTACACCTGAACCTGAGGTGAGGATGTATATACTTGCTTTTCACTTTCAATCTACAAATATTCTTTATCAGTTAATAACCTAACATTCTCACGTTTCTCTCAATTAACGCTTCTTCAAAGCCGGCTAAGACTGCTGGGACTCCAGATTCAACTACTACTAAGGTTATTCAGGTACTGGATTAGCAGGGTGTTGCATGTGTAGTGTTCTTCTAGCAACTTTTTAGGAGCCAATTTTTGTCTTGTTCCCTCTTTCTCTCTTGGCCAAGATCTTCTGCATGAATGGCAAAACAGTTTCTTGAGACAAAGCGATGTCATCTTTTTCTTTGAATTTATAGTGTTTATTTTACAGGGCAAAGGGAAGAAACCTGAAGTGGCTACTGTGATAGCACCTTACCAAGCCACGAGTGAAGAGCAGTTGAGTCTCCAAAGGGGTCAGCTTATAATGATAAGGAAGAAGACTCCCACGGGCTGGTGGGAGGGAGAGCTTCAAGTAAGTCTGCTCTAGGTTTATGATTTGTTAAAGTTATGATACTGGAAAACTAATCATTCTGAAATGTGTGAATCCCAAATATGTAATTTGAAATGACTGAAATTGTAAGAATGTAGAAGAAAGTTCACAGACGAAGGCTTCATTTTGTGAACTAAATCACAAAAAAGAAAAGGAGAAGGTTTAGCAATTTTTCCACAATATTTATTTAAATGAATGCCTTAATAAATAGTATAGTGGAAAAATACTATTCTAATACTAAATGCTACACCATAAAAAATACTATTTCTACGCTGATACAGTAGTAGCTTGATGGTAATCCGTTCCAAGATTGTTGTCTTTGACCAAAACCGTCGGTATCCAAGGCGTGATTTCCTACAACTATAATAATCGTAATTGATTATTTCTTTCTGGAGCCTCCCCACAAATATAGTTTACGTCAAATATTTTCCTAAAAGCGATTGGCTGTCTCTACCACTAGGTATTTCCTCATCACATTCATGTTTCATTGAAGTAGGCCATCAATGGATAAGGCTTTGTAAACCAAAGCCTGCATCATTATCCAAGACATATTTTGCTGACAACCCGTTGATATTAACCAAGTAGATTGTTAAGTAGAGCCATCATTAATCAAGGTATCACTGTGCAATAAACTCCTGTATATCGAAATGATCGTAAAGGCGGCTGGTTCAGATAACGAAAATTTTGGATAAACCGAAGTCCCACGTGAAACACCCCGAATTGCATCAATACTACGAAATGTGATCTTAAAACATGGGCACGTAGACTGCTATTGATATGGTTGTGTATAAGCCTACATGTTTTTGACTGAAAAATTTGTGTTGACACGTTAAAAGGTGCCAAAGTATGATTGAAAACTCTTAGTTTTTAAATGCTGAATGACAAAGCTTGTTTATTTTGCATTCTTACAGAAAAACATTCGCCTTATTTGCCAGCGGAAAAAATGCACATATATGGAGAGGTGTCACTAGCAAATAAGTAATGGGTCGCGATGGTATTTGGTGGGTGGTGGTGGGGTAGGTGCATTCGGAAACGTTCGTTCAGATAAAGCGGATTTCAGATAAACGCGATTCGGATAAACGGGAGTTTACTGTACTATTATTTTATTGTAAGAACATCTTTAATTCCTATCCTGTTTTAAATACCTGGGTTGTCTGACATTGAAAATAATCAGGATAAAATAATTATGCAAGGAAATAAAGGGATCACTGTTTTTTGGAAGAAGCTGAACTATTGTCGTTAATATTTTATTAGCATGAAGATGAGTTGTGTTTCTGATGATTGCAATGAAAAATTTTTATAAATAAAATTAATTTTAGAAGCCATTATTCGATGAAACTACATTACAATGGAAATAACTAAGCAATAACTATATTTTGTGAAAATTTTGCTTTGTTATTTCCACCACGAAACATATTTAACAAAATGCTTTGGTAGATGTTGCTGTGCATATCAGAAAAATTTTTTGTGACAAAATATTTTTATAGATATTACTTCAAAATTCTTTATGAAGAATATCTTCTAACTAGTCATATTTTCCTTGCTTCAGACGACCTAACCTTTATATTTGACGAGGTATATGCATTCATTCAAGGCCAAAGGAAAGAAGCGCCAAATTGGTTGGTTCCCAGCGTCATACGTGAAAGTTTTGAGTGGAGGGAGAATTGGAGGAAGGGAGGGTGGGGTGAGTCCTAGTCCAGTTGCAGTAACCCCAGAACCAAAGAAGGAGCCGCCCCAGCAGCAAGAAGAAGAAGAAGAAGAACCACCGCCAGAACCAGCACCTGCAGAGGTGGCCCCCGAAAGAGTAGAATCACCACCTCAGCCTGCCCCAGAAGCTGAGATAAGGGAGGAAGTTGGTAAATATCTACAAGGTTTACTATGCAGTGTGTAAATATTTGTATTAGGGTGGTCCTTATTCATTGGGTAAAAATTACCATATTTTATTAGAAATAATGAGTCATCAAATGTAATGCACCCCGCAAAATCAAGTGTCGGAAATAGAAAAATTATTTACCCATGAATCTAATGCACAACGTCAGACATGCTATACCATTTGCAGTACCATATACCAGTTTAGTATACACATATATGTTGCTATATATGTATATATTTATACACCTAAACACTGTATACAAAATACCAATAGTTGTCTACACCAAAAGTCCTACGTAAGTGTGCACAAAATCGGTTATTTAAAAAGTTTGATTGGCTAGCCCAGTGGTTCCCAACCGGTGGGTCGCGGAAGGGTTACAGGTGTGTTGCAACTCGATCCTAGTACTATCAGAAACCATCGAATAAACCATCAGAAAAGATAAGAAAAATCGAATTGTGTTTTGATTGTCTTCTTGGTTCTTAATTTTTAGCATCTGGGGTTTGCAATATTTGATGGTAAATTATATATACATAAGGAAGGGATAGGATACAAATTAGGTATTTTTACTCCACCATGGACCGTGGAGGGATTCCAATAAAAAAGGTGGGTTGCCAGCTGAAAAAGGTTGGGAACCACTGAGCTAGCCAATTCCCTTTGAGGCATAGTTCGGCTTACAGTTTTGTCTAGTTTGTTGCTATTACCAGTGATGACAAAAAAGGTCAAACATGTTAAAATTTATTAACTTTTAAGTGCATTGTGGTGCTTAATGCTCATGGTGGCACATCTTTAAATTATTCGATTCTATTAATAATTTATTTGCTAACCATGGAACCATTTGAGGGGGAATCCTGAAGGAATTACAAACTTTCAAAAATTAGGACCAACCTAATTTACCATATTTACTCGTGAATAATGTGCCATTGAATGTAATGCACGCCACAAAATTCTAGCGTCAGAAATTGAAAAATCATTTGTTCGCAAATCTATAGCTCGCCTTAAGACACCCGACCACGCCATTTGTGTTTACCATACATATATGCGCTGCTATACAATATATTTATATGCATAGACACTGTAAATGAAATGCTGGTAGTTTTCTACGCAATCCTTAAGTCCTATGTATGTGCGTACATTAGTCAATTCAAAATCAGTCGTTTAAAACCTTCGATGGGCTAGCCAATTCCCTTTCAATAAAAAAACTATTGTCCAACAGTTAAATCTATAGTCTTCATTTCGCTCTTACTGTGAAAACATAGCGCATTGGTGTAATGCTTGAAGAGTCACATAGTTCCAGGGTGAGCTGAGGATTCGGCCAACCCTGCGCTATGTGACATGTGCACGAGTAATATTTTGTCAGAATCTAGTGCGCCATCGATTCTAATGGGCACTCCAATTCTTGTGCCGAAAAAGGATTCAAAAGGGTGCTCATTATTTTTAAGTGAATACAGTATATAGCTCTATTTACTACTTAACTTGTTATTCATACATTCATATCTATGCATGATTCAGATGTGTGCAACCAAGCTTCCATGAACGTTATTCACTAACTTACATTGTGTGGGAAAATTGATTTTTCTAAATACATGCATTATTTTCACTTTCTCCACATACGTAGTATAGAGAAAGTATTGTTTTCATGAAAATATCGACTTCGAGATTTCAACGGAAATCCATGTTTTTGGGTCCCTAGAACACGTTTAGACCATTTTCGGAATGATGTATGTGTGTGTGTGATTGTGGGCGCTCTAACGTGAAAACTGTCAGTCGTATCAATACCAACCTTCATATACAGCACTGTGGTGGGTGCTGTCAGAGTTGATTAGTTTTTGGAGTAAATCGGTTAACCGGAAGTCGAGCTATTTGCTTCAACGCAAATTTCCGTTTTTTCAAACTATCACCATAAATATGATATTTAGGTATATTCAATTTCTTATCAAAGTTTTAGAAAATGTAATTTACTATAACTTTTGTATTAAACTTATTTTTGTATCACTGATCGTTTAGGAGTTATTCGTGAAATACTGATAAACCGGAAGTAGCTGACTATGTACTTTGCGGATGCTCTAACATAAAAACTATTTGTTGTATCAACACCAAATTTCATATATAGTACTTTAGTTGGTGTCATTAGAGTTGAGTAGTTTTTGGAGTAAATCGGTTAACCAGAAGTCGAGCTTTACTTTTCGAAGCTCCTTTCCCTTTTCTGCAAAATATCTCCATTAATCAGATATATAGGTATATACTATTATTTACATAAGTTTTAGAAAATAATATTTACTATAACTTTTGTATGAAACATATTTTTGTATAACTGATTATTTAGGAGTTATTCATGAAATACTAATAAACCGGAAGTTGCTGATTATGTACTTTGTGGGCGCTTTGGGCGGAAGGCTAATTTTATCGTTTTTCATTGAAAATGTCCCGAAAAACATTGTTTATAATGTTTGTGACGTAAAAGATAATATGATATAAATTAATCTCTTAACTTCCAAGTTTAGATTGAATATA
Source organism: Sympetrum striolatum (assembly GCA_947579665.1). Classification (NCBI taxonomy): domain Eukaryota; kingdom Metazoa; phylum Arthropoda; class Insecta; order Odonata; family Libellulidae; genus Sympetrum; species Sympetrum striolatum. Next base: position 89,568,811 of record OX388346.1, read on the forward strand.
AAGTTCGAAAATACTGTCGTAGATCAATATTTACATCTTATATATGGAGAAAGTCATGTGCTGGCCACATCAGATTTTTCAAAAATATTAATATATTATAATGATTATTTTGCCAATATTTTATCTTATTTTATCAGATCTTTCAATGTCTACCTCTACTTAAATATATTTATGATTTAAGATACAAGTCCCTTAACAGTTTTGTCTTGTCTTGGAGTAGGATATGCAAATTGACTACAGTATTTTGGAGCTGCCAGTGCTAGAAATATGAAGGCTTTTCCGTAAAAATGATAGAAGAATATACATGTCTAATCTTATGCTTTTCTTACTAATCAGACCTGAATGCGAGTGCCTGTGAACTTTTTATAGCCAATTTTAAAATTTGTGCCAAGTTTTGCATTAAATAATTGAAGGTAGGGTGCAAAAGCAAAAAGTGAGTGGTTCAAACTGTCTACAAGTACATATAATATTAATAATAATATTTATTGGTTCATAGTGATTTGTGGAAAACAAATATAGGAAAAGTCATTACACATTTAAATACATTCAATTTATAAAATCATTTACCCAGTAAAAGCATACATTTAATGAAAACTCAAAGAAAAGATAAGCTTGTAGGATGGAGGATGTATCACTAAAGAGAATACTTTATGATTGAACTAACGTTGGTCTTCAGCTGTTTTCACCTCTTGATCAACCTTTGGTTTAATTCACATGCTTCTTCATGATAAGTAAAATTTTATTACCATTTTTGTTGTTTCTTTTAAAAGATTCCCCTAATATCCTATTGTAAGTTGGTTGCTTTACAAAGCACTTGGTTAACAGAAGTGAGAAGGACTTGGCATAGTCAGGTTTTTAAATTCACCAATCTGATGAGCGATGGATTGCATCGATGTTTGTCTGAATTACTTTGATAGATTATTGATTCTAGATGAATTTAAGAGCAGTCTGTGGTTTCGTCTGATGTTTGACAAGATGGCTACTATTACAACTTATACAACTTGTTCCATATCCATAACTCTCTAAACTCTGTTGAAACATAAATAGTGCATGCATGTTTGTGTTTGTCTATTGTTGCATTATAAATACATTATATTCCCCATTGTAAGTTGCCATTTACTGGCTTTTTATGGGGTTATGGAAATTAACATTTGAATGACCCGCTACTTTCATCAGAACCTTTGGGTATAAATTACAATGGAAGCGATGGACATCGGTGGAAAGCATTGTAGAACTTCCTATGAATAAAAATAGTTAGATGGATCCATTGGTGAATTTACAAATAGTTAGATGGATCCATTGATGAGTTTAAAAATGGATTGATGGATGTGTGATTCCATTGATAAATCCATCGATGAATATAAAAAATGTGCCCCATGGTAGTTAAGTTTATTGGAATACCTGGAAAGCGGGAGACATGTATTCAAGCCCCAGTCATATCCCTGGTTTTTACTCATTATTTAATTATTATGAATCTTACTGTCTCACTTAGGTTTAATTTAACAATTTTATTTTCAGAAAAAGTAATAGCTCTCTACCCATACACTGCCCAAAACGACGATGAGCTTACATTTGAGAGAGACGAGGTGATTACTGTGATTGCCCGTGAGGAATCCTCTTGGTGGAGAGGAGAAGTGGATGGCCGCTCTGGATTGTTCCCCAGCAACTACGTTGAGCCTCTTTCTGCACGATCTTCTCATTGTAAGTGCTCATTTCCCTTACGTCAATAATTTCCTCAATTCATTTGCTTGCCACTGCTCTGCTTCTTGTATCCCTCACTATACCAGCAATCAAGGATCCAAATGGCATTTCATGCGTAATTTACGAAATTGTTTTGAGATTACATCAGTCAAGAAAGTTAGCTCTTATGATCGGGTAACATTGGTTGTCAATTGTTGGTGACTCTGAAGCTGAATGATGCATCAATAACGATTGTCAATTATATATAAGAAGTACGAAGTCATTACTTTCGAAGACCTAGGAAGACAGGAGTCTAATATTTTAATAACACAATTATGTCTCATAAATTCAAGTTGTTAAAAGTTACTTATTTAATAATAATGCTAGTAAAAAGATAATGTATTGAAGAAAGAAGTATGAAAATAAATTCCTTCTGTTGTATCTAGGAAGTATCACCTTAAATATAAGATAATATCTATAAATTGACTTATTTCCATACCCATCTTCCATGCTCTCCCCCTCAAAGTAAAAGTCTTATCAGCCTTAAAATTAGAAACTTTTGTATCAATAAATCTTCTATAATTTATCTTTATAACTTATAAAGCATGTCTTTATATGAACATGTCTATTGCCTAGCATAGTTTGAATGCCTTAATTCATGATGAGAATATATTCATACATAATCTTCTCTCTCTATCTTTAGAATTTTTCAGCCCCATCTTAATCCATTAAACATACTCGAGATGAAACCTAATTGTAAGAATATTACACATCTTCCCTTTCTGCATTTTACTACCCTTTACTATTTTATTGCGAGCATCTTTGCTAATGATTAAAACAAATGTAGGTATTTTATTCTTACATTCTGAGAAAATTGGCTTTAATTCCAAATTATGAAAAGAGCGAAAGTACAGGTTTCTTAAATCTGTAATTTTGACATCTGTCTCCGTGCTCTGTCTTATCTAGTATCTTTGTATTTTTTAACTTTTTATGATAAAGAATACACTGTTATTATCCTACTTACTATTTAAATCCTCATATTTGACATAGTGTAATGTTTTTGAGTTCTCTAAAGTTCAGAATGAAATGCACATCCGTTAGGAAAAGTTGGTTTTCACAAATCGGCACATAATTGTTTAGTTTTCTGCTCATGATAATTTCTGAGCTCTCTTAGTGATTAGATTGAACATTTTAGCACTTAATTCAAACTGTAGTTTTGATGTTTTGGATATTCTAGCACAAGATTTTTAGACCTTTTCTTCAAAGATTCATTATTCTATTTATTTACTTTATATATCTCCTGATTTCTTATTTTCTCTGCAAATGTCTTGTTTTAAACTTGTCATCTGGCATTAATGCCATCTTTTGATATTTCAAACTAAACTTAAACATATTTAACTTCAATATGCAAATCCAGGTCAAGAATGTGATTCAGGATATTATCCTTGACAATAATTCCTTTCAGTTTTGATCTTAATGTAACCAAAATCATCATTTATCTCTTTCCTCCTTTACCTAAATGATTTCTTGAATGTCGCTTGAATAATAATTATCAAGTATGAGGATGAATATTGCTATCATACAAATGAATTTTGAATAAAAATATTGAAGCAATTCCTAATGGAGCCTGGTTTTGTCATCATTGATAAAATTGACTGGAAATACCGTTTTCTGTGTATCCATTTTTAGTGGATGACACATCATGATGGGCTAGGAAAAGCTATGCTTAACTTTCAGGCAGTCTGTATCATGTAAATTCCTTCTATCAAACGAGACATTTATTGGTATTGTATTTTAATAGGAACACTAAACATGGTTTAAAGTAATGATATTCTCATTTCTTTGCCTTTGTAATTAATGAAAATTTTATTGATATTTATTTTTCTAGTCACATGATTTTTGAAACTGTTGGCTCAGCATTAGGATTTAGTTAGTACAGATCCCCATCCCTCAACAAAATGCTCAAGATCCTTGTGAAATTTGAATGATGTTGCAAAATACAGGAAAATTAAACATTTATTTTGTTGAATCTGAATGCGTACCTGGATTACCAAGTCCTCTCACGCATTCAATTCTCATTGTAACCCTGTTGTGATTTTGGATAAAATTTTCACTGTTAGTTTGAAGTGAACTGTTTAGATAAAGAGCTCAGCTGTACTTGTATTTCTTTGTTGAAGAACATTGAAAGAAAATTGCATTTAAATATGCCATCAATTCTCTATGATAGTAATGATGATTGATTAATGTTAGTGTTTGGTAGTCTCTGTACAAATTATTATAAAGCAGATGGATAGTTAAGGCAATCTGCAAGTAGTATGATAAATTAGCTTTATATCCTGGTGATCTGAAGCATTTTTAATATGACTTCATAAATATGCTTAAAAATGCCTATACTTCCAGTCGTTATGTTACACCAAAGGATATCGATATTAAGTTGTGGCAATTTTGTGCTTTATAGTGTTATGTAGAAGTACTAAGCTTTTGAGGTTGCCTGCCTATACTTGCATAGGCAGAAATACAGTGGTTGTCCATTCCAAATATGAGGAAACCTTTTTTAAATGAAACAAATTGGTATCAGTTTAGTGTGAGCAACTTTCACTCTTCTAAAAAGAAAGTGTTCAAACATCTCTCTATTCAGATTTGATATAATTCATCACATGTCCTCAAATACGACTGATTTTGAATGCTTAATCGCTGATTGGCTTTTAAATGGTTATGGTCTTAGCAACCATAATGAGCCACTGAAGTTTTATGGTATGAATACTTTTATTGTTAGTTACAGTGCTATGTTTTTGTGATCATTAATATGATTGAGTAATTTCTCTCTCAGATACAAGTACACAACCATGTACTTTATTAATTATAGCTTTAACTCTATAATATTATATGGTTATGAAGAGTTTATTATAACAATCATTACAAGCATGTTTACATAACAAACATGTTTAAGAAACTGTGGGAAGGTTATTTTTTTGATGTTGGGTTTAGTTATTTTCATTTTAGAATAAATTTGCCTAAGTAGACTGTCCTCCAATGCTGGACAAGAATCACACCACCCCACTGATGTTGGGATCTCTTTTGTTAATTTTAGGATTGGTTCGTACATCGCTCATGCTGTCTACTACCAAACGAGACCCCATTTGATTAAGATGAATGCTGCTGCCCTCTCGTCATGCATCTGGGAAATACACTATTCTATCAAAATGCTCTTCGGTGGCGCATTATGTCATAGCTATTCAAATTGTTCATATTATAGAAGTGAAGAGGTTTTTTTCTAGCATTTGCCAATCATGACTGAATTGTAAATTTGGGAACAACAGTTATATCTCAGAATAAAAGGCTGCTTAGATGTTTAATTTTAGGCAATTTGTTGAAATTGACAGGTCAGATGAAATGTTTCATTGAATCAATGTATATAACTCATTTATTTTTGTTATTTCAAACCGTTACAGTAGGCTAAAATAATATGCAGCATACAAGAACCTTTCTTTTGAATCTAATAGTTAGTTTAATGTAGAATGTTTTTAGATAATGTAAAATAAGCAATGTAGGGAAATTTATCCAGATGAAAGATCTAGTAAATATTGTACATTTTAATGTAATCGTTTAAATTTTACAGTGTATGCTTTTTTATTTTAAACTTGGTACATGAATTTGGAATTATTTTTGTTTTAATCATGAAATCTTGTTTCATTGAATGGAAGTGTTTTTACAACTTAATCATATGCATCTTCCAAATTTTTGCATGAAAAACTTAAAAGCAGCATGGTAGTGGGGCCTGCATTGCCGTAATAGACAACATGAGCTTGTACTTTTATTTGTTTAGATCTAATTTTATGATTTTGTTATTTTTATTTACCATTTACCACATTACCATTGGCAAAGAAAACTTACTTTCTGCAAAAAGTTGATCTGTATCTTAATACTCGTAGTTGTTGTTTTGCCACTACCATGTTGACTTGTCCCAATAATTCGTAGTTTCATAGTCGAGTGTAATCAAAACCTTCGGCATAATTGCAGTTTTTATACATCTTTTTATTTGACCTGTTGTCCCAGAATTTGATAAGCCTGATAATTGCACAGTGCTGCACTGCAGAAGTATATATCCATGTACATTTATCAGCGTGTCGTGATCATTTTTCATCGTTTGTGGCTAATTTGTAAGACATGCAAACTTTTTATCATAAAAATCCGTTTCTCATCTTATATTTCTGCATGAAATTTGTTTTAATGGTGCTATTATTTTAATTTAAATATATCTGAAGAATTCTCTTGATGAAGTTGATGGAAGAATAGAATCTTTATTAGATTTGAAGATAGCAGGTGTCTTGAATGTCTCACAATCTTTTAATGTAGCGAAATATCTTCACCCTTATTAATTCTCAGCTTCTGTTGATGATGTTTCATTGTGTAGAGTTTTAATTAAAAGTTACATTATTGTTTTTGCTAGTTACTGTTATCATTTTGATTCTTGGAGTTATGTTTGAAAATATTGATGGTTAAGTTTAGTCTCAATAAATTTTTGGCAATAAGAATTAATAATATTCTTATACTGATAAATCAGATTTGATCAAATGTCAGTTATAATAAAATTTGAAATTCATATATCCTGTTCTCTAACAAAATTGTTATATCAATTAAGAAAAATCTATGAAAATTTATATATATATATAGAGTCCATCCTCTTGCTAAGCCATAATTTTAACATAAATTGGTGTATTATCCTTCTCTGTTATTTCAATGGTAATTTACTCTCTGGAATGAACTGATCTGTGGGAATTGTCCCTGTACTTTATGATATTGTTGGTCCAATGATACTCAACCTTTAAGAATGAGTACTTAGATTGAAATATTCTTAATTTATGCATATAAATGTGGCTGTTAAAGTTGTACCATTATTGGTTACCATTCCTGTATGGTTATTATGTATTTATAAAATAAAGATCTGATGAGTGAAAGCCTTAAATATATACTTATAGAAACAGGGGTTTTCGCTTCCAAAACTTGTATGTGTTGTTTAGATATTCATCCAGATGTTGAATATCCACCGAGTAATACCCGATTTGTTGCGCTTTGGATGATTTATGTAAAGAATTAACTTATCCCTAAAGAAGTATTGTACACACATGGAAAATGTTTGTTGATTTGCATAGTAATAGTATAATTGGAGTATGAAAGTTAGGATGTTTAAGAAATAAACTGTTGACTTAATTCATCATTATTATTATTTATAAAGTTCCATAGAATTAATTTCAGGTGTGATCAGCTTCTAGATAACACTATGTCTATAATAATTTGACCTGCATCTGACATAAATTGTCTCTTTTATTTCAAATCATCATAGCAGTTACTTCTACCATAAAGCTTCATATTGTCTTGGTAGTTGCTTTCAGTAGAAGAATATTATTATCATATATCAGTAACTTACAAATGAATTGGCCGTCAAGATGTTGTGGGAGAAGACTTTTTATTTTCCCAATGTTCTATGAGCAATCTCTAAGACATCAGATCATGTATTTTATAACATTAAATGATGTAATGCTTTCTCATCACAAAAATGAATCAAGTTTGATTAGAATATAGACAACAATATTAATGCTGAAATATTATACAGTATGCTTTAAAAATAATTGTATATACCTATATATATATAATATTTGTACATGTTTAAGAAATATAAAAATAAATGTTGGTGATTCTTCTTCTCAGTTATGTTTTTTGACAAATCTATGTTGGTTTTGTGTATAAATGGAAGAAAGATAGTGAATATGATTTCTTCCATGCATGACAGTGGAAACTGAAACAATCCGTGAATGATTAAAAAAGGAAATACTGTGACTGTATTTTTATGTCATTGAATCCATTATGTATTTCTTATCAAGTAGTTGTTATTTTAAAAGTAGCCAATCCTGTAATAATAAAATTTGAGCTTTGTTACCTTTTCTGGATTTTATGTGAAAGTCGCTACTTTTTTGCTAAGTTGTTATTTCATTCTTTATTGTAAGGAAATTTATTATATTGACGAAAATCTGCACTTAACCCTTCATGGCTGGTGCAGCCGAGAATCAACCCTTATCGCATTCATGTTATTGTGCTTAATTGCTGTTTTGATGTATAAATGTCAACTGTATACAGAAATAAGTTTGAAGTCTGGTATTATCTAATCACTACAAAAATGCATCAAAGATTCAGTAGGGGAAGAATTGGTAGCTGTGTGTGAGGGGCTAAGTTATGAGCAAATTGTCTTGTGCAAGGTTTCTATTGATAAAATAACTAGTTTTACCATTTACTTGGTACTTCATTTATTTTCATTGTTTTTTGCTGAGAAACTGTTGCCACTATCTGATTAAGTCCTCCTAAGCTCTCCTGAACTTGTCAGGAGTGCTTAATCAGAGGAAGGATAATTATGCTTGCAACTGGTATTTTATTATAATTTAAAATACATCTCAACAAGCTAAATGACATATTGCAACAAATGATTATAAGAGGATTAAAATCGCAATTTTTAGTGAACTTATATTCACTATACATTTAATCCTGGTTGTAGGCAAATTTCAGTTTCCTCCCTGCTTCTGGAAGACCAAAAAATTATGGAAATTTGATATAACATACTAATCCAAGTCTCATTACTTAACCAATTTGTTGCATAGAAAATTATTGAAGCCTCTTACTTATATTCCACTTTATTTGAAAGATAGGAAAAATTATGGATAGGATGTGTAAGTCACTGTTAATCTAAACTGATCATTTTGCATCTCTTTACGCTTTATAAAACATAAACAAAAGTTTTTGAGCAAAGGATTTGATGGCATGCATTCAATCATCAGATTATACTTCATCAATAATAAAAGTTAACTACATTCTTTAATATAGACTGGTTTGATCTTTCATTATTGGATGGCAAAAATTATTTTCTGCAAATAAATGAAATTTACATTGTAATATTTAGTAAGACTATTAGTATATAAATGAAACAAAGATTATAAATTAGCAAAAAACTCTAAATCTATTGTGACTTCTCATTTCTATCTTCATATTTAGCATAGAAGCAGCTTCTTTGCTCCAAAACTAATTAATTTCATATAGCTCAAATTAATATTTATGGCATTCCAAAAGAAAAATTCCTGTTATTATGCTTATTTTGTACATTGTAACTGCAGATTAACAAACCTTCTAAACTGAATTAACTGAACAGAATCTTCTTCAATTTATTCATTAATTAAAATTAAAATTTGAGATTTTTGTTGGCAATTATTTGTAAATTTAGTATATTATTTGTAAATTTAGTATTTTATTTTGTATATTTAGATTGGAAAATGATTCCTTTCCACAGAAAGTAGCTGCAAGTTTATTTTTAAACTTAAATACGAATTGTACAAAATTATGCTAAATTCATTTCAAACAAGTTGCTCATTTACACTTGTCAAGCAAGTTTTCATTTTTTCCTGATAGTGAAAAACATACAATTGAGCATAGTACTTTATAGCATAGTCTTATGTATTGAAGCCATCCTGTACAATTTCATATGCATAGTTATTGGTGACAAGTGATGACATATAGCAGCATGGGAAAAAGTCAAGAATTATGATTTAACTAAACATTTAATTTCTCTTACTTCTTTCTTTCTCTAGAGTGCATCTAGGGTTGGGTTTTAATATAGAAATAAATGGACATTAACCCTTTCGAGACTGTTGTCATCTCTAGAGGATGGAGATTTTCCTACTCTTAACAACTGAGGTTGTGCATACACGACAGATTTTCCTATGTAAACAAACTACTGTCATCCATAGACAATGCTGATATAAACATACCTTAATATTAACAGTAAGGTTTTGCTTAAAAGTTGCTCATTATAAGCAAAGTAGAATATTTTAATTTCCAAGGTAATATTGACAATAACTGCTACAAATACCTCATTTGCAAAACGACTGCAATAACATTTAGTTTGGCCCGACCATATGCTGTGAAAGGGAAGGCGAATTACTTTAGGACGGTTTTAACCAGATTGCGGTTGCAAGGGAAAGGGCACAGAGTCCTGTTAATAAGGACTCAGAAGGGTACATTTGTATCCCTGGCACGATCAGAACAGCGAACTTGTTTCCTGTCTAGGAGAAGTTCTCCATCTGAAAGCATTCATAGCCTGAGTGCAATTTAATGAGAACATCGCCGTCTCAAAAGGGTTAGGGAGTATTTTTATGTTTATGTATAAGAATACAATTCACCATTTATTAAGATTTTGGTGAAGGCATTGTTTTAGCTAATTCAAGATTACTAGCAATGGTTTCAATGCAGCACTACCTAATTTAAACCTTTTTTAACCAAAAATCATTGTTATTAAAATACAAAAAAATATTTTTGTATTACTTCAGCTGTTAACAGTGCTAAATGTAATTTTTGTTATGATTTTGTGCAACATCCACTTAGATGTGAAAAATTATTTTAAAGCCAAAGTAAGCCTTTAGAATGAATACTTTCTTGTTTTTTACTATCAGTTCTATTACCCTTTAATGCTAATTTTTTTCTGTATTAGTAAAAATGTTTTTCTAGCTTTTTTGAGACTTGAAGTTACCTTTCAGCCTATTTGATTTTTTCATATTAAGTAGTTTTAACTATATGAATATTATTTTGTTTCTTTTTCATTAAAGATATGGTTAAAATAATTATTTAGGATGAATTTTCATTTTAAATGATTGTACCCACAGTCCAGCAGCCAATTATAATGTCTCCAGCTGAAAAAAAGAGGCAAGGATATATTTATGAGCTGATCAACACAGAGCAAGCCTACATTGATGACATGTCAATTGTTCATGATGTAAGTCCTTTATTATGATATTAAAAATTGAAAATTTGTCTCCATTGTTGGCCTAATATTATTTTTATTCTTCAGGCTTTCGAAAAACCCCTTCTAGAAAGTGGGATTATTACCCCTGAAGAAGTTCAAAAAATTTTTGTTAACTGGCGGGAGATAATTGTCTGTAATTACATGTTTCTAAGGTAAGAAACCTTATATGACTGCATAACAAATCCATAGCCAATTTCTTCCTATTTTTAGTATTAAAGTTTGATTTATTACTTGTATCTTTAGGGCATTGAGGGTGCGTAGAGAAATGAGTGCTCATGGAATTATAAGAATGATTGGAGACATACTGTGTGAAAATGTGAGTATACCTTCATGGTGTCTAGAAAATATGTAGAACCTGGTTATTATTTATATCATAGCGTGGATTTTAATTTTACTTCTGAATTCTAGCTTCCCAGGATGACTGCGTATATTCGATTCTGCAGTTGTCAGCTGAATGCTGCTTCTTATCTGCAAAAACTGACTGAAGAATCTCTTGAGTTCAAGAATCTTACAAGACAGTGCCAGAGTGACCCAAGAACTAAAGGAATGCCTTTATCTTCTTTCCTCATTAAACCTATGCAGCGAATAACTAAATATCCACTTCTGATTCGTAAGGTAAACATACAGATAGATACTGTGCAACTTTTCCAATGGCCCATTCAGTTATTTGAGTATTCCTCTTGAATTTTTATTCACATACAGGGCATTCTTCAATGCATAAATCTCTTATTCTGTATGTTTTTCATTTACTTTTAAATACAACAAAACTATAGCTTGAAAATGTCTCTATTTACAAACAATTCATTTAGAAACGTTTTTGGTAAATGATCTCTTGGGTGTCTATTGTTTCCTTAAATTCCAAGGAGCATGCAAGGAAAGTCAAGAACATGAGACTATTGATTTCTCGATATTTCTCAACCGAGAGAAATTTCACCTAAAAAAAATGAAATGAAAGATTGCCACCTAGCACAATGTTTTATATTTTTTATTACCTTTAGTGCTATTTTAAAATACCTACTGAATAAAGTGCAGTAAAGATTGATAGTTAAGTTTTGTTGAGAAAGCAATTAAAGCTGATTATTGTAGTTTTGGTAACTTTTTAATCACCCTATCACATATTAGCATTATAAAAATTTAGATTGAGCTGGAAAAGTATTATTTGATTATATTGAACCATAAATCAGGAGATTAATTTGAATCATAATCTTGCTAGACTTTCAAATGAGTGGTCATATGTAGGTCATATGGTGTAGCTAGACTCAGTGCTATCTTGGGTAGTTCCTTAGTTAGCCACATCTCTAGAAACACTCCAAATTTACAGTTTGTGTATCAAAAATGCTCCATGGGGTGGACCATCTTGGGCAGTTTTAGGAAACTAAACATACAATGTAAAATTTTCAATCATTTTCTTTACAAACTATACTAAAGTTCTGTTCATAATTTCATTTCCAAAACTTTATTTAAATTATCTTAAAATGCCTTCCATACCCAAGGAAAAACGGACTTGAAAAAAGTCTGACAGGGCCAGGAAACGACTTTTTTCAAGTCCGCTTTTCCTTGGGAATTTTTCTGGGTGCACGCCCTTATGTGCAAAGTCACCTAAACCCTTTCCTTATATGCCTTCCATATTAAATTATTTTACCTTTCTGGGCACCTAATTTAGGAGTTGCTTTCCAAGGATTCTATGCTCCTTCATTCTAACTAAGTTTTACACACTGACTAGAATTAAAATGAATCTCTCCTTGCAGATCCTGGAGTACACCCCAGAAGGACATCCAGACAGACAAAATGTACAGGAAGCTCTTGCAAAAGCTGAGGAATTTTGCATGCAGGTATATATTGCTTAAATGTTGTACTTGTTATCCATAATGCCCTCAACGTTATCAAATGCATTAATTTATTCATTTTCTGTGCTAGGAGTTTCATTTTCATACACTAGGCAGTTATTCTATTAAAGAATATACTCATGATCAAATGATGAATGATGTTCATTGCAAATTTATCAACAATTTACTGAAATTTTATTTTTTTAAGTGTAAAATGTGGCATGTCGCATTTTTGTTTATATGATGTTTTTATAAGTTTCTAATAAAATCTCAGATAAAATTGTAATTTACTCCTTTCAATGCCCCTCTCGTAAATTTTCAACTACTTTATTTTAGGTGAATGAAGGAGTTAGAGAAAAAGAGAATTCGGATCGCTTGGAATGGCTGCAGACTCATGTCCAGTGCGATGGGTTGGAAGAACCTGTCGTTTTTAATTCTTTGACTAATTCACTAGGACCTAGGAAGCTGATGCATTTTGGTCTCCTTTCAAAGGTATGCATTCAATTTAGAATGTTTTGACTGATGATAAAACATCATTTGATCAAATAACCCTCTCCAGAATATTCCAATTTACTGATGCTGAACTATTAATTTTGTATATGCTTTAATGAAGTAGATTAATTTTACTTGCAGGCAAAAAGTGGGAAGGAGTTAGTGGGATTTTTAATGAATGACTTCCTACTTTTGGTTCAACCAGGTAAAACATTGGGTAATAACCAGCAGTTTTCCTTTGAGAGGAACCAACACATCATGTTTAAATTGTACAAAAAGGTATTCATTATTTTTATTTACTTTCTTAGGCAGCATTATTTGCATCTTAATTCTTGGCTGTAGTAACATTTAATTTTGTTCTACATAAATTTGTGCAATTCCTTTAAGGTATTTTAATCACAACAAGTATCTTACAATACACAGAAAAATGACTATTTTGTAAATAGTTTAGTTTTAAACTCCAGTAACCCTTCAACTATAGTTTTCCATATCAAGGCAAAGACATCCTCAGAATTGCTGCCAATAATGGATTTAAATGAACATCCTACCCTTACACTAGAGTTAGTAGACACTATACTAGTATGAGGTTACTTATTTGAAGTATCCCAGTGAACATGAGTATTTAGTTTTGACACAACTTTTTTCTAAGATAATTTTTTTAAGCTTTATTCAACTTGAAGGAAAAGCTGATGTCCTTCCTTCAATACAAAGTGATTTAATAAAAAAATATTTAGGAATGTAGAAATTAATTAAATGTAAATTAGTATACATTTTCTTCATTATGTTGTCTACCATATAATTAATGATCATAAATTATTTATTATTAGTATATTCAGCGATTTTGTAATCAATATGTTTTATGTTATGTTTGCAGCCATTTTTCTTGAATCAAATAGAAATTACCAAAGCAGTAAATGCAAATGGAGATACTGATCTCATGCTGAAATCAAGTGATTCAAAGCGTTGCTATCAGTTGACTGCACCCTCTGTATCTGAAAGAAATCTATGGTTCAAACACTATACAGAAGCTCAAAAGCAATATGAAGAGTTTGAGAAGTCCCGCCTACAGCGTCAAATGTCCAGTAAGTATCCATATGCTGTGAGGTATATTAAACAAAGGAGAAAGAAAAGGCAAACTTTAATCCTCTTATACAGAATCTATTTATGATCATTTTTGTATATGTGATCATATATCATGTATGTAACCGTATATATCATCAGTAATTTTCAAGAAGGAAATGATTCATCATAGCTTTGAATGTTAATTTCCTACAGTGGATAAGTTCTTATTTCTTTTGCTGCCTTCAGCTATGTTCTTATGATCTCCATTGGCATTTTTGAATTGTCTATTATTTGAAACTACTGCTTTCAGTTTATAATGATTTCTCATAATTAAAGGAAAATGTCTCTCTCAGTAATTATTTTCCCAGAGTAATTAAAAATATTTATTTCAGCAAATCATTTTGAAGGAGAAGCACTTCTTTGTAAAAACAACTACTCTCGTTTTCTGTAACTAATAAGCAATTATTTATTGATGGCAATAGAATGGAAAAATATAATTTGTGTATCATCGTAGGAAACTTAACATCAGGTAGCACCAGGCAATACTACAGCATTGATGGTGTACAGATTTATCAGAACTGATAAAATTAGTAATGTTTTCTTTCTATAACTTACACTCAATATCTTATATTCCCATCTTTATACTTTTTATTTCAAAGGTTTCAGGGCAGTTGTGACTTTATAGATTTATGACGCATACGTAGAGAAATTTCTACTGATTGTGATAATCGCTTATTGATATGCTTTCAGAAACTTTTGCTTGCATTATTACAGTATTAGCTCGAATATGACATGACACCGAATTCAACGCCACTCCGAAATTTTCATAAAGATATTTAGAAAAAAAATAATACTCATTAAAGAATTCAAAGAAATTAAAATTCAATCAGATAAGCATTTATTTAGGTAATTATAGCTAATAACACCGCTTACATTCATGTCAATAAAATTAAGTAATGTAAAACAAAATTACCCAATTTCAACCTCTGTAGGAAAATGTCCTTGTTTATATTACATTCCATTACTTAAAACCCGAATGTAGCATGAGTCGATTATTTAACGGAAAATAAACGGTCAAAAAATATCGCGTTATATTCGGGCTAATATGGTAGTAAAATGTAATCAGAAATCACCTTGAAAATATATTTCTATGTATATATGAAAGATGTTACTTTTATTTTAATCTATATCAACATATTATAGAAGTGTTTCTACTGCATATTGTATGTTCATTTTTATACATTTACATCATATTGTATATTTAATTTCTTCATATTTGATGAGTGAAGATCTCATTATATATTATTATGCTGGAACAAACGTCATTGTTAATCCACTCTCACAGCTCAGTTTACTCCCTAAGTATTATAGTTGTTTGCTTTATTGAACTTCTGCTGTTGAATTTGTTAACTATATTCTCTATCTTTAAGTCCTTTTGAGTTTTTACCTCATAAGTCAATATTTCTAATCTGGGCTTCTGCAAATAAGTAGGTCATTCTTGATGCATCAGATTTGCTTAATTATTTATTTTACTGAAGATTGCAGTGAAGTTTGAGTATTATATTATAAATACTCTGTATTATATTTTTTTTTAATCCAAGAGCAAAAGGCTCTGGATGAATTTACCTGTTTACCTATATAAGGGATAAATTACTTACGTAACCAAGTTTTTGTTTAATGGGACTTAAGGATTGCAGTATTTACCCCTCAGTTTTATTTAAGAGTGTGTTTAATGAATCTTTGTTTTCTGCAGAAGATGCCCAATTTGTGGCTAGGGGACGAATCTTGGTAGTTGTGATGGAAGGTCGTGGTCTGAAAGTATGCTCCTCCAGTGGTAAGAACAACTGCAATATTCAGTTGCATGGTCAATTAATTCCTTTCCATTATACATAACACGACTAAAATAATAAAAAATTGAATCAGTTATTCTGTTATGCACAGGGAAGTTGTAATAGATAACGTAAAATATTCTAATTTGATTATACTGAGATGATAGTTGTCTTTGATAATGTATAATGTTGGCATTGTCTTGTTTAGAGTTAGTTGTTTACTTGGTTATGATTTTTGTGGAAAATAAATGGATTCATTCTCGGATAGTGATATTTATTCTCAGTGTTTTAATGATAGGAACTCATAATAATATAATATCACTTGCAAATTAAGAATAATATTATACAGCAGTATAATATTACAGGTAACTATTTCATTTCTTCCCAATAACTGATTCAATTCACATTAACCCATCACTTTTTCCTAACATCATTGATTGGTTTGTTCTGCATGGCCATACTCACAGCACTTTTGCCTTGAAACTTTTTTTCAGTGCACTTTGGAAGTAAATGTTGCATGCCATTGAAGATAACTATGGATCTACATATTTCTTTACAGGTGACAGGTTTTACATGCTAAATTAGTGCCAAAAGCTTTTACATCATCCTTGCTGTAGAAGTAGGGTGGGTTGTATTTTTCATTTTTTCCTTGCTTCATTCCTTCTATCTCACTTTTGCTTTTTGTAGTTCGGCAGCGACCTCCTAAAGGCCGGCTTCAAGTAAGAATAGTTCAAGGAAATGACATTTGCGTTCATAAAATTAAAGGTAATTTTTGTTATGTCCATCACCTGTCTGTTAATCATGTATTAGAATGTAACTACTTGATAATTGCGACAGATATGATTATTTTTAAATTTTGGATTAATATAGGTTAAATTTAAAATGTTCTGAATGAATCATTTTCTACTGGGCAAGGAACTTTAATTTCATTCTGTTGAGTAAAATTATATTCTTTGTTTGCACAGAATTTTATCTAAATGTTCATTTGAAGATGATGGCCCACATCTGATATTTATTCCCTGTAGAATGAAATACTTACATGGGAGTCTTTTCTTACCTTCATCTGGAAGTAGCTTAATTTATTAGTTTGAATTTTAATCCAAAACTAAGAATCTGTTAATGGTAGTAGCTTTTACAAGGTCATAACTCAATACCTTTTATTTGATGTATTGTTTTACTTCACAAACTCAATTTCATACTATCAGGTACGGTATTTTCTGGCTTGCAAGACTCAAGTGGAGCTTAGGGAAGGTTTACCAACAATAATAATAAGGAAAATGAAAATCTATAACAATGAAGTACCACTAATTCATAAGCTATCACAATTTATTCAAGATTCCAAAGTTTGAAAATTGATGAATAGAAATTTCAGGAGATGAACAAGTTATTCCAAATATTAACTCAGTTCCAAATATAAACTCACTCCTGAAATTTTCTAATTAGAACATATCGGTGGAACAAAATCTAAATTGACAGTGACCATATAAGAGACAAGGTGATATTCTATACCTATATTTCTCAACAATGACATCTTATAAGTCAGAAAATTTGGTATGTAAAAATGATTTTTGTGGGTGTTTTTGCTTTCTTCCTATGGATTGGGAATTCAGTATTTCTGCATGATTTTGCTTCTGTAGTTTTGTAGATGATTATGAAAAGATATCAAAATACTTAGACACACACTATTAACATAATTCATTATTTATTATCAGTTGAATGTAAACTAATGCTATTTTATAGTTCGTATGAATTCTGTAACAGAAATAAATACTACCTTAGATTGTATTTGTGCCTGAAGATATAAGGGAGATTTCTGGAATAGAATGTTTTTTTTCAATTCATCTATTATGTATAAAGTATGTAGTCAGTGAAAGCTTAGCTTATTGAATGGCTCTTATTCAAATTCAGATTGTATTTGTTTAAATTTATTGAGAGCCAATATTAAGATAATTCTAATGGTGTCAGAAAATAAAAAAATATTTAAAATGCATTAAAACTAGTATTAATTTATTGCACAATATATTCAACGTTTATCATGTTTTGCAGAGGCTGCTTCTCAATGCCATACGATAAAAAATACATGAATTCCTTTCCGTGAGCTAGATGAAATTTTTAAATTGGTTGAAAATTAAAGTTGGAAATCATTTATACTATATTTTTTACAACTTTGAAAGAATGTGAAATAGAGCTACTATTTATATGAATTAATTAAATTTTTGTTTGAGCCTACTTCTTGCTTTCTGAACATTATCGTTCTCTTTTTTATATCAACTGGGATTAATGTTTCACTTTCATTGATCATTTAGTGAGTCAAAAAATCCTGCATATTTATGATGCTCTTAAGTGGATATTCAAATGTAGAACTTAGAATCTTATTTTTTAGTGTAGCACGATCATCGGAAATTAATCTGTAACAGCAAATCATTGGTGAAACGCAATGAATAAATAGGTACTACAGGGCATCATAGATATTTATCTCATAATTCTGTCTGTCTAAATTTTTGATTTTTCTCTCCTTAGGTAAAAGTGAACCATTTTGTGAAGTTAGTATGGGGTCTCAGGAGCAGAGAACACCAGTTGTATCTGGAACTACAAATCCAAAGTGGAATGCTACAATGCAGTTCTTAGTGAAGGACTTGGAAGAAGATGTTTTGTGTATAACAGTATTCGATAGAGGACATTTTGTTCCAAATGGTTTGTTTCAATATTTCTAATTGATCATTTTTCCTCTTGTTTGAAAAACTTCTTTACCCATAGGCAAAATTAATTCTGAAATATACTGAAACCAGGCATTTTATCACAAAATTGGTTACTTTGCTCACAAAAGATCTATATAATGAAATTTGATGATGATTTATCACAAGAGAAAATGCATATCGAAATGCTTTGTTTCTATCCTTGATTTTATTCAGTATGTATCCTTAGACTGTAGTCTCTTGGACTCAGATTATAGTATCATCTTTGGCATCAAAAACAGCCAAAAGATTAAAACAAACTATCGTAAAGATATTTGTGACCAAAGTATTATGATTTTGGGTACATTACAACATAATTATATATATAGTTGGTCAGTTCATGTGACAAAGAAAGTAAATATGCTTTGTATACGTTACTTTTATTTTTATCAAATTTGGGAATGGTCCAAATATTTATTCCATCTTGATTAATTAATAATAATGAATGGAGTTTTTCATTTACTGTTTGAGTTTTAACTCATTCCATCTTACTGATTAATTATCCCCCAGATTCTTTAATGTTTTAATATTAATCATTTTGTTCGTAACAATATATATGTTTATTATTTTAATTATTTATAACAATCATAACAATTGTCTCTCTCAATTTAGTCTGTTTTTTCCATATTTTTTTTCTAAAAGATTAAAATTGACTCAGAGATATTATTTTACTACCAATTGATACTTTAAAGACAAATGTTGATTTTTTATTTATTGTAAATTTTGATGAGGGATTCTTTGTACTATGGGCAATTAAGAAGGATTAATATCACTATTATGTCCTTATAAGTCTGTGGAATAAGAAAATTTTAAAAATTAGCTTCCTAATCAAGTTGGCATACATTGTTGCTATCCTCAATGCACTTTCTTTCTTTACAGAATTTCTTGGTAGAACAGAAGTATGCATATCAGACATATTAAAAGTATCAAGGGGTCAATCTGTGGGACCCATCACAATGAAGAAGAAGTTGCATGAAGTTGAAACAGGAGAAATACTCTTGAGACTGGACCTGCAACTTTTTAATCGCCGATAATTTTTCTCTCTGCCCAAATGAAATTTAAAACTCCATTTTCCTGTTGATAGTGCAATTTCATATCAATGGTGATCATTTTTTCATTAAGTCTTTTCTGCCATTATTACATATATCATAAGGAGAGTGCTCTGCACTGATGTTTTCTAAGTGATAAGAGTTGTAACATAATTATGCCCGCTCTTCACTTAACGACAATCAAAAGCAATATGCATTGAAAGATGGGATTTTATTATTCCTTAGTTTATACACTAGATAATTTTTGTGCGGATTTACATGTGTTTACTATTTTTGCAGTTATTTTGTACAGTTTGTATGAAGCCAAACTTTTTCAGAAAAATCAAATACATATATATGACAAATATGCGCTGAAAAAGTCATCTCACATGTAGCATAGAAGTTATGTTTGATTTTCTTGCTGACAAAGTGATGTGGTGATTTTTTTATTTTTATACTTGTAAATCTTGAGAGAAACTAAGGATTTTATATTGACGATTGTAAAAGATAGACCTGTCATGTTTTAGTGACTGTATGAAATTGTGCACTATTAGTTGTTGTATGACATTTTTATTATCTTAATATGTAAGCTAGGACATAGTTGTTATATTTTTGGAGCTTTAAGGTGTTAAAAACTGTATTAGTCCCTGGACTTGGTATAAGCATGATGGTAAAATAGAACGTGGCAAACTAGAATCAAAACAGTAAGGAAATTTCTACATAGTACAAAATACATTATGGTGGCCTTTTTCCACACTTTTTCATTCTCTCTCAACACATATATAGTGAGTACATATCATATTTTGACTGTCATAGAGCATTGCTATGTAATAGCAATGAAATATATGTTCAATAGTATTATTTTTGTAATGTTAGGTTTTAAAAGATTTGTTTTCCCCTTATTGTTGGGGAACTATGAGCAACACACTCAGGTAAGATGTCTTTGCCAACTTAATTGTCATTCAGCACAAAAGCATTCCCATTCACTCTCTCGGGTACAATCTTCTTCTAGAATTGTTAGAATCTGTTGTTTAGAAGTGATACTGCCACTAATTAATGTAATAGATTTTCTACTGTACTGTGTTGCATAAATATAGTCATAGTTCCTACTTTTGTGTCGATCAGTCATTGTATAAGTTTTTAAGAACAAATATATTCATATATACCTACCCATGGCTCAATATGTTTTAAGGAGGGGTTCATACAACAGATAAGGAAGTACAAAAAATTCCATTTGTGGTGAGAAATAATGAAATCATTTGTTTTTCTTTCATGAGCACTTGTTGAATGTCCATTGTATATGTCACTTTATTGAATTGATCGAAAGAAAACTGTGAATAAGACCTATCTTCAGGTATCAGCAATCCTTATATTTAATCAGTCACTTGGGCATGATAAAATACATATTAATGTTGTTTCATTGCAAGCTTGTTTTGTTCTTTTAATGATAAGATGTAGCTGATCTCCCAGATAATCATGTGGACAGCGCGTTTACCTTTGGTGAAAGTGGTCCTGGGTTCGATTCCCGATGGGAGCCAGTGTATGGAATGACCAAAGCTGTCGAAGCTCATATAACAATACTACTACAAGATGTAGCTGATTAATTAATTCATTAAAATGAAAAATAAGTGGTAAATAATTTTGAAATGTGATTTTTCTCTGCGATTGCCAATTTGTATTGTGGGAGCAAGTGTAGTATTTCATGGGAGTAATTTTCAGAACATGTCAGTTACAAGTTAAACTGGGTTCAGTTAAAATCATACGCTGACATTGAATCTGCCATGTGGAATTAGAGCTGACGGTTTTAGCAAAGAATAGAGAGTTTTAGCATAGTGTACACCGTAGATTCTTTAACCGTGAGATTCGAACGTGAGTGATAACGGTCATGATCTATCGGGCACTGTAGACTTAGATATATACCCCGCGAGCCGCCAGAGGCGTATGGCAGAGGACTTATTGTTTTAGCATACCGTACACACTGCTCATTACCACCTGCTTGTTTGCGCTGTTTTTGAACCTATGAGCCCCGTCAGGACACACCGTTCATCCGATTTGTTTCAAACTTTGCATACGCATTCTAATAAAATTTTCATTCTTAATCAATAATTTTGTTGGATTCGAACCGAGATCGCTCAGATGAATTTCCATAATAATTACATGTAAATTTAATTTTTATCGGTTGCAGGATTTATTTCTTTTGAAGAATTATATTAGAAGAAGAACTCGTGTAGAGTCGAGACAAGTACCAAAATAACGGATAATGAATGAAGATTCTTATTATGATCATCAAATAATCTTTTCAAATCGATATTTCGTGAAAATACGCGTAAATTTTCCAAAAAGTTTGAGGGACAATCAATGATAACTAAGCTCGTGCATTTTTCTGTATAGAAGGAATAGCTTGGGGTTTTAGTTTTGTTTACTGAAATATATATTTATGCATTGCACAACCTTCAACCTGGATATCATTTTTTTATGTTCCTCCATCTATTATTTCGCTTCTCTCTCTTTTCTTTTCAAATTGAACTTGTTAAAATTCTAGTTTCGTTCCTTCTCGGAGAAATGCTATAACTCGCTTACTATTAACGCTAGAAATACGATTCTTATACCGAATTAAAGGCAAAGGATTGCAAATGTCATAAGTGATACGCCTTTTCTCCAAAATACTGCAGTTTTTGAGGAATTTTGATCCGAAAATCACCCATTTTCGACGTTTTTCATCTGCATATTACGGCATTTTGGCTGATTTCTCGTGCTTCCGATAGGGCGATGCTAACTTCATTCACCTCTAGTATATACCAAATTCCTTTTTCCCTACTCGCTTATGGGCGCATTGAGTAAATTCATTGGGTTGAGTAGGGTTTGATTGGATTGGTTTCATTTTACTCAATTAGTCCGTAAGCGAGTCGGAATTAGAGATTTCTCGGCTACTTCCGAGATGTGAAACTCATCGATCTCCACTACATCTACCCTCAAAACGCCATAACTAACACCTCAAACTTGGTCTCCGAACAACATTCCTGTACTTCAGTCACTCCAATCGCAATTTATCAATTACTGTAACAGATTTTCACTCGCGTTAAAAATATCTATAATCTGCAATGTTTGAGGTATCTTGGTAAATTTCTAGAAGAGTCCAGTTTGGGAGAAATTCTATATCTCCTTTACTATTGAAGATAGAACTATGATTCTTACTCCATTGAATAGAAGAAGGATTGCGGATAATATATATGTAGAGAAATTACTCCAATGTAATGCCATTTCATAGGAATTTCACTCCGAAAATGATCGTACTTTACGTTTTTTATCGTCTGCGGTCTCCCACGCGTTTCAGAGACTCGAACGGAAAGAGATTTTCCGGAAGCTATGAAAAATATAAGCGGTCACACGTTTTGAAGAGACAAGTGAGCAGAGAAAAACAGAATCGAGCCCCTTTGCGCCAATTTCACAACGGAGGAAAAATGTATGTACATAATATATTTATGCTAAGGCTGTTATGATACGTTGTCATATACCGAATTGAAGTAATCGTGAATTAAAATTATATTAGGATTGTCCGTTTGTAATTTTTGTAATGTAATCTCGTGCCGTTTTGAATGTTAGAGATGGAAACGTATACATTTTACACGATTTTGTTCGTTCAAACTCGTAAGTGAAACAGTACGCAGTTGACTTTGGGCCACATGTAGAAGAATAAATTCAAATAACCCCACCTATGCACCAGTTTTAAATTATATTGTACCATTGAAAATTACCACTTTATTTACTGAGGTTTTTATTAATATCTTGCTTAAAATATTTTAAGTGCATTTATTTTGCAGTCGAACCTTATTAATGATTTGTAATTTCCCGTTTCCAAGCTCTTAGCATACAAGTATCTGGCCGGAATTTCTCATATATTGATGATTTCAAGTACTTTTTTTTATCAAATTTTGAATAGCATATTTAACTCAACATTGCACTATATCAATTCCAGCTCGATTCTGATATCTATGGGGTCGTAGAGGTGTACCCTTTGGAAGTTGTTTCTTCTATATCCAATGATGTGTCCACTTCCAGTGAGAGTACACCTCTTTCTGAACTGCAGGCAACCCTTTCTCCTACTCCACCACCTCACAAGAGAAGGTGCACACAAAAAGATAAATAGCTGCACTAAAATGGAATTGCATCCTACGCTTATATTACTACAAATAACTTGACTTGATCACACCAATTCTTTTTATGATGAATTTTGACAAGGTTTTATAAAGTTTCTTTTGTAAAGATTGGAGATAAACCTTCATATTAATTTGAGTATTGGGGAAAAGAAATTGAAATTGATTTTTTTGGAATGCTTTGATAATATCTAAGGATAGTAGTACATTATTTAAAGATGAAGAGGAAAGGAAATTTAAAAATAACTCATTTTTCAGTTCGATTCTGTTTTTATTTACCATTAGTGTCATTTCTACATGTGCTGTGACTCACAAATAGACTCAGGAAGGCAATACATATGAAATAACACATGGATATAAAATACATGCATACCTTACATAAAACATACATACATACAAACATAATTTACATACATAAACTGCCATACTGTGTCATACTTAGTTGTCATTCCATAAATTGGTCATACTGAGGGATGGCACAATATTTTTAGGATAGGCTTGTCAAATATTTCATCAGGAGATGGCCAGTATGTTTAATATTTTTAGTTGAGTCACATACCTGAAAACTAACAAAATAAGATTCATGACAAGGGAAGAGTTAAATTATGAATGGTGTATTTTGGATTGAGACTTACAATTTGGGCATTAATTGAGTAAAATTATTTTCTATTCGCATAGAGGTGCCCTGTTAATATATGTTATGAGTATGAAAATATATATATATATATATTGTAATGTACCTCCCCAAGGAGAGTTGAGCTTCATACATATTGTCCAGGAATCCTCATGTAGTACAAAAAGTCAAATTAAGGTTTGGTTGTTGCAGATCTTGAAGCCCTATGACTATTTTTCACAGAAATATTTAACAGTACAATATATGATTTTATATCATAAAGTGACTAGTTCATAAACCAAAATCCACATCCTATATAATTTCCAAGATGATTAATGAAGTTAACTCATATTCTTCATCAAAATATTTCAAGGTATTCATGGATTCAGGTATTTGAAATAACCAACTATTGCTAATACAATTTATTATCTCCATAATTTAAAATTATTAACTATCTTTCACATTTATATTCAATATTGCAGGATGTAAGCTTATCAAATGTTCCTACAGTTAGATGTAACCTTTCTTTAAAGGAGTATAAGGAGATAGGTATATAGAGATGAAACTATGTTCATAGAAATACAACCTGTATATTATCTATATTTATGACTTTGTTAAAAAAAGAGTGATAATGATAATGTTTAAAAAACTCTTAAACAGCTTTAACAGAGAGAAATATGGTAAACATGGATATATATGAGAAAAAAGATATCTAAGAAAAATATATATGTATGAAGATAAAATTGATGATCACTATTTACTTGCTAATGACATGAGTAGGGATAATTAGTTGACATGACTGAGAAAACTTACACAGAGTCACCACAAATGATCTTCCTGGTTTCAGATGAATGAAACTCATTTTTAATGAAAATTAAGAATCAAGAAATTGGTACCAGGAGAAAGAGAAACTCTCAAACTTTTGTTTCACAGCAGCACATGTGCTGCTTAGGAACACTGTTCACCGCTAGGTGAGATATGAGAGAAAATGGCTACCATCGAAGAGATAAGAGCATTCTGTGTCCTGGATTTCCACTTTAAGCAGTCTGTTATTAGTGTGTATCAACATTTCCAAACAAAGTTCGGTGCAGATCCTCCCAGTGGGCATACAATTCATAAGTTGTCCTACGATTTTGAGGAATGGGGATGCATCTGTAAGAGGAAGTCAACCGGCCACCCTCCAGTAAGCCAGGAAACAATAAAGCATGCCCATGCAAGTTTTGCACTGAGTCTGAGAAAATCTGTTTGCCAGAGCAAGTAGTGAGCTGGTAATCCCAAAGTCAACTGTGTGGAAGATTAAGTGCAAACGGTAGCGCTCTTATCCGTACCGACTGTAGTTGCTGCAGGCCCTGAAACTGGAAGACAAATTGCTGGAAAGGTTTTTCTGTGTAAGTATGCAAACTCTAATGGAAACCAATGGTTTTATCGAATCCTTGGTCTTTAGTGACAAAGTTACCTTCCATCTTTCGAATACAGAGAATAGACATAACGTTAGGATCAGGGAGAATGAAAACCCATGCGCCTATGTGGATAATATGCGTGCTATAACCCATGATAAAGTGTATGGTTTTGCTGAAGTAAGTAATGGTTTGAAGTGTCTTTTTCGTAGAGAAAACGATCACCAGAATTACTTACCTGGACATGCTGCAGGATTGGCTCCCGCCACAGCTGGAACAGGAAATTCATGGTTTCATCTTCCAACAGGGTGGCCCACCGCAAAATTTTCACAACGATATCAGAAGGGAGCTCAATAACAGACCACCAAACAGGTGGGTTGGCTGTGCTGGTTGTTATGATTGCAAACTTCATTGTTGGCCTCCACGTTCCCCTGAACGCCATGTGATTTTTTTCTTGTAGTGGTTTGACAAAGAAAGCGTCTTTGTACCGCCATTACCACAGATCATTCTTGATCTACTAGTGCGTATCACAGCAACAATCGATCCTGCTATGCTTCAACGTATCTGGCAAGAACTTGACTATAGGCTGGATGTGTGCCGTGTTACCTCACTGGGGGCTTAGATTGAACACATGTGATGCTGTGAAACAAAACTTTGAGAGTTTCTCTGTCAATTGGTACCAATTTCATATATCTTAATTTTCATTAAACATGAGTTTCATGCGCTGGAAACAAGGAAGATCATTTGTGGTGACCTTGTACTATCATTTGGTGTACAATAATAATATCATTTGAAAGTAAACATCCCAGGGAATACAAATAATGAATGGAGATTGCCTATCATGGAGTCAAATGCTTTCTGACTCTTGAAACTCCAGAAATTCACCTGCAGTTCCAAAAGATGAATGAAGAATCATCATTTCATTTGGTTAATAATCAAAGATCTTGTGATAAACAATGATGATAAACATGTTTATATGACAAAAAACTGTCAATACTGATGTAAAAGGCCAAACTTGTTTAGGTTTGCTGTCAACACCTTTGAGTAATTATAATGAGAGATAGTTATATGCTTTAATCAAGGATAACCACAATAGAACTAGAATTCAATAGAATTGAATAATATTTTGGTGGACTTGGCATATGACATAATGCAATCCAAATCCTGTCAAATCATTATACAAGAGTAAAGTCAATGCAACATAGATTTCATATTTACTAACCAAAGAAAAAAGGCAGTAGTATCAGAACCATTTGCCAATCATGATGAATGATGACAGTGAACTAGAAAATAGTTTCTTTTTCAGCATTTTTACAAGATATGAAGGTTTGTTTCATCATTCAGCTCAAATGAAATCAGAAGAAAATGACATGTGTTATGGCATTACCCTAAATACATAGTTGGTTAACAAGGGACTGAAGCCTAATCATTTGGTCAGGGAATGTAAAGTTGCTGAAGGACATTATAATTGACTTTCTGTTCCACTATCAAGAGATTGTAGATCATTTCCAGGATAGTATGTAGAAACTTATTGAGCACTATGTGTTTAACAATGAAGAAGAGAAGTCATTCTCTAACATAAGAATGTCAAACTACACACAGCTTACTCTGTCATGTGATGGAAAAAAGGCAGTAAAATTCAACCAAATCCTTAATGTCTGATGTGCATTAATGTTATAACTTATTATTCATGTTTAAAAAATACGAGTTAAAAATGTATCATTTGATAAAGGAAAGGGTAAATTGCAAATAAGGGCTTGCACCCAGGAAAATCCCAAGGAAAAACGGACTTGAAAAAAGTCTGACTGGACTGAGGCTGCCTTAACCACTTGGCTACCCTTGCACACAAAGTTCCCAAAACAGCTTATTGAAATGTTCTGTCTCGGTAGCTAGTTGTTAAGACAGCCTCCCGGATAGAGGAAGATCCCGGGTTTGATTCCCGGCTCAGTCAGACGTCTTTTTTCAAGTCCGTTTTTCCCTGGGAGTATCATTTGATATTGATATTTTCACTATTACACTATTTGCTAAATTTATTGAGATAAATAGAATGGATGTGTAATCAATGGAATATTATTCAGATACTGACAATAAAGTCATCAAAATTCATGAGAAATTACTCATTGTTAGTAAAATTGCAGTCAATTAGATTGTTTAATTCAATGAAACCCTTATAACTGAAAATCTAACATGAATGTTAAACCAAATAAATTATAAAATGAAATAAAACAACAATAATAGTTACAATGGGTACTTAAAGATATAAAAAAAAGCTTCTGAGCTAAAATATTACTCTATATTTAGTGCAAGTATCGATAAGAAGTGTTTTGTAAGAATTTATAGCTTTTAATCCTCTGCAGCCAAGGGCGTCGCCAGCCACTGGGCTAGGGGGGGGCAAGCTGCCCCCAGAAAAAAAAGAAGCCTAAAATAACGCAACCCGCAGAGCACTGGGGTGAACTTTTCTCCGGCTCCCCTTTAACTATATGTATTTTTGGGGTTTTATTTTAATCTCATACGGGACTCAGGAGCTTGTCTATCCTATGACATGGACTCGGATAGTTTAAATGAACCTTTTGCTTAACGATCATGTTCGATTTTTTTCTCAAAGTCCTCTTGATTCCTTTTATCATGGAAAATAAAGCATGCCTGCAATGTAAACTTCTCGGATGCCGGTGTCGTCTGCTAGAGCGATATAGAAAACGAATCATCTGCCAACCTCCCGCAAACTCTATTAAAACCTCCTTTATTAATTCTAATGTCAATTTTATGTATATTCTAATGCATTAATACGTCTTAGTTTTTAATTGACCAATACCAAGTATAGCATAAAATTCCTTAATAATCGTTTACCGCAATGAGATAAAGCTACTCTATCATACATTATAATAGCTTATCAGGGTAATTAGAGATTTTCCGCTTGTGCAAATGTTTGTTCTAATTCATAATTGGGACTTAATGCAGTAAAAGTTGTCAAAATGACGAATACGAGAACTTGTATACCATGCAAGACCTGCAGGTGCAGCCGAGAGCACAATGAAATGTTCATTAAAACGCCTTGGATTAATACTGACGTTCGTTCTGCTTCATAGAGTTCAGACAATGAATGAAATAATAAAATTAAGGAAGATGCATAGATTCTAGCTTCGGAACATTTTGTAGTGGCAGCTGTTCTGATGCACAGCAATTGACCATGCTGCAGGCAGAAACAAGCCACTGCTTATTTACCTATAAAACCTTTAAAAATGCGAAAATAACAAAATTGCTTCGTGTTACGCATTGCTCAAAATACATTTTGTGTTCCAAAACGTTCGACTTACTCGATCAAACCTTGATAAATCTGTATCAAATCCGCAAAATCACGAAAAACAATGTATTGGTATAGGGAGATACGAAAAGTGCAACCCAGCATGGCTAAATGCGCAATCTGCCCTTTCTTTTGGCTTAACTTTTGGGCGCTAGAGATAGCAATACTACCCTTGTGGGGCTGCCTGATTGACGGTACATAATGAAGGTAAAATAACTGCAGGTTATGACAATAAAACAAATACTTTACTGCAAGAAAGAAAAGCGATGAGGAAGTTATACTTTTAAATATTGTGAAAAGAGGGAAATTTTCCCCAGCTTCTGATGAATTTCTGAAATCTGATTTGTAATTGTAACTGATTACAAATTTGACAGATTAATTATAATTGAGCCCAATTACATTTTATCAGTACTTTTCCCAATACTGGTGTTTACACGTGCCAACACTTGACTTTGTTTTGGGTCTAAATTCTTTTCAAATAATAATAATAATCATAATAAATCGTCTTTATTTGGGCGAGATTAACGAGAAATACGCTCGTGCCTAAAAATTGTTTCTACAACACATACCGAACCAAATTACAAACTGCTGTATTTGTCGTATTCCATCATATTTTTATAACTTCTTTTTTCCAGAATTTGCATTATTGCACTAAATATTGCGATTTCACTAATTCTAAATGGATGTCGAAGAGTCAGATGAAAATCCCACCTTGCCCTTCTGCGTTGTTGGGGAAAAACTTTCGTCTATTTTCCATCATGGTTCATTTTATTCCAATAAAATTGGGCTGCAATATGTGCACAATTTATCATTGCACGAAAAAGTGCTCATTTCTCTGCGATCGGAGGTTGAGATCACAGAGTACGATCAAATCTGCTTCCATCACAAAGCAATGTATTTAGAAAAGTATGAAATTAAGCAAAAGTCATGCTGCAACCCATTTAACAAAAAAAACATACAGCTAAACATGAGCTGCAGAAAGTCAATCTAGCCTTGTCTAATGATTTGCAAAAATGGGCAAAAACAAATGTGAAGCCTGGTCAAAAAATTTGTTCCAAGATATACAGCCAAATATGTTTCTATGGTCCAAAACACTACTGACTCTTCGTCTTCGCAAAATTGCGATTTGGATATTTCGAACACGGTTAATCGAGATTTTACTGATATGGGATCTACTCCGTTAAGAATTCGGAGAGTGAGTAGTAGGGATAAAGCTGGCTACGTGAAACAAAAAATTGAACGCATGCAGAAAGTAGTAGCAGACAAAATAACGTTAGTCGCTGGAATACCAGCTGAAGTCATAGGACAAACTAGTCAGTGTGATGTTGAGTAATGCTCGTCATACTGATCTAATAAAATAAATTCAAACAAAAATTAAAATATCAGATAGATCGATGAAAGTTCAACTATTGACATTGGCCCCAAAGAGTTGGTCGATAGCACTTACAGCGAAAACATTTGGGGTATCAGAACGGTGAATATATACGGTGAAAGCAGCACGGATGGTTTTGCACGGCTATCGGGCGTGACCCCTACGGCGATGGGGTTACTGGTTCAAATGCCTGAACTGGTAGTGACGATGTCACTACCAGTGCCAGTCACGGACCAACGCAATATACTAAAAATGTCTACATAAAATAACCAGGACGATAAACAATAGAAGGCATGTGGCGCCACCATAGCAACGTTTTCTACTTTGTTAATTTTTTTAGGGCTGTAAGTGCTCGCGATGAAAAACCAAGTGTACTTTTTTAAGAGGTTTGAAACATGCTCTTTCAAATTAAAATAATTTACAAGAGTATCGAAAAGGTCTTTTTTTTCTAAGAGCGGGCAGAAAATAAACCCATTTTTGTCGTTTTTACAAATATCATCATCATAGTTGTCCCTATTTCTAGGGCCTTATATGCTCGAGATGAACAACTAGATATACTTTTTTAGAGTGTTGAAATCATTCCTATTTAATAAAAATGTTTCAAAAGAACTTCCAGAGGGTCTTTTTTGTAAAAGCGGGGTAAAAATAGCCAATTTTTGGCTTTTTTTACAAAAACTGTCAAATGTTGACTCAATTTATAAAATAATGGAAAGTACTAGGATAATGAAATTTTATATTTATAAACTGTGTATTGATATTTTATCATGCGCAAAGTTTCACGTTGATTATATCTTTTCTTCTTGAAATATAAAAAGCCAAAGTTTTAATTTTTTTTCGATCTGCAATTTTTTGGGCCAGATTTGCACAGAATTTTCTGCAAGGATTTTGCTCTTACAGTTATTTTTATTATTTTGTTTAAAAGTCATTCAAGATAGCCAAAGTTTATTTACTTCATAAAAAAATTCTCTGAGATACAATGCCTCAAAGTTACTGAAAACTCTTAGTCATATTGAAGAAGGCAGTACACGGGGTCAAATAAACTGCTATATCTCAGCAAGTATACCATCGGTGAAAATAAAACTTTACAAATGTTCATAAGAGAGAAGTATAAATGTCCGTGCAAAATTTCATTGAAATCCGTGATAGTCGAGCGGGGCACTTCTCTGAAATCAGACCACTTGGCATGAAATGACTCTTTTTAACCCGCCTTCCTAGGTAAAGTAGACTTTTGCTAAATATAGTATAAGTATGATACTGAATTATATCTCAACTTATGGTAATGCTACAGTTTACTCAGGGATATTTTTATTTTTCAGTTAAAAAAGTTCACATTTTTCTGGAGATGCAGCATTAATGCCAATGTTTAATAACGAAAGTACCAATTTTCCTCGAGAGATGGCATTTGTGGCGAAGTTTATAAACAAAAGTTCCAATTTTCCTCAAGAGATGACATTAGAGGCGAAGTTTATAAACCGAAGTTCCAATCTTCCTCAAGAGATGGCATTAGTGGCGTAGTTTATAAACAAAAGTTCCAATTTCCCTCAAGAGATGGCAGTAGTGTCGAAGTTTATAAACAAAAGTTCCAATTTTCCAACTTAATATACATTATTAATATTATTATATTATATTTTTACGACGTATTGGCCCTAACGTGAAACCCCCAGGAAAAAAGCGACTTTGAACCTCAGTGTCATAGGTTCGAGTCCCGAGAGCCAATTACATTCGTGAAAAGTAGGACGTCGTTTGAGGCAGTTACAGCCAATATTTCTGCTTGAATTTTCACACATAGTTAGAGATGTTGATCTTCTGTTCTGCTGCGTAGTAAGTTCACCAGGAAGACCCGGGTTCGATGCCTGACGGTTAAATTGCAGCGAATTTGAAGAATATTTTCAATCTTTTATTTTCTTTTGAGGGCCTTCCTGATATGATGCCGACATGAAATTAGTTTTGTCGATCTGCTTGCAGTATACAAGCAACATTTTACTCGTATAATATATAGACGCTTCTCCGGATATACCTATAAGTCATATATATATACGAGTAAAATGTAGCTTGCATACTGCAAGCAGATCGGCAATACTAATTTCATATCGGCATCATATCGGGACGGTCCTCAAAGGAAACAAAAAAATCTGATGTGGCCAGCACATGACTTTCTCCATATATATAAGATGTAAATATTTATCTACCGCAGTAATTTCGAACTCTATATTCCATCTAAACTTGGAATATGAGTGATTAATATATACATATATATATATATATATATTATTATCTTTGACGCCAAAAACATTATAAATAATGTTTTACGGAACATGATCGATGAAAAACGATGACATTGGTCTTCCGCCCATAGAGCCCAGAGCGCCCACAAAGTACATAATCAGCAACTTCCGGTTTATCAGTATTTCATGAATAACTCCTACACAATCAGTTATAAAAAAATATGTTTCATCCAAAAGATATAGGACAATACATATTCTAAAACTTTTATATTTAACAGTATATACCTAAATATCATATTTATGGAGATATTATGAAAACCGGAAATGAGCTTTGAAGAATGAAGCTCGACTTCCGGTTGACCAATTTACTCCAAAAACTAATCAACTCTAACGACTGTAATAAAAGTACTATGTATGAAATTTGGTGTTGATCCGACAAATAGTTTTTATGTTAGAGCGCCCACAAAGTACATAATCATCTTCTTCCGGTTTATCAGTATTTCACGAATAACTCCTAATCAAACGGTGATACAAAAATATGTTAAATACAAAAGTTATAGTAAATAACATTATCTAAAACTTTTATTGCTAATACAATATACGTATATCTCATATTTATGGAGATATTTTGAAAACCGGAAATGAGCTTTAATGAATAAAGCTCGACTTCCGGTGCACCGATTTACTACAAAAACTAATCAACTCTGACAGCACACACCACATTACTATATATGAAGTTTGGTATTGATACGACTTATGGTTTTCACGTTAGAGCGCCCACTATCACACACACACATACACACACACACACTCACACACACACACACACACACACATACACACAGACATCATTCCGAAAATGGTCAAAACGTGTTCTAGGGACTCCAAAACATGTATTTCCGTTGAAATCTCGAAGTCGAATTTTTTCATGAAAACAATACTTTCTCTATACTTCGTATATGGAGAAAGTAAAAAGGATTGAAATTTTTCTTAAAATTCGCTGAAATTTCATCGTCTGGCATCGAACCCGGGTCTTACCGGTGAACATACTATGCAGCACAATAGAAGATCACCATCTCTAACTATGTGTGAAATTTTAGCCAGAAATATTGGCTGCAACTTCCTCAAACGACGTTGTATTTTTGACGAAAGTAAATGCCACTCTGGATTCGAACCAAGGACGATCTTGGAAATCTAAAATATGTTCTTAAAATTCATGTATGATCTCTATGTAGGTGCTTAATTTCGAATTTCTATATTATTGGGAAAGGTTTCAAAATAATTCCTAAAAATCGGATCAACTTCTGATTGCAGAGACACCTGGTGTCGAACCCAGGAAATATTGTAAGCTGTGAATCCACAGCTTGATTTTTAAGAACTTGTTCTTGTATCATGCAAAGTTTGAAGTCGATAGCATGCCGGGAAGTACCTAAATTTTTTTTCCGTTATCTCCGTAAGAAATGCATTGAGAAGTGAAAATGGCCCTCTGGGATCGAACCAAGGACCATCAGCGAACATGTAAAATTTGATTATGAAATATATTCGTGATATCTATACACGTGCTGAGTCTCAAGTATCCATGTTATCGGGAAAGGATCCAAAAAAAATCTAAAAAATCGCCTCAATGCATTTTAAACGGCCGATTTTTGCCCCGACCTAGCATCGAACCATGGACCATATTCGGCGATGTGTTTTTGATTTTCGTTGGATATGCATGGCTTCTAGCGATCCCTCGAATTTCAACTCTCTCCTTTTCCGGGAAGTGCCTCAAAAAAAATTTCGAAAATCCCCGCCATGTAATCTTATGGGGAAAATCATGTCATGGAAGTACAACTGGATTCAACTCTTTTAACTGGAAATTTTCCGCGGGGATTAATGTGGCTTAGTTGATTAGGTCACCTGCTCACAAAGTGCAGAATCCTGGGTTCCCAGGCTGGGTCCCAGTTATGTCACTGTTTTTCACTTCTTTTTGAATGAATGAATGCATTTGAAAATACTACTTCATACATAAATACCCTTCTGTAACTAGTCCCTAGAGAAAATTTTTCTGCCAAGTATATTTCTTCGTTCATAAAATATAATAACCCATGTATCTAATGGTTTCTGAAACATCTTAATTGCAAATACCACGTTTAATATGGTAGTTTTGGATGATGCTATAGAAAACGACCTATTAATATTGGAATATGTTTAACTCCCTGAAGTAAAGTAGCCATGATAGCTTAAACACTTCTTTTTAATTATTACTCATAATACATTTCCATGTAAATAATTTTACAAGTTGAAAAAATAGATTTCAAGGATGTTAAAGATATGACTTTTGACTATTAATTCCCAATCATTTACATAGCTCTTGTATCCATTTTGAGTAATTGAACATTAAGGTTTCATATGTAGGAATGAAACAATTATTTCACAACATTATTTTTGGTATTATACAGCAGTCATTCGCCTTGAATTAAATCACATATGGCATGAACCCATTTAGGGGTTAATTGGAGGAATAACCTTCCTAGGCTAAAATTCGTCCAAAAAATATAAGGTGGCATTATTATTATTTATTTTCCGTGCAGCTTAGTGACTGATTTAGACTTTTAAATTATGAATGGAGACAACTTAATTTCCAATTACTTTTTAAAATATTATAAGAAGGGATAAATGCATAGAAAACATAATGATATATTCGATTGTATTATGTTTCAGATTTCGCTTGAATAAATAAAATCGTTTGAGCTGAAAAGCACAGATTTGTTAAGCAATGACATCAGTTTTATTTGAAAACATAGATACAATAATAATTTACTTAAGCTTTACTTCTGCTTCAAGGTATTCGTTGCAAGCAGACATTTTACAACAATTAAAGTGAAAAATTAATCCAGATTATTGCAATTTGCAATACCCGTGATTACTCGCGCTCAATTTTGTGACGTGAATGCTCGCGCGGAGTGTTTTCACACCCCACCGGTCTTTCTTTGATATCCCTTTTTTACGATTCATTATACTCTGGATTGCTTAAAAAGCCTTCTAGGTATATCATAGAAGTTTAATGACGAAATTTAAAATTTTAATTTTACAAGTAACTGAAAATATTACGCCCGAAAAATGGTATAAGTAATTGTAATCTCCGACATGGAAAAGTTTTAGAAACGATATATTCGCACGAATGAATGCGTCTGTAGTTATGAAAACACTTAAAGATACTAAACAAAGTTATTTTCTCATCTAACACCATTTAATGCTACCTTGAAGCTAATTTACTGCTTGTTTTGGGAAGCGCGTTCATGAAGCTGAAAAGGAAAGGAAACTATTTCGAGCGGGCTTGAAAGAGTAAACAATGGAAAATCCTTTGACTTATTTAATAATATTTTTAAAACAATATTCTAAAAAATTAACAAAGTGCTTTGCACGAATGCATTTATCGCGGTATTCGCAATGCAGTTTAGTTTTTACGTCCTTATTCCTGGGACATATAACACATCGCCCACGACCTCCTTTTATAATCTTCTCTTGAGGCTCTGATGTCGATGGCTCTCCAAATTTTTCTGCTTTTCTTTTTAGTTCTTTTAGCAAGTTTTTTTGCCAGGCCCTCTTTATTATAAAGAGTTTTACCAACCTCTTAGGGATTTCTCTGAGGAACATCCTCCTATTTATCCTGATGTCTGGATATACGCTTCTATATACAATAAAAACATTTATACCCAAAGTGTTTATCAAATGGTAAAATATTGCTTATGGCCATCTTCAAGTATTTCTTACCACGCTTTAAGTCCCACACATTTCATCTACAGTATCGACGCCGCCTTTTGTCGAATTAGAAAATGTTATTACCTCAGGCTTCTGTTTCTTGCTCGTGGACGCATCAATGATGTTTTCTTTGTGCATACTTGAAATGATCAACACATACCTTTTCTTTTTTGGGACATATGGTACCAGGGTCATGTTTTTCCTGAAGAGAAACAAGCTGCTTTTTTTTACTTCTACAATTTGTGGAGGGAGTTCCTTTTTATTCTTACGGATGGTCCCGACTATCGTCAACATTTCCTGGAGTAAATCCTCTAAAAGTGGCACGCTTAGAAACAAATTGTCGGCAGTCATGTTCCTCCCTGTTCCCACAATCGGACCGACAATCCGTTTTACGACGTCCTTGGGACTATTGCTGTGTTTATATGGACCATCTGGTTGAACCCCAACATAAATTTCTAAGTTTTTGGTATAATATACTCCAGCATCCACAAGAACGAAAATCTTTATCCCATACTTGGCCGCTTTGTTGGGTAGATATTGAAGGAAAGAACATCTGCGTCGAAATGGAATCAATTGTTCATCTACAGTGACGAAAGAATGTTATTAAGATATAAGAAATTCTCACTTACTAATTAGTTACCACGAGCTTGGAAATGGATAAACTTACGAAGAAACACTTTCCCAATGGTATAGAATAGTAAAGTCATTCCATCCTTTACGTTGCTTTTCTTCACTGAGTAAACTTATCGCACAAACTCGAACACTAACTCGCTAATGTCGAATCTATGAGGCACCACAAAATAGAATGAGAGACGAAATATTTCCACCCCTGTCTTCGGGAGCCGAGTTTCGGCACCCCAACAAGGACTGTCCCTGTTTCTTCTTCGACGAGGTCAATCGACAATTATTTTAGCCATGCGACCGAAGAAACAAATCCTTATTGTTATGTCTCGTAAAGGTAAGCATACGTGCCCTCAGAACAAACAGTAGAGGGCAATAAACAAGGCCGCGCTCCCTCAGAAAAAAAGGGGCTTGGTCATCCTTTGCGCTGAGGGCGACGCTCCATTGCCACAGGGGACAGCGGTGTCCGCTCCGTAATATTTCATTTATTCATAATAACAAATACAATAAATAAATTCCTTATCTTTTAATTTCTAATCAATATTATCTCAAATTCTGTAACTGGCCTGAGAACTGAAACCTCGCCGTGGAAAGCTTCGCGGAGCTAAATAGTGAGAGGGATTATTAGAGATTACAAGTGAGATAAAATTACATCGACGTATTTACTAATATCATTCATGAATTATGACATTTACTTAGTGATCATTGATCATGGAACACACGAATAAAAACATAAAACTCCTAATAATAACACGTAACGATTTTTGCAGAAAAGGTCGGGAAGATAAAAAAATGAAGCTACTGAGAAGAAGGGGTCAATAAACATAAGCGTTAAAAAGCAGATGCTGATTGAAAACGGCTGGGGTGTAGAAACACCCCACGAGTAATGGCGGGTTAAATTAGTTGATAATAGCTGATTCCGGGTCGATAATCACAAATCTGACCTTTAAATCTTTTCGTTAGCTCTGGTTTCTTTCATATCTGATGTCATTATTTTTATATGACGTAGGTTCTGATATTCGAACTTTTATATTTATATGTTGGATATTAAAGACTTCTTACTGTTGCCCAGGGTAATTGGCGAATCCGAGAATCTTTGACCTTTTCTCCCATCTTCACTTCCGCCATTTAACTCCAGCATGGAATATAAATAAGGCACATTTGTTCAATCGCATAACCAGTCCAAAGCGAAGTTATGCGATTTGAGTGCCATGGCAATTTCAAAGGAGAACTTTCGGTGATCTTGACGATATAGAGATACTTAATTCCCTTTTATCCTACTTCTTGAGAATTTCTTATTTTACTATCTTGAGTCGTAGGAATTCAACGTTGAACCCATGCAGTGACCCTTTGTCCGATTCTGTCCAATGGCAGATGGAAGATTATACATTTGGTGTTTTTCTATTCTTTAGTTATAAGAGACTTAAGCTAACAAAGGCGTAGTTTAACGTGCAGCAATGTTTGAGTTAATTCCTAAGGGAAATGAGGGGAACTAAAAGTTGGGAATCACAACCTTAGTTGTGCTTGGACCTTTTCGAGAGGAATGAGGCTTGCTATTAGGCACAATGAGAAGTGAGATAATGCATTTTCTTACCTCGCTGAGCCAGAATGCTCTAAGCCCACAGAAAATGCCCACATATGACTTCTGGCAATATATGGCGGAACTTATCAAATATGAGTTGAAAGAAAACACAATATGACTGCGCCTTTAGGATATATATTTGAAAAATAAAGTGCATCTTATTGATAGTCTTAGGATGAGTTAACTAACTCGAAACCTGTCGAATTATTTTTAAGAATCATCTTCTGTGGACGCAGTCAGATTGTGTTTCATTTCAACTGCTCATGTGCACTTAGGCGAAGCGCAATGACTATACGTACGAGAAACACTTTTCTCGGCATTTTATAAGGAGAAACTTTATTATTCACTCATACCTCAGTAATTTACATACCATTACAGCCATGATCAAACCTGTGACAAATATAAATGGAAGATACCTTTTCTCTATCCTATACCGACAAAGGAAAAATATTCCATTCATCAAAATGTGGTGGTAGGAACCTTAGGGTACCTGAAAGACTTAATTTAGTACTCATTGTCTTTCCCTGGGTCAGCAATCAATTCCTTCGACTTCTGTTCCTCCATTGCAGCCGCAATGTTTCCTTATAAATGCCCTACTTGGGCCTTTTATCCCGTGTTCTCTGCAAGTGCTTCCCACCTCTTCCCCCCTCGATCTCTCTTCTTTTCTCAGCTCTCTATATCTTCCCCCTCCACTTAATTCTTTACTAGATGCAGTTGGTGGATTTACCGCCAGCCAGAGGAATATTTATGTGTGGCAATTTAGGAAGAGGAGCAGTCTAAAAGGGAAGAGTTGGTGGGGGAGGTGATAAAGTGATTTAGATTGCCAGCAGGACCCTCATCCATCCCGCCCTACCTTGAAGACTTTTCTCGCAACTTCTGTAGGCAGTTAACGTCCGGTAAGGAAAACAATCTTATTCCTTTTCGTAAACCGCGAAAGATTTGTCGCCGTCCTGCTCCCAAACACGACCATTCACTAATGTGTGACTAACTTCCTGAGTACAATTTATTGAATTCATTTAATAATTCATACTTTAAATTTTTATATTATGAATTATTAATGTTATCATTATTTGGTTCACAACGTTTAATTATAAAACTATACAATTTTCGCGCATTTATTTTTATTTATTAATCTTTATTTATTATTTTTATTTAGTATTATATATAGGTATTAAGTGCTTCGACAGCTTTGGTCATATCTCTCTTAGGCTCCCACCGGGAATCGAACCCGAGATCACATTCACCGAAGCCGAACGCGCTATGCCCACATGGCTATCCGAGAGCCCATTTTATTGCTATAACTGTAGTGATTTGTGGACTAAATAGCTTATTAACGCCAAGATCACGCGTTCGAATCCTGGTTAGAGAATAATTATTTTTGTTGTAATTTTCAAGGGTTAATTGAAAGGGCTTATTATAAAACTGTGTTTTATTATTATTATTTGGGCATTTCTACAATACTTATTTCGAATGATATGCATTCCTCGTCAGGAGTGAATAGATAAAAAAAAGCTACAAATTCTTTTTGCATGGCCCTTGGAGATTTTAAACCTCTAATATATTGTGAGTGAATTTGTCCGTGAGGTCTGAATAGTTGGCTGCCGCTGCTCTAGAATGATGGTGATTTTTACTTTTCGAAAGTTTCGAAATGACATGATTTTGACAGTTTATAATTATTTGAGGAAATTATTAAAACAACGCCATCAAATGCCCATTATATGTGTTTCCAATGCAATATATGAATACATTTTCCCTATGCTCTCGAAAAACCGAGGTTTGGAGATGACCTGTTTAAAAAAGGCACATTGCAAATTTCGACATCATTCAAATCTTCTTAGGTTTTTTTGCCTGATCATTGAGGAAGCCTTTAGCCATACATAAGAAATACTCGTGAAGTTCGTTCTTTTCCTCCGCAGTTCAT
Organism: Sympetrum striolatum; assembly: GCA_947579665.1. NCBI lineage: Eukaryota > Metazoa > Arthropoda > Insecta > Odonata > Libellulidae > Sympetrum > Sympetrum striolatum. The sequence goes on from OX388346.1 coordinate 89,609,235, forward strand.
TTCACTTAAAAATTAATTGGGAATCGTCACTTTCGATCGATATAAGAATCTTTGAAGATCATTTATAAAATGCTCATCAGCTACGGGGTATGAGAGCATGAATAACCTAAATTTTGATAGCGTTTTCTTAGATTTCCACAACATTTGTAATTTCTAAGCATCTTCGCCTTCATGACTGCCCTGCTTATAAAGATGATTTTATGCGGACTTTATCGAATAAGAAATAAAGGTAAACCTGTCAAAACGATTTGTAAAAACAGTGTACTGTTATGACTTGTTTCCCTGAATTTAGATGATAGAATTTTTTCCCATTGTATTTTTCTCTTGCAAACAAGAATAGTTAGTTTTTAACTCCTCTCTGATGAAATTACTTTCATTCAGGAAGTTTCATTATGCAGATGTTGAATATTTGTCTACAAAAAAAAACAAACAACGTTTTTCGTTCAATTTTGACTGAGGAATCTAAGATGCTAGAAATAATTTTTCATAAAAAAGTGTATATAATTCTACACTATCCCATTGCCAGTTAATTTATTTAGTATGTTTTAAAAATTTAGCTATTTATTAAGGACTATTCAAGAAATATTTAAGTTAATCGTAGGGCTGGATGTCTTTCTATATGATACTAGTGATCGCCCAGTGGTCGAAATTTGACATGAATTCATTAAATTTTTAAGTTTGAACGTAATTGAAGTTCTTTTGTCAAAGAGAACCCTTTATTTTTCATCTCTCATACATACAGAATTTGCATTGACCATGAATCATGTGTTTTACAACATATTCATGTAATTTCGGATGTATTTGAATGTTAGAAATTTCCGCATATAAAACTTTATCAATATCGGTAGCGTTAACAATTTTATCTTGTTCATTTAAAGTGAGTAAAATGTGAGCATGAGGCAATCCTCTCTTTTGAAACTCAATTGCACAAATGAGTGCTTCAAGTTTTTCGAAGATTTTCGTTGGTGTAAGGCCAATTAATGCTTTCAGTATGAACTTGAATACACGCACAACAATATCAGGTCGAAAATTAGCTGACTCACCCACACCGATATTGCTAACTATTTCAGGCCAACTTGGATTGCAAGTCATTGTAGTAAACAAAGAAGGCTTTCCGAAATTCTTTACGATTGACATTGCATCGAAATAATTTTGATACATATTTCTTGGAGATTCATTGAATGAAGATGGTAATATTATAAAATAGCTCTACTGCCAGCATTATTGGCATTGGGATTCCTCGGGTTCGATTCCCGGTGGGAACCTAATTACCTAAATTGTCGAAGCACATTACACAATACTAATTAAAAATAATAAAAAATCTGATGTGACCAACACATGAATTTCTCCATATATAAGACGTAGATATTTATCTACGACAGTATTGTCAAAGTCTACGCATATTCAATTTATAAGTGAATGACATTCTAACCTAGACGATTACAGCCGAACACCGGAATTGTTTTCCCTTGGCTGTTTGACCGCAGACATTATGTGTTTGACATTGGTAGTATGGACGTAATGTCTTGACATACACTCCGCAGTCTATTAAATAGAAAAATTTGAAATCACACAAAATTCAGAGAACATGATTTCACAGAAAAGGTCGTAACCACCTTTCTAACGTAAACTCGTATTTTAATTTGACACAAATGGTACTTGTTAACTGTCATAATGTAGTATTTATTTATTTGGTTACTACAAAAATATCGCGTTTATATGCATTGTTGCCTTTCGATTGATTTTGACGGCAAAATTTTCCATGTTTATGAGAACAAAAACATTAATCATTTGAAGTTTGATCTCATCATCAGAAAATGGTGTTCTGCCCGGAAGCAGGTCCCGCACGCCGTCTCCATTCCCCTCTGTCCTTCTCCTTAGTCTCTCTACGATTCTTTATTTTCACCTCATCCATTGTTCTTCTTCTTCCTCTCCTATTCCTTGCTTCCACTGAGCCTTCTAATGCCACCTACAGCACGCTATTCCCTCTAATTATGTGGCCCAACCAGTTAGCTTTCCTTTTTCTTATTTCCGTCACCACTGCTTCATTCTTCCTTCACTTTATCCAGTATCTCCTCGTTCCTCATAATCATTTGAAATTTTATCCACCAATTTATAAACCTACTTTATAGAAGGTGATATTATTTATAAAAATATGTAGTTGAATTACAATCTCCAAAGTTTACTTATGGTTTTATTGCTATAAAATGTCGGTTCTTCTTCCCAATATATTTCTTATGAGACTATGGACACGTCTTTGAATTCACCAATCTGATGAGCGATTAATTGAAATGAAAACATCGATGTTTGTCTGATTACTTCGATGGCTTATCGACTCTTGATGAATTTAAGAACAGTCCGTTGGTGTGTCTGCTGTTTGACAAGATGGCTACCGTTGCATTTACAACTTTTTCCATTTCCATTATTCTTTAAATTCTGTTGTAATTTTATCTGTATGTAATGTTAATTCTGTTGTATCTGTAACGTCATAAATCATCGCATCGTTTTGGTTCGTTGATTATTGCATTATGAAACGTTATATTTCCCATTGTAAGTTGCCATTTACTTGCTTTTTATGAGGTTATTGACATTAACATTTGAATGACCCGCTACTGTCATCGGTACCATCGGCTCTTCATCGGGAATTAATCACGATGGAAGCGATGGACATCGGTGGAAAGCATCGTGAATCCATTTGTGAATAAAAAACGGTTTGATGCATCCATCGATGAATTTAAAAGCAGATTGATGGATATCCGATTCCATCGATGCATTTAAAAACGTGCCCAATCTTTCGCATTGATTCGCATGAGAGTTCAGTCCAACAATCACCTTTGTTGTTAAGGAATTGTTTATGCCCACAAAATTATACAAATTTGTCGACATTTCAATCTGAATTCTCTCAATTTCGACTCGAATACGATATTCTACGACCAAAATAAGAATTTGTAGTCTATTTCCTTTCTTTTGGTATTTATCTCGATTTCGTACGACTATTATTTCTGATTTAATTCTGCAAAAGAAAATATGCCAGCAATCGATAAAAATGAACTTAATGTGCATTTATTATGAGAGACGATTCGAGTCTTCCAGAGTCGAACCAAGGATACTTTGGACAAAGATATTAACATTCGCCAATCCTCATCTATATGAACTGTAAGTATGTCGAATCTCACACTCATCCGTACTCGCAATACGCTCAAAAATGGATACAAAATTTTCTCTTAGCGTATAAATGTATATAATTATGCCTAGAGGCCAGTTGGTACCTTCTCTTACGTAGAGCTAGTACAAAGGTATGCGACTTACTTGGTAAGATGAGGAGTGAGGTAGTTTTCTCTTCCCTTTCGCAACAAGTCAGAATAGGTCCATGTAAGAGAGTCACAACGACTCTACGACTTTTCTTAACATCCCATAAGGAGGGACTTAATTAGTTTGACTGTTCAGTATCACTCTTACTTAAGTAGTTTTATATCATCACAGCTATGAAAAAGACCGACAAAACTAAATTATAAATACATTTGCTCTACGCTTTGCCAAAAGAAAAATAAAATATTTCATTCGTCATGATATGGTAGCAGGATCAGGGTCTAGATGGCTATGGGTTGAGAACCTATTTAGGTCGAATAATAATGAAGCAACCATGAGCCAAAATACGAGTAATTTATAAGTAAGTCCTAGGTAAATACTTATATGACACGTTTAGTGAAACAGACTGTGGTAAATGCATCTCATGCCACTCACCGAAAAACAACGATGAGGGCTAAACCCTTTCAGACCCGTGTCCAATATATTGGACACCACTTTCAGTGCCTATTATATATTATATCCATTAATTTAATATACATTTTTTGCATTCTTTTATGGCATTGATTCTTTTATTTTAAAATTATGCCAATCCTACATAGCTTATTGAATAACGGAATGTAATGAGTTTTAAAAAAGAATTTCGGAAGGTAATTTATGTTTTCATTTTTACTTTTATTATGATTTTTTTAATATATATCATTGAACACATGTTGTTTTAGTCTTCTACATGTGTTATTTATTATCAAACATTGTTTTAATTCATAACTTTATCTTTAGTGACAGTTTAAAATGTGTCCAAAATATTGGACATCTCATAAATTGTTAACTAAATTATAAATTTTAAAGTCTATTGGTGGAATAAGTATAACTATATCTCAAACAACAAATAAATTCAAAAATAATTCTTTTGCTCGTGGAAAAAAATTCAGGTCTGAAAGGGTTAAAGAAAACATATATCCTAATTAACTAATTGTAAGGTCTTTATCTAGGATTTCCCTCAATTCCAAATTCGATCGTGTTTTTTTTGTTCTCAAGGTTAGGTGCATATTGGTCCAGGTTCGACGTCGCCAATGAGCCTTGAGATCAATCACTCCCTTTCGGCCTCTATCAACGCTTCAGGAGCGGCGGAGGCCTGAAATATCTTCTCTCGTGAGAAAGCGCACACGTGAAGAGGCGATAATTCTCGAAACAACTCTCAACGCCACTTCTCAGGCTTTTTGGAAGGCCAATTGATATCCACCCCAATTGCGGATCGCCATCTTGGGAGGGAGGAAAGATATACTCGCGGCAAGGATGCACGTTGCCTTGGTCGGGAAAGAAACAAGGGTTCCCATTTTTTTGTGAGTTGGGTCAAGTAAAATGTCTGAAAATGTTTTATTCTCATTTCCCCTTCAATGGTATCTTTGATTCAAACAAAGAAATGGGGAAAGAAGTTTGATTCTCTAATGTACTGTGGCAGGAGATGTTTGTATATGATTAGCTCTTGCAGTATGTGATCCATTCATTGTTCGATTGATTCTTCATTCGAGATTGACAGTTGCAAAAAAAATACTCTGCAAATCAAAATGTGCAAATTCATAAAGTGCATTCTGGGGAAAGCGAAGTATGTAAAACATGGAATCGTTCAATGATTTGTCGAAGAGTTAGTGCGTTGGTATCCTTTAAGGATTAGCGGTTACACTACCCGTCCGGAAAGTAAGGGACCTGACTTCGAGTCCCTATTTTTCTCCTTGTTATTTCTTGGATTTTAAGCCACACGGCTTTACGTGAAATGTCTATCCTTTCTGTATTCTCTTTCCTAATGATTTTTCTCCGATTTCTTGCTAATCTTTAGTTAGTTGCTCATTTTAGTTAGTAAATATTGCAAATTCTTTGCCTTAAGAGTTTTTCATCTCTATCGTTCAAATCTGCTCTCCCAGTTTACAGAGTAAATTGGAAATAAAAGTTATTCTTTTCTTTATCCTGCATCAGAAGACTAAAGAAAGATATTCCACTCAATAGGAAATGATACTGTATAGAAGAATTCCATTTTCCAACGATCCAGAGTGTTGTATGAGGTACATGCTTTGACTCAGCAATTTTCGGCTGAATTTGACCTACACAAGATTGGAGAAATTATTATGAAATTGTGTATGAATTAAGGAAGGGATCTGATAAAGCATACGTCAACAAAAGAGCACTCAAAGAAGAGTATACTGTAATAGATTCGCTTGCGCTAGAAAAAAATGGCTGCCCCAATTTTTTTACGGGTCACGCTAACTTTAGCGACCTCGAATTCTTCCCCATTCCTCCCGCAGGAGAGAGATTTCGTATCAATTGGTGGCCCGCGTATCGGCGGTGGCTACTAATAAATTAAATTTGCTACCCAAACCCACTCTCAGATTCAGTCGGAACGCTTAAGTCTCCAATCCCTCAAACCTTTCCTTCTTCGACCCTTTTCGGAATCGCGTTAGTCTCAACCTTTCCACAGCATCCGTGGACCACCTAACTTATTTCTACACCTTCAGGGTCCTTGGAATACAATTTTGGTCTTCTGGTAAGTTAAGAATGATGGGGTATTATTTACTGATACATACGAGTTTAACTTATTTAACGAATTTAACCATAACCATTACCTGAAGAGGATCTCAAACCCTACCCGAAAAGCAAAAAACACTTTAGGAATATATGTTTTAACTTACTATAAGGTATTATAATGCTGTTGCGTCTGATAAATCTTCTTCTTCTTCGTTGGCACTACAGCCCTTGTGGGCCTCCCTCAAGACGCCTGTCCATTCTCCCCTGCTCTGCACTTTTCCCACCATCTTTCAATCCTCATAGCCTTTATGTCTTCTTCTAAATCCATATTTTCCTCGGTCTTCCTCTTCTTCTTATCTCAGTACTTCCTCAGCGATCCCTACCATTTTCCCTGCTTTCAGCATAGTTCTTACATTCCATGTAGCTAAGGTCAATGTTGTGTTCCGTTTTCGAGTTCCTGTTCGTTTGCCAAGTTCATCATCAATTAATCCGTCCGTATTCCGAGGCTTCGTTTTGGGTTTCGTAACAATATATTTGTTTTATGGTGTGGGGTTGTTAGCCCCACGACCAACCCCCAACCTGGAGGACCGGGGATCACTCTTAGTCTGGCCCATCACCATTGACCTGTCCGGCTTGGGTGACCCTACCAGGAGCTTAAGCTCCCGCCGGCATAGCTCGCAGGATCCCTTAGGCACACAAGCCCCCCCATCACAAGATGGTGATACCAGCGGGGGGGGGGGGGGGGGGGTCTGATAAATCTTACCACAAGTTCTATTTGTAAGATAGATGATGTAAATAAATAAATAACTAAATGATATCGTAAATATTCCTGATTTTTACAATACATCCCTAATAATTTTCGTTTTTATATTTTCAACTTTCGAAGAAAATTTAGCGCTAATATCAGTTTTTATTTCTTTGAAAGCCAAGTATATGTATCTTTTAGGTTACAGTGTATCCAAAAAGTTATTTTGCTTAAAATAGTCATCTTCTTATATAAATTGAAGCTAATCCTGTATTGACAGAACTTAAAGAAAATCTCTTTTCTATTATTTTAGAATGGGTATATTTAATACGTTTTTATTTTAACTTTATGCGTTCCTCCCCCTTCCGCACTAATTCCCCACTTTTTGTGAGCCCGCCATTTCGTTCAGGAATCGGAATAAAATGTTTTGATTGTTACAACTAATATTATGACTGTTTTAAGAAGATTTTTAAATCTCATATTTTTCTTGTGCAGTTTTACGCGAAACGACTCTAAATGGATATTAATTATAAAATGGACTTTTATGACAGTTTTTGTGTACTTATATCTCTCTTCTAACCATTCCTTCTCATTTTTTTACTTTCCAATGTTCCTGTTTGTTCTGACAAGGGAAACACCAGGTTTGTGGGAAACGGATTAAAACGAAACTTTGAAGACACTCTCTGCTTAAAAATAATGGACGCGTGTCCGACCGTTCAACTCAATGAGAATTAGCAACTGAAAATCGAAGCTAGGCAACCCCGCCACACACGTGCATTACCATATCGATATTTTATTTGCTATTATATTATATTTATTTGCTGTTAAATTTCATCTTATTTACCTTTCTATCATTCACAAAAAAGAATAGACTCAAATAAAGTCCGACGGGACCGGGAATCGAACCCGGGTCTCCCGGTTGCCGGTCGGGTGCTCTGTCCGTTGAGCTATCCCACCTGGACTCAAACTATTCGGGAGACTATGTGGGCAAAGGACTTAACGGACAGAGCACCTGACCGGCAATCGTGAGACCCGGGTTCGATTCCCGGTCCCGTTGGACTTTTTTCGAGTCTATGCTTCCTTGTGATTTATCCTGGCTACACGCCATTTCGTGCAAATGACATATACCCAATTTCCTTGTCTTTCTAGCATTCTTTACCTATTAGTTAGCATTTATTCTAATGTAAGGCGATCATGATGAGAAGTTAAAATTGGGAAAACAAAGGACGGATGCGGCTAAATACTCATTTCTTAAAAGGGGAATAAGGGAATGGAACAAGTTACCTGAAGAGGCCTTCAAGCCCTTTCCTAAATCAAATAAAGATTTTAAACTTAGATGTTTTAGAATATTAAAAAAATGCGTTGAAAAGGGGTTTGGGGTATTTTGTGAAGATATTGCTAAATGGGTAATATGTTTGTTATTAAGAACGTGTCCTTATGCTGATGTTATTTAGGAATTTTGAATGTAATAAAAAGGATTTTTCAATTGATGATTGTTGGATATTATTTAGAATGTAATGATTTCTGGTTATTATGTCCGACGAAATGTAATGAATTATATAATGAGGTATAGTTACGCATAGAATTGCATTGACGTCGCCACCGGATCGCTGCCCAATTGCAACGTAAGAATAATACAAAAAGACAACGCTGAGTGCGCTACAATCGGAAACAGCTGGGAAAAAATACAACAGCGTTAATACAGTATACTACCATTTAATACAGTGTACTGTTATATGCAAAAATGTATAAAAATAGATAAATATAAAAATCCACGTAACAGTGGATATTATGCATGAAAAATTTAGGCATGTCATATTATTTATCCACTTTTCCGCAGTTGAATTTCAACTGGCACCTCAACAAGTATTGATAGACACTTTAAAAAAATTGGCGTCCCTGACCAGGGTCTCAATGCGTGTGTATACCTCTGCGACCCTCTCTTCATCCAATGCCTCCTCCTTCACGCTCATTACTCCCGGATTCCCCCTTATTTGTAAAGCATTTCTCACAATCGCGCAGCCCCGTGTACGAGTGACCTCCCGCCGAAGGAACAATGCGAAAGTTTACAACCACTCCATTCAAAGGAGCGAGTCCACTCGATACGAAAAAAAGGAACTCTCTGAAGTAGTTTTTCTGAAGTGGGAGCGTGTCCCCGTTTATTAAAAGGCTGCCGCTTGAATCGCGAAGTACGTGCGGCCGATGCTAATTCCGCAATTTAAAGAAGATGGCCCCCTCGTCGGGGAGATGAAAAAAGAGCATCGGCGGGCGTAGGAGAAAATCAGTTTCTCCCCTCTTTTATAGAGAGAGAGGCGATTTTTTTAAAACGTTTTGATACCTTTTTGATCGATCGTTTATATTCGGGAAGTGGCGCGTCGACGGACGTGCGTAGGTAAAGCGTTTTGGCAGATGTAATTTGTTCTCTAAGAGGATGATTTCATCAATGAGGAGGGGGTGATGAAATTCAGGCGATCCCGGCCTTTTTAACGTCTGCTGAATATTTATCGGAAGGAGGATTGCGTTTTATGGAGTGCCAGATCGAATTTATTTGATGTTCCGAAGTCCGAGGCATTTATCCGCATCTAAATGCGTTAGATCACGGATAAACGGTTCGAAGCAGGTGATTTGTAGTTTGCTCACATATTTTGTCCGCGTGGAAGCTTTTGTTTTATTTGATTATTAAATTAGTCGCTGTTGAGGATTTGAGTACTCGTAATTTGTCAACACGTTTAACCGTTTAACTGCTGTGCCTTTAGTTGTAACGTGGTTTCCTCGGAAGTACTACACACGTTTATAGACGTCTTCTCGTGATCATTTCGGTTCAATGATATAATATACACGACAAAAGCCCACAGTAATATTCACCCCATATTGACAAAACCGCAACCCCAACCCCAACTTGACAGCAGTGATAGCATTGTACGACAACGGTTCAACGCATAATACGTAGTTCGAGGTGACCGAGCGTTGCTCGATGTTTGTTTGGTGTATTAAGAACTTGAATGGTCTAATTCTGCTCCTTGATTTATATTTTAATTATATTGGGCATTCACATAGGGTTCATAAAGAGGTTCCAATAAAACAAACTTTACAAAACATAACGGATTCCATGCCAATATTGCGGTTTCCAAGAAAACAAAATATTCGATTGGTGAGATTGTGCTAAGAAAATTGAGATTTTCGAACTTGAAACTAAAATTGCAGGAATAAGCTAAGAGTATACGGAATTTGAATGCAAAATTTAAGAAATTTAATCTTTCATTTACCTAAAAATTAAAATTTTAAATCTTTATCATGAGTGTAAGCAATTATACAAAGCAAATAAATAATCATCTCCACCAAATCCCATGCTTTCCACATCTAATTTAAACTATGATAAAAGAAGGCCCTCATGGGGCTCCTTGGGGTATTTTTAATTTAACATATGTCAAGAGCAATTGATTCCTGATATTAAAACCCTTATATTCAAATTAAAAAAATCGTCGCGAAAGGTGCGAAAAACAAACATACAAAGATTGCTCGCTTGGTATAATAGGATATGACAGCATACATTCTACCATAATTATTTATGAATTATCTTATTTAATAAAAAGCTAGCGAGTGTTCGTTCGTCATCACATATGGTTATATATGTGTATCTATGTGTGTGTGTTCGTTATTTCACTTTTTTCACCTCTACAGTTTTGAGTTTCTGTGTTGTTAGTAATTTAAAAATATTTTCTATAACTTTTAGAAAGTAAAGGTAATTTAAAACTTATTTAGACATGGAAATTTCAACCGGAAGTAACAAGGGGATCAAGTTTTTATACCACAAATAATTTTGGCACCCAGTGAAACTACCTTTTTCTTTGAAGGGACGTCAGCTTCCAGTAATATTGGCATTTGCGATAACTATTAATAAGTCGCAAGGGCAGACATATGATCATCCGGGTGTGTATTTACCACATGTTTATTGCCATGGAAAGTTATACATGGCAGAGGCTCCCGGATAGTCATGTGGACAGCGCGTTTGCCTTTGGTGAAAGCGGTCCCGGGTTCGAATCTCAGTGGGTGCCAATGTGCGAAATGACCTAAGCTGTCGAAGCACTTGTAGTGATACTACTACTATACATGGTAGTTTCAAGAAAACAAATTGAAAATTATTTAAAAAATCAAAGTAAATGATACGTTTGCACAAAGTAGGATTTTAATAGATTCGAGAACATTTACAAGAAATGTCGCGTTAAAGAATTGTTAAATTAAAAACAAAGATAATCTGAAAAAAATTAATGTTTGTTGTCCATTAATATACAATAAAACATTCCTCATAAGTCATAATAATGCGTTTTTATATTAATTCATATTTAAGCTATCTAAACAATTATCATATAATATACAAACGAATTAATTTACAATATTTTACTGTTGAAAATTTATTTGCTACGGGTTTCAATAATATCAATTATTCCCGTGGGGTTTACCCTATCCGCTTTTTAGGTGAGCTTTTGACGGCTACGTTCGGTCACATACCTTTTCAAGGGCTCAGCTTCGGACACAAATATCGTTCCTTTGTAACAATATACAATGATTGGATTATTAGGAGGTTGGCGATAGAGAATTATTGGTTCCTGAAGTGCCGTTGGAAAACTCAAGTATGTCATGTCCTCGGTAGTATAGTGGTCAGTATCCCTGCCCGTCACGCGGGAGACCGGGGTCCGATTCCCCGCCGGGGAGAACTTTTTGGAGTTTTTATTTTTTCTGGAAGATTGATACAGGTGTAAGCATCCCTCCTACATACCTATATATAAGATTTTTTCTGGGAATTTCGAGTAGGATTAGTTTTCACATAAGGTGGTGATACACAAGGCCCGCTTCGGATGGACGAAATTGAACTCTATACTTCCAAGAAGAAAACTTTATCGCAGCCAGAATATATTTTATGGAGCTTGATGAAGCTGGACATGTTTTTCAACTCTTAAACTCGGAATTAAGGAAGCTTCACTCTATACATTTCTAAAAAAAATCATCTAAAATAAATTTAAGTTTTAATTGATTATATCCCTTATGCGCTCGTTGACGGAAGCGTGTTAGTTACTTTTTCTGGGTGTCTAAGACAATCAGTTGCGGCCCTTGATTCTTTTGTGTGCTATGTGAGAATGGTAGTTAACCTCCAATTCCTCGTTTTAAAATATATGCTTCTCGGCTTAAAACAAATTCTCTACTACAGTTTTATTACCTAAGTTTTTAGAGGTAAATGCACTTATCTCTAAAAGAGTATAACAATTAGTCCTTTGCAGCATGAGGAATACCTTTTCCACGCATTTTACAGGTACTGCTACACTGACTTAAATGCGAAAACACCTCTTAGTATTATCTAGTATGAAAAAGGTGAACCGCACATCTACATAAGTACCCTGCCAGCCACCTTCCGGCTTGTGTTAAAAATAAATTCTTATGCACCATAAAAATAAATAAAAGTTAATTGGCGTTATAGTGACGTTTTATTTCTTGTTTTTATCTTTAGGCAGATTTATGATCTGATCTACTTGCTGATACGGGTTAAATGTGTGACAGTCACATATTATAATCACCGATATGTATATTTTTATTCATCCGATGTCAGTAACTCTCGTAAGAAATGCATGGGAGAAATTTTCGAACATTAATTCCATGCACTTCCGGACGTGATTAGAGTATACACATTTGGGAGTCGTTAAAGGTCCATAGCAGTATTACGTATAGATATTTGTTTGTTCAAAGTATCCTTGGTTCGAATCTGGACGACTCTAATCGTCTCTCTTAAGAGATCCACGTAAAGTTCATTTTGATCGATTGCATTGCCAACATTTTTTCTTTTAAAGAATGGAATCTGAAATAATGGGCGTACGATATCGAGGTAATTGCCGAAAGAAGGGAAATTGAATAAAGATTCTTATTTTGGTCGTAGAATATGATATTCTAGCAAAAATAGGGAGAACTCAGACAAAAATGACGAAACATTTGTGTAATTTTGTGTGCGTAAACAATTCTCTAACGACAAAGGTGATTTTGAACTCAACTTTCTTAAAATCATACGGAAAAGATAGGCTTGCAATATATGTGTAGGGAAGAAGAGCCGACATTTTATGGCGATAAAACCATTATAGTCCAGTCAAATTAGACATATAAAAAAGCCAGACTTTATACAAAATATCATGTATGGCTGATTTTCTATATATTGTTAGGACCATTAGTATGTCACCGATTTCTTAGCTTCGGAGGACCTGTGTGAGCTGAGAATATCCAAAAAACCATTTAAATATTTGCGATTTAATGTACGTTCAATATCTTTTAACGTATGGAGAGGGGGATGAATCGGACCAGCGGGGGAATAGGAACGATTTATAAAAGTAGGCCTAAATCTGAAACGGTAGTGCTGAGATTGACAGTGTTCCAAGCGTTGCTTCTTGATTGTCTTTTCCTGCTGCAAGACACGTTATCATTTTGACTGCATTTGTTACTTTTATAGAACGTCGTGTGTAAGCTTTTCATGAGAGAAAGATGAAATATTGGACTCTTATAAAACTTGGTATTTATACAACTGAAGGTGAGGAAGTAGCTATTTCTCGGATTTCATTGTTTTCTTCGCCAAAAGTGAAATAAATACCATAGATGCTACTTTTTGTTATTTTTTCGTGGAATGTGGTGCTGCCGAAAATCTTAGAATGTCAGAATAGTCAGTCGGGTGAAAAGAACCAGCACTCGTTGCCATACTACAGTTATCATACGAAGCAATATACCGCTTCCTAAAAATTGATAAGCATATGAATTGTAACTGCAGTGTATCAGAACTGCGTCCTATAGAAAATTTTGTTTTCACATATTTTAAAGGAGGTAAATTTACCTACAACACACAGAACCCTCCGAAAAACAACTCTCTGAAAATTTACAAAATTTTTTCCAAAATTGAAGAAATTTCCTTTTCGTCGTGTATTTGCTACGTGAGAAGTATGCATACCAAGAGGAAAATAATATTTTTTAAATAAGCAATATATTTATTTAGCTTTAATTTCAGACCATGTCGACGGCCACAAAAATAGTTAATAAGGTGGTAAATCCCTTCCCCTGCACTCAAATAAAAATATCTTCGGCGTTAAATTGAGACTGGTCGGGTCAATGAAATTATGGGGTTTTTTTTTGTAACTATATTAAATTTTAATCCCGTATTTTTGAAGGAGGAATTCACAAGTGTTTTAATAATAAGGAAGGCCTTCAGCATTGTTGAATAGATAAAGAAACAGCAGAAATTAAGCTTGAAGAATGAATAATTTGCCAATATTCAAGAAACTTGATTATCTTAGTCTTAATCTTATAATAATTATTATTATAGCACTATTTGAGTATTTATAATAATAAGATTGTAATAAATATTATTTTTTATTCGCTGAAATAAAAACAGAATCAAATCAAAATCTCCTCGAATAATTGAAAGGTTTATATTAATTAGCAATTCGTAAAATTGGGGGTTACACAAGTAGCTTTAGCAGCTTTATTAAGCTCAACAAGTAGCTTTAGAAAGGGGAATATTGTAACACGTATTCAAATATTCGAGGCTTTTTTACAGTTTGAAATCAGCAACACCTCTCAAACGGTTTTTAATTCCAAAAAATTCCAAAGGTAATTTAACTGCACTGATACTAAACACTTTCGATAGATATAAGATTTAATAACAATTGCTCTCATTTTTTTAATGTATGCAGTTTTATTGTTTGTTTTATAGTTTGACTTATTAGTCCATACGTTGACTGACGAGTAAATTAAATAAGGGAAATGATCTTTACTTCATAAAGCTTAGTTCTAATGTCATATCCATACATCGTGTCCAATGCGAAGCCTTTAAATATTAATAGTAACTATAAATAGTAAATAACGCTTACTGCATCATTCAGAACTCTGATCAAACTAGACAAAGAGTGTCACTTTATTGACCAAAAACTATAACGAAGATGAAACAGCACTAAGAATCCGTAGAGAAGAAAAGACATTCCTGTATTCTGTATTTCGTATATTAAAAGCTATGTATCTATTTCATTCTCGACATTCGTGTTTTCGATTCTTTATTGGTTTACTATTCTTTTCTGTTATATGCAAACCTCTAGGATTTGTCTAAAAAATTGGTGCCATTAACCGTTTACTGTAATTTGTAGGAATCTAGATTGTCCTCGAGATAGTTGTCAGGCTTCTAAAGGTTAATAAACTTGACGGTGCTGTTCCTTTTTTTCGGCATATAGGATAAACGTATAAGAAATGGTTGAATAAATAAGTTGTAGTAGGAGAGAAATACATTTCTATACAAATGGAAGGTATCCATACAATATTCAATACACATACGTACTGCCTCATACAAAATTTCCTTGAGAAGCTCTAAATTCTTTCCCAGCCCATTCCTCCGAAATTCTACATGGTTAACGAGATCAGCATAAGCCTACCTTTCGGTAGGTTCATTTACCCTTAAATTCCCTACTTACAAAACTCTCCTCAATTTCCCTATAACTTACCCCACCCATTGCTACTCGTACAATATATTTCGCTCCTTTTCCCCATTGTCCAAACAATTGCACACTATTTACAATTACCTCCTGTAGAATTCTCTCTCCTCATAGTTTTTTGTCACTGATTTCCTCTGCCGCTGGACAGTGGGCTAGGATCGAAGAAAGCTGACAAAAAATACAAAAGTGGTTTTTCTAAGTGCGGCCTTCAAAACTTCGCAAACTCAATTTTGAATAAATTATATATATAACTATGTAATTTATATATGTTTAATTCTGCGCATTAGAACTAAACAGGGTTTCAAACAAAGTTGACCCAATTTTGCGAAATATGCCAGTCTTCAATTCAATTTCAACGGTATACTTCAACTTCAAGCCAGTACTAAACCCATATAAAGAAAATCATCGAAAAAATTTAACGACATATTACAAACCTACCCTTTTTCCTTCATAATACTTGGCTTTATTGATTCCAGTTAAATATTTGTACACTTAATGCAACAAAATGGCGGATCCTCATCTTAGAGAACATTTTTAACTAAAGCGAGGACAATGGTAGAAATGGACATCGATATACACGGGCAACTTGTACCACGAAGTCGTTTGAAGAGAAATATGAAATAAAATGCCGTGACAATTTGTGACGCCCATGAATAAGCAATGTTTTCGACAACCGGCAGCTGCAAGGCCTAAATCCGCGCGGCGTAGGACAAGGTCTAAATTCATTACGACAAAGATATTGTGCATCGCTTTATTTCTTTAATCATAACCTTTTCTTCTACCATCATCTCCAGCACTTCCGCATCTGTTTCTCTATCAACCCAACTCACTTTTTCCATCCAACGCCTCGCCCGAACCTCGAAGGCCTCCGATCTTCTGTTGCCCTTCTATCTTAATTTCTAACTTCCACATCCATGCAGCATAACACCTTGTTCTAACAGTTTTAACTTTCTTTTCCAAATTCTCTTTTCAAAGATAACATTCCCCTCCATCCCCGTTGTTTTTCCCCTTCTGTGGCTGTTTCCTGATATCAGTGTTCAGCACAATACTGATTATGTAATAAAACCAATATTAGTCTTTAATTAAAGTTCAATATACCGCTGCGCTATCGTAACTTTGTAATTCAATTAGCATTAGCAATGTATTGTAAGTTTGTTACTTTTTCTTCTAAATCCCTCGGTGCCATTGTTAGCATCAATGAAGAAGCTTAATTTGATTCGTATTCTACCTGTTCTTGGCGGTCATTCACCTAAACAGTTTTTCTGCGTATCAAATTTACGGAAAATTTTCTTTTCTCGCCTCTTCAATAAATTACGGTTTCCATCTTGACAATTTCAGTGTATTTCCTACGGTTCTTAATATTGCTACACGACATTAGGCTTGAATTTTTGAAATGTTATTGTTGTTGACATCAGCAATACCAAGTGTACCATTATCAGTGGAAACTCTTACGCTCTCATAATCTGTTGCCGAGATCTATTCATTTTTGAAATTGTCTACCAAAATTGTCTCAACAGTGATCTGTCACGTGAATTCGTTTAATCATTTTTAAATTCTGAAAGCCGTGCCATAGCCGTGAAATGTGGTTCTCGAGTTTTAGCGAACATACAAACTTTCTAATTTGTATATAAGATTCAAATATATCACTTTCGATGTTTTCTTCTGAATATTACGAATTCTAAATTGGAGTAAAACATGTTCATTGCGTAGGGAAATTAGTGTCAGCTCGTAACAACGGAGGAAAAAAGTTAGAGAAACAACTATGAGATATGAGATATAAGGGTAATATCGTTTGAATTAGCTTTTGAATGTTGTGTAAGTTAAACTAGACACCTGATCCAATGTGTTATTAACATATATTTGATTTCTAAACGACTAAAATCTACATTAATTTAATTATTATCAATAAAACCACTGCAGATGGGTGTAAGATCTAGTAACATAAGACAATAATACAGTTAATAGATGATGTTACAATCAGGTGATAAAGAAAATAGATAAATTACTATTATGGACAATAAATAAATATTAGAGATTAACAGGAAAAGTAGACTGGATAGTTTAATTCATACTTTATTCATGTGTTTTATATTATAATATTATATTTTTATGTGGTTTAGTATAAATTAAAGTTTCTTGTCTATTCACCGGGAAAGAACCAAGTCTTTGTATCTTGTCTAAGTTTCCCGTTATTCAGGATTACCACCGATTAAAGACCGTCTCCACTATTAGAGATTGACACAAGACACACGGGCTTGTCAAAAGAGGAAATCAAAAATAGTAAGTCTGAAGAATTTTTTAGTCTAATCTTCACTTCCCTAAATTTTTGGAAATTGAAATGTATATTAAACAGATTAAAAATTTATGTGACGGAATTTTTAACTTATTTTACCGCTTTTTTACTTTCTCCATATACGAAGTATAGAGAAAGTATTGTTTTCATGAAAAAATTCGACTTCGAGATTTCAACGGAAATACATGTTTTGGGGTCCCTAGAACACGTTTTGACCATTTTCGGAATGATGTCTGTGTGTATGTGTGTGTGTGTGTGTGTGTGTGTGTGTGTGTGTGTGTATGTGTGTGTGTGTTAGTGGGCGCTCTATCGTAAAAACTATTGGTCGTATTAATACCAAACTTCGTATATAGTACTGTGGTGTGTGCTGTCAGAGTTGATTAGTTTTTGGAGTAAATCGGTTGACCGGAAGTCGAGCTTCATTCATTATAGCTCATTTCCGGTTTTCAAAATATCTCCATAAATATGATATATACGTGCATTGTATTACTTATAAAAGTTTTAGATTATGTAATTTACTATAACTTTTGTATTTAACATATTTTTGTATCACCGGTTGATTAGGAGTTATTCGTGAAATACCGATAAACCGTAAGTAGCCGTTATGTACTTTGTGGGCGCTCTAACTTAAAAACGATGCATTATATCAACACCAAATTTCATATATAGTACTTTATTTAGTTTCTTAAGAGTTGATTAGTTTTTGGAGTAAATCGGTTTACCGGAAGTCGAATTGTATTCTTCAAAGCTCATTTCCGGTTTTCAAAATATCTCCATAAATATGATATTTAGGTATATACTATTATTAATAAAAGTTTTAGAAAATAAAATTTACTATAACTTTTGGTTGAAACATATTTTTGTATCACTGATTGTGTAGGAGTTATTCATGAAATACGGATAAACCGGAAGTTGCTGATTATGTACTTTGTGGGCGCTCTGGGCTCTATGGGCGAAATGCCAATTTCATCGTTTTTCATCGATCATGTCCCGTAAAACATTATTATTCATGTTTTTGGCGTCAAAGATAATAATATATATATATATTAATCACTCATATTCCAAGTTTAGATGGAATATAGAGTTCGAAATTACTGCGGTAGATAAATATTTACATCTTATATATATGGAGAAAGTCATGTGCTGGCCACATCAGATTTTTTACTACTGGAAGCATAGATGTTTGAAAAGGTTGACCCAGCCGCAATAGCATAAGGCAACACTGATTTTAGAGCCCCGAAAAAGCGATTGTTCAATGCAAAACCGTTCCGTGACGTTCCGATTCTATCACCTCTTGACGGAGACTTCATTAGTTTTATTATCTTCTCTGACCCACCGCCGCGTCGAAAAAAACCTTATCTTTCTTACGGTAGTTGGACTATGGTAAAGCGAGCGGAAATTTTTGCTGGACTAATGAACTTAAAAACTTCATCTGTCATCTCTCGCGGATCATTGGAAGATTTCAAGATGTTGACTCCTAAAAAAAATCCATGATAAGCAAACTTTTACTAGACCACTATACTAAATAGTGGTTAATTAAAAGTTTGTTTACCATGGATTTTTTACAAGTTAATAAGTACCACAAAATTAATCCTAAATCTGTATCGTTTGATGTTGACTCCTATCTAAAGATTCTTCTGCTGTCGTTAAACCCTGTAACACAAGAATATGCCAGTCCTTACGAATATTATAAACAATAATCATGTTCATTATACTGTGTGAATCTCTCATGAGGGCAAAAATAAATACAATGGCGTATAGGCTAACAAAATAATGAAAGCAAACATTATAATAGAAGGATCTGATGCTTTCCCGGTGAATGCTGCTCAGGAAGTTCTCTTGGGTTATTAGCCGGGTGATGCTGAATGGCCCCGACGTTTCGGCAACAACCTCTGCTGCCGTTTTCAAGGAATTCCTTGAAAATAACAACATAGGTTGTTGCCGAAACGTCGGGACCATCCAACGTCACCCGGTTGATAACCCAAGAGAACTTTCTGAGCATTATAAGGGGGCGTCTATTAATTACGTGAGGCGTTTAGGGGCTTAAGCCGAATCTCACTCACTCTCACGTGGGGGAGAGGGGGGTTCTCGTAAAGATTACGTAATTTTTTACCCGCAAAAAACAGTGTAGAATTATGAGATAACTGGGTTAAATTGAGTAAAACGTGTTTCTCTACTAAAATATGACTAAAGTTTGCACAATAATATTTATCACGGTTATGCAAGCGCCACAAAGGAGCATAGTCGATTGTTTAACCACCGGCTAGCCGAACACGCGATTCGACGAGCGCTGCGACGTACGAGTTTTTTGGATAAATCCAAAACAATGAAACATAGATTGACATATTTACACTGATAAAACGCATTTTGAACAATCTCACATGAGATTAGAGGAGGGGGTCGAGCCAAATCTCACTAGTGGGGGTCAAAAAATCGCAAAAATCACCTCACGTAATTAATGGATGCCCCCTAATAGAAAATTTACACAATCCAATGCCCAAACTATAGTGCAGCTCTAATACTAAATAAGCACCGAATACACAAAAGAAAACAGTAAGATTAATCGGAACTGAATAATTTGCTTTTTGAAAATCCTAAATAAGTCTTAAAGTCGATATTGTCAGTCTATGAGTTTTAGAAAGAAAATTTTGATGCCAATAAAACTAAAGCAATTGAGGTTTGCTAAGGGAAAGAAAACAAAGTCAACGATCATTATGAATGGGGAAAAACTTGAGCTGATAGATAAATTCTCTTTTTTGGGTCTTTCTTGTGATGGAAAATGCAAAGATGAGTTTCGTAAAAGAATAGGAAGCCGCCAAG
Organism: Sympetrum striolatum; assembly: GCA_947579665.1. Taxonomy (NCBI): domain Eukaryota; kingdom Metazoa; phylum Arthropoda; class Insecta; order Odonata; family Libellulidae; genus Sympetrum; species Sympetrum striolatum. Next base: position 89,629,426 of record OX388346.1, read on the forward strand.
AAGAGAAGGAATGGATGACTAGTTATCACTATAAAGCAATCGGGAAAATATCTGTAAAATCCTGAGCATGGAGCGCTTTGCTGTATGAGTGTGAGACGTGGACCTTAAGAAAGAAAGAATTCAAACGTTTAATGGACTTGGAGAGGTTGGTTCGGCGTAAATGTACTTGTGTATAAACCGAGATTTTCAGAACATGTTTTAAGCTGTAAAAGCCCCCTTCGGCTTATAATAATTTTCCTGTATTTAAATATTTTACTTTTAAATCCTTCTATGTTATATTGGTGCTGTGACATTTTTTGTAACAAAAGGGTACATAACGTAGAATAAATAAATAAATACTAGAGTAAGGGTCCTACTTACTCGTTCTCCGATGGTAAAAAGTCCGCCGTAGCCGGAAATCCGCTTTTAAATACTTCACTTGCTCGCATAACAATTCTTTGTCAACATTCTTCTACTAATTTACTGAGGCCTCAATTAATTTAATTTTAATTATTATTTATTTTATTTAATTTGTAATTTTATTACTATGTATTTTTATTTTGAAATTTACGAGTAAGTGAATTCCTTTACCCAGTGTATTCCCACCCTAGGCTTGTAATCAAGTTAATTAGTTTCCCAGTTTTTTGTGATAAAATCAGGTGCCTCGGCTTATACTCGACTATATACGGTGGGTTTGGTTGGTAGGAAAACAAACTTGGAGGTACTGGAATTGGTTGGGGAGCTTTAGTTGAAGTAATAAGTATTGATAGTGGAAATGAGTGGGTCAAATATTGAGAGGAGAGCTGCTAAAGGAAGTAATTGAGGATAGAATACAAGAAACAAATAGAGAGAGGAAAAAGCATTCTTTGGATACAGCAACTGACCGAGAATCGGGAGGTTTGGGTTCGAGTCCCGATCCTGTCTGACTCATCTCCGTTTGTCCTTGGGATTTTTCTTAGATGCACGTCTTCACGTGCGGAATCACTTTCAGTCTTCATCCTTTGTTCGATTATTTGGAGATATGACGCGTCTTTATTATTAAACAATAAGCTTGAGCCCATTACTCGTATTAGGCAATCATTTGCGTATAATTGAGGACACAGTCATATCCTACATCGGTGTCAATGGCAAAGACGTAAACAGGGGCTACAATAGGAGATATACTCACTTTAATGACGCCGAAGAAGAATCGGATCTTTGAGCAATAAATATCTGTTTTACTCATGTTTTCACAAGCGAAATAATTATTCATTAGAAAATTTATGGATTTGAATATTCAGCAAACCTGGAAGAAAGGGAGGGTCGTATGAATAGTATATCAAAACATTTCAGAAGACTTTCGGTTATTTGGATAAAAGATAAACTGAAGTGAAAAATGGCAATATGGCAGGGTCTCGAATCCAGTTCTTCAAAATCCCGGGTTTCTCAGAAGTGAAATCGACGGGTCGTTTAGTGGTTAGAATGGCCATGAATGAGAGACCTGGGTTCCAATAGGCTTCATGGTAGTCATATTCCTATTTTTCACAACTGTTTAACTTTCATTTTCAAGACCTCCTCGTTCAAAGCCAAACATCTTTCTCTCAGCATTGTTAACTTAAGGTTATTTTTTATATTTAATATATATATATTGATTTGGAAATATAATCACAAATAAATAGTTAACGTGATACACTTAGTTTGTGTTAGAAACAATATTTCCATAATTTAGAATTAATTGAGATATACTACTTTGGTGGCGGAATGGTCAGAGGCTTTCTACGCTATGGTTTTGAGTTTGAGTTCCGGGTTCTGATCGGGATTACCTAATTATTGGGTGTTGTGTTCATCAGTTTACACGTTTCGCTGTAAATCGACAGCATTTAGTGTGCGAAATGTTCTGGTTAATGGGAAAAAGCGTTTTCTAAATACTCATGAAGCTTGGATGTCTTCATGCTTAACTGTAGTAAATATGTTCGCTAGTTATTACGAGATCCTATACCCATTGCAGCCTGCTGAGTATATCCTAGCCTGATGTACAGAAAAATTCTTCATATTACTATTATTGTTCTTAATCGAAGACTTAACGAGTTCAAAATCTTCTCTAAATATACTCATGTGAAGAGGGCCCGGAATACCCTACTGGTATTCATGCCTATAATACTGGAAGACTCTATTTACGCCTACAAATGTTTCCCAAACTGAAAGTGCTTATAATTATCATATTTGGGGTGCCATTACTCTTTATGATCTACGAAAATTTGGCTGCGGATTTCTGTATGTATTAGCCTTGGTAGACATCATCTTAAATATTCATTGCTAGAACGGAAAACTCCCAGAATCTTAGAGACTAGCACCAGATTCCTCCGAGACGGAGTTCGTGCGAACTACCAGTTCTAGTGAGAACTAGTGCGATGGCAAAATTTGAAAAAGGGCGTGAGGGGGAGAGGAGGGGCAAAACGAATGTGTGTGTACGTTTCGAGCCTTGGTCATACGGGAGTGACGTCAGCAAGGCCGACTCCCTCTTCTCCCACCCTTTCACTAGCAGTCCTCGGACTTGCCTTGGGGGCGGGCTGGGAGTGGGAGGAGGGAAAACTAGGAGTAGGGGAGGCGCGCGCAGCTCGTGCGGAGGAGAGGAAGGGCCGTTTCCCCTCCTCCGTCCCCTCCACCGGCTTGCGAGGACCTCGTCCCTCAGTCACCCTCCGTGTTCCGTCGAGGACGTTGCTGTCGGCGATCTGATGTTCGGATGTCACGTGCGTCGAGCCCTCTCATGTACCAGTGTTCCTCGGTGTGATAGCGAGTGATACGTACCCCAAGTGACACGCACAGGTGACGGAGAAGGAAGGTGTACATAGTGTTTGTGTTGTCAGTACGTGGGATGACCTGGTGACTTCCCCTCTTCCATGTCCTTCCGATAACCTTTTTTCCTCCGGATTCTCTCCACACGTGCGGCGAAGACCATCCTTATGCGGCGCCTCCGTGGTGCTGACCTGTCCCGCTCGGCGGCCCCCAGCAAGGGTGGTCGTCTGTCCCCTTGAGTGGTGCGACAGAGAGGGATTAAGTGCGAGAGATTTTGAGCGTATTTACACCCACTGCGACGAGATGGACTCCCCGCTGGATGTGGAACCGGGCTTCGAGCCCCAGATGAGGGCCCGATCCAACACGTGGCCTCTGCCCAGGCCGGACAACTACGCCGACCGAGACGATGTTGTGGGCGGAGGTGCGATGGGCCCCGGTGGTGGTGTAGGGGTGCCGGAAGGCCCGCCCCCGCTCGTGCCGACGGCGGTGGCGGGCGGCGTCCCTCCTGGTGGGATGCCCAAGAAGAACTCCAGCCGGAGGAACGCCTGGGGGAACATGTCGTACGCGGATCTCATCACCCAGGCCATCCAGAGTGCACCGGACAAGAGATTGACCCTGTCGCAGATCTACGAGTGGATGGTGCAGAATGTGCCCTACTTCAAGGACAAGGGAGACAGCAACAGCTCTGCTGGATGGAAGGTTGGTGGAGCCTTCTTTTTTTCGCGGACACCCAGGAATAGGGCGTTCACAGCAGTGTTGATGCGTGCCGAAGAATCGCGACGCAATAGCGATGGCCTTTCGGGATTACCAGGCGGTATGCGATGGGACAGTTTAAATATATCCCCAAGAGTAGATGGTAATCGCAGTGAAGATTGTTTTCGTCGGAGGAGAGAAGTGACAAAATTCCGTCGCATATGTAATCGCTCCATTCTCCGTATTAATATTTATCAGAGGCTCGTTAACGCTCCATTTTTCTATGCGGGCTCGCCCCAGAAAGTTGAGGCGCATTTCGGGAAATTCCGCCAAGATTTTGTTGTCGCTCGTGAAACGAGTGGTGCTTTTCATGTTTACATTCAAAGGCGGGATTCGAATAGCCTCTCTGAATGCGGGCGTGTAAACAGTGGCGTGAACGTCACGTTTTGCTCTTTCGTCGAATGCGACTTTCCAATAATTGCTCCTTATTAGAGGTTAAAAATCTCCAATCTGTCTTTGTTGGCGTTCCTCGTCTCCTTCAACGGTATCCGCAGAAAACAAGGGAGGACACCGCACTTTCATAACACTGGATCTCTATTGGAGATTTTTAACCTCTTACTCTTTAACAGCCGTGTTCCAAAGTCTCTTTCTTTACAATGATCGCTCCGTTTTGGTGAGCCCGCGATGTATTTTACCTCACCCCGCGTTATTTTTACTTCTTCCCAGTTGAACTGCGTGACTTGTCCGCAAAAGAGAGCGAAACTCTATCGCCGAACGCGAAAGATCTTCGCTGCTCCACTTTTCTGAAGTTTTTCCCTTGGTCGATCCCGTATGCTCATAGTGTTGTCGCACGTGTGCAAATTCCATTAAATCGTACGCGAATGATTTGTAATTCGAAACGGTTCCTCTTGCTGCTAATTGGCACGTCGGATGATACCATGTGCTTACTGCCCTCACGATTTCATTAATAGTTGACGTTATATCATGTGAGGACAGTTTCTATTTGTATCTACTGCGTATCCAGTATTGCCTCGTATCAAAGGTGCTATTGCTCCCGAACGCAATTCACTGAAGATACTGTTACTCAACTGGGCTCCTCGTGGAAAAAGTGTGAAACTTTTCTTCTAAAAAGATCGTGTATTTTATTGATGTCATTAAAATTATATTCTCACCGATTATTACTCCAAAGTCCGAGTAATGTATCAAACAACGAATGGTGCTCGTGCCCTTGCCAATTACAAAATCTTTTAATGTCGACGTTCTTTCAGTTTCTAACAGTTTTTAGAGAGGATTTCTTAGAGCAGATCTTATAAAATAATCACGAAGTAATTGATAAGTTTTAATTTATTCATTGAGCTGGGATCGATATCAATGTCTTATAGGATGAGTAATGGATTGAAACGCGTACCAATAAATTCATATTCTAATAATGCATTTTTTCTTAGATTTACCGTGGCTACAATGACTACATCTATTTACACATCTTTATTTCTGATTTACCACAAAAAGTATCTTTCCCCTCAACTGACTGGCTTAGTTAATTTTCGCATCTTTCTGCTCCACCATTAGTCATATAATTTCCCTTAACTACTGAAAGTGTTTTTTTTTCATTTTCCATTGTGTGTGATTGATGAAACATGCATTGCATTTCTCTAGTGTTTGGGAAGTTCAATTTTACCGCAAGTGCTACCTGAAAAATGAAAGTAATGGGTTTAGTCCGATTACTTTGTTTATGTTTGGGCCATGCACCTGTACTTTACTGCTACTTTGCATAGAGGCCCTCCCAAAATACCGTTGTGGAATCCCGTTGTTGGCTATTACAAGGGACAAACTCCTCATGACCGTCCCCGAATGACCATTAGAATGACCAGTATGACGGTCTAACTGGATCCCCCGTCGCCTGTTTTAAGACACCATTACAGAGGTATCATTCAGTTCCAATTGCTAAGTTTCTCCGCGTTAGAAGTAAATAATTTGAAAAAAAGGCCTGCAGAGATTTTGAGGCGTGTTGTAAATAAAATTATAATGATAAGATTTTGTTAGTTAGGCAAGCAAACTTCATTCAAGTTTGTTTTTCATCTCCAAAGGCGCGAAAAAATACAAGGTTACTGTTTTTATGTTTAAATGGCATCAACGAACAATTTAGATATATTGTAATTCCTGTGGATCCATATTTACCTATTGTGCAATTTTCTTTTATAATGCTGATGGAAATTCGTTGTTATCATCTAAAGTTGATACTTTGTAAGTCGTTTAAAATTTGCATCCTAATGCCAAGAGATGATGTTGGTTATTAGAGTGCTTATGGTTTTAATGAACTATTTTCCGTAACCTCCTGACCGTTATTGCCAAGCAGATTTAATTTTTTGTGTATCTAAGGGTCAATGTTAAGGGTCAAGTTATAGTTGCCATGCTGTTTCCATAGAAAATAAGAGAAACGAAAGTGGCCGATATTTAGTGAGAGGAAAGTATTTCTGTAATTGAGGTATTTCTCGATATTTTAGGTCAAAGTATGTCTTTTAAATTTTTCTTACAAGAAACCAATGTAATTATGAAGTATTTTTTTAGTACTAGCCTTCTAAAGATGTTATCCTAAATCTCGTGCTTAATTCCATTGGCAATATCATTGCATTGGCATAATTGGTGAAATATATGCGCGCCTTGTAATTTATAATACTGCATTCTTACTAATTATTTACAACATTACATTAAACTATGTTTTGTATTAACAGTAGGAAAAGGCCATTTTATGGCACCAAAATTTAGATAAAACCAGTGTTTGCACCAGTGATTTTTTTGGAAGTTCCTTTCCAGATTATTTTAATTTTTAGACTGGATCATTATTCCCAACCTATTCTGAAGCTTAGAATCAAACTAATAATTGCGCGAAATTACAATGATTTTATCATATTCTATTTCAACCTTTAATTAAATAAAGAACACAATAATAATTTCTAAGATATTTACATATACTTAACTCCATTATAACCTTTATCGAATGCGCGATATGGATTTTTTACGGAAATTTCCCCAAAATGACGAAATTTAGACGGGCTGCAAATATATTTATATTTGCAAGCTTTGATAAAATCTGACGAATTCCACGTGATTTTCTCAGCAGAATTTTGGGATCAAAATCATGTAACGCTATCCAGTAGGAAAAACTATCCGAATAGGCACACATTGACTGCCATTTAGATAATATTCTTGCAGATTTTCCCGAAATACGGCCATTGGTTAATAATTGTTCTTTAAAAATGCAAGGCTGGTCTTCAAAAATTATTGCAATAAGGGTGATATATTTCTTGTAGTGCTTTGCATCTTACCTGGTTCCGATGTGACTAATAAAGTGTGCTATGGCGCACTTTTGGAGCTGATTTCTTTGACTACAATCGCTTAAAAAACGGAGATCATGTAAGAATTATGTTTGCCATGCTGGACTGAAAATTAAAATATTGTTACTATAATAAAACAGTTCCTCATGAAGGTCTGTTTCATTTTCACTTGAAACCTCGTGAAAATATATTGGCCCTTTATATGGCTATAAATGATTTAAAACCAACCCAAAAACGATCAATAAGTATAAAGTAAGTTAATACTCTTTGATGGGTTTTATTGAATTTGGAACGTCAGATACGCTCACAATAACTCCAGTCCTCTGGTCTACAAATTTAGGAGTAACCTGTTAAGATTTGGAAATAGTCTATGGCTGTCGTTTGACCATTTCGAAAACCTGTATTTTCTCGTATCTGCAAGGAAAAATTGCATTTATGAAATCTGGAAGGAGTATTCACAGTCTCTTGAGCGCGCCATTTGTCTGCCGTTCTCGCATTTCCCTTTTCTCAAATTAAGCACGAAAATCCGTTGGGTGAGTTAGCGAAATCAGACCGTGATTCGCCAGAAATCTTCCTTCCATTGAAATCCTCCTGATTCCACCTATCTTCCGACCACGTACGTACGAATGAATTTTGCTCACAATTAAAAACCCACGAAAGAAACAATATCCCAATATGATTTTTTACCTTCCCGAGGAAGATGTTTTATTCAATTTTCGCTTCGGTGGTGCTGCTGTTTCCATAAATTGGGATGTTATTCGTCGCATAAGCCAATCTGCTTTTATCGGAAGATATGTTAGGATCGCTATACAATTGTATATTCTATTGATGAGTCCATTACCAATTCCTTCTTTACCGTATCCGTCGTTGGAAAGGCGTTAGATTTTTTTACAAGCATCATTTAGAAATATAAACATTTACTACATAGTAGAAATATGTCTTCTAACTAGACGCTGATGGGAGATTTTTTTCCGCTGCTTTTCGGACTCGGCTGATATATGTATTTATGGATGTGAAAGATAATTTAAAAATTACATAAACATACGGAATTTTACCTATTCGCAAGTTGGAGAAGTAGTATATTTTTTAAAGTAATTTTGTTTTGTATTTTACTATGTGGAAGTGCGTGGAAAATCGTTCTTACTCATCTGAAGCATGTGGCTAGAGTATGAGATCCAGCGGATGAAACTTGCACCCGCGAACTCTAGAAAGTGCAGCGCAAGATCCGTTTTGTTAAATATGCTTCGGATAGAAAAAGCAAGCGTTACGGAAATGCGCCCTTGAATCTTGTCAACTTTGTCCGGAAAAAAATATTAGAATTCTTGATAAATTCAGGGAAGGGGTTTGAGGGAGATAACTGGGTATCATCCACACCTCTTGCAACTTCGGCCGAACAGACTACGAACTTAAAATAAGAAAAATAGATGCTAATCGAAGTCTTTTGAAGAGAATATTCTTTCCACTAAACCAATTTGGTAACAACTTAGAGAAGTAATTCGAACGCTTGGTGTGTACATCGCCTGCATACATACATACACCTGCCACGCACGTAAAAGTGGCTTTTAGAGTTTCACATAAATTTAGATTTTTCAATCTGTAGTGATTCTGACAGGAAATATACATGTTGTACAAATCCCTTTTTATCTAACTTGGATAGTTTCCAAATTTAGATACATCTTTAGTTCGAATTTATTTCAATACCATTTGGAGTGCGCAAGTAAATAATATTTTCGTTCCAGCAATCTTCCTTTCCATTTGTCGAGAATGTAACTTCTTGAAAAGGTGGAGTGAATGGAAAGTAAAAGGCGAACTAATTTTAGAACCGTTCCGACGGAAATAGGAAATTATGTCGTCCATTTTCACAATTGCTGCTGCTGAATATGGATTGATTTGCAAGGGAGAAAAATGCTCTCTTAATAAAGTGTTCATTGTGCTGTTTTCCTTGCTTGTGATGCCGTTCTGCGTAGCTCAACGAAGATACTTAAATCCTTGTGAGTGAATCTATTGACGTCAAATGTTCTTACATAGCCATGTAAGAACCTTTGCTATCTAATCCATATTTTAGAGATTCAAAACCTTTCCTGATGGACTCTCTCGGTATCGAAAAATTAGCTCGGCAGTTTTTATTCTATTTCCTTCTACATCTTATCAATCTTTCTCGAAGAATTTAAATGGCATTTTTATGGTAAAAACGATTTTATTTTGGAACAGGGTTCAAAATTACAAAATTTGGTACAAAAGTTGCTTTAATTTACTTAAGTCTCCGCATCGTTTGTAGTTGTGATGGTACGAAAGCTGATTATGAATGCGTGATTTTGAATAATTTAATTTGATCGCTCCATATTGAGAAATTGATTATGAAAAGTTTCATACATAGGTTTACTGTACTACACTTATGTGGACTTTTCATTCTTCATCTTTCCCAGAATGTCTTATTCCCACCAATAGTGGAGGCGATGAGGATTAAAGTAGCCTTGGGGTTACAGACATGATCGAAACTTTGTGTGCAACGTACAACGTTTTAGTGAGTGACAAAGACATATTCTTTACCAAAACCATCGAAATGTTCTGTGATTTTAGTGTTCATTTGTTGGGGAATACAACTACAGTAAAGCTCTTTTGAATATTTTAGAGGAAATTTATAAGCGTCCTTTTTTGCGGTTAAAGTTTGGTTATAGGAATAGCCTCACTGTTTCACTTCTAGTTGTCGTCAGTGATTTGTTAGACGAGCGAAGGGAATGTTCGAACATAAGGTCGTTGATAAATGAATTTGTATTTTAAAATAAAAGTAATTTTCGCTAACCCATCCTCCTATTTGTAGGATTTAAGATTGCCATTCGTTGGAAGGTCTTCGAAATTTTTGACATTTTTACCAATCTTCGAATTTTTGTTTCGGCTCCAACTCTTTTTACTTGCTCTGTGACAAGTGAGGGGGAAACAATTGAGGATGGAACTCACTTGGACTTTATTATTACAGTGCGTGATTGATATTATAATTTCACATTTGTTAAGATCCTTCCTTGGCGACCACGTACTTTCCAAATGGATTCAGCGGTATTTACCACTCTTCTGCTCGATGGTGAAAACAGTCTTGATCAATAATTATTTCTCAGAAAAGACGACTTCCTACTTCGATGTTGATGTGAATAATTAATTGATCCAGCATTTCATAGTTAAGTTACTGTCTCCATTATTTCGAAGTGCCTAAAATTTCCTCATGAATTTGCTCTACGTAAAATTGACTATGTTGGATACTGGTCTATGCATTTCTTGTGTTTATTTCTGTGAAATTTAATGTAAACCCTTGTAAGTGAAAATCGCCTGGATTTTATCGGTTGTTCAATCATTGCTTTTCATTTATATCTCAAGGTTCAATTCCGAAGTCTCACTTGTTGAATTATCCTACCTGTCCGAAGTCTGTAAAAAACGGAATTTATAACCGTTTGAAATACTACGTTAGGTTTATTCCTAATAAGAAATACCGCTAGTTACTGTGAATAAATATTAGTAATTAAATATTGCTTTTCAAAATGCATTTTTGCGTGTAATGAGGGTTGAAAGAAGGATTATCTAGCGTATTTCAATGATAGCCTTTGAGTTATTTAAGTCAACTATGTTTTCATGCAAGTTTTTTTATATTACATTATAAGAATAATCTCTCCGTGTACTCGGAAGTTGATCCAATTCGGTTTATCTTATTTAGACAATTGATGTATTTAATCCCAAAAAGCTGCAGTACTCTTCTGGGTAAAATTGTTATGTTTGTTAGATATTTAAATAAATGTCATGTAAATTAATGTCAAATAAATACATACATGTCTATACCTTTTGTTGGATGTGGTATCACTCAATCAAGGCTATTTACTCTGTGTTGATATCATAAAAATCAGTGGGTTTGCAAAAATTCTTCGGGTAGGTCATATTATGTTAACAATTCTCCTTCTCGAGACAAAACAGCGTCTCGGTAATAGAGGTCTGCCAGGGCCGTAAATTTCAGCCCGGCCCGTTCGTCGTTGAGCCCGACTCGAACGTTGATACTAATTTTCGTTCTCAACCCGAGCCCGAACTTTCCATAAATCGCCCTGCGATAAATTTTTGTGAATTGTGAACAAATACATTTTTTTATAACCCTTCAGGAAGACCTAGCATTTTGTTTAAGCTTTGCGTTACAACTTTAAGAAGCTTTCGCCACTATGCAAGAAACTAACTCTTTTAAGAACGAATAATTCTCTCCTTCCCGAATTTTCCGTGAGCCCGACCCATGCAGACCTCTACTAGGTAATCACTTATTTAAGTTGCGTGTACCTTAAAATGGGGAGATCGGGGAAAATCGATTTCATTAAGAGATTTAATTGATTAGACTGTAGCAGCTAGTTCATCGAGTTTAGCGGCTCGATTCAAATGATGAAGATCTCGAATATCTATATCCTTACCTCTCTCATCGAATTTGTGTCCCCGAGATCTGCTGGTGTCGCGGTCGCCTCAGGAATGCTTATCTTTTACCTGAAATCTCTGGATGTTGACCAACGGGGATATTTTTTCTTTCCGATGTTTACATTTCTATTTCCCATGCACTTTATCTCTTTCAGAGGTACTTTACGGCGCGACTAAGTGTTTCCACGGTGTAGTTTACCGCTTCTGTTCAGCTCACAATAGTTTTTTACGCTTCGGGGAATTTTTGATTTTGTTTCTTCTGTGTCCATCTTTAGGCCCTGTTTCCTTTAAATTTCCGATCGGCAGTTCCTCAAACTGGTGGAAGGTTGATGTTTCAATTCGGATGTCCAACCTGCTGTACGTGGTCTGCAAGCCGCTGTTTCGGTAATTCCGCGCGGTCCTCTGGTTGTCTTGCAAGTTTCACTTAATTTTCCATCCCAGCCTTGATTGCCTAGGATTAAAAAAATGAAATTGATGGTTTTGTTATACTTTTAAAACTGAAAAAAGTTCTGAAATGAAACATATTGGAAATAAAACGATTAAAGCACGGTTTACGATTTATTACTAACAATGAAGATATGATCACACCGTGTAAGATATGATCACACCGTGTAAGATATGATCACACCGTGTACTACTACCATCTTGGTTGTGTATTTTGCAAGGCAACCTCCATACCTTTGAATTCAAACCATTTGAAATTATGGCGTAAATTCACGTAAGGATTACGATAAAGATTTTTGTGATATTTTTGCAGTAATATTGAAATAAACTAAAATTTACCATGTGCGCAATGACCTAAGATGTCGAAGGAGTTTTAATATTGCAACGAGAGTGCAAATATAGAAATTTCTTGACGGTAAGCATCTACTCACGCGCTGTGAATACTCCTATCATCTTCTTGTTGGTGGCTTCTTTTATTCTTTCACCATGAAATATCTCTTTATGAAACTGTCACTGTTGGATTTGTTTACAGTAGCATCATTCGTATTTTGTGTGAAGTAGGATGGAATTATATTCTATTCATACGAATATAATTTCAATAAGTTAGAGATTTGAGTTTTATGGAAATTATATTTTATCCTGAATTTATGAACGTAAAATCTACTTGTATGAGAATCACTGCGCAATATAAAGGACATGAGGGTGCCCATTATGTTTTGGAAGTTGTGAATACTCAGCAGTTTTGCTATTTAAAGAGCTTGGTATTTTATTTGTGAATTTACGATAGATACTGAGCAGCTATAAGCGTAATGTTTCCCATCTTATGTGCTCATGCAAATGACGAGTAATTCGCTCGATTTTATGATCGTCTTTGACAGCGACTTATCGTTTCCATGAATAGCGCGCGCTCTCCGTGGACACGAGCGAATCTATATCCGTGATTTATCTCATCGATAGATACGACATTTTACTTATTATTCTACCTCCGAATTAGCGCGTTCCTCGTTGTCTGCTGCATTAAAGCAAAGCAAGTTAGTTCTCAAATGTTACTGAAATTCTAATGCTTCTTCATGTTATCTTTGGATATTCTTCGTGTTTGCAGTTGCATTACCATTTAGTTCTGGAAGCTTATATATGGTGTCGTAATTTTAGATAACTATGCAAGTCTCATTCTTGGTTCTTTGACTCTTTATGGTCTTTCCTGTGATGCCTGTGATTTGGGCTGTGGAAGTATTTGTCATTCACTCATTAACCTATACCTTATGATTTCTATTTTTTGTGAAATTAAATTAATTTTGGAGTGTCGTATATGCTTATTTATTATTGCCGCGAAAATTATTCAGAATATTTGAATTATATTAATTGAAGTTTATCTTCTTCCCTGCGTTGAATAAATACACAAAACGATAACATATTGGTAATGTAATGATATTCTAGGTAGATAATGTAGATAATCTAGTAATAATAATCTAATAATAATAAATCTTGTAATAATTTACCTAATAATATATAGTGTGCGTTTTTATGAATTGCTGCAGTATAGTAAAACTTTTTCTTTGAAAACTGAAGAATGATTGAAAATTTTCTTTCCTGTTTTGAGGAATTCCTAATTATTTGATGTGTAGTTATTCGTATTTTATGATATTCATTGACCGGCAAGTGAACAATGCATACCACAAAATAGTTAGATAACTTGGGATTTCATTTTAAGAGCAATAGTTAGCAAATGGTGGATGTTATTTGAGATCTACTTAATATTTATATGCAAATTAATTCATTCACTCGAGTTTTAATTTCAACAGAGCTCTTTTGCGTTTCATTTGTCTGAAGAAAAGAGTTTTCGCTCTTGAGATGAAATAGCATTGCGTAGTATCATCATGAAATCCTTAAAACGTTTTACGCTTCTCGTATTTAATACACCATTTCGTAACCTTCACGAGTTGTGTTATTTTTTCAAAGCAGGGCGTTCACAATGCTGGTATGATTTCTCGTCCGAGCAATCAAATGCCGTTCCCAGCAAGTAAATCGGTTTTCCTACGACCAGTTCATTCTCGGATTTTCAATTAGGTTCGCGGTATGAATGCGAGCATCGAATGGACGGGCGCTAAGGAAGAATACAGGGAACGTGTCCCCGCTATTTCGCGCCGAGGATGGCAGTTGACAACACGGAATAATTCAAAAAACTTACGGCCAAGCACGCGGCTTTCGAAATCGAGCGGAATCGCATCGGATCCAGTCCGCGGAATGCTCTTGTTCCCCATTTCGCACGCGTGTGCGTATCGCAGAAACTAATTCATCCTCGAGTCTGGAGTGGGAGAGATAGCGTACAGCCGCTCGCGATTTCTCCGCGTTCGGAATTCTCGTAGTGGACATGTGCGGCCGATCCGAGGAGAGCGCTCGCTTATCTGGCTGTCCGTATCACGTTTAATTGCCTCAGTTTTGTAATCGGAGGGAAAATGGAGGCGAATGCATGATATAGGTCACTCCTAAAATCGTAAAAAAGAAGGTTGTCGAGCGAGTGAGTGTGCAGAGCATGTTGATATCGCAGGACGTAATAAGCTGGTAATAATTAGAGATTCGAGCCTGGCGTTCAAGTATGTATGTAGTCGCGCCGGTATGTCCAGTTGTTTGATGACCGTAATGGTTTTAATAAGTTCTCTGTGTGGTTGCCAAACCGCTAGGTCGAACTCTATTCAGTTTTAATATTTAATCGACGTAGCAATAACTCGCTTTCTTTCTAGTTTCCAGTTCGTCTCTAAAAAAGGACAGGATTCGGTGTGTTCTCTCTTCTCCCGTGACAGAATTCCAATCTTCCCAAGCGATAGGATTCCCAGCTCGAATTTGTCCGCATGCTTTTGATGTCTCCCGCTACACGTTTTCTTGTAGCCCTTGCACGCCATAACGAGCGACTTGTGAAATCTGCCTGGAAAAATTTCGCTTTAGGCCGATACTAATGAAAAACAGAAATTCAGTCCGTCTCTTTTTCGTATTTGTAATTAGTAGGAATTGGTTAATTGGTGTTAATTGACAAATGAATCCCTTCACAGCGCCCTTGAGCCTTAATTTGTCTCTCCTGGATGCCTTTCTTCGAATATGTGGCTCTACACGTCATGCTTTAGCGACTAAATTAACTTAAAGTTTAAGATGTGCCTCGTGATCATCTGGAAAAGTTAACCATCATCGATTCTATCTTACTCTTACTGGCTAGCTTGGTAGGAGGTACTTCCCTAACTGATGTGTTCATGCTAGTTATGGATGTTGTATCTCGACACTATAGTTTCAAATAGAAGTTTTTAGACATTCGCTTAACTATGTCTGTGATGAAACCCTGTACGAATTTACTTCAGTAAAAGTCCTTACTGATATGCGTTGGGTGATAGTGCTTGGAAGGAAGAGGTGAACCTGTTGGTTTTTACCGTTGGTCTAGCGACAAGGCAAGGCCGGTTGATACTGGTTAGAACCCGATGCATGGAAGGTATATCTTTATCATATTACCATTCCTGTTAGAAAGGGATGTTAATCACCATAGGTTTCGTTTGCTGTAATCATAACTTATTCAGCGTTCTTACCGTCCATTAATTAATAAAGACCTGAGATTTAGTCGCTCGAGTATACCACTGCCAGTTTGCATGTTTGTCAGATGCGTCATTCATCGGCTTGCCAGTCCGAATGTTGAGATATTAATGCATGCGGTTCTTGATTGCTTTAATTTCTTCAGAGTGGTTGTTTTCATTTAATTTCACGTTGAATGGAAACTAGTAGGAACCAAACCCTTATGTTTTTCAGTGTGTGCTGTAGCCATTCTGTGTCGTGTTCACCATTCTTATCTTATTGTCGCTGATTCCTCTCATAAGTTTTGTATGGCGGTGGATGATCGGTTAGTCTATTGCTATATGCTATTTTCATCTCTAGCATTGCCGGTCAATTATTTTCCTTTGTTCATTAATGATTTTAGAATAGAATTGCTTGCGTGTGACTTACTCTTCAGATTGAATTTAAAATTCACATGGAATCTTAAAATCAAATTATTGTCAATAGGAATCGATGTGTCTACGGAAAGCCCTCGTAAATAAAGGTTTTCTATTTCCCGCAACTATTTCTTTGTGTTATTTTATATTTAAATATGTTCGTTTCCTATATATAAGTCTTCAGGTCGTGATGATTATGCAAGAATTATGAAACTGGCACCAAAAATAAATTTTTTTGGAGGATACTCAGTACTTCTTTATTGATTTACCCGCGCTAAATAATCGCTAAGATTGTCCAGTTACTTGGAATATGATCCAGACAATTAATTAAGTGCCGGAAATGTATAGCATCCTATGTATACAGTGCCAAAGCGGAGGAAGTACTAGAGGAAGTGTCCTTAAGCATATTTTCCGGTTGGGAATCCCAAGTCCTGAAGCCGGAAGTAGTAACATTTTTACGTTTTATCAGTTTGCTTCTTACGTTTTGCGGTTTGAGGCTCTCATCCCGGTTCACTGTTCCATCTCATCCGAACCTTATCTCTTGCGGTTTGCCCTTAAAATCGCTTTTCTTGCTTCGTTCGAGAAGATTTCTACCCATTTCTTATTCCTTCCTTAACGATTTGTTCGTGTTTCCTTCGACTTTCCATACATATATAGTTGACTAACTAACTAACTATGTAGTTAGCTAGTCCACTTAACTAACATAGTTGAGGTATACTGGTAAATACTTATTTGATACATGATTAGTATACGATCACGATTACGTAACCATACGTCTTATATTTTTTGGATACGTTTCTTTATTTCACAACTCTGCCCAGGATAGAATTCAATTCTGCAATCCTTCTTTTAGTTTATTGCAGCAAAATTTTAGTATTAAAGTGATTGCTCATCGATTCAGAAATTGAAATATTTTTTGAAAAGACATTAGTAATATAAACAAAGGGAGGCAAATAATGTTTTTACCTGCGGAATATTATGAGATTCGTACTCTACGAGCTTTTATTTGCTCCGAATTTTATTACAACACAGTAATTATTTATAATTATATAGATTAAAAAGAATCCCTGAAAGACCAGACATTTTTGTCGCCTGAAACGATGTATACTATTACGCCTATTTTTTCGGCAATTTTTATTAATATAACTTGGAAATTCTCCAACTTAACTGAAGGTAACAAGCAATTACCGACTTCATTTTTCTTTCTGAAACCGATAAAAATCTTTATAATTTCTTTCTTCGACTCAGTATGTGTTTGTGTTTTTATAAATGCATATTATGTATCTTCACTAGGAATTTTCAATCCGACGCGGGAAGTAAGCCTCTCTCCGTGATTTTAATTTGTTGTGAGCTTCTTATTGCTATTTTACCCCTGAGTATTTGATGATTTTTCTCATCTATCTACTCTTCAATTTTATTGATATCTTTATTTACCTTACT
The DNA here is from genome assembly GCA_947579665.1 of Sympetrum striolatum. Classification (NCBI taxonomy): domain Eukaryota; kingdom Metazoa; phylum Arthropoda; class Insecta; order Odonata; family Libellulidae; genus Sympetrum; species Sympetrum striolatum. The sequence goes on from OX388346.1 coordinate 89,646,494, forward strand.
GCCTGGTTGAGAATTACTGATGTGCAACGGTTGACGTATCTGCTTTTACATGGTCTTCCCACGTATATTTCAGTATCTTTGTTTGATCTACTTTGTCTCTAGCCCCGGTCCTAATTGTCATCTATGTGTAGCGTTGTCTGTCTCCTCTCGTAATCACAAGGATTCAACCTTTCACGGTGATTTGGGTTATCTGGAGTCACTGGATCTAACTTCTGCGTGGAGTCCAAAGTTTCTCATATTTAAGTCAACACCGAATAAGACGGAATACTTTTTCCTTTCAGAACATTAACACATACCTATGCATATAGTGTATTTAATATGTGATGTACTCGAAACGCCTTTATTGTTTTATAGAATCGACTGTAAGTATATTCTTCATCTTCCATCTCCATCCATATGGTTTCACTCCTCAATTTTCCTTTATTTCCACCAGGAAAATTGATGACCGCGCGTATATCCGTCCTATTTCGCACTCCGTTATTGCTCAGCGTGGATAAGATGCGACGCGTGGATATTTTATGGGGTCTTCGGCCTTCTGTCTCATTACCTTTGCTACTCTCGCTTTCTTAACACTTTTATTTTCCACCTTAAGTGCAATTTCATCTCCTGGTAAAATTTTAAATGCATGTACCTTTAGATTCCTGTCTGAATAGTATATTCACATACTTCGGGATAGAGCTTTATCGCTCTTTTCCTCACAGCTTAAATTGCCTCACTTCTTTGGCTTCTTTCCCTCGAATTGACTTCTTAAATGGATGCGTATCAGAATTTCCAAATTTTAGGGCTCGACGTCTGGATGTGATGTGCGAGGAGTGGCCTTTCAAGTCTTTCTTGATGGAAGGATTTTAATTATTGTATAGTGTGAAGAGATGCGTATCCTCAGATATAATATTCGTTGAATAAAGTTTAATGAAAAAAATGTGCCGAAAACTCAATTTCTATCTGTATTCTCGAGGGGTTTTTCCTCAATATTCTCGTCAATGTTCAGATTTATGATTCAGTGATTAAACTCCGCGCCCCTAAACAATAGAATATATTTTACGTATTTATTTTTCATGGATAAATCACATGTTAATATTTTTGATGAATTCCCAAAAACTAATTTTCAAATTAAGTTTATGACTTAAGTAATAGATAACTATAGATTGCAATTTTTTATTGTTTTCTTTTATTTTTTCTTTCTATATCCTCTTTGAAACCTCCTAATTGCAATTTCTAAGGATTGTGCAATTTTTTTCTCAGTATGTGAACTGTCCTATATAATTATAAAAATAAGAGATTATACAGTAGTTGTTCTCTCATGAGATTAACCAACTTTTTGTGGCCAATAATCGCGAAGAATCTTTCTCAATTTATTGGAAAGCGATGAGAAATATCGTGGATACGCTAGTCTTCCTTCAAACTACGCGAAAATCCATTCCACTGCAAATTACGCATTTCCCCATATTCCATTGCGTGCGATATTTCCATCATCTCATAGTACTATCTCCCACGCTACTTTCTGTCGCATTCCAAGCATTTGGACGGAATTCATTTCTCCGATGTTCATCTCATACTCTGTCAACGTGAGTGCTCCAAGAACGAGAAAATGTAATTGAAACAATTGGATGCAGGATTTGCATTGGGCTCCGTGTAAGCCCGAGTAGCTTATCTTGTAGCGAATCCGCTCCTCTCGCCGATTACTCCATTTCAATGAGAATGGAAGTCGGCTTCCGTGATATACTACGGCTCTTTCTAAAGCACCTCTCGAGTTCATTCGCCCCTACTTATTCCCATATATTTTATACGCATTTTCGGATATTTACTAATTCTAACTCATTTTGTGTTTGTACCTATAGAGTGGCCTAACTTTTTTTCTAGAAATTTTTAAACTAGACTTTTTAACGCTATTATGCTCTGCGAAGGTCGTTTTTCTCGAGGACAGGTTTTAATCTATTACAAATATAGTATTCAAGAATAACTAAAGAAATTAAGCTGTTATCATTGGAATAAAATGACAGATAGAGAAAGTAACACGATTTAAGCCTCAAGCTAGCTAAAGAGAGAATAATTATACATATTACATAAAATACTGACTTCTAAAGTAAGTTTTCAAGTAACTTTAGTTTTATTCGTAGTTCGCGTAAATTAGGAGCGTATTTTAAGTAAACTCTGCGTTCAATTGCATGGATAAATATTTTAAACTATCCGTATCGTAGCGTATTATAGATTAAAAGTAATGCATTTGAATATTATCGTTTTAACCTCAACTTCGTTTATCCGGTGATGGTATTTTTCGATAGAGGATACTTATTTGTAGTATGCAGTAATTTAAACAAATATTCAAAGAACAATCGCAGATGATACCTGAAATGGAGGTAAAGTGCTTTATGATTTAAATATGCCCACGTAAATGAAATTAATTATCTCCATAGTAGAATAGTTCTATAGTAGTAATATAGACAACTATTTGTATATAACTCGGGTACAGGAACTTTGATGCGATAGGTATATCACTGATCATTTTAAATTTAGTATATCATCATTTTGATGGTAAATGTAGAGATATGAGGAAATACTGGAAAATATAACCTATTTTCATTAGTACAAGGTATGCGTAATACGCTGCAAAGCTCACTTATTCAGATGTTGAAAAATTGTGTGACACTCTAAGTACCTCCTGCTCCCAATCTGTCCTCCATGGTACCCTTACGTATTGATGCATAAAGATATATCGGAAACTTATAACTATGAGCTTACGTTTTGAAATATGATTGAAATAATTTGCGTGAAATCATCCCGAGCGAGAATACGAACCCCTGAAGCTTAAAATCCCAAGGTACAGCGTATCCACAGTGATAGAAGCAGTGAATCAATCCTTCAGAAGATTGAAAATAGTTCCTGGCAATCGTTGTTGGCTCTAAAAAGTTAAGATGAGCAGCGTTGCTAGCGAAAATAAAAATGCGGAATGAATGTCTCACGCCATGGATATGAAGTCCAGCGCTATCGTTAATGCACGCGCCGGCATTCTGTAATTAGCGAGTCGTAGGATGAGGAAGGGGGAGATTCACGGATTCTTCTTTTATCACTAGAGGACGTCCCTGTTCCCCTGATTTCGCTGTTCTTTTTTCTGTTTCGCGGAACGAGAGGGAATCTCGATCGTTCGAGATTTTTCAGCTATTTATTTATTCTTAAGGATTACAATTAGGTCCAAAGCCAGGTGGTAGTTATTACTGTAGAGGGAGGGAAAAATAGAATAATCTGCCTGGTATTCACCCTGGTCGGGAGGAAAGCCCCCCAAAACCTACCGAAGGCAGTAGGGGAGACCGGGACTAGTTCGTTACACATTTTTATTTTGAATTTTCTAATTTTCTTCTGATATCTAGAAAAACAAATCACAACTGTCACAAGGTAACATTTATTTACATTAAACGTCAATTGTTTTCAAAGAAACTCAATTAATTAATTTATTATATAAATAATTCCGAAACAGTGCTCGTGTTCGGACTTGCCACGGAGTTCGTAAGTTCGTACACATTGTTTAAACTTGTAAGCAACCATAAAGCGTAGATAAAAAATTGTGTTAAGCCATTTTATTTTACACTGTAAAGTAAAGCCTACTCGTCATCATCATCGCTGTCACAATGTATGCGTATAAAATAGTTTACAGATATTAACACAATATTCATGGGCCCACAAACATTTGTTCTCTGTTTAAGAGAACTCTACTTAATGATTGTGGTCGTTTTTCCCGAGATAATCCGGTTCCCCGAGTCTATTGTATAATTCTTTCAATGAAGAGACCCAATAGACGGTAGCTGGAACATCATCGAAGAGTAGTATGTTGTCAAGTATTTTATGTTCTAATAGAAGAATCCATTGAAAATGTTAATATCATTTATTGTAATCTTTATGCATCTTTTATTTCGTTTCCAGTATGAACCCATTATGAGTTTTAGCATTAGAAATGTGCTGCAGTGCAGGTAGCGGAATAGCAGCTCAGAACTAAGGATTTAAAATTGCAGGGCCTAAATATCCCGAAACAACGATTATTTCTCTAATCAACCACAAATTGGTAGTTGAGAACAATTTATTTATTATCTTCATTGCTTTGTCCACGTTCCCACATTCAAAACAAATTTCAACGATCCTAATTTCTATTTTATTAACATGAAGTCATATGCATTGCAGTTAAATTTAGCAATGTTTATTTTTCGCATCATTGATTGTTCAAATATTTTTGTAGATATCCAAATTATTTTATTTTAAATTCATCTCGTCATTGTTGTGCTCAACATAATGTCATACGGAAACAAACTGGTTCTTGTTTTGCGTAAGGAGTGCGTAAAACGAAATTATGCAAACATTTGGAACTAGGGTACTATTCGACTTACCAAGCACTTCTTTTTGTCACTAATTCGTAGCGCTTAATGCTCTAGAAGCTTTAATTAATTCAAAATAATTTATCCAGCAAGAGTATATGTGCAATGGAATAAAAAATGGTAGAATTCACAGATTTTCATATTGAGTACATGTCTGTATTTCATTGCTCTAAAACTTGTTGCGATGAATTATTTTGTACGATAAGATTTTCCAAATTATCCAAATATCATTTATATTTACATTTAAACCCTGCAATCCGCCGGTGGCGCGTGGTAGGGGGTGTAAAACACCGACATCCCTAACTAACCTGAAGAGCTATTAGCTTCTCTAATACTTAGCGGGAAAAACGACCAAAAATAACTATCTGTCCTGGCAACTACTTCTCTGTTTCGTTTTTTGTTTTCTCTCTAAGTTCGCGACAGTATATAACTGTGATAACAGTATCGGCTATATCCTCTCCGAAATCGGTAGTGATAAATTTATCAAAAAGCTTCCGTCTATACTCAAGTCTTCTATCACTGAAAATCCAGTAATATATCATTGGGTTGGTTTAATTTCATTCTTTCGTTAGTTTCTGCTTATCATTTTCGAAAGAATTACAATGGAATGACATGGAATGGCGCTTAAGTATGCTCAAGAAATAGCATGATCGTGGTATTCAATCACAAACACGCGTAAATTTAACGGCACCCCAACGAATTCCTCGCGGCACACCGTTCGAGTAGTCCCGAATCGCGGAACTTAACGAGAATCGACAAGCATTTCCCCTCGGAATGCACCTCCCCCATCGCCGCTTCCCCGATTGCCGCATAACATTGTGATAACCTATAAGTCAGCAATCGGCCTACTTCTTAAAAGAGTCCCCTAAAGGGTGGTAAGTCCCGGGTAATTGGTCTGGAACGGAGTTAAGGGGGGAATCAACCTTGAAAAAAATTTTTTTTTCGATTTTTCGTTTTTGCACCTAAAAAATTGCGAATTCTTTCCTCTTTAAAACCGTGGTCTCATTTTCGCGATACGTGCACCAGTTCATTTGCAGCATCGATTTTTATGGAAGCAAAGTGCAGCCTCCCGTGAACTACGTCGATTAATGGATCCGATTGTAGACGATTCAAGAAAAAATCTGGAGGGATTTCTCGTAATAGACGCTGATTTAGTTTTCCACGGCATTTCCGACGTGGTGGTATGTAGTTTATGTGGAACTGGCTCAGTTTCAGTAGTTGAAAAAGAAACTGTTGGTTTGTACTCAGTGTTTGAGGTCCAATGTGAAAAATGTGGTGTTACCAAGCAAGTTAGTAGTTGCCAGAAAGTTGGCAAGGATAGAAAAGCACCGTAGGCAAATCGGCGTGCTGTGTATTCTTTCAAAAGTTTAGGCCTAGGCCATAAAAGTCCTGGAAGATTTTTCAGCATTGATGGATTTCCCCCCTGCAGTGTCTGGACAAGCATTTGATAAAGCAGTGGTTGCGATACAGAGTGCAACAACCTCAGTAGCTCAGGAATCGATGAAGAGAGCTGCCAAAGAAGAGGAAGAGGATATTTCTGATAAAAAACCTTATGATGAAAGTAAAGTCACTAAGTTGGAATGCACTGCTCATGTCAGGAAAAGAATGGGCACAAGACTGAGAAAATTGGTTAAGGAAAGCAAAGGTATATTATTTGGTGGTAGGAAAGATCTTGGAGGCGCTGGCAGATTGACAAAAAAAATGATTGACAAAATATCTGATTACTATGGCATGGCAGTGCAATCCAACAAAGATATAGATTCTATGTACAGTGCAATTTGGGCAATATTTTATCATCTTCCCTCCTCAGATAAAAAACCCACCCATCATCTCTGTCCACAAGGCCCTGATTCATGGTGCCCGTATCTAAAACTGGTAGCTGCAGGCAAAACTAAAGATTAAAAACACAACACCAAGAATACACTTCCTTTGCCAGTAATGGAAGCCTGCAGAAAAGTATTTACTGATCTGTCACAAAAGGACTTGTTGCAGAGATGTGTGGGTGGGTATACTCAAAACCCTAATGAGTCATTCAATGCTCTAATTTGGTAAAACTGTCCTAAAGTTAGATTTTTTGGCATAAAAACTGTTGATATTGCACCATGTGAAGCCCTTATTCATTTCAATGATGGTATGAGGGGAGAGATTAAAGTTTTGGAGGAGCTTGGCATAATCCCTGGGAATGTATGTGTAGTATGGGCAATTTCAAGTGATGACAAAAGAGTTGCCACGGCAGATAAAAGAGCCCATGCTGCTACAAAAGCAGCAAGAATTCAAAAAAGGAGCAAAAACAGGCAGAACTAGAAGATAGCAAAGATGATTCATATGTTCCTGGGGGTTTTTAGTGTACCATAGTCTAGATCTCTACCTCTTTCTTTGACTGAATCTTTAAAGTCGATTTTCTCAAAACCCTGTCTGAACAGCTTGCGCGACACTTTTCTCAGTAAGTACTGAATGGATTTTGATCAAACCTTTACTAATTTGTTTACAAAAGCCTATTCTTTAATAATACCGGTGGGTTTGTATATATTCTTAATCATTAAAAAAATAAATTATTTTAAACTTAAAATTTAAGGTTAAAAAAAATGTAAAATTTTGAAAATTTATAACTTTTTTTCTGATACTATTAAATTAATTCTAACCGGTATTATTCATAATTGTAGCCCAATAAATAAGTCTGCCAAGTCCCAAAATTATATCTGGAATAGTTTTCAAAATATATGTCGCGCAGCACAAAAGTGGAATTTTTGTATGATTTTTGTATGTTATGTTTACATATGTATAAAGTACATATGGATTGTTATAACTTTTATAAAATTAATTATTTTTATTGAAAAACATGTGATCTTTTCAATGGTGAAAACCGTTTTCAAATCGGTTTTTTCAATCAAAAGATATTATGCTGCAAAATATAGTCAAATTTCAGGGGGTTCAAGGTTGATTCCCCCCTTAAAGGATAAGGCGAAATCGCCACGTCTTTAGCGGAGATGATGGCATGCGGTCTCGGATGCAGAATGCGCGCCCAAATCGAATTAACGATCGAGGCTTACATCGCGCACTCTCGACTATTACGAGGAGGGCTGACCCCAAAGATATGCGATCGGCTTCCTTGGCATCGGTGTCGTGTCCCGGAAGCGATCTCTCTGCATTAACGCCCCCTGCAGTTCATTTTTGCCTACGGTTATTATCTACCCCCGGGGGTACGCCCAGATGTACTGAGGTTCAAGTTTGATAATCCGATATGCCGATATCCGATTAAATTATGCTTAAATGAAGCCAGAAGCCAGCCAGTATGCTGAAGTAAAAATGGTGACGTTGGTAATTAAATTAATTTTCAGGTTTCCGATCGTATTTTAGGCTTCTTATTCGCAAAAATAATTCACAATATTTCCAGCAGAAAAGGCTATAAATTATTACTGATACATTTATAAAGTTGTTAATTACTATAAATTAATATAAAAATAATACTAATTAATTAATATTACTATAAGTTAATAGAAATATATAGGCATGTATAACTTTATTTGATAAACCGATGTGCTAAGATGCTAGCATAATATATCATTGTAAATTATCATTAATATATATTTCAAAAGATTTCTTGCATATTACTTAAAATTTCTAGCAAAATATAATTGCTTTCTCTGATTTTACGGTTTCTCATCATTTATTTTCACGTGGATCCCTTCCATATTCATGAATTGCCACCACTCCCTTTATCAGTGGTTAATTAGGAATCAGCAGCAATATTTTTCTTTATTTTTTATGAATTCATAAATATTGCAGTAGTATGACTAATTTCAGGTGGAACATTTTATCCCTAACATATTAACGGATAAATGTATTTATTATCTTAAATATATAGCCAAAACATTTAAGTTTCAACTTAATGTTCTCTCCGCCTCCACTCGTGCTAAAGAAATGAAAATATAATGCTAAACATTATTTTAATTAATGGAGATAAAATTGTTTCCTCTATTGATTCCTGTTGGGTACTTTTCCTAGTAGATTCTTCGTCGCACCGATCAGCAAGGAGCTTCAAATAGCGCCGAATTGTCGGAAGTTTTAAAATATTTTATCAAGATTCTCGCGATTCCAAAACTAAAACACAATTCAATAATAGAAATAATAACCCTTGTAGATTTTTCTTTGTTTTGGATTCTATCTCTATGCCGTAGTACCGTTATTTCAATTTTGCGAAAGAAATGAATTCTACGGGAATATATTTACACCATTTTACCTACTATTTATTTATTTTTACTTACTATATTTTTTATTGAAGTAGTTTTCAATGATCTTGTAGTCAAACCTAATGCTATAAGTGGATGAAAAGTATTTATTAACTACGAGTTGGAAATGTTTAGTAAAATACGAAGTTTGAAAGTTGCACGAAATCTGGTTCCAGAGAAAATTGATGGGTGCACTAAAATGTCTCATGGAAACGTATCAGTTTTGTGCTCATTATTTATTCTTATCCCTTGTGAGTGAGCGTTGAAAATCTTTTGTGCGGCTAACCGAGGGTTAAATTAGAAGTTGACTGCGCTCTTCGGAGGACAAAAGTTTCCTCTGCGATGCTCAAAAATAGCCCAGATGACCAAAACCCTCTGTTAGGGAATGCTTACGGACGGGGGAGGAGCCGGAGGATTATTTCGGGATTTCGCGTGGACCATCCTACAGCGTGGCTTACGCACATACACTACCAACCCTTCACTACGTGGTACTACCACTTCTGTGATTTTTTACTTATTAACACTGAAAAATTCCTTTGAAGTTCTCTTGCATCGAGAAAAATGTTGCTAGAACGGAGTGTTCAGTGTTCTTTTATTCACTTCTTTTAAGAAATTCATTCATTAATATTATGTTAAGTGAAAATAACTCTTAAGTACTGCCGTAAAACCTTTTTATAAATGAAAGAATTTAGTACGAGAAATTGAACACGTGAACAGTATGTTTAAAGATAAATTCCATTACATATTCTAGACCAGTCTTCCATATATATTTCATTCGTCAATTGTATATTTTAGATGCGCAATTTTAACTGCTTGGATGCAGCATAAATTATAATCATGCGAAAAAAACTATATTACAAGGTCTCTCTAGATTTTACCGGTAGAATATTTCTGTTTGTGAGTATCCGTATTTGAGAGCATTGATCCAAATTGTGTAAAAAATTCATTTATAATTTTTCCCTGAATTCTGTGCGCCACTGATAATCTTGTAACTCTACCACTTCTATAGGATTCGGAGTTTGCGTTGTGTGTTCAGGCTAAGACGGGCTTATGTGAAACTAAACTAGATAGTGTTGCATTTTTAAACCAGTAGTGCAAAAATTTCGGATTCATTGATTATTTATTCATTAATAATGAATGTGATTCTAAATTTAAAAATCAGTACTAAGAAGCATAAGGTTTTACTAAATGGTCTTCAGCTCAGTATTATCATCTCAACTATAAGTAATGGTTCATCAGGGAGCAAATAAAAATGAAATCAAAGTTGAAATCAAACTTGTTGAATGGGCACTTGAAAAAACATTTAATGTTCTTACGCACCTTATTTTTCGACCGGAATTATGTTTAGAATTTCGAGCATCGTTTCGCTCATCATCATTTCACATTTTTTAGCAAAAGCGGATGCGGAACTCCTTTCGGCGAAGTAATAATCGGATTCCGGAATCCATTCCTATGAATCGTGGAGAGTTGGAAGCCAAGATGACGAGGCGGGGCGGTTTTTCGAAACTTTCGAAGTGTTTCTAGCGTCGGTGAAAGGGAAAGAGGCGTTAAAAAATCTCCGGCCAATAATTAACGCGCGTATGCTTTCGTAATTAAAAAGTGTCGAACGAAAATTATCCTCGCTCTCTTCGAATTTGTCTCCAGATATGAAAACAATCGGCTCTGTCTCGAAGCAAATTGTGTTAGCGACGGACAGGTAGACCGAAGATATTTCCATAATGCAACAACCAGGACGTATTATCCGTCTGAAATTCTGGTTGGCATTTCAGGATGATTGCGACATTTCCTATTTTTAATTACCGCTGTGTAAATACTGACGTTTAGCATTTAGATTCGTTGGTGTATTCACATTTTTAGTAAGACTTTGATAGGGCAAGAAGACTAGGAGCTCTGCTGAAACGCTTTATGACTCAGGTTGGAAATCCCCGGAAGAAAGGTGGTGAGAAGTTAGGTCGCTAATTATATGAGGAGAAAGTAAGCTTATGCTGGACTGTAGATATGATTTGAGATCTTTATCGGCCTATATAGTATTACTTCTTGATCTCAATGTTTTAAAACTAATATATAAAAATACCTGCATTTATGATTGGTAGCAACAACGGAAATGTTCTAATTAAATCATACATTAGAGTTAAATTTATATTAAATCTTACTGAGGTTGTTTGCTACAAGTATTATAAAAGTATAAAACTGATCATTTATAACAGTAATATGCTACCTCGTAGATTATTGATCTAAAATGTAGAACTTATGATATACATCTTAAGTTCGCTGGTTAGAATTTGATTCGACATGCCATAATTGCTATATACGTACAAGGAAATACAGCTATATTTTCAATTTTTCATTTTAGGCATTTATACTGATTCCATTAGTCTGAAGCCTGCACTCAGCAAGAATGCTTAATTATTAAGAACTTAATTAAGAATATAAACTTCATTAAATACGACATTTTCCAAGATCCTTCCACGATAGTAAATTAATCAAAACTAGAGGTGGACCTCTCGGCTTTTTCGTCGATGTAAGTAGTAAAGAAATTGGTTCCATTACCTATTGTTTGTACCCCCTGTCACATGCCGATTAGCGGAAAAAAGGGCACTGTAGTTATTGCGCGAAGAGTATTAAATTGTATGGATGTTACTCAACACCACTTGAGTATTTCATTGAATGACCTGACTAAATACAGCATTAGATGCAGCTGCATTTGTTGGAAATAATTTCCCAGCCATTATCATTGGAAATCACGAGAAATGTCTATAATGTATAGTTAGCCTTTAATCTTCAGTTAAACGTTAACCTGAACTACACAGTTATTAAACGTAACCACCCTCTGGAAGATAAGAACATTTTTCACTCATGCCTTGTTATTCTGGCTAAATCTAGTTTTCTCTCCTCGCTTTAAAATGTCTTTAAATCGAGGCTCCGATCTCGCCTTCTAGTTTTTGTTTACCCCTCCCGAATAAGCCGGGCATCAACGGGCGATTCATTTCTGTTTGCTCTTCGGTTCGCTCCAGGCAATTTTGTGGCGACCTGTTGAGCTCCGCACTCTTCAAAGAGAAGTACTCTGGAACCATGCCCGCTCTTAAAACAGCAGTTGAAACGAACCTTCCAACTTTATCAAAATAAAAATCGGCCCGCGACGCTGCTGCCTGCGGTTTTTTGAATTATCTGTTTTCGTGGGCTGATAAAGTTCGCTCTACTACGAGTTCCGAGATGTGTTTTTCGGATATCGCGATTTCATTCGATCCGATTTTGCCCTCCCTTCGGATTGTATTTGGGCATTATATGGAGCGTATGTTGTGTTGAGTTGTTAAATCAGCTCGGAGCATTTGAATATGTCGTTTTCCGCGAATCACCGATCGATTTTACGACTATTTTGGTGCCGAGATCACCGCAATGGACCGAAAGAAATGATCAAGTTCATGAAGCGTCGCGACGCTTCCCTAATTTCGTTTTATGTTTAAGATGCCGTAAATATTTGTCCAAAATGGCTACAGGAAGCGGCAGTAAACCTCTTCTTTACGAAATAACCGAATGTTTTGGATTCGCTACTTTATTTCTTATCCTTTGGAAATTTTCGTAACGTTTTTCGTGACGTTGATTATATTCATTTCGTTATTTTTCAACGATGAGTATACGTATTGCATAAACTTTTCCTCAAATACAAATTTTAAGTCGAAGTTGGCCGATGACATCCTTCCTCCAAGTAATCATTATTACGGCAAAAGTATATGATTAATTTTATGGACATGAAGTTTAAAAGTTTGATTTATAATTTACGAAGATAATTAATTTAATCATAAAACCACGTATTGGTAATTGATGAAATATTCTGAATGTCATCAATAAAATATTTTTGCTGATTTGGAATTTGATGATAGCTAGAGGGGGGAATGCGGCTTACTTGGCAGGACGAGGAGTGAGGTAGTTTGCCTTTGCTTTCGTTACCAAGCCAGAATGATGTAAGCGGAAAATATTGACGTAAGTGAAAAACTATGACTCTATGAGTAATTTTTTTATTAACATTCCATAAAAAAAGATATCTAAAACAGCACCATCTTTCTATATTCTAATTCATCAGTAGCTTAGTCATGATCAAGACTAAGAATGAAGTAAATGAAAGATGCATTTTTCTCTATTCAGTTCTAAAATTTAAACGAAAAACATTCGTCAGAATATGGTAGCTGTAACATGTAAGTGCACCCCGGAGTAAGAAGGCCTCCTCTTGGGCAATTGGCAGTGTCGCCGCAGTGCACGACTCCCGATGGTTTCTCGAAATCTTGAGTCGCCCCTAAAAATACCGCGATGGTCCATCAAGGACGCAGCACCTCTCATTCCTCGAAGAAGAGCTCTCATCCAAGTGCCATTTTGCCTCCACTTACATTCGTAATACCTTTTCCACTTCCATCGATGTATTCCTCCCGTCCGCGATTAGCGCTAATTGCGTTTCTGTGAAAATAGACTTCGCGGGGAAAATGTCCGCACGAGTTTCCCCGATAATGACTAGCCTTTTTTCTCATCGTTAATTTATTCCAAATTGAATCTCCTCAGGATTCCCCTTTACTCCTCGCTGCTTTTTTCTAAATCATCGCTGTGAGTCTCGCTTCCGGATTATATAAAAGTAGTGGGACGTGATTGCTCTCCGGTGGTATCGCAAGTATTATGCGTTATAATTTCCTCCACGTGCTATCGCGATGGTCGTAAAATACAATTGCGAGCTCTTACATGACGTTCGTTGTCAAGGTGAAGTGCGAGTCCTATGTTTGGAATGAAATATTCACGGATTTTTCACATCCACCTATATTTTTCTCGGTATGATTTTCAGCACTGACTTTCTGTCCGTAGGTATTCATTTCATCTCACTTTTTATGGATGCAAGCTTAAAAAAATATAGTGCAAACTTACCGTCCGTAAAGCATTTAGTCCAGAGGCTGGTCTCAACCTTAGTCCCACACTAATTAGCTCTGAGGAGAGGCTGAGATTTACAATGCAAATTGAGGAGTGAGGTAGTTTTCGTATATTTTCCTCGCCAAGGCAGAACGATATGAGTGGAAAGCATCTACGTAAATGCATCTTACGTACTAAAATGGGAATAACAACAGTTTTCGTTGCACTTAGTGAGAGATTACCAAATTTAATCAGTTCCGTTAATATTTGCTAATTTTTGTAAAAGTCAGCAAATTTAATGTTATTAATCATAGTTGTTCGTATTTCATTAGTTTTCTTAAAGTTATAGCCATGAAATAAACTGGTATAAACGAAAACTAGAATATTCATTTTCCTCTATCCCAACCTAAAATCAACGAAAATTATTCTATTCATTAACAATGATGACAGAAACAGTATCAATCTTACAGGCCACTTAATGGTGATGGTCTACTTTAATATTAAAAATCTTTGCCACTTTTTATTCATAGCTATGCGATGCAATTTTAATCAGTATAAATTTAGTACATATGCAGATAATAACTATTTCCCTATGAAGGAAGCAAGCCCAAGGAAATGCTATATTGCCTTCCATATCATTCAATCATTCTTTTCTTTCAATGTATATCTCTTTTGCTTCAGTTATTGTCTACCTTGGTGTATGAATTCAAGGTATTTAGATTGTACGTCCTATTTCAGTCACTTCCGCGCTAAATTTATTGGTAAAGCACCTGGTTGTAAAGCAATTGGTTTTTGAGAAGTTGGTAGTGCCCTTCTCGACTGGTGGATCCCTTATCGCTGAGTAATTGGAGAGAACCTAAAGTGGTACTTGGTGGCCAGGATGGAATTCGTTTACATAAAATTGTTGAAATATTAAATAATAATTCCTTCTAACAAGTCGAAAGCAATTACTTAAGGAGTATCAAATTCAGATATTACTAATTAATGGCTCGGGGTTATTTTTAATCGGAGTTTTTCATATCACAATTTGTCGACATCTTGTGAACAGGCAACCATTAGTATCCATTCACCCCTGAATTTATGCAATGTATTTCAACTGCGTTTTTAAGAGTTGGTAAAGGTCGCGTGTATCGTACGCAGGTCCAAACTTACGTGAAAATGTCATCCGATCGTCGAAAGCACGCGAAATATCGAATGAAGTGGAGGCGATCGAATGGAACTTGGGCGAAGAGTTGTGCAACGCTTTGCATAAGTGTTAGCGACAGTATTGAGCTTGGAGCGGTCCGCTGGAGAGAAGATATGGACATTTTACGCAACGTGGAGCGTTACAAAATATATCGAGCTAATGTAAGTTGGGTCAAATTCATTCCGCTTTGGGTGAAAGCGAGAATGCCAGTGTCGAGGTAATGCCGTCGCGAAAATTGGAAAAACGTGTTGTGAAAAAATGTGTGTCCCTTGCCTGGGTCACTCTTTTTAAGTTAGGCGATAGGTATTGTGTATGATTGCCGAATTTCTTCGTCTTTGATAATTAGGATATTTACTTTCTTCGCCTTCGGAATATCTCAGCTGCGTTCACCTTAGGCTGAAAATGATTCGTTTTCAACTAGGTTTATACTCCGTAATTTTGTTCGGTAATCTACAAGCTTTTACTGCGTTCAGATACGCGGCCAGCCATGATGCGCCAATGACTCTCCTCTCGATTATTTTTTTCCTATTCTGCGTAAGTACGTCTTCATAAAGAAGAGAAAAGTTTAATTTTTTCTACAGCATAGTGTTTAATAAAGACGAATAGTAAAAAAAGTACACGGCTAGATTCTTGATTATGGCGATCAATCGCTGAAACTAATCGTGTATTTTTATTATTTAAAATAATATAAATTGCAGAAGCCGTCACTTGGTGAAAGTACATTATGGCAAAACTTTCGCTTAGTTATTTCCTCCATTTTTATTATTTGTTTTTCTCTTTTTGATTGCATTTAAATTAACGATGATTGTTGCGTAACTCATCGCTAGTTTTAACAGTTATTTTTTAATTGTTATTTTATGAATTCGAGTCGTACATTAACGATTGGTATCTTGATTATTTTATCAAACTATTAACTTAGCATATTCTCATTGTTCTTAATATTAAAAAACGCTTCTAGTTGAGGTTCTCGCAACCTTTACACTTCTATCGATGACCTCTAAGTCATTGTCCATAGTTGATTGACTGGATAGCGGAAGTTACTTTTAAAGATATCCGATCGCTGGACCGCAAGTTGGTTGACATTTAGGCGTGTCAGCTTTTGGATTCTCTCGAGCACGTCACTAAGCTTTCATGGCCTTTTATTCGTGTGCGAAATCTCATTCACTGCGAAGCATAATTAAGGTAATTGCTTGCAATAATATTATATTATCGGCCAACGGGACCGTGAAATTTGAATGGAGCGTTAGTTATCGTCTTTCTCACGAAAATGTTTTTTCAACTTATATTTTATTAGTTTGATAGATTGGCGGGTTTCATTCCGAGGTATTCCGATGAACTGTTGATAATTTCTAAATCTAGGTAACAGATTACTCCGGAATTACTCCGATTTGTTGCATGATACCTTGAATCGCTTTGAAATAAGTATTCACATGTGACGTATTTGGACATTTCTTCTAATTAAATAGCTAGATTAAATTTAAAATAAATATCTTGTAATTATCATATATGTGATAGAAACTGTACCAAAATAATTCTATTGTACTTGAGTTACTTCTCTACAGTAAACATCCCCAGTATTACTATATATTCAACGAAGCAAAAAGGAATAAATGCTAATCTGCGAATTAAAAATATCAGTCACGTTTGGAGTGTTTCATGTCAGAGGAAGGTGAACATTGTTCCTGTTGATGATTCAAAAATAAATCCGCATTACGAATTATTCATCTAAAATAAAAATTAAATGTCAAATGAAGGCATTCATAGTTTATTTCATTGCGTAACACATTTTTATTTCACGATTTTATTGGTTGGAGCACTGCATACAATCATATCGGCTTCACATCAACCACATCAATGCACAAAACACAGAATGAAAAACTTCGAAGATGGATTCTGAGTTAGTGTTATCGGATGACTTCATTCTTCCCAGAACTGCAGAGCTCCATGTTGTTGCAGAAATCACGTGAAAAACACACAACACGCGTGTAGTAAATGCTTATCGGAATTACATGGTGTTGCGTATTCGACTGATATCGTGTTTTCCATTGATCTCGGAATGCGTAGTAGCCAAGGTTCTCTCTGTGCCCAACGCACTTGTCCGAATGAAAAACGCACGATAAGAATTTTTCCTAAGCTCTGTCCAAGGACGAGGATTTAAGCGAAACGCAATGGAATGAAAGGGAAGATAAGAAGTCGATGGATTTTGCGTAACGGCGAGCATACACTTGGGTGACGTTACCGCGTATCTCCTGTGCATGAGGGCGATAATGATTTGTATTTGCGTTTTCCCTCTTCTCATAAATAGACGTTTGCAAACCCGATTGTGCACCTGCTAAGGTTGTTGGTGACTGTGGAAGGTCTCGAAGGTCGCTGGATTCCACCGCGTGAACTTTGAATTAATTCGTTGCAATTCTCCATGACAACTAATGAGATGTTCTCTGGCGTGGACATTTTGGGGCTCTCTCTCGAAAGCTGATGGCACTTGCGTAGTGGTCGAAATCAGGCTAGAAAGAGTCGATTTTTGAAAGCAAGTCATCTGAATGGCTGTTTTAATTCAGCATTCCACATCTATACCCTAGTCTCAAATTATTCTCTTATAGTTCATGATACTCGTGTCAACTGCCTTAGAAAACGCTCTACCTTCAAAACCGCGTCTTTCTTCCGCGCATCCGAGTGCCTCCGACATTTGTGAGGGCTCTACCGTTTTATGTGTTAAACAAAAGTTCACAATACTGATGTTAGTGATTGATTATAATGTTATTAATCTACGTTTCAAAATTTATGGCGAGCATTTTGTGAAATCTTATTCGAACAGAACATACTTATTCTGTTCTCTTGGCAGTGGTCATAAACTTTCATTTCCTATGCACTTTCTTTAGTATACGGAATAACTCAAAGGAGAAAAAGAACACGACTGCGTTACTACATTAAGGTTAAAAAAGCTCCAAAAAGAGCTTTTTAACTCTAATTTATACAGAATCAGTACAGATTTCCGAAGATACGGGGAACTACGCGGAACACTTCAGTTAGCTTTACTAACAAAATCAGATCAATTGAATTTATTTTTGTGAAATCTGTGCACATTTTCTTTACTGTTTATAAATTGTTATCATTGAAATCAGGCAGATGTCGTAGAATTTGATTTTAACGCATTTTCACGATTAGACTTTGCCGTTCACTTACTCATTAAATTTCTGCGTTAGAAATGTATGTAGTTGCTCACGAGTACAGTAAGTAGTTTGATCAAAAATTTTCGGCACCCCCCTCACCGTGTCGCCATTTGAGAATGTTTCATTCCAAGATGTTGCTTAGTAAATTATGTTTTCTTTTGTAATCTTTCTATTTATAAATCTGGAAGCGAACGATAAAATGTTTCTCATTTGGAGAACGATTCTCTTAACTTGTGTTTCTCTTTTTACCGCGACAAACTTTTGAACGAAGATGATGTGCTTTCCTTGAGTTTTCCGACTCATTACTGCCATTTTAATTTTTTTCCTCCAAAATTGAAGCATATTTTTCCTTCGATAGATTTTTCATCACTTGGGTCACATTCAGAATGGTTGATTTTTCGTATGAAAAATGGCAACGATGTAGTTTATTCGGTGTCGAAATCCTCTCGTACCCAATGTCCTTTAAATTTCCTCCTCAGAGATTCACCAGGAAATGTCTCTTTTGTATTGCATTACGAAGACCACTCCAATCAAAGGAAGAACATCCGAAGACCATAGTAACTTTGAGAATTCCCGAATTTCACTTTCTTTAAGTATGTCGTATACACAAAAATGGCCCAAGGTGTCGTGGATTTGGGCTCCATACAGCTCTTACCCAATCAGAAATCGTCGGATTCATCTCTTTCTACTAAATGCGAAAAAAATTTACTCCGTATCTTTTGCAGACGTCGGTACGCTTGCAATCGGATCAGATAAGTTATTGCAATTCATCTTTTAAGATCGTTTGTGCGGAGAAGGGAATTTATGCAGAATATACGCTTCGGTTGGTTGGATATATTAATTATTTTTATATTGATGTTCAGATTTTTGTATTCAATGTTAAATCGCTTTCATCATTTATTAAGATAATGTTCGTGAAGGCAATGTAGGAAAATGTAATCACTTAAGAAACCTCTAGTGCACCGTCTATGATAATGATCTGTGACATGCATGTATTCGTAAATTCATCATCATCAACTTATTGTCAAGTACAATTGAAGTAGATTATTTGTTTTCTTGGAAGAACTATTATCTCTCATGAAATTTAACTATAAGTATTTGTATTAATATTGCAATAATTTCGTCACAAGTCAATAACTGTCCCCTGGTTGCGTCATAAAGCCAAACCACTTTTCATGTACAAAAATTTCAGTTAAGAAATTCGGAGAGCTTCCATCGTGCCCAAGAGAATCACAAAAAAATTGGTCTTCAAAGTTTGAATTTAGAATATGAAAAAGAATTTTTAATGAAAATACTTGCATTTTATCATCTAATATTCATTTAAAATCGAGATTTCGAAAACTTTGATAAAAATATCGACGTTTCGTAAATTTCACGATTTGGAGAAGCTCTTTGGATTTAGCCACGCCCCTGAAGTTCCCCTATGCTATTAAATTTCCCCATGTATTTACATTTCCTGAAAAAAAATCGAAGTTCCCAGAAATAGTCTCCAGGAAATGAGTAAACGGTCAAATATTGTTGAAACATATATAAATCCAAAATTATCAAATTTTAATGACTGGCGTGGACTGCATTTCATCTTGGGGAGGCTGAAATGTGAAGTTAGGTTATACAATATACAAAAATAAAGGATAGAGTGGTATAAGTAAATTTATTGACCAAACATTAAGTTTTAGACAGTTTCGCAATTTTACTTTTCGATGCACTTTCTTTAAATTTATAAATTTTGCATGCTGTCATAATTGCATAATATTTTATTATATATGCATAGTTGCATAATATTTTATTATATATGCTATGATTTCACTTCCGTGCTCAAAGCATGGGAAAGTTATCTCTTCATCACCTTCAAGTAACTCTGTAATTATGCACTCAAGCACATCATTTGACTCACAGTGCTTTACTAATTGTTCCTCCTCTTTGAGGATGGAAGTATGAAGGTTTACATTAGGATGAACCAAACCCCCCATACTTTTCATATTTGTCAACTTTGCTACTGGATGGCTAGAGAATGCCCCCGGATGAATTAATGCTGCCTGGCAAACAGCACACTTGCTGTGTTTCTTTATCTGGTGCAATACAACGATGACCAGGCATTTTTAAGATTAAGGATACCTTAAGGATATCTTAAAATATATAAAAAGTCTTCAAGCGCAGTAACGACAATGAAGATCTCCAACTCACACTACGTGGTCGCACTTTCCAACTTACATCAACGATACCGTAGAAAGGGGTGACTTCGGTCACGCGTGCACTACTCCACAAATTTTAAATTTATAGTACAATATCTAAAATTTCACAAAGTAGCTATTTTTTCCTGCCCTTTAGAATTTAGATTGTCTTGACATATCGCCAGCAAATCCGTCTTGCTCCTTGCAACATTGACAGTACAATTGTAATTGGGAACTAAATTGAAAATCGTGCACTCTCGAGACAAGTCTACGAAACCTCAATCTGTTAACTTCTCTCAGTAACACTCAGCAAGATGGGAAACATTTGAAGACAATTGGAGGCCAAACAGTGCTTCTTCGTGAAAAAGTGATCAAATTAGTGTAAGTGCTGTTAATTTTTTTATGAGTATTCGTGACATCCAAATTTTAGTACAAACGTTTTTGAACAGTAAAAAGTAAATGTTCAGTGCTTTGACAAAAATTCCCGAAATTGTTTTGGTTCGGAGATTCATTAGTAGAAACAAAACGCTGACTCTAAGGCTTGAAAAAAATTTTAAAAGGGTTTGAGTGACAGTGAGTAGAAGTTTTCTATAAGAATTTTTTATTCTTTTTTTTTGGAGGAAAAAATTTAAAAATGTAAAAAATGTATTTTTCTTTTGAAAATTTATAAATAAAGTGGAAAAACGTTACTATGAGTCAATAACTTCTTATCTCAGTACCTATCAAATAAAATAATAATTTAAAGATTTTAAAATATATTCATGGCCGTAATATTAGTCATATAGTTAATTTTATTGGCGATATTTAGGAAACATATTTAGCGGCCGTAGTCACCCCATCGGTTGGGATGCCTACGGTCGCTATTCTTTATTTTTTAAACAAATTCCGTTGCTTTAAATAAAGATTTAAATACTATTTGCTATTTTTACTATTTTACAGCGACAAAGTTACCTGTGTTTTGCACATAAGGCATTAGCACCTATTCTTCGGATTTGCTAATTTGTCCGTCTTATTCAAATGTTTTGTATTCAATTCAAAAGTACCTATTGATGGATAAAACAATTACTCTTAATTCCATCTTTGGTAAATATCACTCTTTATTACAAATGTATCATAATCGTGCTTTTTCACCGTTTACTCCATATAAGAGTATGGTTTCAAAGGGCGAACTTCAGTGCTGCCATCTCGCGGATGCGGACATTAAGGGAGCCAAAAAATTTCAGCAGTTTCCAGTCCTATACTTTCTAAGTTCGTGGATGTAGCTAAGGCTGTTAATAACGATAGCGGCAATCGTCCGTATTTGTCTCCGTGTATTTTCTAATTAGATAATACATAAATTATTGTAATCAATCTAAATATTTCAGCTTTTAATTTTTAGGAAATGAACGATTAACCACCACAGTCTATCAACTGTGGT
Source organism: Sympetrum striolatum (assembly GCA_947579665.1). Lineage (NCBI taxonomy): Eukaryota > Metazoa > Arthropoda > Insecta > Odonata > Libellulidae > Sympetrum > Sympetrum striolatum. The sequence continues at coordinate 89,667,915 of OX388346.1, forward strand.
GGTTAATTTCATTGCTTGATTTGACGTAAGCCTATTATATATAAGCGTATGTACGTATTACAAAAGCCTATTATATATATTTTTGTATTATGTAATGTATCACAACAATATTTTAATGACTTCAAGTTTTTTATATATTGCTAAGCTGCACCGTCACATGAACGTGAGCAACGATAATCTATAAAACATTAATTGTCTCTGTAAATTTTTACGTAATATTTTTATCGGAGCCATTGTTTGAAGTCAGCTATTCATTATCGAGCATAGTACTCCTCAAATTATAAATTTTCAGCACCAGATATCTGCGATTGAATGAAACTATCTCGGCGTAGGTCATTTCAAAGAATTTTACTGGCGGATTGAGTATAAAAACTCACATAATTTACTGTTGACGATTCGCGTATTGAAGTAACGGAAAAAAATCAGATGTGGCCAACGCATGGCTTTCTCCATGTTTATTGAAAACAGAAGCCAATGCCGGTAATATATAAATAACTCCAAAACAATAAGTGTTACAGGAAAATGTTTCATACAAAAGTTGTATTAAAATACATTATCTATAACTTTTGTACAAAATTGTATATACCTACATTGCATTCTGACAGAGATATGTTTGAAAAACTTCCATTTCTGGATAAACATCAACTTCCGGTTAACCATTATTCAAGAATAACTCCTAAATAATCAGTGTTACGAAAAAATGTTTAATACAAAGGTTGTAATAAAGTACATTATCTATAACTTTTGTATGTAATTGTGTATACCTACATTGCATTCTGACAGAGACATTTAAGAAACAAAATTGAACTTCCAGTTAAGCGATATTCACCAAAAACTCATCAACTTTTGGCATTGTTAGGAATATACTAAATATGAATTTTGGAAATTGTCGGCTAATTACTTTTTAAGATAAAGCGCCCACAAACTTTTTCACCACAGACAGACACACACAGAGACACACAGACAGACATGTTCAGGAAAATAGCGAAAACGAACTCAATGGGCCCCAAAACATCTATTTCCGTCGAATTCTGGAGGTGGAATTTTTTGCGAATCCAATACTTTCTCTATACTACGTATAGGGAGAAAGTAAAAATCGGCCTTATAAAAGTGGGCGATTATCTCGACCCTTTTAGAAAAATGAACGAGCGCAAAAATCTGGAATTTTAAGTTAATTCGGGTATCTAATTACCTTCATGAATCAGTAGACCTTTTAGTCCCATTTCCGTTCAATCAACTCTTGTATATTCATGTATGTATCTATGTTTGCGTGCGTGCGATATGTTTTCTTTCCGATCCATATCGCGCTAGAGTCACGTAGGCGATCAAGTTCGACAAATTCATTACTCGCTGGTTGTATCAATGTGTCGGAAACCATACATTTTTTTCCTGCCAATTTATCATCGCCGTAACATCTAGAGTGGACGGTGGTTCTAATAGTCTTGTCGCTCTCAAAGGAAACTTAAAAAACCGCCGTTTTCTGGATTCTGCCGAACTTTCTTCCTCCGGCGATATCGCGGTTGTATTCGCTTCCCGCTCCTTCGATTCTGTCGCCGTGGCACCAAGTTACGAAAGCCCTTATCTCTTTCGCCGCTATCTCAACGCCACCGTCTTTATCATGCCAACGCACCGCGTCGTTAGGTAGATAGCGAGCGGTCTGACTGGCGGAGCACCAGGTTCGGTGCTGGACGGTGCGGGCACGAGAGGCACCAATGACTCCATAACATTTTGGAGCTGTTAGGGGTGGTTGGGGAAGAGAGGGTTTTAATTGAAGTAAATTAAGCAGTGACGGAGTAAGGTGAGTCGAATATTGAAGTGGAGGGAGTGCTAAAGAAAATATTATGTGTTGGATACAAGAGGGTAGAATGCAAGAGAAAAGTAGAGGGGAAGGGAAAGATAACAATAATATTTATTACGGGTCTTATCCCATTTACCGTTTACATAAAATCAAGTACAGCATATAAAATATAAAGAAGACTAAATAAATTACGATAGATGCTATACGATTACACATTTTTTATGAACAAATGCAAGTGACGAAAATGTTATTGAATCAAAAATATTAATTCTTATAATAGATAAACGTTTTCGTTTTCTACGTTTACGTAGAAAACGAAAAAGATAAAACTAAAAATACATCAGTTGTCAAGCAAACAATAATGTAAAAAATAATACGATACAATTTTAATTTTAATGATAATCAATTTATATAAAATATGTGATAATGAAATATGATGACATATGTTATATAGTCATGTACAAAAAACATTGATTGACAAAAATGCAACCTACAAATGAAAGTATAAAATACTATTGACAAAGATGAAACCAAACAGAAGATATTAGATGGCATAAAGGGTAGTATAAGTTTCCAAGAAACGAAAGAAATGGTATTGAAGAAGGGATACGTGTATTCGTTTCGTATCAGTTACATGAACCTTCCGTAAAGTTGAGTACATGTCAAATATACAAGTTGTGATAGGTTAGGCAAAAGTCATATCAATCGAGACTAACATTTAAACGTAATATGAGAGTATAGGAACATAACTGAAAGACTGTGAATATATTTTCTTTAACATTCTCTTTAAATATGACGAACTATGAAATGGAAAAGTGAAGCGATCGGAACCAACGATAGCACGAACGGAAACGCTGTCTGCCTAGTTTACTCGCTGTCGTCATCGCCTGCCATTGTATACCGTTTATTTATTTTATGAGTAAATAAATCTCTGTTACAACTATTTTTCTTGGTGTCGGTTTTATTGCTCTACTGGTGTTGGAAATTGATAAAATAGCGATCTGCGATGTGAAAAACAACGATTTAGGCATTTTTAATTTTAACAAATAAAGTGAAATTTTTATTAGTCTAAAAATTCGAAGCAGACATAATAGGTTCACTTTCCTTTAGAATTCATTTATACGACCATGGTTTCGGTGCCATCAACAGGCAGCGAGGCTTCGATAGGTCGGTTACTGTATCGTAGCCTCGGTGCCTGATGATGGCGTGAATATGCTTGATCGCATGTATAAATTCTGTGGAAAGTAAACCTTTTATTTCTTCTTCAATTAAAAAAATGATATTCCATCAGATTTCATTTAGTACTTTTATTTTTTTATTTCTCTTTTTTAACCACAATTCGTTGGTTATACCATTATTGTGAAAATATCTCCAGTCGGTCTAGAATAGAAATGCTACTTTCTTAAGGTAGTTTTCCTTTCTTAACATGAGTTTAATTCAAAAGGTAATCGACGAAACCTTTTTCAGGAGTGACTCCTTAACCTACTTGTATTTATAGGCCAGAAAACGCCTAAGATTATACAGGATTTCGGAGGAGAGAAAAGAATAGCATCAGTCACCTTTTTGAGGACCTTAGAGCTTAATGATTCGGCTAGTTTGGAAGGCCAATAGTTTTGAGGCCATCCTCTAATGAAAGTCATCTAATGAAAGAGGGGAGGACACTCTAGATTTGCCTCTTAAACTAAACAACGTAGTTTAGGAGAAATTTCTCTAACTAACCTCAGCTATCTTTTTAGTCATTCATAAACTCTAAGGAAATCAGCTGAGACAAACGCTAGTATTTGCGATCCCATTTTAGCTGTTGGCTAAATACTGTATTACTTATTATTATTAATTACTTTAGGCCATGGTACTGTCATAAATTCTAAAGATTGTACACATTTCTAGATTGATCTTGCCAAGATTCATCTTTATTTTTTAAGTAAATGGTTGACAGCGATATCTGATAGAATTTCATATTTAAATATCGATTTAATGACTACATTTGTACGGTTTGCGTGTTTTGTGAGAACTGCACAGATTTCTTTCATTATATTTACATTTTCTTTTTCTTTCTTGAGATATTAATGGATTGTATTTCAATATACGTTTTTCCACAGTGCTTTTATATTTTATTTATTCACTGAATCCTGTATTTACGATAAAAATAATTTCAATTTTTATGTTCGCAAACTTATTTATTATACTGTTTATCCACAAAAGTTATAACGATGTTGTAATTAAGACTTCGTAAAAGTTATTCACAGTTTTTATTAGCATTTTCCTTATCTATTGAAATAGAAAAATGTTCAGAAACAATGTTGTAATTTATACTGTTTTCCATTTCTTTAAAATTTACACTTAAAATCAGATTGTTATTGAATAATTGCACTTAATATTGAGTAGGTTAATGTTTTTAGGGGTAGGTTTTCTTTAATGCAAAACTGCTTTTGTGTAGTTTATTTTATAATATCTCGGATGGATAACCTCTAGGATTCTCGGCTTAGATCGTTGACTTTGACCCACGAGCCATTACCCGTCGTAGGATGACAGTTAAGAAGAGTTATTGCGTAATGTACTCAATGAATGGCAAAGCACGCTCTATTTGTGTTTATGAAAGCTGATGGCGATACGTTTCTGCAAAGTCGTTAGCATGTGCCCTCTTATTATCTTATTTGCCTCTTCGGGAATAAAGCTTTGATGATATGGGCACTGGCACCTCCCAAATAATCTGTATGACAAAGAATTGTATCGCGAATCGAATAATTATGAATGGAAATGAGGTAAGAATTTTCGGTTCGGGTCCTTATTAACTTTCCTAAGACCGGCGCTTTGTGAATGCTCATTTGTTTACCGATGAGGAGTCGTTTCTATTCGTTAGAGTCAAACGACGGATGATTCGTCGTCACCCTTGTTTGTAAGCGCTGTTAGAGACGGTTTTCAACGACCCACCTCCGGTCTATTCCTAGGCATTTAGTCGTCGCTTGACAGCCTGCGAACGAGATCTTTGTTTTATCCTTCGTGAGAAAGCCGTGTTTGGGACTACGTCTTTAATGAAAACTTTTATTAAAATTCGATCGCGAAGTGATGCTGCGAAGGATGTTAATTCTGAATATTTTTCCTCAGCCCGGGTTCACGGGCGTTCAAAGGGAAATGTTTTTTCCATCTCTTTATCTGAGCAAGGCTTTAGTGTAAGCCAGCCCGTGCGTGGTGCTGTATCTTTACATTATCAAATGGGTGATACTGTATCTTCGAGATTGCGTGACAATTAAGAGAATGTCAATTCGATGGGATAAAATTGCTCGAAGTTCACTTAGTTAATTTTGTTCAGGTGGTTCTGTTTATCTGATTAGCGGCAAGTGTTGAAAGTATTGAGCTGAAAGTTCTGTTGGAATCTCTACTCATGAATCATTAGCTGTAACAAATTCGTTGTCTTCAAATCACCATTTAAAATGCATTTGTGCGTGAATATCCAATGAGAGAAATTCACTCACTTTTGCGAAATGTTTAGAAATATAAAGTTAGCCGAAATTGCTTTAAAATATTCAGGCAGTAATTACTTTAAATAAAATACACTATCATGCCTAGCATCGCTTTTACTTTATACTGAATTTTTTTTTAAATTTTGACTAACTTTGTAATTACGTAAATGTCGCAACAGTGCTTGTATTGCAAGGGGTTCAGGCGCCATGCATTTTAAACTATACGTTTATGAGGGTGAACAGAATACATTGAAGAAGAGAATGAGGATTACCAGGCAAGATGAGGAATGAGGCAGTTTGGCTTGCTTTCCTCGCTGAACCAAATGCTATCAGTGGAAATCGTCCATGTAAGTGCTGCGAAATTACACTATGAGTGTACGAATAACATTTATCATGGCATACAATTAGGAGTGGCTGGAAAGAGTGAAATTACTCAGAATCACTTATTCCTCACTATCGTTCAAATTATCAGTCATTAACTAGAAGAAGACAAAAGTAAATAAAATATATTTTTCTTTAATTTGCATCAAAAGAATTTTGAAAACTATTATATTCATCTAGAATTTTATTGTTATTTTATATTTTCATATGCTTCATTAGCTTTCATAATATTACAGGTTCATATGAGTAGGACTTAGAGAGAAGTTTTTGGATTATATATCAATTATACGATCATTTTAGGTATCTCCTCACGTTGAATGCTGTTGAAAGCCTCATTCCTGTTCAAAAAATAATGCTAACGCTCATACGAATGGCTTCATATCATATTTGAAGGGCCTTTATTATTTAATTCTACCCATTAGTGTCGTGTATCGACTGTTTAAGCGACCGCACACTTATAAGTGCTTAATTTTCAGCGAAATTAATATATCCCGTCGGACAGCTGATGAACATCTTGATGACATCCTGTTTCGAGTGAGTCGTCTTATATTAGCGTAGTGCAGATGGCACTGGTAAGAATCCGCTTCATTAACACAAATTAGTTTAATTGAAACGCTTCCGACTCTGGATGTTACCTAATTAGAGACCGCAGGGCTACGATAGTAGCTGCATTGTAACTGCCCTTTCGTGGGGACTTTCTGTTATCATCTTACGCTCGCTGTATCCTCAAGACAAACCAGAAATAGATGGTTACTCAATTTCCACCATTACGGGGTGCGACTCCTTGGGAAACAATCAGGGTTGCCACCTATTCGGTTTAAATGCATACTTACCGAGGTTTGTTGATGTGTTTACAGACCAGCTTTTATAGGTTAAACTTTGAATCGGATGTTTCCAAAAGGTCTACCTCATCTTATTAACTAAAGTTCTAAAGACTCTTTTCCTCGCACTTATGTTATCGAAGTCCCGAATAATCTGCATATATATATATATAGTCAAGATAAATAGTTTACTATCTGATTTAAAACTAACAATCAGATAAAGAATTTACAATCATTGGTCGTGCAATAAAAATGCGGAATTGTCTGGATTGAGGGAAGAATCAAAAGATAAGAAGTCTTTGTTTCCCGAGCAACATGTCCGAAAGTGTGACAAACTTTATCTAAATTTATCTCGAATTTAAAATTCTTTTCCTTTGATTCGTGATTCAGTAATATCCCAGTCGTTCAACTTTGTGATTATTAACTTTGGAACTCAGTGTCAGATGTATTGGATTTGGGTGCATCTTCTCTTTAGAAGTCTGTATTCAACCACTTCCCTTATGTATGCGTTCCAGAAAATTAACATCTTTGACCTACAGGTACAGATTTTTACATCTGAGGTAATCCTGCACATATGAGCGGGAATCGAACCCAGAACAGCTTTCGACGAAGGCTAAGGAGCTACTTGAATGTCTAGTAGCTCTATATTAATTTGTATATTAAAAATGCACTCTTTTATGTCTTCTGATTGCCATTTGCGATTTTTTATACGAGTAAAAATATTTTGAATGATCAGGGGATGTCTAACAAAAAAGAAAGACCATTTAAAGTAGAAAGGCAAATATTATAGATTGGCTGGAGATTAAGTCACGTCACAAACCCTTTCGTTAGGATAAAAAGAAAATCTTCTATCCTGTAGCCTCGTTGTCGTATATCGTAGATTTAACTTATTACTTGCGCAGTATCCATAGCTAAATCAACAATTCTCAATATTAATTTATCAAACTATGAATGTTCTTTCGTGAGATTTTGTTAATTCGTGATTTCCCGAACCTTGATCCTGTTTATGTTTTCTCACGTTTATGATTATTTTTATAATAGAAATAATCTAAAAATATATATTAGAAAGTAATGATAGACAAACTCAACTTGCGCGAATGTTATTCCGCAAAAGACACTTTTGAAGGTAGCGTTATCCTCAATTTCCCTAAAGAACTATGTATAACTCTAGAGATTGATGTGTCCGGGTCATTCGGATTCTCATTTTTAATTGTCTAAACGACTGTGCATTCCCCTAAAGATTGGCGCATCCGTGTTAATCCTGTTCAAGCTCCTCGCAACGTCAGCCTCTTCGCAGTGATGCAGATTCTCAATTTGTCTTAATGAATCGCTCAGCGCACTTTCATTCCGACTCCTTTTCACAATCGTTGGAATCGGATCTCGCGTCCATCACGTGCCGCAGCTTCTTATCTAACCGCGTTCTGGACCGAAGGGCGGGATTCGATGGAGATCACCCACTGCGGTGTAACAATCTCTTTCCTTTTGTCTCCGTAATGCAGCATTCCTTCGCTTTTTATCCGCTGTCCGGCGAATGACGCGCACAAGTTCATGAGTCACTGTATAGGCATATAATCTTCCTTATTAAAGGACTGTTTTTGCCGTTTCGATGTTTCATCCATCATGATTGATATACCGGCTCTATTCGTAGAAGTCCCAGGCATGGTAAAAACGATTACAATGTAGAAGAATTTCGTGCGTTATTATTATTATTATTATTATTATTGTTACAATAGCACTGCAAAGAGCCAGGTGGCAGTGCCGCTTCTCATAAAATAATGCCAACTTCTTACATTAACAACAACAACAACAACAACAACAACAATAAATTATAAAACAATCATAAGATAGTAGAAAGAGGAAAAGTCACAACCCAAGCTAAAAATCGTATATAACAACTCTATGTAATAACAGCTATATTCATAATATGTATGACTAAACAACAGTTCACTTTTCCATAGCAAATATAACAAACAATATAAGTCTTAATACCTAATTTTATTTAAGATTCTCTTAAACTTTGTTCAGTATCAGGAAAGGGATTGAAAACTTCTTCAGGTAATAAATTCCACTCCGCTACAGTTCTATACATAAAAGAAACTTTTCCAAAATCTTTTCTTTTTGTGGATGCACGTACTTTGTAGCCATGATCATTTTTGCCAAGGTAATGCGGATCATTTAGTTTAGAAGATAGTCCCACCCAGGTTCGTCCATGTAAGCACGTTTTGTCGGAAGTTCTACTGAAGGATTTCTATTGCTGAATTAAAAGATTTTTGAGCTGTCGCGCAAAACATTAATTTTACCACCTACGCCCGGTTTTAACGTTTAATTCGTGGTTCGTATGCGATTATGGTAAAACATTTTAAAAAATGTATTGATTTTGTTATGAACTTTTACTCTTTCTTGACCTACTACGTAAAGTTTGTTTATGGTTTTTAAATATTTTGTAATAAAAGGCAAAGTGCCTTTTTATTTGTAAACGTTATCGTGATGCTATATAATGAAGCATACCGTAATGAGCTAAATTTGCATCTGTTGCTAACAGAAAAGATTAAATTTAATTTGTGGCATAGAAAAGATCACGCAAGAACTCCGTTTCGCAGAGAGTTGAAACGAGAAATTGGTAATCACTACCAAGATATTTCGCGAATTAGAATATGAATCGTTGGAGGACGGTTAAAATAAAAGTTTTAGTATGCTACTTAAATTTAAGGATAATTCATTTTCAGAGAATGTGATGGATTTTCGGTCTCCATCTTAGCACACGAAAATATTTGCAAGTTCATTATTGCAAGTTCATATATTGCAAGTTCACTATTGCAAGTTCATATATTGCAAGCAATTTTCGAAAACTTATTTTCCAATCGCAAAATACAAAAAAAACGAATTGGAAAATAGGTCGACGTCGTATACTTAAACAAGTTACGATAAAATGAGGTCACGTTGAAAGAATCGCTTCTTGTTCATTAACAGTACGTGAAAAAATGTGTCTAAATATAAATTTTAATTCTGTTTTTTATTTAATACTGAAATGGAGGAGAGCAAAAGTAATATGTTTACGAAGTGCCAATAAGGGTGTACTAGTTATGATTGCTGGGCACCGTTATTCTTAGCGCATATATAATTTCTGTTACGAGATGAAAAGTGATATTTCATTAGTATAGATGAAATGGCATAAACCTCCCAAGAAGCTCAGTGTTTAGGTGATTCTGAGTCCGTTTAGCGCGTCATTGGTATCATCATCACCTTTTAGCAATTCGAAAGTTGAAATGATGCAGATGGTCATTCTATTCTCGGATCCTCGTATTTCTGCAAATTTTCTCCTTTCAACTTCCTCGGTGATTTGGCCGCCTTTACTGCTTGCGATTTGTAAGACGCTTTCAGTGCTTCTGTGCCGTAATCTTTGCCAGTATCTAAGTGCATCGATAACTTTGATCCTTCATCCTTTCTGTGATCTTTTTTATTCGATCTTCCTCGCGCATCAACTACTTTACCTGCTACCATTGTCTTCATCCTCCTTGGATATTACATTTTCTCGGATCCGATTTTATTTTTACTGTCTCACTTAAGCGAGACTTCTCTGTGTATTCATTTTTTCCTTTGTTATATAATGGGTTTCTGCAATACATTTCCTGTTTTGAATTCTAATCGTTTAGCTTGATTTGGTATGGCATATCAATTGTGTCATCCGTTAACCACGTGTCGACTTCTGGCCTTCTGGCTTATACTGTTATTCTATGCACTGAATGCGTGCAGTATGTTTGACTGTTACCTACGATGGAAATCTTTCTCTCATATTTAATTAGGTTTTCTTCAGCTGGAGAATTCATCTATTTAGTCTCATTATATCGTTATTATTTTTTATTCTACCATCGATGATGATTGGTTTTCGATGATGTATTTTATTTTACTACTTGCCCTTTCTGATTTATGTCTATTCTTCGTATTCATGACCATCATTGTGGGATTGATCATTTATTGAAACTCTGCCACCTGGTGTTTATCTATCTGCAGATGTATGCAATAATATTAATAAGTTTTAATAAGCCTAAATCTAAAATATTAACATTTTCAGGGTGGGGTAAGATGGAAAATAAGACTTACTTCAACATATCGTCTGAATGAGTTCGTTATTTATTAATCTTCATTATCTTGCTATCGTCTATAATGGCGCGAATAGCCTTGGTGTTGACTGATCCACCAATTTCGTACATGCAGTCGTCTCTAAAATATTGAAACATTTGGAGAAAGTTGCAGGTATAGCGATCGACTGGGAGATTTCATCTGTCGCGACGTATTAGAATGGACCACGAAATCAGCTTCCTCCTCTCACTTGTCTTTCAAGCGTCTTCTCCTCTTTTCCCCTCCAGTGCTCGCCTGCGTCTTAACACCTCCGTAGTCATCGACCTTAAAGGACGATTGATAAGATAAGCGTCGAAAAAACCGGGCGCATTCATATAATTTGCCTTTCTATTAGTCGTTGATATTTTTCATTCCTGTGCACTCGAATGTATAGCCAGTATAAGTAATGCGGTGGATTATATCAGACTTTTGGATGAAGATAGATTAAGCATATTATCAACCTTGATGATTAGATTAATAAATTTATTTATATGATCCATACCAATAATACCCATATTATATGAAATGATATCGCGCTTCCCTGGTGTATCTGCTGAAGGAATTTATCACGGTTTTCCAACCGGATAGGCTTAACGTATGAAACCGACGTTTCGGCCGCTGTCCAATCATCCTGAAGACGGCTGCGGAGACAGCGACCGAATTTCGGCTTTGTCCGTTCAGTCGACCCGGTTTGAAACACGTGAAGGTTTCCTGCAATAAATTAAATATTTTTAATATTATAATGCATTATATATAATATTAATCTTGTGGATCGTAGGAAACAATAATTATTGTAGCCACCGTGTTAATAATTCCTCTGCGATCAGTAAAGATATTTGTCGACGTAGGAACAGGGCAGTGCAGATGAGCGAGGCAGCGAGTAATTCCCACAGGTGCTTGAAGTCAGATTAAATAATTGATTTAATTTTTATGTGTTTGATTTTTTCCCGATAAATTATACATTTTTACCTCTGAGAAGTATGGATGGATGGAAAGTATATTCCATCCTTACAGATATATTTCGAATACATTCTATAGAGTTATATAATATAGAATAAAATAAAAGACACCGTATTACATCTTTTTTTCTTCACTCGGTCCACAATTTTGTGTAAATCGGATGCTGTACAGGAGCCGTTTCCTTATCCTCCAGTAATGGAACCTCCCCCCATTTATTTGGGAATTGCCTCTACGTTTTCGATCCGGTCATTTCTGTTCTATGTGCTCCAATAAACTAAACATCATGGTCCATGTACGCTTTAGGTTTCTTAGATCCTTTTATTGGAGGGGGGTATTTCGAATATTTTCTGGCAATGTGCGCAGGCAGCCTGATTTTAGTGCTATCCGCCTGTTATCTTACACCTGTGTTTGTGAAACGTTAACTTTCGCGGCTCTATGGGTTTATTATTCTTTATTTTAATTAAAATTCACGTCGAGGAATGAATGAGGACGGAGTGAAAACGTTCAATAAGGTTAAAAATTAAAATTTGTCGATGTTTTGTATAATATAGCATTATTTAGAATCAATTAAAATCATTCAACATTTGAAAATATTGAAAGGGACACCTGTTGAGAACCTCTGTTGCATATAAACGTGACGAAATCGTGGTAATAACTACCTGTATTATCAAAAATCATCTCAGTGTTTTAGCAAATGTTCGACATAACGAACGACAGAGCGATGCATTGTTTTGAATACCTTATTGTGACTGTTATCACTGTAATAGTTTAAAAATTTTAAAAGGTGGAAATTGAGCCATAAAAGTATAATGTTGCCGGAGAATTCTGAATATGATTTATTTTTTGCGCGATCTGGAGTATATAAGCATATATATAACATTCTTTATCACTGACAGCGATAATTCGTAATGAATAAATGAGGTTCACGTCGAGGAAATTAAATGAGTGCTTATCATACACAAGAAGTTCAGTTGGCAGTTTTCATAGCAAATGAAAGGGTTCGACTATTGATGTGGTGGCGGAGATATTGGACAGATTGACACTCGCAATATCATATGACTATAAACCTTGGAATTAAAATCAGTGTAATTGTTTTGTATAATATGATACAATGAATTACCATTGAATTTTATAATGAAGTCACCAATCAAAAGTTTTCTTCGGTGTGGTTGACTTTTCCTTGTATTGCATCTTGATGTATGAAACTTTTTCATTTGTATCTTTATTCAAGGTTAGAAAAATGAAATTGTCTCTTTACCTTTATTCCAGTCTTGTTAATCGATGTGATGATTTGAGAGTTACTGGGGTATGAGTGCCAAATAATGCCATTTATTCCTTATGGCAGGCTATGAAAAATGTTATTTGTAGAGTAACTGCTTACAAGGACTTGTTCATTTGTCATTTTTTCAAAAAAATCAATTTTCTCTTTGATTTTATACCAATCTTGCTCATGTTGGGATGATATGAGAGTTACTGAGATATGTTTGCTGATTACTGGCATTAGTCCTTATCGAGTGATATGAAAAATGTAACTCGTAGAGTAGATACTGAAATGAACTTGTTCCCCTTAGTTTAAATCCATCTTTCATAACATTCTGGTTTATTGAGGAGAGAAAGGGAAAACTGCCTCATTCCTCATATGCCTGCCTCGTTCCCTCTCCAAGGCTCTTTGTATCTGATTGGGGAGGGAATAAGGTTCAAACCGACCTTCGCGCTGAAGACTGTACGATTTTGGACTTGGTATTTAATTGATCAAGACAATCTGATTCGAAATATCTTCAGTGATCCCAGGACCTGCTCCTTCCACGGCATCCGTTCTATTATACGCCCGCGTATTTCGGGCATTTATTCGGGGATAGCCCCTCATTCCTCAAAATATCATTACCGTATCAAATTACGGGATGGCCAAAGATGACGGGCGACTTATCAGGTGCTAATTGCGTTCTTCTTTGCCCGACCTCACCGCCCGCCATCCATCCTCTGGTCGTTCCTTCCGCCCACTCACCTGCTAACTCACCCCATTCCACTCATTATCGCTCACTCGTTTTTCTAAAGCACTAATATTTCATTCCAGTCCTCATTGCGCAATAGATAGTGGGGCTGGTGTTAAACGGAGGGGGTTGGTACAAGGACTCCCGGCAATACGCACGGTCTTCCCCTCGCGTCTTCGCACTCATTCTGCGTCTTTCGTTCCTCTGCAGCCCTTTATATTCCCACCCCATAAGTCTTCCCTCCCTCCGCGGCCCTCAGCCGTTGCCTTCGCCGCGACTCCTGCTTTCTTCCGCTATTTTTCATACCAGAGTTGCGTACTTGGAGCAATCAGCACGTCGCGAAGTGGAGCGTTTATGCGGTGGGATTTGGGGAGGAATCCAACACTCGCGTTCATCTCTTAGTAACCGAATGAAACGATTAGGCTGATATTTCGCGTTGATGATTGTTTTCCTTGTCTTTCTTGTTCTGAATGCAGGAAAGTGTGGCTATTTCCTCAAGCTGTAGCACTCAATACAGCGTTAAGGATTGAGTATGGGAAAGTTAACTTAATCTCTCCGATTATAAACTGTGTGAATTGTGAACTGTAATTGATATTATTTTTTACAGCAATTAGGAAAATGTGGGGTATAAAGTTGCAATTGAATGTGATATATATTCTTGTTTGATTTTGTAAGTACTTGTCATTTTCTACTCTACTTTAAACATTCATATCCCACTATGGCATTTTTAGCATAATGTCAATAGTTCACTATCGTAACTGTGGTTGGCTGAACATCAATAAAACTAAATATTCCATACACTGAAATAATTATTTATAGCAACGTATAATTTATTATTACAAAATGGCGTAATCATCATAATTAATTATGAAAAATCAATAATAACCACTCTGACTATACTGCCAAGGACTTTCAATATTAGGCTTGCATTTTTTGGGGAATGCAATTAGTATCTCATTAATATTTCTTCATATTCTTTGCATCATTTAAGCACATTAAGAGGCTGGTGATTAAACTATCCATAGATAATACTTAAGGAAAATGGAGGGAGTATTTAATTAGTTTCCATATCCCTAAATATTACACTTTTGAATCCATCTAATAGTATCAGAAATCTTTAAAGTTTAATAAGGAATTTAAATTACGCAGTATACATTAATAAGACAGGGGTTTTGAATTTCCGAGAAACGAATATAAGGGAAAGAATTATTCGTATGGATTTAGGGTTGCGGCTTATCAAAATTTCGACGACTTTACATCCACGTCTGCAACTTTACATTCATGTAATCTCTGTAACGTGCCGCTTTCTTAGTGGCGTGACTCTCTCTGTATTACGTCGTGATCGGGTCGGGGTTGTTTTTTAGAAAGGAAAGAGGTCTCAGGCTCTAAGAAAGTGTTACATTAAATTTCAGTTAATTAAGCTCCCGTATCATGGCAGGCAGCTAAAAGTGTCTCATGAACGGCCGATTTAGATTTAAGCTTCTAAATTAGGGACTACTTAGCGCACCGAGGATAAAAAGAAATTTCGCTAACCTCGTCATTATCGCTTTGCGAGGACATTAAAAAATACTTTCACCCAGTTTCCTCGAAACATCGAAGACGATTTTCCCCATATCCTCAGTCAAAAATGTTTTAGAGCGGGTAATGAATGTGTACCTTATCTTGATTAATGGAATGTTTTTGTCTAGAGGTGCAGGATGGAGAAGTTTGCATCTCACATTCGCTTTAGTCTGTATCACATTTTAATTTGATCATGTAAAATTCGATGAGGTATGAGCTATGTTAAAGTTGGGTATTTTAGTCATTAAATATGCTTTGAAAACAGTCATTCGAAGGGTCGTAGTGCTTTATTATGTGGTCTTGTATCACTGATAAAATTCTGGTACAGGACTGAAGGCAAAGGTGATATACCTGGCCTAGTAAGCCTCATCTCTCCAAAGCTGCTTGAAAAACTGTTATACATGGACAACAGCGCTCTTAACCAGACTTACTCCATTGATAGGAATCTTGTTCAGCAAGGGAAGTAAATGTGAATTACCTCACTCCTCATTCGGTCTAGTATTCCTCACTTCCTCTCCAAAGCTTTCGGCAGTTTATGATGAGGATCTAACCAGATTTCAGGTTTAGCACTTAACTGACGGACAATAATCATGACATTTAGTGACATTTGCCATAAATTTTCTCTCGGAGGTATTTTTTATTATTTCTATTTTAAGTCTCGTTCCTGTCCTGTTCCATGTGAAGGCAGAAGTACTTTCCTTAATGGCGGCTGTAAATTGCTCCGTCTCCTAACTTTACTTAATGTTTTTCCTCACGTACTTGGCAAACGTCTTTGTAGTTACTGACCTTCGCAGGAAAAATTCTTTTTGGAAGCCTTTCTAACTACGCACAGGTGCAATATACCTAAATAAGGCTGGTCGCGATTTAAGTCGCCTCGAGCGGCAGCACAAATTGTAGTTAAGTATCTGTTTAATTTAAAGTGCTAACTCGGCGCTGCTCGTTATGCTAATCGTAAGTCAGATCGGCGGCGCGTTTCGCTGCTCGTCGTGCCTTGAAAGTAGACCACCGAGGACTAGCGACTTTATTTTCGCGCGAAATCTATCAATTTCGTCAATTTATGAAGCGGACGTGCGAGCCAGAGGTTTTAAATCATTTGAATCGCGTGCAGTTTTAGTCTCTCTTGATGTTATCCCAAATCCTACGGACGTCTAGAAGTAACATTACTCGGAACGCAGTTTGGCTTGAGGGCCCCCTTCAGGCTCTGCTGCCAATTTATTCGAACTCGGGTTTGTAAAGTGTATTTAATATCCAGTTTGAATAAACTTGAAAAGATCTCTGAGGCTCAAAGGATGGTAAGAATATGTAACATAATCACAATGTAAATATGATCACAAGTACACTCTTCCAGGGCCTCAGCGGTTAAGGCGCTCTCCTGCCACGCAGAGGGCAGGGGTGCAATCCTCAGCAAATTACCTGCCGGCATTTGTCAGAGAGGCCACAGGTCGACTCAGCCTGTATATGTGTAAAAATTAGTACCATAGCTTTGGGTAATAGCAGGCGGGAGAAGTGTAGTGCTGGCCACACTTCCTTCATTCATACCGTATGGCTAAGTATTAGCATCCTTAAGGCTGGGACACAATCAACGTGTAGCGTTAAGTTGAAACCAACAAAAGTTGATCGTGTATAAATGAATGGCACCGGACGCAGTTCCCATGTACGTACGTAAGTGTACTTAAGGAGATGGACAACTTATAATTCTACACGTTTCTTTTAAACGGACAACCAATCAGGATTCACCTTGCGATAGATGCGCCATCTGGAGATAAATTCAAGTACTTCTATTTGGCGTCCGTCATTACAGACCGAAGATTTGAATGATCATTAAGTCATAATTATTAAACCGAACTACGTAATGATTGCCTCATTTTCATCCATCATTCTATAAGATTAATTTTCTCTTCACCACTTTGTTAATGTTAGAACACTCAGCGTGCACAGCGCCTACGAGTGCACATAGTTCCCTTGAAATTTTCTGATGTTTCTGATCGGCTGCAGTTCACGTACACGTTTTGACTGTGTCCGCGTGTACTAAGTTCCAAGTTTGACGTACAAGTGTCACGTCTCAAGTCTTGCGTACACGTCGATTGTGTCCCAGCCTTCAACCTGCTAACTCCCAAAAGAGTGAAACGCTTAGAAAGGGAGACCACTACTCTCTTCGACTTATATATTCGAAAACACAAGTATTCTTGTCCACATTCCACAAAAGTGGAAAAGAGTTGGTACTCATGATTTTATCCTTCCAATCTTTTGATATGGATTTCCACTTGCCTGCCACAGTCGATCTGTAAGGTTCTTACATCCACATGCCTTCTCTAAGCCAAAATTGGAGTCAATATAAACCGCTGGGAATTGCGTATCAAATTTTTCAAAAGTTCATAGCTCATAAAAAAATGGCAGAGTGAAAAATCAGTCGGTGAAAGAGATCTGAAGGAACTTTTAGTGAAAGGGAATAATATACAAGTCTGGGACAGCAGAAGTTAGCATGGGAAATTACGGAGTATTGTGAGTAATCGAAATACTGGCTTTTGGAATGGAATTCCGTGAGAGTTTACGAGGTATTTACGGATGATTTTTACTGCACGAAGAAAGAAAGATGTTGCTCTTCTCAGCATCTTCTGTCCTGTATGCCTGTTTTATTTTGTATCGAAATTGACTCTTAAGGTAATCATCATGGTTTTTATGTGCCTATCGCGTCACTGATGACACACTTCCGACATATTTCACCTTCAGTTTTTCTTTATAACTTTTCATCCTTTGGTGCATGTGCAATGTTTCCTTTGGTCCGAAGGCGCGGTCGCTAAAATCTCCGGCACTTCCATTTTTGGATGCGCCAAGTGGATGAGTATTTTCACGCCAGATTCATTATTGTTGTTCCCTATCGATAGTCACAGCTTTTCCTGTCGGTTCTCGACTTCTCGGAAATATTTCGATGTGATTTCTCGCGAATCGCTCGATATCGCGTTGGGACCACGCGTGACGTAACTTTTTCGTCGCTAATAGAAACACGTCACCGCTCCGTGAGAGTCTTTTAATTGCACAAGTTGAGAGAGTTGGTGCAGAGCGTGGACCTTTTTCAACGCGACCTTCGAATCGTAGAAAGAGAGAATGATAAGCCTAAGAAAAGTATTGCCTGCGAATTATGTGTCAAATTATTTTTCGGACCTCCTGCCTGGATCCTGCTACCGTGTTCTGCGGAATGGAATATCTATTTATCATTTGGTTCAAAATAGGGAAAAATGCATCTTTAATTTATATTCGTCTCGCAGAATGAAAACACTTCGTACTTTAAATTACAAAGTGTTTTCATTCTGCAAATGGCTTTCTATGAAGTCACGCCTTCTCATATCGATTATATATTCGTCTCGTTCTTGATCATGGCTGTGATGAAGTGAAAGATACTGATGTATTAGTGGATAATCAAGTTCTCCCCTTATGGACTGACAAGAAAATCGGCTCATAGCATTCTGGCTCAGTGAGGAAAGCAATTGCAAACTACCTCACTCCTCATCCTGCTTAGTAAACATCATTCCTCTCTCCAAGTTCTTAGTACCTCATGTCAGAGAGGGTGAGGGACCGACCAGCCTGAAGGGCTGAATACTTTACTTACAGGCCTGGATAATTCAGGTGATTCGCAATTCATTTTTTACGTCTCGTTTTCTCGAATATCAGACCTAATGATACCAACACCAAGGTCGTAGCTTCGAATCCCGGCTAACATGATTTTTTCTGGTACGGAAGGGATCTTTAGAATAGTTGGAACTGGGTTCGTGTACTAATCATGTCGCTAGTTTTTGCTACCCTTAAGTCTTTGGTTCGAGCTCCAACTGAAAGAAAATTTCTCTTATTATGGAATAGAATCTTGTGGTTTGTGAGAGACCTGGGTTCGAGTCCCAGACATCTTTCGCTTTTGATTAACCTTTTTTTAAGCCGCATGTCTTTACAATCTGTGGCAAAATGACATCCTTATCCTTATTCCCTCAAGATGGAATCTTTGTTCGTCCATTATTTTATCCTTTGAATTAATTTTTTTTGGAATCCATAAATATTAAATTTAGTGAGGAATGTCTCTAAACAATCATTCCTTATGTGCGACGAAAAATAATTTAGAATATAAAACAGGGCGTAAATTAGTCAGCATAGAAGGTAGTATATTGTGCCATACTGACGATAAAGCAGTTATTATAGCAGTTGCTAAGCCACCCCATGCGTGAAATGCCAATTCGAAAAAATGAAAATTTTCCTTTGAGTTTTCTCTCGAGTAATTTCTGAGAAATTTCCCGGTTTCCTCTTTCAATAAATTACATTGATTAATAGCCATGCATACCGTGAAGTAAGTCGTTTAAATTTAATCATTTGGCTTTAAGCATTTACGTAGTTAAATCTACTGTGTTTACTCATCTAAAAGAGATCTCTCTATAGAGGTGTCAATCAGGAATTACTGCCTCAATTTATCTTAAGTGACTCAAAAGTTCAATTACTTAAGCAAATGTTTTCGAAATAAACTCGAATCAGAAATGTTTCACGTTCCATAAATTAAGGTGATAATCACTAGAAAATTCTCCTGTACGCCAGCGAAGTATTGAGGATTAGATTTTGGTTGACGACCAACAGAAACGGTTTTAACTTCAACCATATTAATTGAAAGACGTGAAAGTATATCTTTTTCGATAATGAATCTTTATATTCAGAATTAGTCTTAATCTCATTTTAACTTTATTTTGCATCGTGCTTTGATGAGCACCTGCGTTGTTTTCGTTGAAGCTCACGGTAGTTGTGCAAGGTACTAAATCTGTTTATGGAGGTTCCAGTACGCAAAAAGTGTTGTCAGTGGGGATTGAAGTTGCTATTTTGTGGTATATCTGTTTTTCCTGCCTAATTTTTCATTGAGTGCGATATCTCTAAAACTGCTATATTCTACGTATCGTAGTGCCATTAATTTTCGCAGGTTCCCGGGATTCCGAAACAAATTCAATCTAAGATTAGGACCTGAAGTGCCCTTGGAAATCTAAAGGAAAATACCATAATGAAGTGAGGAGAAAGGTTATTGGGAACGAATAGAGGAACGAGGTTCGGGGAAGTTCTTCAGAGTCAGGTGGACATCAGTTAATATGCATTAACGTCATTTAAATATTTGCATGATGCTATCATCTTCATGGGGTCGGGATGTGATGGAGGCATTGAAGATCATTGCCCATGAAAATGAATGAATGCTCATGGTTACAGATCAAATGTGTTATTCAATCGTCATTTAAATATTGAAGACTAAATTCGACCTTTTCAGGAGCGAATACAGCTCAAGATTCATTTTTCATTGGGAAATTTTCGTTCTCAACACTTTATTTCGTTGTATTTTTTATCATTCATTAATTTTTTTATGAATTAACTTTACCTAGAGAAAATACCAATGAGAGCGAAAATAAACAGCAGGAGGAAAAAACTTCATGTTGGTAATCTTTAGGTGATAACATACATGTTTTTCATTCGTATTATGTAATATTTCTTTTATATGATATCAAGTTATGCACATGTATTTTATGATCACTGTAAAATTATGTATAAATCAAATGATTGGTGAGTTAATTTGTGGAGTTATATAAAGGTAGAAAAATAAACAAATATCCACTTTCCTCTAGGGCTTAACGGATATGAAGAACTAGTTACAATATGATTGAAAATGATCATGGTAGAAGAAAGTACTTTCACAATAATATATAATTTAGGTAGACAGATAGAACCAATTTTCTCTAAGCAATGGCATCCTATTTTAATAAAGAAAACGTTGCAAGTTGATAAATCCTACGCGTCTACAGTAGTCGTACTCCTTTAATCTATTTGTGTAGGATTTCTGAATTACAAAAAAATCTTTTAAAAATAGTATCTAATTTCCACGAGAAAAGTGGTTTTCTTTTTAATTTTCTTACCTTAATTATATGGTATTGTAAAATGATTTTCCTATACCCGGATCCTTACGTTATTCTTTGTCATAACCTTATCTTGCATTAAAATATATGCTAGGATTCAAACGAGAATTAAATAATGGAAATTTAAGTATCGTTGCTCATCGATTCGATTCGACGCTTCGGATAAATCTATTGCGCAATTCTTAAGTGGTCGTCATTGAATATCGAAAGCCAGTCACTCTCAAAATACCTTTCCGAGAAATATTTTCGAACTCTGTTTTCAGGTCCGTAAAGTTGCGTCGGAGCGACCATTTGCTCTTCGCGGAGATGCGCCGAAAACATGTCGAAATAGAATTCAGAGAGAGGAAGATGCAGGTCGTCGAGATGACGGTCAAGTTTCCGTAACCTTTCTCGGGATTGTCACTTTCGCTTCTGAAAAAATATGAGAGAATTAGAAGGGGATGCCCTAGGTTGGGGGTGGTACGGAGGAATGGAAATTTTTCGAAAAACAAATAAGAACCAGATTTTCGCATAGGGCATTTCGGATCAGTTATTCGAAGGTCAGTCCTTTTACGTTCTAATTCCAGAGCGAGTTTGTTTTCAAATACGAGATGATGAAGTTATGGTTGCCCCGCTAGGGCGGCCTTGGGATGTAAATAGATGAACCGTTTGCGAAATTTTCACAAAAAAACACCCTCGACGGATTCAGATATGGTTGGTTCATAGTGAGCTGTTACATTCCGAAAACATATAAAGAGCTTAGAAAGGAAAACTTTCTAAGTTTTAGTTTAAGTACACTGATTTCCTATATGAAACACGTTGACTTCAAGAGAATCCTCATTTTTTAAATGACGTAATCTGAAAGTGATTTTTAGAAGAATTATTGGTGTAATAAATATCTAAATTAATGTAATCATAGTTTCGAGGAAGCCAGTTCAGCCAGTTGACGAAGATGGTTAATCATTCCCCCAATTATTTGGTTGATTTTTCTCAGTGTTTGGTTTATCTCTTTCAATGAAATATACATCGATTTAAATTTCCAGTTTCGGAATGTCATCAGTGTGTTATGTTTCGAAGAATAAATTGGTAAATTTTTATTGTACCTTCTCTGCATTCATCGTGGTGGGTTCGCTCTTCATTTTAGCTACCAGTTCAATAATAGTTCTGTTAGTGATAACTTAGTATAATTTTCCTCTAGCATTCTTCATCTACAAAAATAATTCTTGCGGAACATTCTCATTCGGTTATTAAGTTTCTTTCTCTGCTTTGTTTAACTTTTCCCTTGTATAGTATAGGATATGTGTTCTAGTTCAAAGTAATATAAATTTGATGTGTGAAACTATTAAGGAAATTTATTCTCTCTAATTTTTTAGAGCTAAAAATCCGCAAAACTCGATAATAGCCATAAATCTCATGGATTTAATGCGTAAAAATGGGTTTTTGTTAAAAATATCAAAATACTCAATCTTTTACAATTTTCTCTCGTTTATAAATTCAAAAAATGATTCAACGTAACAAATGATGAAACTCTGGCCGCCAAGATGTCTGTAACGCAAGTTACCAATATTTTAACTATCCTTGTAATATACGACGCAACTAACGTCAGGGTACCTTGATTTATTAAGCCCTATGTGACTTTAAAAAATATCAGGAAATATAATTTACCCACCTTTCTCGAACTGTAGCAAGTTTCAGATCGAAGAGTCTATGTCTATGTAAGAACCATGCAAGCCGCCTTTCGGCGTGTGGCAGGGGGTGCAATCACCTTCCTAAACGGTTGCTTTCGCGTATACTTCGCGGAAAAAATGAATTTTTGAAACGATTCGTTCTAGCATCTATTTCCCTAATCTTTCTGGCAGTATCCGAACGGCCCATATAGCAGGGGGGTTGCATTATATCGGTTACATCATCTGAGAACGTAATTTCTCTGAACTTATTTAATAAACTTATCCTTTGAATATTTCTTCTATCTTCTAATGATTCCCATCCCGCGTCCTGTAACATCTGAGTAACACTCGCTGTTTTATCGTAGCAATTCTCTACGAGTTATTCTGTGTGTTAGTTTTTTAAGTCACTTTAAGAGTTATTCTGTATGCTCCAAAGAATCCGTTTTTCGCGAAGTATCATCCTCAGCCACTCGAGATGCTTCTGCCGTAAGCGCAAACGTTGATTTTATATGCGAATGGAAACGGATTTTCTCTTTAAAAGAACCTTCGGGTGGGCCTGGAGAATAGTGGATGGGAATTCAGTGTACCCGAGGGGCACTCTAGCTTCCGGCGCGGAAAACACGCTAAATTTCACTTTTTCTAAGAATAGACCAATCGTCCTTCCCGACAGGCTTTTTCTCGGCTTTTCCAATTGTCATTCTCTTCGCCCGAGCGGTGGATCATCTGTATTCTTCCGTCCGTCAACCGTTGGTCGATACTCCACAGTTTCGCTTCATTCGGTCCGGCATTACGCAATCCGATGACTGTCCCTTTTGCGTGCGATCTCAACAAATGACGCTTTCCGCGGAAATGCCAAGTGCAGCTGAAGAAAAGTGAAGTTATTCGAGTCTTTTTCAAAGGGCTTTGTTTGCATAAGGAACAACGGAGGACTATCAATCATCTCCTAGTTCATTCACAACTACTTCTTAGTGTCGGTAGCTCATTACTGTTTCTAGGATAATAGGAATGTCGTAACTTTTAAATCTGGGATGAATTGGTATTTTATTTCAGTAAATGTACAAAATATCCTAGAGAAAAGTAGACTGTATTAAATACAGTACAGTAACCTTTAGGAAGTATAATTATGATTTCATTTCATCAATGGACCGTCCTATAGTAAAATATCAAATATAGTGCATATGTGAAAGAAACGCCGTTAAGTTTCGTTGAATTCATTTTCTCCACGCCATTATACATATTGTCGTTAAGCCGTAGAGAAACACCATAAAAATTCATGAATTAGCCGAAAGTGTATTTAATTACCCTTAATTTGTGATCCTTTATACTCATTGATATTTGTGCTATTTGGAGTCGGTAATATTACTGTATGGTTTTAATTAGCATATGACAATTTATAAGATGTATTTATTTAAAATACAATATAAAAATTTTAACGAATTAATCGTTATATATTTAATATATAATTAAATAATATTTAGAGTTGTATTAGCTAATATTTATAGTTTGACACTCAACTCTGTACCTCGTAAATTAAAATTGCAATATATATCGGACGAATTGATAAAAAACTTCTCACAAAGTGATGGGAATCTTTAGAAGAAAGTTCATTAATACGCGTAGTTGATTCGGAGATTATACATTCTCGGAAGAGAAGGTAGAAATTACATTCTTACATTTAATATTGTATACTTTCATCCGGATAATTGTAACGATCAGAATCTACTAGAAAAATGAGGATAATAGACGCCAGAAATAGTCGAAAGATTCGAAGATTGTTTCGTACGCGACAGTAAGAGACAAAATAAATAGACATTGGGTGTGCTCACTCAAACTCATTCATAGAATAATGGCTTACAGAGTACACACATCTAGCCGTTTAAGTAGTCCAATGATGAGAAATGTTGCTCATACGCGAATTTTCCTCTAATTTTTTCACAGAAAGTGACGTGCGTATTTTAAGTATTTGATATAAAAAGGAAAGGACGATATCAGCTAACCGTGCATATCCGAATTATTTTTAATTTTTTCCCGTGAGAGAACAGAGCAATAATCACCAAGTATGGTGATTATTGCTCTTTTCTGCCTTACGTTTAATTACTGCCTTACGTTTGCTCTTTTGAGGTGCGAGATGCTGTCCAAATTTCCGATATTACTTCCAAAAAGAGCCTCACTGTTGTATTATAGGCACAATTCAGCCTAAAAATGTTCGTATTTGTCTTTCCCGTTATATAATCCCCAATTTTTCAATTTTGACTCGATTTTCCAAATTTCCCAAATTTGCTGCTTCATTTTAGCGTTTGCCTTAGTATTTTTCTCGTGGGTGTGATTGAAAACTAATGGAACATCAAAAAATATATCAATAAAGACGAAGAAATATACTATAAAAGTAAATATTTCGTTCAAGAAAGGAATACAAGCACCTTTTGTCTCACTGTTTGTGTTAGCATTTTTCAATTTTTTTGGACGCTTGGTTTCATTCATTACTGAGATATTTTCCCGGTGATAATTCAGAGCTCAGCATCTCCCATCAATTCATACGCCACAGAGTAAATTGAAACGATTTAAAAAATACTTCAGCCATCCATTAAGTTTATTTATCTCGTTTTTGGGTTACACGATTATTTTTCAATGACATTTTATGTTAAGAAATGTGTAGCATTGGTATGAAATATTTACGTTTTTACTATTTAGTAGCATATATGCATACGCAAGGAACTAAGCAACGGTTCTACGAAATTAGTAAACATATTATTTTGGTGGTAGAATATAGTTTTTGATTGGAAATTGCGATGAAGGTCACAAAACATACAAAAATTTGCAAAATGATATTTTAAACAACGATTTCCTTTGCTGGTATCGAACTCAAGTATATTTTCATGAAATTGCATGTGAATATAAAGTCCTCATACTATAGAATCAATAGTACGAATGTGATACTCCCTTTCCTCTCAAAATGTTTTACTGATCATTAGAAACACTCATGTTTTCATCTATGCGTAAAATAAATCCCATCATATAATTAATAGCATGAATTAGTTATGAATTCGATTATAATCGATTTACAAATTAGTTTCATCTCCTTCATGTTTGACGAAGGGTTCACCTGCAATACAATTAACACCGAATAAGTACAAATACGATAAAAATGCAGGGGCAAACGTGATAAACGCCTCCTATAAATCTGACACGCCCAATGGAAAAGATTTATGGACGAGAAACGCGGTGTAGCCGAGGAATGCCATTTGGTGGCAACTCTTCCAACCGACGGAATAATTCCCAGCCCTCGAATTTTTCTTTCGCGCTTTAATTTTTAACTCGCGGACGTTGAAGCCGTGGCGGCGCGGAGTCTCAAGGCCTTAACATCTCGCAAATGAATATGCACTTCTCCATTAATTCCTCCTTCCGCTGCATCTCTTCTGGCTTCTATTCTCCCATTAATGTATTCCCCCTCCCAACTTCTCTCCTTTTGCCAAACTATTCCATTGCTCCTTGGCCTTGCCCAGAGCGACTTACTTTCTCGGCGGCGCAAATGGTTCGATTACCATTTTCTGTCGGCGTTTGTCATTCAGCGGAGAAGAGCGCTGTTTCTAAAGAGCGTTTCCCGATTTGTCTCGTACTTTACTTTTGTGTTCAGAGTACAGAAAGCATGATATGCGAGATCTGTCTTTACGTGATTTACATATCGCAACGTAAGTAAGGCTTGGAAGTAGAGTGAGGAAACAGTATTATTCAAGTCATTGCTGAACAAGGAATGAATAAGTTTGACTTATGTTTCTGTATTTTACCAATCTTGCTATTTTTGTGGTCTCGTTGAAGTTCTGATGGAATACTCCGTTTTGATAGATGTATATTTTTGGATATTCTACTACACTACTTTCACCTTTGCAACCTAAAGTTTGGAAATATTAAACTTGTCGGGTTTTGAAACAATAAAAATGTTAGTTAGTTTCATTCAATCGCTTTTAATGTTTTTATGTTTTGTGGTCTTGTATACGTTGTGATGGAATCCTCCTTTTTCATAAATTTCTACTAGAACACTTTCGCCCCTCCAGTCTGGAAGTTTGGAAGATTGGATTACCATGTTCTGAAAGTATAAAAAGTTATTTATCTTTAATTACCCGATTATATTTTAAGTTAATTATCCACTTAGATAATGAGAGATGTTTTTTTAGAAAATAAAAATGAAATTAAAATATGGTACATTCTAGGGATTAATTGCAGGAAAATTGTTGCCTCAACAATGTTGTAAAAGCTGGATAATGTTGCTAAAGCAATTTCTGGTTGAATAATTTAATAACTCAATATACTTATTCACTTATAATTCAGCGTTTCTCCCGAAGGAGCTTCCTAAACCCTTTTGGAACCAGGGTTTGGGAAAGTTTGGGTTCGTTAAATAAAATATGACCTAAAATAAAATACGTTGCATAAAATTTAATTGGTTTGAATTTATATAGGCGACCTTTTGAAATTCAGTTCAGTTTAAGTTTAGATAGTTGTATTCTTGTTTATTTATGAGAATATCGCTAATTTCTTTGACTATCTTGGTGTCAGGGGTTTGTCCGATTTTCATCATCTGGAGGCTACTCTAAATTTCTTTCGATCAAGTAACAGCCTTCGAGGACCTTATAAAAAAGAGGTAACGAAGATCCTCCTTCCCATATTCACCATTGATCTCCTATTCTCCGAATTTCCTTTTCAGTCGCCTTTTACCCGCCTGTATCCATGGAAACATTTATCTCCTGCTCGGGCATAGCGGAGTGTACGCGGGAGTTAGTATCCCTCTTTAATTCAATTAATGTATCGATTGAATGCCTTTATCATACTTTGAGACGTTTCAAAAGTGGAGAAAAGTGGGAAGTTTCCAAAAATCTTGAAGGCGTTGGTCTGGTGTTCATTGTCCACATTTCTTAAATATGAAAATTTTTTTCGTGCTATAATTCAGTTATTTCCCGACTTCACAGCCTGAACTACGTATCAGGATAAACACTCAGTTTTCCTGGGGCGTATGTTTTTTCCCAGTTCCATAATGTATCAATGATGTCCGCAAAGATTTTTCTGCGTGTTTATGTCTTGTGTGAATGTGTGCTCTCTTGTTGATATCTTCAGGTTGTCGTTTTCGTAAGATCCTCCTCATCATCTTGCCTTGTTAGCCTCATTCTCTCTACTTAAATTTTGGTAGCTAATGGTGTAGGGTTTGCTATGAAGCAAGCCTCCGAGGTAATAGCTGTGCGGGCTGACAGGCCGGATTAGTTCCTGTAAAGAATTTGCAGACTGCAGATAATGATCTTAATCGTATTTGTAAATAGTGATATGTCATTGAAAATCGGCGGTTATCTTTAAAAATAAAATGCTTTGTAAAATCCTCAGAGAAGTAATGCTGCTCTCTTGTCAGTATTGTATGTATCAACCAAATTGGGAATAAGCTAAGTTTCTCTTTAACTTGATGTACAAATTGCATGGATTAAATAAATGTTAGATATTTTGCAAAAGCTATGTTTCATATGGATTTTTGACCTTAATTAAAATACTTATAGAAATTTGGTTAACGTGTGTTGGAATTTAATTGTTCGCTCTTAACTTCGAACAAAACACTTCCACCAATTGCGTTGCGTGTTATAAGTGGTTTGACTGTGAGCGAAGTGCGTTTTTTATTCTTTATTTACTTTTCGTAAATATATATTGATCTCATCTGTATTTACAATTATTGACATATCTGCTCAGAGGAGCGTATTTTTATTGTGTATTCACGTTATTTTTTCCTTTTAAATGGTTATCATTCTAGCATATTTTCCGAAGTTTTTTTGAAGCTATCTAAAGTTTGGTTTATCATTAACTGTAACATAAGTTTTTATCGGGGAATATGTGGGCTTTGAATGTATAATTACGTATGACCGAGTCTTAGTAAAACTATTTTCATTACACTTTATTTCAATCATGCAATCTGCAAGGTTTTCATTCTGTCGATTTTTTTTCCAATTATGAGTCAGTTTTGAAATATTAAATGAGAGGTGTTTTTCTAAAGTATTTCACATTTATCTACTTAATGCGGCTAAAAAAACAAGCATAGCTTGCATTTCCGTATCTGATAAAGGTGTACTATGTATTAAATTCGTCAATTTCGGTAGATAAGTTGGTAAGCGTCAGTGAAAGTACATTAGTGAGGAAAAGGTGCAGCCGACCTCGTTTTGAAGTGAGCAATGACGTTTGGAAAAGTCAATCGCTTAGGAACTAATGATTAATTACAATAATTTATTGCCAGCTTGAGTTTCCACCGTGACTTTTGCAGGTTAAGAGCCATGCCTCCCGTCGTCTGGTTAAAGGTCGTGCAGTTATGACCATTAATTTCAATGCTTATGGATTGGTTTTGAAGTTCCAAGAACATAATTGGCGAATTTCCCCGTAACTTATTTATCTCGGTGGAAATTCTTGAAAATTTCCATTAGTTATTTACTAAAGTAATTAAATCATAAACTAAGCCGGACTGGCTTCAACTACGGAGCTAATAGGACCTTTTCGTAATAGTTGATGGTTTTAGACTAAAATTAAGTTTAATTCTAAGTTTTTTGGATTATGAATGAACATTTTTTATTTTTAGTAGATGAGTGTTGCATCTTCTTTCGACTTATATTAAATGCATGGCAGTTCGTCCAGGGATTGGTTTGTCGCAACTCTTCATGAAAACTTACGAACCACTTCACTCCCTCGTTATACAAAAATTCAGGTAGTCATGGGGTCGAGTGCATGACCCACGACCACTTCACTTTCCCTCCAAAATAGAAGTGATTGAACTACGTCTCTTAGGACATAGGCAACTTTTCCGAGGGTTCTATATAAACATTTTGTCACTTTTTGAAATATATGTTGATTTCGTTGAATGTATGTAGCATGGAAGGCTTACTTGATCATAAGATACGCTTTCTTAGTAGAATAAAGAAGTTAAACTATTTGAATGCGGAAAATACGTTGCACAAATGAAGCTTCATGGTTTCACATGTGGATTACTGTTTTCTTAAATGCGAATTTTATTTATTTATTTATCATTTATCAGTAAGTATCAACAAACAGCACGAGGCCAATAACTGTTGACGAAATAACAAAAAGCAAGGAAAAACCAACAATCAGTGAGAATGGTATTAAATGCCGCCTCCGGATGATAAAAATTCCCCAGCCTTTAAAACATATTTCGTCATTAAATTCATAGGTGTCTCCGATAAGGAAATACGTCCTCTATATTGTTTACGGAAATGCAAAACGCTGTTTTACAGACGCCCTCCAAAGCTATGGAGGCATTTCCCTCTAATTATTCCACAGGTTAAAAGATCAACTTTGTCTTCATAACTTTCCATTCACTGCCCAACGAGCTCTTGGCACAATCCAGAAGTTCGTGGATAAATTATCTCGATTTTACATCGAGACGCCAATTTTAATTTATATCTTGGCAATTGCCTTCTTCAATTTGCCCTCGGCCTGCGTATAAAAGTTATCGCTCCGATAATTGGCAAATATATATCGTTAATTGTGTCTCAAATTGTTTTGTAACCATAAAATTTATGCGTCGATGGATGAACACAGAGAAATATATTTTTATCGCAAATTTATTGCTGTTTACGCTATTCAATGATCACTAAAGATGTTTTTCTTTTATTTTCAGGTAAGAGATTGAGCGGTCTTTGGATATCTTTACTATCTTTGGGTGAGCCATATTTTCAGTCTTTTGTTCTTTGGCGTACGTTTCGTGACTGTGCATTTTATCTCTAGTCATGTCTATGCCATCAATCCTGCTTGCGCTAAGTGATTGCGGGATAATATCAATGCATGCCAAACCCGAAACATGTAAACCTAATGCAGTTTGTTCGTTTGTCGTATTTTTAAGGTGTCTCGAAAAATTTAATTTACGTCTCATTTATTATTATTTGCCAAGTGATACTTCTTCGTATGATTTGGTGGAATTTAGTTATACTTTTATTGTATGGAGAGTGAATTTTATGTTTCTGAAATCTATCTATTGATCAAAGTTTCGATTTATTCACACATTTTTTCTTCTTTGGGAGAACCAGCTCTCTATTGAAACTAAGGAAAATTGTTAAATGTGTGTACCTGTGTTCAATTCTTTTAGGTACAGCTTGAATTTTCTAGAATTTAATCTGATTAAGTCTGTAAAGAAAGAAATATTGGAACAGAGCTATTAATGAATTAGAGATTCAAAATCTCCAAAAGCCGTCTTTGTCGGCGTTCCTCCTTTTTCTTCCCGGCAGTCGGATAAAGCAAGGCATTCCTTTCTTGCTTTATCCGACTACCGGGAAGTAAGAGGAGGAACGTCGACAAAGACGGCTTTTGGAGATTTGAAACCTCTAACTGATAAAGTCTGTTGGATGTCTTAGCAGATAAAATTGTGGGAAGTGAATCCAGAGGTGTTCTTAGAAAAATATTTCACTCCATTCCCATCGGTTACATTCGGGCTGAAATTAATGGCGGAGGACTTTACCGTTAGGAAATCCATGGCCAGATATCTTGCAGAAATATAAATTTGATTTCATTCCTACATATACCTACCTTTCGGCTCTGAGAAATAAGTCATCGGATTGCCTAAAGCTTCTTTGCTAGACTTCCAATAAACGAGAGTTTAATTCACCGCGGTTTCTATTATTATGTTATTACTATCCTCGCATAATGTCCAATAATGATACAGTACTCTGCGTAGCTCACTAGTTAACTAATCAAGTCATCGATTTATATTCTTTATAGCATTTTCTTCTTGTTCAGGAAGCCTCATCCATTCTGCAAAGCTCTTGCTAACTAATAGAGAAAGGTCTGAAGATCCAACCAGATTCTTTACTGGTTTGATCTTCAAACTAACTGATGGCTTTACTAATAGACAATGAAACGTTTATCTTTTATAGTGGTTAATTGGAATTCACTCATGAGACAGGACATTTTGAATTGTTAAGAACCACTGTTAAGAAACATCTCGCACAGTACGGAAAGCTTTTCATCATGATTTAGGCGCAGGGAATGTTTGTATTTCGCTTTCGCCGTTGTTTTTTGGTGCTTCAGTAGTTATTGGAAATGTAGTAAGCGGTCTAAGGTTATTTCTTTACGTAGAATTCCTCTATTCCAAGCTCCCCATCCCCTCCAGATAAGCGACGGGTATCCCGTTTGTTCTGCAGAGCAAAGGAGCCTAACCGACCTTCGGCCCAAAAGAATCACCGAACAGTCCTCCGATTCTGACGGCGACAGCCTCTGGGAATCTTCGTCTCTTCCTTTTATAACATAAGAGGGACCTCTGCCACGCTGCGGTAGACGAAAATTCGCCTGTCGCTATTACTGGACACAGGTCTTTTCTAGGGCATAACTGTATCTATTCGACTCTTGCTTCCTCGAGAGATTGGGGCTGCCGATGTAGGAAGGTTTGGACTCGATCTATCGCTGTTTTTTTTTATAACTCGTCTCCGACTTATATGTAGTGAGAGGTGTCGCGTTTGTGTGTTATGATTGCGAGTGAGGATTGAAAGTAAGCTGATTGAATTTCACGACTGTGCCTGTGAAATCGTTGCCAAGTCTATGATGCGTAAACGTTAAGAAATGAGGAAGTTTGGTAGAATTTTGTCCGCGAAGAAATCATTCATGCGTTGGGAGAAGATCATATTACTATGACTTCATGAATAAAGGTTTGTAGAGAATGGATCGAAATGACGGCTATAATTGTCGTTCCAATCTTCTAATTCTCAGCGTTTCGATATATTTTAGGATGATATTTTTTAATTATATTAAAAGTGTGGTGATGAGGAGTGTTGTAGTAATGGTTAAAATTCAGACTGTTGTTCATATTTTGAGGAAATAGCTGACAGAAGAATGTTTAAATATTTAATTCATCTTTGTTTTGGATTATAATCAATCTCCAATGCTTATTTGCGGCATACTCTTGTAACAATTGTGACTTGCAATATAATAAGTTAGAATAGAATTCCGTTTTCTCGGATTTCTCTGCTACATTTCACAATGCCGCTATTATTTTTTTAATGAAAGAATATTAAAGGAAAAAATCCAAATATTCAAAGACGTAACTGAATAGTTCGTTGATTGAGATACTGCGCTAATCTTCTAGGTAGAGGAAGGCTGTACTAGATACAGAATGGTCACGCAAGAATGAATCGATTACATTGGAAATGACGGCGTTTTATAGAATTAACAACCTTACGGAATTTGCGGTCACTCTCTTCGATAGTTTGAAATGCGTAAAACGGCCGCTTACTACGCTATTGAGAAAGTAGCGGTCACAGCTCGGAGTGAAAGCACCGTCGACTCCGATCGAAAATATAACCGTTGAATGTGACGTAGATTTCTTCGAGTTTTCCGGTATGGATAAACATTTCTGTCATGTTCCGTTGACGTTAGGAAAAATCAATCGCACTTCTTTTTGCATTTATATAATTGCAGAGTATTTATAAATATACTGGTATAACATCGTTAGGCAGAGCTATCATGGTCCGTTGTTGTGGATAGGAAAAAAATAATCATATTAGAATATTTTTCTTTCTGTATTTAAAGTTGTCCAAATTTTGTATAGTAAAACTATGTTTTGTTCATTGCTCTCCAAGCGTTTCCGTTGTAAACATAATTACAGAGTATTAATAAATATACTGGTTTAACATTGTCAAGAATAGTATAATAGTGATATTAAGTTCCGTTGTCGATAGGAAAAATCACTCGTATATGCAAATTTTTCTTTAGAAATTTTTGATTTATGTAAATTTTGAAATTTTTTCCCTCTTTAAAGCTGTATTATTTTTTAGAACTATGTATTGCTCGTATGTTCTGTTGTAAATAAAATGCAGACTACTAATAAATGTAAATTAAAAAATAAATATTAAGACGTGAATATAAATACAGAGAAAAGCAGGAAAATGGTTGAAAATACCTTATCTTCTATCGTCGACCGTATAGAAAGATCGAAGTCTCAATTCAACGTTTGCTTCTCTTCCGTATCTTTCCGTCTCGAAGCGGCTCTTCCAATTCCCATCCACTTTCGATTCATTTGAATGTTAATTTCCCTTTTTCCTTCTCTATAAAAAACCCCTCCCGCCATCGGGGACTTTCCTTCAAGTAGGCGTAAAACTTCTCTGAAACTGGGCCTAACGATTAGCCACATTATTTGTGTTTCTCGTTCAAAATAGTCGCTTTCATTTATCGAATGGGCCGGGGGTACTCCTTAACGGTAACGTTTGCTTTGGTGCGCCAATCGCCCCGGAAGGCCTCCGTTGTGTCGCCTGGGAGAAGATACAAACGAAGGAATCTTTGTCCTATTTCTAGCTCGACAATCTCCAAATATTTTTTTATGTAACGCCTCTGTTTCCATGTTAAAGTTCGGTGTGGAAGCGAAGGGACGAATCGATGGAATATTTTCTATTCTATTTTTAGTCCACCGTTTCAGTTGCGCATTCGAGAGTAATATTTTTCAAGGAGACCTGTACCCGTAGGCTACTGATGTGAAGAGATGTTATTAGTATTTGACAATTTATATTTACGTTATATTTACCAGAATATCCTACAATAGGAGGCATTAAAAAGTTCACGAGTTTTAGTTTGCGAAGCTAAAAATTCCGATTGAAATGTTCTTCTCCGGTGAAAGATTTATCTTAGATATCTTATAGATATATTTCTCATTTCTATCATACCTCAGAAATAGTCCAACTGCCCAAAAGTAAATGAATTATAAAAACATATATGTATATATAATGGAGGACTTTATTATTTAAATTAAGCGGAAATTCATAACTTGAAAGGCGAGGATGATTTATATATATTTTTTGACCAACAGTTAATTTTAGAATTGTAAATGTAATTAAATGTACTTAATGTGAATAAATTAATTTGATTAAAAGTATATATGCATTAGAATTATCCTTTCCTTGCAATTTAATTGGTAGTATCGGTACTTTTTCTTATTTGTTCTAATTTGTTTACTTTTCTTTCATTTATCCAATCTAATATTCAATTTTTTTAAGCAATTTTCAGTCAAATAAATCCAAGTCAATTTTAATAAATAATATGAATGAATGTACGAAATTGATGAATATAACTATTGGAATGATTTATTTTTATTATAAATTAATTGGAGTCCATACGAATCAGTAATTAAGTAATTACTGTTTAATCTGATTAAAAGAAACATGTAGTAAAATTTATTTCACCATTATGATAGGAAACGGTAGGAAAAGATGAGTTGAAGATAAAAGAAATTCGGTTGACTCTAGGAATTTCGTCACGATAAAATTTTGAATTCTTACTGAAATAAACAAAAAAAAATATCTGTTATATGCTTAATTTTATCCATTCGTTTTTGTTTATGCATTCATTCCAATAAGATAATAGAAGAATGGTCAAATCTATTTATCGAATGTCCTGGAGCTAAAGAGAAGCTCTTACGGGTGTGTTTGATGTAAGGCCGCGTAAGTGCCGATGAGGCGCATGACAACAATTTGAAGGTCTGTTCTGGAGACACCGAGATTCGGTCTTTCGTCAACGCGTCTATTTCGGAGGCGAGTTTAAATGCCAAATGCGGAGGAGTCGTCCCTTACGAAACTAGAACAATAGTGTAGGAAATCGAAGAAAAGACACGGTATCAACTCCTTTGAATCACATCGGTGTCCAACCTCTTTGTATCCCTTAATTAGTCGATCGTAAATGGGATTTAAGTGCCGTCGTATAGATAACGGTGCGTAAATAAATGTGTCTCGTCTCTTATCGTCCATTCCATCGTTTTTAATTTCTCTACGTGTCTAGACCTCAGTTTTTCATGGCGATCGTTCTTTTTCGGTTCCTTCAATTTTTGGCCCGGTATCGCTCCCATGAATCTAGTATTCGTATCTGTTTACTTCAAATTATGACCCGCTATCCTCTTGTGGAATCCGATCGTATCTTGAGTAAACTGCCTCGAAAGGAATTTCAGATACGGTGCTACCAACGTTTAAGCGGTGTAGGAATCTGTTTGCTGCTCTTCAACGGCGCGGAGGTTCCTATCTGGGAAGAAGCGGGTGGTTGCCGAATTATTATCTCCATGCTAATAAATTTGCATAGCGCGTGTTTTTAATACTTCGTGATTTTTCTGATTCTATACAAGCTTAACGATAGAGTATTTGAAATTGAAATTCTTTTGCGTTTCCATCATAACATTTGGTTCAGAATGATGCTTAATGCATACTATGGAGGAGGCTTTATCGGAAGAAGTTTAGTTTAGGAAGTCTCCTATTTTATATAACCCTTAGTGAAGTAAAAACATCGAAAAATTTAAACGGAAAGCTTTGGAAAAAAATCTAAGCAATTGTCTGAAGGAGGCAGAAGATTAAGAATTAGAAAATGGAAGCTACTCGCGAGATAATTTTTGTTCGTAAGAAAATATTTCTAATGCAAGGTATGAAACATGGGTTAGCAAAGGCTTTTACCGTTAATCCTTAAACTGCTTCCAATTTATTTTATTTTTCATCTAATGTCATCCAGTTATGCATAATACTGCATAATACCCCACAAACCGCCTTTTGGCGTGTGACTAGATATAAAAAAACCCAAAATATTAATTATAAAGCATGTTTTATACATATATACGTATCTAATTATTTGAAAATATAATTGCGATATACTGAGATTAAAAATTTGAAGTCAAAGTGATAAATACATTTTATTCACTAATAATTGATATTTGAAGAAGAAAAAAAACCACAAATAGCTTATTAGGTTGATTCCATAATGTGGAAAAATATTGTATTATAAGAGTATCGTCGCAAGAAAATCAAACTAAAAGCTTTTGAATATTCATTTACGGCTTTGACTTATGGCGAAGTAGTCACTATCTCTACCCAAAAATTTCCTCAAAGGTGTCAATAAATTGAAGTTTAAAACTTGTATTCTATGCGTTATATATTTACTGCCCAACCTAAAACTCTATATAAACTACTTTAAAACTTTGCCTGTTATGCCGCGAAATTTATTATCTATTGTTTATTCTGAAGAAGTGGGTTATAAAGTGCTTCCTTAGCACCCCTTAATTACTTAAGATTCAGAATTTTTTTAAAGAAATGCGTAGATTTTGAGAATATATGCGTTGTTTAGAAGTGAAGGATGTCATCTTTTTCGGCAATAAATCTTTCTCTAATTGATTGCTACGCATTTCCAAAAGTCGGCTGCTTTCAGGAAATACGTAGTAGCTCATCTGTCTGCCAGATCGGGGCCATAGGATGTATTCATGCGGGTTTGTATTTAGTAGCGAGTAGTAAGTGGAAATTTCCTCATTCGATTCTATATTTAGCCTCTATGATAAATCGCCATGTGCTAAATATACCACTTTCCTCTGTAGGTGAAGAAATAAGTGAAACTAAGCAAAGTTTTTCTCTTTTGGTTATTTACCTGTCTGAGTGGTGCTTGATCGTGGTTTCATTTGTGTTTGATTTGACGCTTAATGCTCTTTATTCGTCAAGTTTAACTTCTCCTTTGGTCAGTACCCTTGGACTTCTAAATTTGTTTTACATTTTCTATGTTACTGAAATTCGTCAATTCACAATTAAAATTGGTTTAAATCTGTTAGGTTTGTTATCACCATGGGGATAGGAAAATCGTGATAAATCACCCATGTCAGAACTGCACTATACAGTTCGTTTGTAGAATCGCACGAGACAATCGCTCGAGTGACATGATTAAAGAGACAGAAGTATTTAAAATTAGCATCATATTGTAATTTGGCGCATATAAGGATCACAGAGATTGAGCATATCGTCCGATAAATTAGAAAAGTTGAGAAGAAATATTTCTAAAACCAAAAGTTTTTTAATGTCACCGCATCGGTTGACCATTTGAATTATCTAACATTCATATCTAATTTTTAACACCTTGTAAGAATGCGTAGGAAATACTGTAACTAATTATTGATCTTTTGATTTAAATTTGATGCTAAATTGTGAAAAATTAAATGCAAACTTCCCCTATCTTAGTTGTATGAAAAGTTAAGTCTGAGGGAATGTCCGTAGAAGTACGAATTTTAGGCAATAATATCTCTTAGCCCTTTTGTAAATGGCATTCTCTACCGTATGAGCCTTCTTGAATGTATCAACTCGATATTCTGTAATGGAAATAACAGGACATTCAATTATTTCATAGTTAAAGGTATTTGTTATATTCTCTAATATCAGAAAATGCTTATTTTGCATTAAAAAAAAGGTATTGCCTCGCTTAAAAGAGCGATCTTGCTTTTGGATACTTCGACTACATATTTTTCGATCCAAACAGGAATTTCGTAACGAATACAGAATCGACTGACATAAATTTTAGTGGATACGCGTCCATAAACTATGTGTGTGCAGTCAGAATAAAATTAAAAGGAATTTAAATGTTGGATTCTGCATATTATTGCTCTGTAAAAAAGATAATTCATCAGTCCACATCCTCAGTCATTTGAAAATTAGCATATACTATGAGAAAGACGATGTCCGCGAACGATACGCGACAATAACCGAATAAGGAAGCAGTTTAGATTCAACTGGTGTTTACAGCCCCTGCCACACGCCGAAAGGCTGCTTGTAGGGTGTTAATGTAGATGTCTGAGCGAACTGTTCTTGTTGGTGTGTGAGTTACTGCACTGGGTAATAACAAAAGTAAGAATGTTAAGAATTATGTCGAATTCCTATTGCTGGCCTTTGTGAGAATATGCATATGTATTTGAAATGTTCTCATTACTATTCTAAGGGTGCGAAAGAATGATTATTCTGAATTGGCAGCATACAGCTGTACTTAATATCAATCTGTTCGGAATTCACTCCCGTCAGAGCCCTTGGTACATAAATACATAATAAAATCATCTTTATAATATTACATCGACTACCATACATAGTTAAAAACTATTTCAAGAGTGGAAAACGCTATGCAATATCGTACATTATTATATGCTCGAATACAGTACAATACCATGCCCATTATAATTCATACATTATCATGCAGATTCAGTATATTATCATTCTATCTTATTCGACAAAATTTGTTTACAAAACGATACAAGATAATCATATTATACGAATGCAACACTATCTAAATTGTTCGATTGTTCGCTCCTAAAGGAGGAAGTGATCTCCGTCAATCTCGATAAAATCGTCCCCATACCAGCGCCTCAAAAGTGAAACATTATACTTCTTTAAGATTCCTACTACTTTTCCTATCGCCTCCATCACCCGAAACGTGTACACGACGCATACCAGACGTGATTTCTACGCGGAACAATCGCTGCTCCGATCTGCCATTCCGACGTACTAAATAGATTAGCGGGCGTGAAGTTCAAGCCATCGTATTCGCCAAGTATTGCATCAACCGGCGGCGTCGGGAATTGCCATTGTGCGAGGAAACGTTTCATTCTAATCCGACGAAAAAGTGTGGCGGAGTGGGGAGGTTGAAGGTTGACGGTAGGGGGTCGTACGGTGAGAGGCAAAGGACGGTCGCGGGAAGGACGCGAAGGGGTTGAAGGTTGGTTCGAAGGGGCGTTCGCACGCGGAAACAAGGCGGGGCACGCCAAGAATGCCCTCAGGTGTCGCCATTAGATATGGGCTGGTCTTAAAGGGGGTTGATCCTTGCTTTCCAATACCTTGTCACGTGCCTTGCATGGATGAAGGACTCCCTAGATGTTTTCATAGCTGAAATCGAAAAATTGGCTCGTTTTATTCATTCCCACGCTCGCATTTTGCCTCTGTGTTCACTCTTTTATTTATTATTTAAGATGCCATCACTAGTTGACCTTCTGGCATGGTGGCAATGTTTAAGGGGACATTAAAATGAATAAAAGCCATGCATTTGCCCAAAGACGGGAGGGAAACCCCTCCAAAAACCTCCCGTTGGCTGCACAATTATATTTCACTATACACATAGGTACATAAGATATAAAATCTATCATACATAACATATAAGTATGATCTATCATTTAACTTAAATAATAAATTACATGGTAAGGTATCCACATAGTCACACAGATATGAATTAGTTTGGCGTTATTGATATCCATGTTATACAGGTGTGTTTAGGCGTTGACAGAGGAAATGGGTGTGTCAAATATTGAGAGGGGAAGTGATTGAGGTAGAATACAATTAGTAGTACGTATCGAAAAAAGGAATAAGATGTTAGATACATAAAGAGAGTAAGGTTTGCTAACAAGAAAAGGAAGAAACATCGAATAGGGAATATTAAAGCACATTGACTTTCTTCAGGTTTCTTCTGTAGCTAATTGTATTTAATGTAATCAATCAATTGTAAATAATGTCTACCCTCGATAAGAAATATTGTGATGGGAGTGGCTGCTAAAGAAAGTAATTGAGGGCAGAATGCAAATAAATACGCAGGGTAAAACAAAGGAAAAATATATCACATTATATAAAGATGGGGTAAGTTAAATATGAATGGCATTGAGTAGAAAATATTTTGGTACATTAACTTTCTTCAGATTTCTTTCTGTAGCTATTTGTCAATTATAAATTGTATTCAGCACCCACTAACGGGCATCAAGGCCTTTCCAGATTACGGTCTACGACTCCTGCCAAGTTTTTTACGAGATGGATGGTATTTCCTTCAAGCTCTCTACCTACATCTACGCATGCACGTGCTGGTCTCCATTAGGCGTGGTAGTTAACGGTGGTTAAACCTCATACCCTAACCTTTAGCTGTCGTATATTGTTTGGAGAAGAAGTTGAATTTTGATTTTCAGGTCCAAGAATGTGTATTCTTCCGATTTGCTTTTAGTATTCAATCTGATAATAACGCATGATGAATTCATAATACTTGTTACGTACATCAATGAAGTGTTCTCTCTATTTTTAGCAAGTTTCCCCAAATGTCAACTCCTTATTTTAAAAATTACCACACCGAGCATCTAGGTATTTCTTAGCGATTCAGATTAAAGATAGTTAAACTTTAAGTTAGACCTTCTATGAATAGCTCTTGTCTGTGGGCTGCAAATTTCTCTTACACATGTATAGGGTTGCTTTAC
Source organism: Sympetrum striolatum (assembly GCA_947579665.1). Classification (NCBI taxonomy): domain Eukaryota; kingdom Metazoa; phylum Arthropoda; class Insecta; order Odonata; family Libellulidae; genus Sympetrum; species Sympetrum striolatum. Next base: position 89,708,583 of record OX388346.1, read on the forward strand.
TAATGAAATGATCTTCACTATTATAATTATCGGATACATGTTGATGTAATAAAGGTGGTGATGGCCATCTATATTTACATTTTGTCAATTTGATTGTTACAGATTAACGTTGAAATTCATAACTCTGCAAAGCGATTTAATTACCGGTCTTGGTTGCGGAGTGGATAACATTCCATCTACACTATCACTCCAAACCCCTAGGTCCTGGGTTAGAATCCCGGCTGAACGGATTTTTCCGATCAGGGAATGGTTGTGTGTGTTCGTTGTTACTGTTGCCTCGGTGAAGCACCCCCTGACAAGCTCATGAGATCTTAGGGGCACTTCATAAAGGGCGAAAGTGGCTAAGCATAAAAAATTGTCCTGAATTTCTCGGTTTGATTTGTAACTCAAAAATGGCAGTTATTTTCGAAAGGATCGGAGGATTGATGATTTTCCGTGACCCGTGATTACGTAACGCGACGGCCACGAGCGGCGACCGAGCCTCTGGTTGCTGACCCCCAGCGCAGATTACCGAATCTCTCGCCTCTCCCTTCAACTATCGCGAATTCATCGCCAAGAGAGAGAGAGAGAGCTTAATGCGTTGCGTATAATATTAGTGTGTTCTCGAGAATGCGATCGGAAAACCTTATGGTTCATTTGCGAGCGAGTTCTCTCACACGTGTTGCATTCGCTCCGAATTGCTCAATAGGAATCTGCCACGTGTCACTACTCCTGGCGAGTAATCTTGAGTTATGTGGTCGGAAACAGGTTCCAGATTAAAGGACTTGCATATGATAGAGGGCGTTTTCTTAGTCAGGCTCAAATCATTAATGAATAGTTCTCTCGAGGGACTAATATCCTCAAGGGATCGTGTACTTATTTACGTTTGCTGCTTGAAATGTCATTATTTCGGAGGACCAGGAGTACCAATAAACATTTTCGGGTAAAAGGCCAATTCAGTCATCTGTCGAAATTTTGCACTTTTTTCAATTATAAGGTCTCACAAGCATATCTGATGAATAAATGTGCAGCTAATTCAGCATTAAGTAATATCTACAAGAAATTGAGTTCAAATCTGTTAGAAATGTAATACTATAGGTGGCCAGGAGGGCTAATTAAAATCTAGTGGGATTAAGCAATTTCACTCATGAGCCAAAATTTATTACTTTTTATGATGTGTTAATAATAATAATGTTTATTAAATTTGTACCCCTTGATAATTTTGAAGTAATCAAGTATAGCATATGAAAATATAATAATAATTCGTCTTTATCGCTGTGCGTATTTTAGTCAAATATGACCAATATACCATTCTTACAATAAACCCCATTTTCTCAACTCGCTCAAAATATAAAAAAGATTAAAAGTATAAAATTGATGCTATAAAATTTTACAACTTTTTATATACAAATGCAATTTTCAAAAATATAGTTGATACAAATATAATAATATACGTATATAGATAATATACGTATATAAACAAAAGGCAAGAGCAAATAAAAATAAAGTATATACTTCATTTAGCCCCATGATCATACCTGATCAAATAAGTCCCAACTAATCTACTTTTATTTATTTACGACTTAATTGGGCGAAATTGGGACTAAAAAGTCCCATCTTCCATTTAACCCATGTTTTAGGGGATCAAAAGCGTGTACTTAGCACTTGAACGAAACTAGTACTCTCGTGTACGTAGTATTTGAACATTATATACCCGTTAATTTGAACTTGACTTCTATTATTCGCAATACAAGATTTTTGACGTAAATATTAATTATGCTAGCATAGAGTTTTATTTGTAATAGACTAAAACTTATGTAATATAATTTACAAATATCTATTCATACCTTTTGCCCTTAAATAGCAAAGTGGATTCAAGTTCCGATTTCTGGCGGGAAATGGAACAATTAATTTTTGTTTATACCCACGAATATGCTCATAGTTTGAAATTATCAAGAACTTTAAATATCCACTGCTTTTTTAGCCATTTTTCTTTGACTAGTGACAGTTGAGCTTCTTTCCGTTCATTTTAAAAGGTTTTTAATCCTTTCCGATTTCCTGTCATCGAGATAGGAGCGTGATTCAGATGTATTCGTATTGGGAAAAGTTGGGCGTGGTGCGATACACGTGTGTTATGCCACACCGCGGCGGCTTTAAAATCGGGTTTTAAAGCAAGTTTCTCTGCCATTTTCGGGCTCGTAAAAAAGTCTGGGCGCTTTTCTCAGTTCTCCACGTGCAGACTTGGAGTAAATCGTTTTCGACCTGCTTATCTTAAAAGCTCAGAATGACCGTCATATCTGCATTATTCAGACCCTGTAGTAGTACCCCATATGATATAGTACGTAATTGGCCCATTCATAATTCAACGGCAGCAAATGTCAACGACTCAGGAGTATATAATATCTATATATTGCTGTACAGCTACGTGCAAAAAAAAACTTTAAAGTCCCGCGGGCTATATAAGACTAAGGATTAAAGTTCTTTTGCTCATAGCTGTACATTGATTTCATCTTATGCTAAACCTTCTTTCGTCACTACTACTTATCAGTATCAGTAAGTACTTGCATTAGACCCACATTTCTTCTTAGTAGGAATAACCTACCGCGACCGCGTTCAGTTCTATGGAAACATTCGTTCATTCCACAGATGGGAAACTTCCTTAAAAAACTATAGGAAAAACACTTTAAATTGCTAACTTGACAATCATCGATGTAATTCGCAGTGGTATCACTAAACTCCGTAGCTGCTTATCCGAATCTTAAGCCTCCTCTACTGCCCTAACTTCAGTTTTTGTTAGATTTAGGAATATTATTTTCAGGTCTGAATCCCAGCCAAGTCATTATTTTTCACTTCTTGTTCTAGATTCAAACTTTCTTGTGCAACGATAAAGTTACTTTCCATCATTTGAATATTTGTTTCGTATAAAAATAGCCGCAGCGTTTACTGTGTAGGTATCACCGTAACGTCCAATACAGTTTTTAGGGGCAGCAGTTTTTATTAATTTAGTATCTGCTATTTCATACGTAGAAATTTAGTCTAATAAGTGTGAATAGGAATTGCTGTACATTTTGTGTAATTGGCTGCTTGTTTCTCCATTTTTCATTGTAGACTACTAGGTATATATTATATCTGCAGCTACAATAGTGGATTTAATTTTGTGTACGTCAAACAGGTATCAATGATTCTCTTGGGAATAGTATCCGTTTTTAATGAAAGATATTTTTTGAAGTTAAATATTGCTGCGTTGTTACCTATGTTGAACACCTATTTGAGATTTGAAATCTCCAAAAACCGTCTTTGTCGGCGCTCCGAGTCTTACTTCCCGGTAGTCCGGAAAGCAAGAACACACTTTATGATGCCTAACACACGTTTCGAAGATAATGTATTCCTCCTCAGGGTTCGTAAAAATTAATTAATTAATCAAATTCATTAACAGCCGTATTCCAAATTTTCTTTCTTTAATGAACACCTATTTAAATTAAAGAGGTATTTATTCCTGTGGCAAACACAATTTTTTCGATCGTTTTCAACCGTGACGACTCTTCTTATATGGGCACGCAATATTTTGATCAATCTCTAATAAACTAGGATTGATTGCTCTTTAATCATAAATTGTGTGTTGAGCACATCTTTCTTGTCTTCGCTCCCAGTCAACATTAACTCAGTGGCGAATGAGTTGGTGGAATAACCAGAAACAAATAGGTCCCGGACTCGAATCCTAGTGTTGCCTGTGTGCTTGTAGAAGGGTTTAATCGTAAGAATGGTGCCATTAGAGTCAAATTCGATGAAATGGCTCATTAATAATAAAAGGACTTTATTAGGGCGAGATTGAGAGTAAGAAGTATATTCATACGTCTAACCCTTCGTCGTATGAGAAATGAGTGGAAATAGCTTGCATAAGTACAAAAGAAGAAAACTATTATGCGAATCAAAAAACCTAAGCTAAGAGCTTAGGAAAAAAATCCACTGCAGGAAAACACTCACTAGAAGGGGAGTGCGAAAAAACTGCGAAGCCTACAGATAGATAGCTAAATTTGATGATGAAAGTAGGTTAAAAGAGCTATAAAAGACAAGAAAAAAAATGAATAAGTTATACAAAAAAGAATGAAAAAGTGTGACACATTTACATAAAAATCAGTATCTCACAAACAGAAACTAGTTGCGAGATGAGTTCCAAATGTAACGACAGGAAATGTATCAATAGTAAAAAAATAAAAATTAAATACATGAAAATAACATAATAGAGAAACAGAATATTCACTTGATTAAACTAACTTTGTCAATTATTACCATTAAATTAGCATGAACAGGCTTTCGCTAAATAAAAGCTCGTCAAATATTCAGGATGAGACAAGAATTAAAACATACAAGCAAATACTTGGTAAGGAAGAAGGTTGGAAATTAAGGGTGATTGTAACGAAAACATTACTCGGTATCCCAATCAGTGTGGTCATCACCTTTCTAAAATGTACGAAACTTGACATCTTATGTAATGAGCCCGAAAATCGGCACGTGTCGACCGGTAAGAAACGCTGCAATGCAAAGCGATCATTTTTATGGTATTCCTGGAGAAAGGAGAATCTCCGGCGAAAAGTCTGGGCACGTGTAGCGAAAGTGCTCACGCTTTTTCGTCCCAATGACCCACACGTGTGCCTTTTTTTCCTCATTTCTCGTTTCCCTAAAAAAAGGCTTCGGTTCGCTCATTCCGACGGATCTCCAGGATTGCAGTTTTGGCCCGCGGAGGGAGTGGTCGGCCCGAGGCGGGGAACTGGTTTGAGGGACAGAGGGTTTCAAAGGTGTGAAAACGGTGCTAAAAGAGGACGCCGCGATGATGATGGTGTGGGTTAGCGAAAAGTTCGTTGCAGTTGTGGATTGGATTCCCATTCGGCGTGTCTCGCCGGAAATATACGGAAATGTGGTCGCTGTATACTTTCGAATAAATTATTGACTTCTTTTACATTCTACATGAGCTTTATACTGCCTTAAGTAAGAAAGAGCTTTATTTTCGAAGATAATTTGTGGAATAACGTCAGATGTGATGGCGGAGAGGTTAACTTGCTAGCACTCTATTAACTCTAGCAAAGGTCCCGGGTTCGAATCCCGGCTAGTCAGATTTTTTTTGGGCTAGCGAATGGTTGTGTTTCTTTGCAAATAGTAATAATTATTGAAATGGGTGTAATTGGGATCTTCCTGTTTTCATTGGTGAAGTTATAATTATTATTAATTCATTGTGCAACGGGATTTTTCATCTGCCCTTTCTCATGTTTTTCATTTTTTATGTTTTCTCTTATTCTATTGATTGATTGCTCGGATTTTGGAATTGCAGAAATTCTGCAATATTTAAAAGTTATGTATATGTGGCCAATACGATTTCTGGCAAAAAAGTTGAGTAGTTGGAATGCCATATTTTTATATTTGGTTGAGATATGGCGTTATTTTTGGAGATAATTCATCGTGTAAATTCTGAAAAAAATGGTTCCACCGCTTGTAAACTGATTTAGGAGTTGTAACTCATTGATATTTCGAATCAGCCATGCCTTCGCTAATTTATCAATTTATCTCAGAGTTTCACGAAGGAAAAGTTAAATGTAGGATTGAATTTGATGATGGTAATATGTAATATTCACATTCAAACGTCTTTTCTGTGACTTTTTTTCGTTTCCGGCCTTCCTATCGTACCCTTATCGCATTCCTTTAACTTATCCGATCGATTATACATCTTCTGATGAAATACGAGATTAATGATGTGGTTGACGAAATTCAATGCATTGCTAATGGCGAAGTTATCATTCATACGCTGAAAAATTTCGCTAAACTGTCGACAGTATAATTCACGGACAATTGAGTTATAAATGTTCCATAGTACATCTTCCAGCATATGTGCATGATCACACTTACCACCCAACTTCGGATTCTCTGATTTAAGTAAACATCGTGCTGTTTCTTTAAGTTCAAGGTTGATATTTGGAAGAATCTCCGAATGTTAAAGCATAAAAATACTCTATTTTAGTTTCATTAATCGTATTATGATTAATCGAATCTATTAGCAAGGGCGTACAAAACATGCTCTGAATGCGGACCACCGAAGTTTCTCAACTGGCTCTTTAATCTTTCAAAGTTTCCAAAATGAACTTTCAATTCTGAAGAAAGTACCCGCTTATAGAAAGAAAAATTAACTTGTAGCACATTTTAAATAATTATATCTTCATGTTGTCGTTGTTCAAGTAAAACTTGATATTTTTACTGGGTTTAATTAACTAGTTAATATATTTGCTGTTGATATTGTATTCAGATTTTGATTCATGCGCGACTTTTGGAGCGAAATTTGTACTCAGAAAGACAAGAATATTAATTATAGATGTGTACTTTTCCACATAAACTTTATTTCCGAACTCAATTTCCGAAACTCGGAAATAAAGTTAATGTGGAAAAGTACACATCTATCATTAATTATGACTTTCCACAACATAACGGCCGCATCCATCGATTTTAGATAAGAAAATGTTCATAATGAAGGAGATATACAATTAGAGGGGTTTTCATCGTGTTGATAATTATTTATAAAGGCGAAACTTGATTTTACGTTTTACACTCAGCTCCTTGAAAGTAAAAAGGCAAGGAAGTTGTCCAGCGCTCACTTTTACTTCACAGGTTTATTATCTGCTTTGGACTAGTTCGGGACCTTTAAACGGTCGATTAAAGCAATTTCATTACGAAATCAAGTTATTCTTAACTTTATCTTTCTTCTTTTTTGCATACTGAAGACAGGGGACTCGTTCCATGACATTAATTCTACAGCAATTTCCTTGTTCGACTTCAGGTTCTTCTATTCACCTTCTGTGTGCATAATCATGGTTCGCAGCGGGCGATACGTGTGCTCGAATTTTATTCCGCCGCGGAAGACGTATCTCTCTTTTTAAAGCGATGTCGACATTTTTGCGGCGTCTGCATACGTGCGAATGCTATTTTTCGTGTAATTGGATTATCACTCCTACTGGTTGCTTCTAAAGCTTCCAGCTGTCGCCGTTCCTGCGAAGGGTGTACTTTTTTTAACCGCGGTCTTTAATTAAAATCAGATTGGCAACGCTTCTTCCATTCCTGAATTCTCTCCTTCTTTATTTTTCCTAGTCGTGTTTCAGTACTCTCTCTAGGAGGAGTACTTCATGCTGAGGAGTTCATGAGTTAAGAAATTTGAACTTATAATTGCTGAGAATGATATGATTCTGTCTTTAGATTAATTTTCACCGTGTGCATGTTTAGTCATATGATTCATGAGAGTGCATGTTTATGAAATGCATCTTTAGAAAGTTACCGAAATCCAACGATACATTAAAATGTTTCTTCAATATCTTTATATGTTTTCCCGTTTGTTTTCCTCTTGTAAGATTTTTAGATGTAGTTTTATCATAAAATTGATTATTTGGGATTGGGGAAGCAAAATAAGATAAACTGATTACGAATTACTAAAAAGGCCAAAGAATGATATCTTATCGTATTAGAAAATAGTTTTAGAGTTTGATTGCCATTTTGCTACTCAGCCTATTGAATTGTATCACGATCAAGTTTTGCTTATTCATTCGAAAATTTTTCTTTTCCTTATTTCTTCTTAATCTTACGACTTATTCTCTTTCTTCTATCAATATATAAGTATACTCTGAATTTCAAATGACAACCTATTTTGTGTCAAAATTCAGCTTAAAATTTTATTACGATTCTCTATCATGTGTCTATAACGGTACACTAACTTAATCCAACGTTAATGAATTTCAACGGAGACTTAGTAATACAGTACTATTTCCCAGCATCAATACATAATTTTGGGATATCTTAGCTACTTGAAATTAGTACACACATTTTGATAAATAATTAGTATTGAGTTCATCGACAGACATCGATATTGCTTTGCAAGCTATTTTGCAAGGTTTTGCGGGCTATGTATAAATTACTGTTTAAATTCCATATTTAATTCGTAAGCAACCGGATGATATGAATGGCGGAATGAGTTGTTTAGAAATAAAATAAAATGAATTAAGTAGGGAATATTAGGGTACGTGAACCTACCGTTAGATGAAACAATTGTGATTGAGTATGATTGATAAATAGTAATTACATATTTTCTTCTCCTTTGCATGGAAATAATCCAGTGTAAGTCGTTTATCACCACCGCGCATGCCATTTCCAGCGTATTCAAAGCTTCTCCTCAACTAATGAATTCCATATCCTTGCTCCTTATTTATAGTATACGCATTCCTCGTCTCCGAGCACCGCCCTTTCCCACCTCTGTCCCCTCTCCTCGCCTAACTTATCTCACCTTTTTTCCATCAGCGCCACTTGTTGCTCGGATACACCCCTTTGCATCTCTCTCAAGTGTGGCCTTGTTGTCACCCGTTTAAATTCTCCGCTTTATAGCCTGGCCATGTTCCGCATTGTAGCTCGGCTACATTACTACGTAGCGCCGCCCCCCTGAGCTGCTATTCCTGTCCCATTCTTCTCGCAGTGCCTCTCTCTACCGTGCCCTTATCCCAGGGCGATATTCGTCTCTTGGCTCAGCCGCGGAGTTTTCCCGTTCTTAATATCGCGCTTTTTTCCGAAATGGCGTACATTGAAAGGTTTCCGTTAGCGCCGCTATCCCATCGTCGCAGTCCCCGCGTACTCGTTTTGTTTCCTTCCGTACGCTATCCTCTTAACTCTCTTTGCTGTGTTTTGTTGTGTTTTAGGGACGCTATTTATTTTGCCGATAGCTTATTTCTGGTGGTGTTTAAGAGAGGGTGATCGGTGGTGGCTTCCAACTCTCGGGGGTTCTGTCCCAAGGGCGATTTATTCACTCGTGAGGAGTACCCTGCTTTTCCAAGTGAAAGAGTTTCGGAGATAAAACGACAATCCTACTGTTATAGAGTCGTAATTGATGAAGTAATATTTAGCCCTAAGCCAAAAAGCAATTAATATTTTTATCATTAATTATCTTGAAGTCACTTCGCGGTATTTTGAAATCTAATCATAAGAAAATATACATAACTTTCTTTGTTGCGTGTTGTTTCTTCTTCTCGACTGTAGATACCAAGAGTACATTTATATACGTATACATACATAATTATATTTATTTTGTTTATTTTTATATATTCATTACTATTATATTTACTATGGTACTTGTTATATAAATATTGTATTGATATGATTATCTGCAAAAATGAATGTGGAGATTTTGAGAATGGTTTTCGGAGGTTTTCTGATGGATACTTTGCTGTGTCAATAATTCCCCTCTGAAGGTGAAAGGTTTTTAATTTTGCGTTCTTAAAGTGTAGCCCTTTTGATTACTTCAAGCGATCTCGATGCCCAAACGCCGCGTTTAATTATAATCCTTCAGAGTAAGTTTGACGTGGCCGCTTCAAGGTTTATCTACCCCTCTGTGAAGAACGCTGCTTTTGTTGATTTCGAAGGGTATTTTTACGTATAAACACTATATGCTCCTTTTTACGTTAGGCACCTGAAATATGCTGTACTATATTATGTTCACTTTTGACAGAGTTGGGAAGCATCGAAAAATATTTTCAGTTGAATTTTATCCTGGTACTAGGGGATTATTCCTCAAAATTTGATTCCCATGGCTGACAGTGTCTTCCATTGCAGTAGAGATTAACTTCAAGCCCTCACCTACTTGGATTCACCACTCTTGCGTCTTTTTAATGTGGTAAAGCATGGAAGGTTGGCTTGAATATTTATATGGGCTTGAGGGCGATATAGCTTAGGACGCCAAGCTACTTTAGTACGGCCCTGACTTCTCTGTTGATCAATTGATCTAAACTCGTCTTTGTTGACAGCAAGACAATAATTCTCTGTGAGTCGTTGCTCAAAAACTAAAGAGGCATTCCATACTGCCTGGACTGCAATCAAACTGTTAGCAAGTGATACATTCTTATCATGGCGCAGGATTCAATGGAGCGTCATATTGAATTGAATACGTCATGTCATTAAACTAATGTAATATACAAAAGAATCGAAATTTTCATTCCACATAACAATGCCGTGAGATAACAATGCAACAATGCATATGAGATAAGTGAAGTAACGATCCGCAAATTATTTTTGAAATCAACGAAGCTTTGATGAATGCGATTAACGGGTTACAAGTTTTTGCAACCTCGTTATAAGGTTATATTTTATACTGTAAATTTATACTTCTTCTAGGAAAATGAAGTTCACGGTTCCATTCTCGTAGCGTATGAATAATTTTGAAGGAAACGGCGATGTGAAATTTGCTTTTTGAATTGCGATGTAAATATTTCTTGCAAGCTAACATAAAATAAAATTCAGATTTGGTGTAAATATTACTCTTTAGCAAGGATTTCAAACTCATCTCTACTAGTAGACCTTATACCTCCAAGATTAACTCACGAGGTTCAAACTAAATATCATTTTGATGTTTCTGATTCTGCCTCTCAATTTTACGATTTTGGCGTATTTATGTAAAGGAATATCAACTTTTCAGTAAATTTAATTTTTCATGGAAGAATATATAACTGTTCTCTCATTGAAATAATAGGCTTACTTTTCACACGTAACGATCTATTTTTGATCAACCTGGGTTGTGCTTATTAAAAATAGTACGAAAACCTACGTGTTTTTTTCCCATGGCAAATCTATGTCCTCGCGTATTTCCATTGCGACAATTTTAGTAAATAGTAAAGTTGCAACGATTTTAGTAATTTAATGGGTATTTTATCATATACATACCATTGTACGATACAACATAGTATCGTATTTTAGATGTTGTTCAATTCATGACGTCAATCGGTTATATTGCTCAATTTACTCACCTTCAACTACTTACCCTTCGTCAAGATTCTGGTAAGTTTGTGATAAGTGTGCCGCAAGGTTAGAGTTGACGCTTTAGCGTGCCGCGTAGGCCATGAGAGCCCCTTGGCCTGTAGATCATGCCCCAATTCGCGTCTCCCCTTTTTCCTCTACTTTTCGCGCCTTATTTCTTTTCCCGCATAAGTTCTGTCCCAGCATCTGCTACCCCTTCTTCACCTGCCATCGGAGTCCAGGACGTCTCACACGCGCGGCAGTTGCACAAGCGTCTTCTGCCATTGTCGATGCCAAGAATGCGGAGAGTGGACGCGAGGCGTCGCGGACGCCAGCACGGGCGTGCGTGGGAGTAGGCCCAGGAGGGGGGAAGAGGGGCGGTGCGTGTGCGGAACGCTCCCGTGCTATTGAGAGGATTTGGAGTAGAAGAAGCGTGTTTGAACCGAGAAGGGCTTCCAGCTGTGTTGCTGTCCAAAAGTTTGAACTGGTGTTAAGGGGAACTTTCGAAAACGGCTAAAGAGGTGTCAGAATTGGTGTAGATGTGGATTATGCGCTAAAGCAGGTCTGCACAATGAAGGGAAGAGTCTTGTGGATATGATGTGATTAAGAGTGGACATGGGATGCAGGTGAAGAATCTAAGGAAAAATATGGTTGTTTTTATAATTTACAAATGATTAAAATCCGCCGTACTGCGAGTAACTTTGTGGTAATCCATCCCAAGAAGAAAAAAGACGAACAACTTTTAACTAAGGAAAATTAATTCCGTCTTTAATTCCCGTCGTAATTTGCTTAATTATTATTAAAGACGGAATTAGTTTCCTTAGTGCAAAGTTGCTCCTCTTTCTTCTTAAAAAAAAATTCATTGAAATACCGGCCTTGGTGGCCGATTGAATAGAATTCCATCTAAGCTATCGCTCCTACCACAAGGTCCCGGGTTCGAATCCCAGCTGATTGGATTTTTACGATCAGGGAATGGTTGGGTGTTCTTTATTACTGTTATCTCGGTGAAGTACCTCCTGATAAGTTCTTCAGAGCTTCACTGGATAACAGTAGCTAGGCAAGAAAAAAAAACAACTAATCCTATCGTGATAGAATTACGTAGAAACTATCTCAAAAGAAAATTCTTCTTATATAACTTCGTATATTTTACATTGAATATTTCTATCGGCCGGTTTTATCGATGAGTTGACACTGATACAGATTTTTACGAAGCGAGAACATGGATCCTAAAAGATGTTGGTTAATTTAAAAGGGTGGGGTTTGCTAGTGAAGGAGATGATATTTACTTTCGAATTTTAATTTTGATGCAAATGAACCCTAAAAAGGTAAAACACTCATGTTTGTAATTGAAAACCTTCTTCTCTTTAAATGAAAAATCGGCACTGTTACGTAATTATTTGTTTGATTTTTTTTGCTTGTGTTAATTCTATTATTTGACTTGATCATCCTACGTAGCAAGTTAAATCCTTCTACATCATTACTTTACATTATTATCCTTGCTTCGTTTTCCTTTCCTTATAGAGATGTTAATCCGTCAACTTTTTAGAACTCCTAGGTAGACATATTTCAGTGTTTCAATGAGCCATGTGTCATAATTCGATTGATGGTGCTATTAAACTAAGGTAGGGAAGTAATGAATCCAAATCGTAATGCGGTAATTTATTATCCACTCAATGCCTTTAGAGGTTGATCGTTGATAAGATCTAATTAGGCTGTGAAACTCTTAGAAATGTGTGGATCAAGAAAGTATGTTCATGGATGTTTAAATCATATAAATATCCGTAGGTTTCTTCTTACTTGTAAAGAAAGAAATATGGAACACGGCTGTTAATGAATTACAGGTTTAAAATCTCCAAAAGCCGTCTTTGTCGGCGTTCCTCCTCTTACTTCCCGGTAGTCGGATGGAGCAAGAAAGTAATGCCGCACTATTATTGTGGAGGAACGCCGACAAAGACGGCTTTTGGAGATTTTAAACTCTTATTCTTTTTACTTAAACAAATACGATTTTTATGCATTTTTCTGCCCGAAGGCCTGTTGGTATCCATCCACCCCATCTAACATTAACTACCAAAAGGTAGTTTGGGAAATGAGGCTTTCTAGGCAGGATGAGGATTGAGGTGATCTCCCTTCTTTCCTGATTGAGCCATAATACTATAAGCGGAACATGTACCCTTAAGTGAAGTACAATGACTCTACGAGTATCACCTCTTTTGACATTTCATGAGGAGAGACTTAAATCAGTATAATTATTCATTCATACCTCAGTAGGTTTCATGCCCTCACAGCCATGAACAAGATTGTGATTTAGTAGATGAAATATGCATTTTCCCTATTCTGTACCAAGAGATAAATGATATTCAATACACCCAAAAATATATTCTATTCTTCAAGATACAGTAGTAGAAACTGTAGCTGTCTAAATCATCAGTATTTTTTCGCGAAGACCCTAGGATCTAAGATTAATTAGAAGCCATTTTTGATATTAATCAAGAGAAAGTAATTAGTAATGCAGTTATGTTATCATCTGCGTTTTTAATACAAATTGGAATGGCGTAATATCCACTTTCCTTTTAATGCCATTCAAACATCGGCCCGGGCGAAACCTGTTTTATGACTTTGTCAACCGAAGAAACGCCGTGTTAAGTTACGAACGGACAGCATGTCTCGGATTGGAACGAAATAGGAAAACGGCATTTCTCAAAAATAATCAGCCGCTCCTTTTTTGTTTTTCGGTTGCCCAGTAGGCGTCTCGTAAATCTGTTAAGCGCGTCCTCTTGGCCCACTGCCAGTTGTCTGCGAACCGCCTTAACAGTCGATAAAGCGGGCCTTTCTTTTTTTGTTCCGCGGTGTGAAAAGGGGAAATCCTTTTGAGATTCTGAAGGAAAAAACCTTTCTTCCTATCGCGTTTCGTACTCGTATTGACACATGCCACAGTTCGGATCCAGGAAAACGTATTAAATGCCAAGCGTATTTTCCTCTCTCGCATTCGCTCAATTATCGCTCGGTCGCGAAAGACCCGTTTTTAAAATTTGCGTAAGAAAGCGCGTCCTGCAAATTGGTTTCAGCGATTGCGAAATTTCGTAATCTCTCGCTGCTTGGCATAGAGCCCGCTCACAATTGCTTCTGCAGATCGAGTTTTAATTAACCGAACGAAGCTCTATTGGGATAGTAAATCTAGGGGATGTTTTCATTTTTTTCTGACGGATAACTCTCTCGACCTCGCCGGCTCGTATTTAATAATCTTCGTGAATTTTTCGCTCAGAATCTTTTGAGCACTTTGATTGGGTCACCAGGTCGCGGAGTGGCTCTTGTGAGGAGAGCTATTTCTGTGCTGCGAAGCTGATGAAGGAACGGGCAGATTATTGTTTCTCATTCTCATGCTCTGATCGAAAATTTTATCGGTTTCATCCGGGAAATACGCTAATATTGAAAGGAAATTGTGTGAATGTGGCCGGGGGGCTGGAATGTTCTAGCCGGGTAGCCAAGATGGTTAAGGCAGCCTCCCGGATAGAGGAAGATCCCGAGTTCGATTCCCGGCCCCGTCAGACTTTTTTCAAGTCCGTTTTTCCTTGGCTATTTAAAGGTGTCACTGTTATGTAAATTTTTTTGCTTAATATGCTAGAATTGTAACATGTTAAACATTTTAATATTCAATATTCCTTGATTTGAGAAGAAATAAAACATTGCTACAGGTACCCCCTTCCCGCACTAACGGTTAGATTAATCTGGCCTCCTCTAGGAATTGGCACCATCCGGTTTTTAGAATCAGCACCTAGCGCTACGATCCAACTTATAGTAATTTAATGTCAGTATTATGTTCGATACTTATTTTATCTCCCATTTCGGTACGAAAAAACATAAGGCTGAGATAAGTATTTCCAACTTTTAATGGGTAACGGAGTATAGAGTCATCACAAGCAGGGAACCAGAAAATTAGATAGTGAAATTTTAAAATTACACGAAAGCAAACTCGTTGCAAATCTCAGACTTCGCTAATTATTTTTATTAATATTTTTATGCTTGGTGCATATTAAGCCGTATATCTTTATTTGAAATGATATTGCAGGGAAGTGATGATTAAGGAAATGTTTTTGGCAAATATAAAGGTGTTAGCTACTTTTTTCTTTACTCATTTTTTCCGTCTTTATATTTAGAATCTGAACGGGACATAAAGATCTGGTAAAAGGGATTACATCACCTTTCCCACCTTTTGTTCGAAACTGTTACTTTCCTTTCGAATGTTTTTCTCCACTCAGTGGATGTTTCAGGAATACCTTCTCTTTACTTCGTATACGTATTTCAAAGTAACCTTTATAATCCCAGTTTATTTCTTATCTTTCTGTAACCGTAGTCGCATTCGAATAGTTTAAGAAGGGCTTCTTCTTTAAGTTTCAATCATTAAGTTGCTGTTGAAAAATTTCCGAGCGCTGTCATCCGGTAACTAAGTGATAATTATGAAAGAAAAGGGTATTTGAGTGAATTCATTTCTTTATAGCTCACACTTTTTGGGTTAAGTTTAATATTCTTGCAAGGTTCAGCCTTTTATTAGAAATTGTTGTCATAAATTAATTAATATTTTAAGCAACTGATTGCTCTCATGGTAGTATAACCTAATATTAATCTGTCTAATTACAGTTTGAGACGAGAAAGTCATTCTTACTTATCTTTTAAGTAGTGGATATTTTATTTCCGAATCTCTTCTTATCTTATTTTGGTATCTATCAAAGGTATCTTTTTCTTATGTTCTTTTAGTACTATCAAATGATATTCAGGTATACTATTATTTCTTTTTATTAGCTTCTTCTCTAATCCCGACTTGCTCAAAAAATCCTTCCTCTCCATCTGTAATCTCAGCGGTAGATCTCTTTGTGAAGGATGCAATCTCATTCAGTAGTTGAGATGGATTAGGAGTATATTAATACTTGGCGATGCTAGTATAGACTCCCGTTGTTTCCCAATGTTTCTTAGGACCAGTCTTTAATTCTTGTGCCCAATACCACGCGCCTCCCGATGTCATCCCGCGCCGCATCCGTATCCGGCGGACTTCCTCGCGGTCTCCCCGACCTCAACTGAGTTTCTTTTCCCCCAAAGCCACTCCCTATATCATTCCTTTCCTTCCTAATCCCTCATTATATGCAGTTTTTCCTTCCAGAAGACATATTATGTCCTACGAATCCTTCCAGATATGCTTCATTTAGATAATTTGTTTGTTTTGTCTAGAAGTTGAAAATGTCTTTACGCCAACGGAATTGGGTTCCCGCAAGAAATAAGTTTTTCGGGGATGAATTATCAATGGAGAGTTATGAATCATTATCTCATACATGGTATATATTTACATAGGGAATCCGATTTTAAGAGTTTCGTAATGCTGTTCTTGATATTGATAACCTTGAACATTGAAAAATCATAATGTCATTATTTTATCGATTTTAATTTTCGTTCTTTCTTATTTTCGGAGATAATATATTCCCTCGCAGCGTTTCCTACTCTCCGTTCTTTTGTAAAATTCGTGAGATAACTTTGAAACACTATAATATTGCTCCTAGACCGATGTGTACTGGTTTAGCTCTTGGTGTTTGGTGAAATTGAACGCTTATTTATTTATTTATTAATCAAAACTACAAATAGGCACAAGGCCAGGTGGTAGCCATATCAAGGGGGGGTAGGAAATCACATAATCTGCCTGGTATTCACCCTAGTCGGGAGGAAAACCCCCCGAAGGCAGTATGTAATACATAAAATTATAACATATAAAAAATTCTTCAAAATTTATAACAATCATACAATATTTTAAATATTACAGTTATATTACAATATTATAAAAAACAAAACATTACAACAAAATCATTAAACCCTTTAATTTTATTGATAAATATATTATAAGAAGGGGAAAAGGTTCTAAAACTTCTCCAGGTAAATTGTTCCATTCTACTATTCCCCTGACTGCATAGTATATAAGCGTATATTATCAGTATAACAGTCTCTGTTTCTCTCACTTTCGAACATAAATTGTGATACATTGTATTCACTCGGTGACCAATACCCACCAGTATATCTAGAAGGTGTACCTGCCTAGACTAGAAAATAGTTCCTGCCCCACGGCCATAAGCTTTCAATTTCACTATATCATGTACGAGTAACATCCGGAGATTGCACATATTCTCCAAATTTGGCATAACTTATGCGCCTTTACTCTGCGAGAACAGGTAATTTTTACCACTTATTAGGATACGGAAAACGTCTATAGATATTTGTTGTCTAGAAGATGAATTAATCATTATTTTCATTCCATTTTAATATTCCTACTCTTGATTCTAATTAAGATGACAGCATTTTTCTTCTTCTTTCCCTCTATTCTTGCTGTGTCGTTGAAACCAGAATTAAAATGCTCCCACTACTGTTGGACCGTCTTTAGCTGGCTCTAAGGCTCTTCACTCAGAAATGTGTTCCATCCAAGCTTACTCTGAATATTTAGCGAGTCTACTACTCGATTGTTATTTTGTCATTTTTATCGGTCAATATGGTTTCTGCTAACATCTGAAATTTTTCATATTTTATTTATAGAATATTTTAAGTTTTAGTACGTGGCGCGATCTTTTTTTCTTATCGCTTTGTGGTTGATATTACCAACTGAAATATGCGATAATGATTTTCCGATCTTGGTTTTCTCGGTTATCGACTTGTACCCAACCAAGATCGCAGTTTCCTCAAGTGCTCAAACAAGGAAGTTATAATCCTTCCGCTTTAGCGTATATTTTCCTCCAACATAATCTTAATGTAAAGGAAGGAAAGTTGAGACGCGGCTGCTAAAGAATTAGAGGTTTAAAATATCCAATAGCCGTTTTGTCGGCTTTCCTCTTCTCATTCCCCGGTATTCCGAGCAAACAAGAAAGGACACCGCAATTTTTGAGAACTCTCTGAAATCTTAATAATGTCGAACAGATTTCACCAATTTTTAAAGGAGTAAAAATTCAATTCTTTGTGACATCGTTTTTTGGCGAGAAATTTACGTATTGTTTTGTTGGGAAGAATGATCGTAAATGGGGAAAGCAATATACTTTCTCGGGTCCAGTCACTTTTCTCTTAGCTCTTATCTTCAATTAATTTCATTAGTTTCCCATCGATGCTCAATCTTTGACCCACCCATTTTTTGCTTTCTTTTCTCCGTTATATCCATTAATTCTTTTTCTAGCTTCTATATCTGCTTTGTTTATTTACCAGAAAAATGAAAAATGTTCTGTTCCAAACCAAAAAGTTCATCTCTCTCGATTTAATTTCTGGCTAAGGTTGGGTTGGGTTTTTTATTATACTGTTTAGCAAGAGAATAATGCAAATTTTATTCCACACTTTACTATGCTTAAGATGCAAAGAAAAGAAATTCACGGATGAAATATTTGTATGCTTTTGCGTTGATATTTCTCTTAAAATTTATTTCGTAATCTTTTATTTTTTGAGACTGTGTTCACGGACACCCCAAAATTCCACGAATCCTAGAACTAAAATCACTGACCTAAAAAGTTGCGGTTTTGTTTATAGTCTTCCGTTCCTTTAGAATCTTAGAAGTTCTAATTTTGAAACATATTCCATAATATTCCAACCAGCGCGCAATCTTAATTAAGTACTTTATTATTATTTATAATGAGTCATAGGATGAAATTGATATTTTATTTAAGTAATAGATTGAACTGGCATAGAAATTTGACTTTCATAGATTCGGAAAACACTTTTCTTGGTTAATTGAGATTGGCCTGATTCATTGTAATGTATACTAGAATATTTTTTGGCCGCCAGTACGATTGACGAATAATAATAGTAGTGATAATAATTTATCATGCTCTGGGTAAATTCACATAGAGCAATACAAAATACAAAAATGCTGAGTACTAAAATTTTCAAAAAAATCACGACAGAAATGCAAAAATATATGGAAAATCAAAAGAACAAAAGAATGCACATCGAAATACAAAAACATGTGGAAATACAAAATGAAGAAAAACGCTACATTGGTAAATAGAGAATTTAGAACTTAAATATAGCCAGCAAGAGAGGGAAAAAATAGATGCAACACAAAATACTCATTTAAACATCAGCAGCAGAGAGATATTTGAATAATTTGAACTTAAAAACTCTCACCGAGCTGAAACATTTTATAGAGTCAGGTAAAGAGTTCCAGAATTTAGAGGTTTAAATCTGAAACGAATTAAGGAAGAGGTTTGATCGAAGAGTAGGATATGTAAATTACGTACGTATTCAAGTGCGCAATGCTCAGTTTTTTTCCACGCCTATCTCTTTTCTGTTTCCGAGGATTGTAGTCGAGATCCATTTCCGTCGCTATTCTTTATTCGGATTCCTGAGCAACCGACAGCGCAAACCATGTCCGGTTGAAGCTTCCGCCCACCATCCAGAAGCGCTGTGGTCGATCATCCGCGCTCAAGTCTCTAATGTCTGGATCGGTAGACCTTGGAACTATTTACCGAACAAATTCTGGTGTTAACACTTTATTGCGTATCATTTACCGTTGCTTATTTCAGAGGTTCTGAACGTGGTTCATCTGGGTAGCACTGTTGATTCCGAACAGAGAGCCACGCCCCCTTTTGGGAAGGCCTGTCTTTTTTATCAGTAGATTGAGCTTCATCTTGACTGTTACAATACAGTGCCACCAAAATGATCTCAAAGGTCATTATTTTGTTATTAGTATAACTCTCTAAATGAGGATAGGGATGATGATTTTACAGTCGCCTTGGTAACACTTACTGATTTTTCACTTCACTTCTGAATGTTTACAGCGACGATGATTACGTATTACTAGAGTTATGATTAGTTATTTTATTTGAATAAATCCATCAATTTGTCCTGATGATTCCTCCGTTGAAATTGGTAATTTTTCTATCAACATTTTTGATAAGCGTTAGTTTACACTTAATGAAAATCTAATTTTATTTTGAAGTGTTTGTAATAAAAACTGAATAAAATTTGATAATGTTTTAATATACGAATCGAGATTTAGGATTGGAGTGGATATAGCGGTGAAAAGTTGGTTTTCTGTTAATAATAAATTAATCATTAATTTTTGCTCAAATAGCTACCGCAATATTATATTTTCATTACTTTTCTATTTAATTATTATTATTTTAATTTCCGTTATATTTCATATTATTGATTGATATTGGTTGTTACACTATATTTATATTGTTTTTGCAATTATTTTTCAAAGATTTTCTTTACTTTTCTGGCATTAAATTAAAGAATCTCTAAGAAATATTCCTGCTGTGTAGTGATGCAGAGGTATCGCAAACAGTGAAGTAATGAGTCACAGTGCAGCAATTGATATGTGCGCCAGTTATGTTTTTCTTCGCAGCAAAAGGGAAGAGCATGGGAGTGATGAAAGTTGTAAAAGGAAGCGTAATACGAATGTTTAAGTCTCATCGTCCATCGGAATGCGAAAGTTAGCCTTCGAGTGTCCTCAACGGTACTCCCACAAGACATACTCGGGCACGTCCGTTGTGTCGAGGTGACGGAATTAGATAAATACTCAGATTTATTGCTCTCGTGTCCATGATCGAGCGAAATTATAAGGCTTAAAAGCAAGCTGATGATTATAGTCAAATTTGTTCTTTCCCATTACATTATAACCAAATTTGGTATACGACAGTTTCAAAAAGTGGCGAAGAGTTTACTGTAGAATCCCAATCAAGAGTATTCGAGTATTTGATAATTCACTTCTTCTGTGTATCGGATTCCCGCGAAATTCACTCGGAGAAAGGTAAAATTCATCCAGGGAATCCGTTGTTTTCATACATATTACATGATTATTTTTTTTAAGTAGATAAAGAGTTGCCTTAATCATTAATCACTAAAATATTGAAGAAACTAATGAACTTCTATTTTTATGCTGTTCAGATTCCTTTTGTAATGTATTTCTACACGCATTTTGTATGTTGTTCTTTATGATGCGTTGCAAAACAAAAACAAATGAACTCGATAAAAATTTCGTGGCTCCAGATAGGAAAAATCAAAGAAACAAAGCCTTTTGGACATGAATTCTTTTTTTCATTAAAATGCCTCCTCCTATTCATCAAAGTTCTATTTTAAATTACACTGTCTTACTGCTTACTCTGAGGCCTGTACTGTAAGACTGACTGCGGGTTCGAGCCTAGGATGTTGCAAGGATCCTCTCCTTGTGTTGCTCCATGCGCAAAAACTATCATTTCCTTATTAGCAGATGAAATGAATCATCATTCAATGAAACAGAGGAGGGAATCCTTCGCAAACTGCCCCTCAATTAAAAAAACGTATTTCATTCCTGTCGTTCATTCTATTTACTTTGGTAAAATCTTAGCAAGTGTCATCTTAAATGATTCATAATCTGCATTTTAGAGAGAGAATGCATAAGTAAATCGCTTTATATTTTTGCAGATCTCTGTAGGCATTGGATTTCCCAACTACCTTTATATAAGACTGGTAGACCCTCAATTGTCAAGGCCTCTCTTCCACTTCGCATGTTGTTGCAACTTTTGCAGTTATTATTACTACTATTACGATATTTTTACAGTTAATATTACAGATATCCATAAAAACATCAAGAAATATTTATTACGGTGTGAGGAAAAATCTTTGCCGCTGAAGGTTAACTAAGAAATAAACGCGTTACGGAAAAAATCCACAGAGAAAGGGGCGTTAGAAGATCTGAGAAGGGCACCTGCTGATTTCTATAGAATCTGAGCGATCTTTAATGCTAAGGATTAGTGTGCATCCTTATCTTACTCTCGAAGAATATCTCCAAAGGAATTCAGTATATCCTGAATCCTCCAACAGTTCCTTCCAAACGGACGCAAACTACCTCATCCGCGGAAGCTTCTCATTGGGGTGAGGGTTTTAACGATCGCGGGATTGGTTCAACGAAGTCGGCGACCTTGCATTTGAACAGCACTTCGCGGGGTGACGAAGACGTTGGGTAAGAAGCTCTGTCCTTTTGCCGTCCCTCAGGGTCGATTGAAAAAATCCCTCTAGGAATGGGGAGGGAAGCGGAAGGCCACCCTCGGGATGCCGGGGAGATGAAAGAAAGCATTTCGAAGGAGTTAACGGTGAAATAAATGTATCAGATGCGAACTTTCCGCTTTGTTCGTCGCAATAGGTGAATCACTGCTATCGGCTGCTATTTGTTTGTTCTAAGATTGATTTCCTCTTTCATAAGGGGGTTGATGTCACTTGATGTTGCAGTTGGTAAGGCGGGGCAGAGATATGGCTAATGAAGGGAGAATTAGGACTTCGACTGGTAATCTGAATGTGTTTCGTAATTCAGGGATTCTCAACCTTTTAGGCTGCTGTAACCTCTTTGCCTTGCAACGCGTGTATCCTACACGCCCCAAACGGTTACCCCATTTAGATATAAAATTCACAGTCGTTGGCGATTTCTTGAGGAAATGCGTCATGATAAAGAAGAAAATTTTGTGAATTTTCCTAATAAATTATCACATAGATGATTGCGATCAATCGCTGAAACTAGCCGTGCATTTGTTGTTTGATTTAATAAAATTATACGGTGGTAAAACTACAGCAATTCTCTTCTTTATTATTTTGACGCCTGAACTCTTTTTACCCCAGAATTTCGTTGCTATCGAAAACACATTTTGTTCTACATTGCTGATAATTCTATGAGGAGATGATGTGTATCGTATGAGTTCGTGATTTGAATATTCTCTCTGCCAAGAATAATATAGATAATATAACTATTAACCTTCATAAGGATTTCTTGCTTCGTTTTCTTCTTGGATAAAGGAAATAATTCAATGCCCCTTCGTTATGAGGCTAATTAATCGTATAAGTTTATCGTAAAGCGAAAGATAAATAGTTGTTTCATTCTTAAATTTATAATTAGTAACACACTAAAAGAAAATTCTCAGATAGATAAGTATTAACTGCAGAATAAGTTTTCATAAATAATCAATCACCATATGTATCACATTCATATTTTAACTGTACGGGAAGCCAATTTTTCCCTATTCTCCGTAAAAGATAAGAATTTTCGGCTATAGGATGCGAACACATTGAATATATTAAGGAGCACCAATAGGAGAAGAGAGCCATCGTTCCAGAGTATCGGGAAGATGTCCTCGAAGAAAGTAACAGTTGGATGCAGAAAACCTAGTAAAACTCGATACTATGCATAGCTTTGGGTTTTAAGTGGTGAATCCAAGTGCTATCACGGAAGTAAGCGTTTCTCAATTTGTAATCGAAGTGGTTTCCATTTATTAATGACTTAAAAGGCGTCCAGACGGCCGTCGCCTTTTGCTGCATGACGAATCCCCGCCAGAGAGCGTAACTGTAGTTTCTTCTTTTTCCTAAGCGGCGGTTGCCTTGTCCATTCGACAGGGGCTTTTATTTTTACTCCTCTTTTCACTTGAGCGGCGTAGATGAAACGGCTATTCGTCACAATTTCCCCCTTAATTGTCATTGCCTATGGGAAGGGCTTGAAGTACTGGAGCCTCAGGAACCTGTGTGTTGTCATCAGGGTGCCGAAGTTTGCCGAGTCTCGGATAAATGAATTTTAGGAGTGATATTTTGCGCAGGTGTGTAAGATGCCCATAAATGTTCTAAGTAGCTTTAAGGTATTTCAAAATGACAATGATATCATAAATTATGCTTTCAGGTGTCATTGTTTATGCATAAATCAATGCGTTACTAATTGAGTACTACGATTAATGATGGCTTAAAATCAGTAATCACTTATCCACCAATTAATGCATCTAATTAAAGCCTCACATAGTGACCAAATACTTTAAATTATTGCCTAAAATGAGAAATTTTGTGTTTCCTTTTTTTTAATTATTCAAGATATAATTTGGACCGTTTATTTATTAATTTAAAACTGAAGAAATTCTATTCGAGCCCAAAATTTTAGCATATTATGAGTCACATGTTATAGATTGTATGTTGCAAAGTTCCGTGAATGGAATAATAATTTAAATTAGCAAATTTTGCTAATTGTCCGAAGTGGTCGATGCACCATAAATAAAATGTACACACTTATAGCTGCTAAGGTGCACTTGTTTCGTGTACCTTGGTTCATTGACCAACATATGCAGAACTTCCTCATTTGATATTTTTTCGAGAAACGTGCAATATTTGTTCGTATTTAAGTTTCCTTTTTGCACGCAACAAGAAAGTTTTCATTCGGTGGATAACCTGAAATTCCCAAATATTATGCAGTGTTGTACCAGAATTGCATAACCGCTGTATGTTTAGATGAAGATTTCCCTTATTATTTCGGTAATTTTTGAGGAAAATCAAGGAATTTACTCAACCATCATAGAACGAATGCAGTGTTAATGGAGAAGTCAAACATCTTCTCGTGCGCATCGCTAATTGATCCGTTAATCACTTTTGTTTTTGAAAGTTCCAACGCCTTCAGGTTCGACAGCTTTTCGTTTCTTAAATTTATACTGAAGATGTGAACATTTGATTTCAATTATCGATCACGAGCAGTCGTTGGCATTATTAATTCATTGAGACAGGGAAAGTCAGCAATTTTCTTGCTGATGTTATCATTATTGATAATCTTTCTATTAGACTGCTCTGCAGGTGGAATTGCATGTCCATATGCATGTTATAACTGACTTTTGTTATTATGTTAGAACGATTAATTCATTTTCTGCATCCTATCTTCTATTATATACAACTAGATAAAACACTCAGTATTCTTTTAGTGTAGTTTGCTCTGGATTTGATCATGACATTGTCATCAGACTTCGCCCACTTGTACCTTGATGGGTCTTTACATTTAAGATACACTTATCTATGCATGTTGTTGATAATAATTATCATATTTGGAGCGTGAATCACTGCACTACCTTTTAGAATGGTTTCAGTCGTAGGATATCTTTTCCTCCTGAAAATCTTTCATCTTTATAGGAAAGATGTAATCGGCTTAAGAATCGAAAAGAAATAGTCTTTGAGATCAAACCTGTTGTCGCCGTCCAATCTCGAGCTAAAGCTCTCCTTATCGAGATGATAATATTTTTATAAAATGTGGGACAATTTTCTTATCACGATCGTCGCAAGGTCTCTGTAACTGAGTGACATGAATCTTACTTCCAGGGCTGGCTGATCATGAACACAAAACTTATATGGATATCCGTGACTGGACAGAATCCCACAGAGGCAAATGCCCACACAACAAATCCGCACAGTTTAAAAGCCCATTTTGAGAAAAACCCACAGGTATAAGTCCGCACATGGAAAAGTGCCCACCTGGCTAATTATAAACGTAGCAGAGCAAATTAAGAATTAAAATGTTGCTGTTGCTAAATTAAGCGTTATCAGCTATAAGTTACATAAATACATGGGCAGTCTGAAAAGTTTACCATCCAACTAAAATACAAGTTACATATACAAATATATGTAATATAATGTAAAAGTTAGCTATCGTTATAATATATACTGTTGAATATAGATTACACCGTTCTCTTATGAATGTTATAACTAACATTTTATCATTGCCATCATTTTATCATTATTCTGTCTTGTGGGATTTTATAGCGTGGGTTTAAGCTATACATACGAGTAGATACACATCGTATCATAGAGCGAATTTAAAAATAATTAATTTCACGTCAGCCATCGGCTCATAGTAGTTAGATTTAATCAAGGCCTTGTAAGATTTGTAGCGATAAAGAACACCTTTGCTAAAGACGCTAACAAATCGTTCCATGACTCGAAATATCGCTGATTTTTATTTTTTCAACAAACTCCTTGTAACAGGACTCGGAAATAGGATGCTAAGAGGCAGAAAGAGATTCCTTTTCATTCCCTCGAACGCCTGGAAAAAAATTAGCGAGTCCGCGAAATATTTATGGGACGTCAAGGAATGAATGCCTTCTCTTCCTCCTTATCATGCATCGCTTTTGAACGGGAGTAACTTGCATTATAAATGAATGCAGTTGGCAGCTTTAGAGGTATCTAGACATCCTTGAGGGGAAACGCGAAATGAAGTGTGAAAATGTGAATTTATTTATAAGTTGTCGTCGGGAATGAGCAATGGTCTGCGTTGGGAGTGAATGGACGAACAGTCGATTCGACGTGGTTTTCGAGAGAAGTAATCCGTCGCCGCAAATTTCCTTTCTCAGCTCAGTCCCTTCTCGGTCTTCTCCTACCTTCTCTTACAGAACTGTTCTCTCCGTATCTATCACCACCGTATCATATTCTAAAACTCAAATTTGTCACTCGCTTAATTTTTCCTGCGACCATATCTTGGCGAGTCGAGCATTTTGTATTCATATTTTGATGTAAGACGTAGGAAAATTTATCTTTCATTTGCCTTTGCCCCTTTTTCCATATACTGTTGATTAAAATACTTTTCAGTTTCATCTTGGTGCAGGAAAAATCTCTCTTTTGTCAGAGTTTTGATCATGTCTGTGATAAAGTAAAAGCTTCTGAGATATGAGTGATGGTGAATAGTGGCCTAATCAAGGTTTCTCCTTATGGAATTTCAGAAAGAGTGTAAATAGTTGTCACTGTTCATTACTTACGTAGTTATTCGTAATTTAAGTAAGTAGACATGTTTTGCTTGAAGCATTCTTGCTTGGTGAAGGAAGCAAAAGCTAACTACCGCACTCCTCATCTTGTCTGGTAAGACTCAATCCTCTCTACTAGCTTGGTAGCTAATAATTAAGGAGCAACCGGCTTTCGGGCTGATTATCTTACATTTACCTTTGTCTCCGACTTATTCATGGCCGTAAGTGATAACGTGGAACCTAATGAGATATAAGTGATGCTGAATTTTGATATCTCATTACTGTATGCTACAAAAAGTTATATTCTAAATTCTATAAAAGTTATATTTATATTCTATATAAGTTATATATAGTTAAGTTATAAAGTTCATTCTGTAAGATGTGATCTCCTATACAACAGTAATTTCTTCCCTGATCTTAAGCACGTGCTGGTGTTTAATTGTTCATTTCGTAGTTTCACAACATAACATCAATACTATAGCAATTATTTTCCCATCGTAAACAATTTTTGAAAAATATTAATATTCAATGAATTATCCTTGTTATGTTAAGTATTGTTGCTGTAGAACAGGTATCATCTGAATTTAATTCCCAAGGCAATGATGTCTTGCGAGCGATGAAAACGAAATTCTCTTCTAGAAAATCATTTTCTAACGAGGTCCTTTTGAATCCAAAAGAAGATGACAAACAATTATTCGTTTCAATCAAAAGGAATATCATCACAGGAATATCATCATCACTGAAAATAACGAACAATGGCATCAGAGTAACAAGGGAATTTGGCCGACGCACATGTTGTGAAAGAGTTGAGAAATCGTATGTCTTTGTCTCGCAGGACATTAGTATTAACCAAAGAACCATCAAAGAGAAGCGATAAATAGAGACAGGTGATTAAATCAGGAAAAAAATATCGAAACTTTGAGATGTATACAAGTATAATCATCTCAGCGAAACAACCACATTTAGAATTTATGAATTCAAGCAACCACTGAAGTAAGCTATTAAATCACGATCACGGTAAATAAGAGACAGAATTCTTGTTTTAAAAGGTAAAAATTTAGTATGCTGCTTGATAGAAGACCTCGACTGCAAGAAAAGAATTCAGCAAGGCAATTAAACCCGCAGAAGCCTTCAGAAAGTAGCCACAGAAGTAATAATGGATGTTTATAAAACTGGAAACCTCACTACACGATAGAAAATCGCAGTATCGTGATGTTAATAATGGAAGAGTTACATAAGAATGGCTACAAATATCTAGAATTCAAAGCCACCCCTGTCTTCTCCAGACACGTGCCGGGTCACTAGAAACATTTACTCGTTTTCAATTATTCTAATGCTCTACTTTTACATTTCTACAATAAGAAAATCAAGGACTTCGTAGTTTTGCGTCATCGTTACATATTCTGTCTGTGTGCTGTAGACCTCATGCATTATTTCCCATTGTGATGGTCACAACAAAGACGCAATTGAAACAGTTAAAAAGAAAGAAATAGCATCTCTATGTGCAATATTAAGCAACTGAGAATATATTTGATGGACATCTTGAATATTTCGCAGAAATTAATTCAGCTTGTCATCATTACTGCAACGAACCGTTCGAAGATATCAATGCATACAGTTGGAAGCGTGCACAATTTTTCAACAATTAATTGATCTGAGGCAGTATTAATTAATTCAGTCAAGTTTCTCCTTATTGAATATTATGAAAAAAGGTATTCGTTGGGTCATAGCTCTGATCCTATGCTTTGCTTTGGATCATAATTCTGCTCCGCTTCAAATATCGCTTATTGCTTATAGCTCAGGAGTTGAGGGTCAAGTCATTCATTGTGCCTATAAATTTCACAGGCAGATGAAGTATACAAGTATAACCCAATATACCTAGCCTTATCTATTAATTTTATTCCACCCCTTAGTTGGTCAGTTTAGATAATTTGAGTAATGACGGTTTAAGAGGAAATTAAACCCGACTTATTTTCTTCCCCATTATTCGGAAATGTCCTCACTATAAGTCGCCTTTATACGGTGACCACTATCATGCGAATTAAAGTACGTTTCATATTTTATAATTGAAGATTTCTCGTCAAATTTTCATCGTACTAACCTGTGGCAATACGGAAATAAATAATTGGCTGCGTGAGGTCAACACCGGTGCAGTCGATCAGACTGAGTTTAGTCTGGTAGTGGTGACAATAGCGGTAGGTGTGAGTGGGAAGGGAAAAAGGCGTAGGGAGAGGGGGATTTGATAGGTGCGAGGGCGGGGAGAAGGACCCTGAGGAAAGAAGCCAGAGGACGTTAATTAATCTGCGGATGGCCTTGCGCCGTTCTCTTTCTTGGAGCGGAGCCATTTCCGCGTGGAGGGATACATAATTCGGAGATGCAGAATGTGCAAGGGGAGAGTATTAGTAGGGGAAAGGGCATTCTGACGGAGAATGCAGAGGAATATAAGGGCGAGGGTTGCACGGAAAGAGCAAATGCGGATAAGAATATGTGCGTAAGCTAAAGGTGTTTAATTCTTCGATACGATTTGATTGATTTATGCTGTATTATCATTGGAATGCGTTAGAGTTTTTGTTGCAGCTAGAGTCGTTTCATCTTTGTAAGTTTTATACTTAAAGTATTCTTTCTCATTTAGAGAAGGAAAAATTACCTTACTCCTCATTTATTCTAGCGCGCCTCAATTCCTCTCCAGAGCTCCGGTTGCAAGCTAAAGTTGTCGAATTCCTTTCTATAATTATATTATTTTATGCTATACAATTCTTTACATGGATTTGAGTTTGCGTTGCATTCAGAGCTGGTTTCCTGCATGAAATGTTAATGCTTAAATTATTTGAAATAAAAATTTGTAAATTTTGGAGAAGCAAGGGAGTACTACAGCACTCCTCATTTATTCAAAATGAAGGAGATAAATTGGTACTTTTTCCACAAAATTAAAATATTTTGTGGAAAAGTAGCAATTTATCTCTTTCATTTTGCATGATGGATTTCTACCATATCTCGCCCGATTCTGTGAATTTTACTCCTCATTTACTCTAGCGCGCCTCATTCCCTCTCCAGGGCTTCAGTTTCTTGTGGTAAAGGGTTTTGAGTGAGTAGGCAATGCTATGGAAATACACTCAAAGAGAAGAAAAGACTGGCCAGCAAATTGCAATATGGCTTGGGAATATCGCTGTAATTTATCAATACATAAGGAAGAGCAGCAATAGCTGTATCGGTTTTTTGCGAATAAGAGGCTAATTGACTTATCTATGCGCCTTTGAATTAGAAGTTTCCGAAACGTACTCTCTACTAGTTTAGGTTGTAGGTTTAGGCAATAGGAATAAGTCTGTTCTCGAAAAATGTTTTTCAGAAGTCTTTTTAAATCGCTAATTACATAGTATATCTTACGAGCGAAGGACCCCCCCTCCAGTTTTAAGTATTTCCTGCCGTTGTTCTGCCATAATCCTCCTCGTATTTTTCTTGCTACAGTCATATTTTGCACGAAGCTTGATCTATTCTCTGGCGCTACCCAATCGTGCATTGAATTTCTCCCCAATGCATTTCCAAACGTTTTCCTGCTAATTAGACAACGAATATCTAGGTATAACACATTATAATGTGCTATTTTTTTATTTGAAAGCATACCTTCTGCTTCCAGGTGACTGCATCACTTCTTATTTTCTAAAATTGCCTTCTTCTCTTCCACCAACTAAAGCAAGAGCATTTGTACCTCCACAGTGAGGTTCGGACTCTTTTTATCTTCCATTTCTGTCTGCTAACACTTCGTTATTTTTGACGCAACAATATTAGCGATGCGTTATTGTTCTAAGATGATGCACAGAGAATGTATGAGAAACATTGTCAGGCAAAGTTCCTCTCGAAATCGTTATTCCACGACTAAAATAAGAAACTTTATTTAATTTACCTTCTGTTGATGGTATTCCCGACTTTTAACAACGATTCTTTCTAATTTAATTTTTTTTAAAGAAATAAGCCCTGCAAGCGATAAAAGTGAAGTTAACGTGTATTCCTTATGGAACCGTATTATGGACTCCTGGTTTCGGACCCGGGCTTTCTTAGTAAAGGGAATAGTTTTACTAGGGGTTTATTACTCGCAGAAACACAATGTAGTTTGTTTCTAATCTCTAAGTCAAACCGTTTCTGAAATAAAGGGGGGACGGACGGACAGACGGACGGACTCTTCGGAAATTATATATAAGGATTCCTCTCAAATACAGTTAAACAACTGTAGTCTTAGAATATACGAACACGAAATATGTATATTCATATTTTTCTTTTCGTAGGATTATTGTGAGCCTATAACGATCCGTAGATGATTTTTTAAATCTTAATTCTCACAGAAAGGATTGCTTTTGTGATGTATGAAATTAGTAGAATTTTTATTTACTATTCCTTCCTTTGTATTCTATTGTGCTTACATTGTTTGGCAGCATCCTTAACCACTCTTCAAGTTGTTAAAAATTAAGCGGTTCTCACCCAAGCAATTGAAATTGCACGTTGTCATTCGAACAGTCTTATCACCCACAATTAGCGTCAATAGGGAAGGGAAACGTTGTATTGCGTACTTCTTAAATCATAGTTGCATGAGAAACGAGCGGTTTTTCCTTCAGGCGTTCCTCGAAGCGGCGACCTTCTCCGGTGTCCCTCATTCCATAATTAATTTCCATAAGAACGCCGCTTTATTGAATGAGCGGGGATAAAAATAAATTACCTTGTATGTGTTTTGTATCTGACACGTGTAGGAAGGTTCTTACTCTCCGTTACCTGAAGTTTTCAATGCGTTGAACATTATTTTTATGCTAATGTATTCCATAAGTTATTGCTAGAGCGATTTAATACGTAACTAATGCGGAAGGCATAAGAGAAGGAATTTTTTGTAGTTGGTATGTATGATTTTATTTAATTATTGCTGCAGTTTATTTTTATTGATATTATTTTTCATCTTTATATAATTTCAGTGTTAAAATTTTGATGATTTTGAAAATTTTTAGCGCGACCCCACTGTTTTATGGGTTTTGAAATTGGTACCTCTCCTAAATTAGTTTTCCGGAGAATTATATCTTTCCTCTTTTTGCTAAAAATTAGTTTCAATTAGATTATTTTTTACTCGATCTCAATAATTGAGAATAAAAGGGAAATGGAATTTGCCCTCTCCTTATTACTCTTTAACAGTACGATTTTCTCATTTGCATATTCAAAAGAAAATGCACAAGATTTCAGCCTAATAACGTATAGGAAAGAATATAATCAACCACTGCAAAAAAAATTTTGTGGTTAACGGTAGAGATTCGAAGGAAATTTTCACTTAATCCCTCTGATCGCTCTTAATTTCATATAGCAATGCTCTATATGTGCTCCCAAAATATTCTTTATATCGAGGAGTATTCTTCTTTTCAATATTTTCCTTTGGTAGAAATATAATTCAACCTGTAATTCTTTAAGAAAATACCTTATTTATGTCATTAAGGTGCTACCTATTGTTTCTACGACCATTTAAGTCTGGATTTGTACTAAGCTTAACAATATACCTTCTATGCTGCATGTGCAATCCTAAATAAATACAGCTTATGATGTATCAATCGTCGATGAGTATTACTGTCCCTAAATATATAGTTATTAATGTCAGTTCTCACAAATAGACATCTTCATGGGAAAAGAAGCAATAAGTTTGTGAACCTGTAATAATCAAATCATAAATAGTATATATGTTGCAATCTTACGCTTCTTGCCTTCGATTATATATAACTGAAGCACGCACTCTCGCGACAATATATAGCATAGCATAGATCAAATAACATCTCACTGTTATACTTCTTCTGTTGTGGTAACCGCAATATATTGCCCAATTGTTCAGTGTACTATTTTTACTGTATATAAATACGCAACCGGAGAGCTTAAATGCCTTATAATTCACAACGGTATCGATTTGGTTTAAAAATAGCCGAGAGACATAAATTGAAGCGATATTTATCAATCATAACAGAGGTTATATCGAAAGTAACTCAATTAACAGGTCATTATAATCTTGATTATAAAGTATTTAATATTGATGTAATTCTTCCATTTGGATCAGAAATCCAGAATAGACTTCCTTGTCACTCGGATGTTGTGTTAAAGAATCCTCGTCGGACATCAATATTCTTTCTCTATTCTGCCTCGCCTTCTCGCCTCTTTCATAGTTCACATATGTTTTTTAGCACGTTTGAGAGACTGTTCTTTGGAGCCCTGCTTGACGTCCTTCCTCTGGTCAACGAGGGCTGCATTCGTATCTGGTGTTGACCTTAATTCGGCCGAAGACGCGTACGAGTCGTGTGTACACAATCTGAGAGAGATTGCGTGTCGAGCGAAGGGCGGCTTTGAATTGGGTGCAGAATGAAATGTGGCCGTCGACATTGAATGGCAAAGAGTCGAGTGTTCATAAGGACTGTTTATTTGAAGGGGTAAAGAGAGCTATGAATCGCGCAGTTGTCCCTTCCGGGGATATTTTTTGGATACGGTCTAGTATGGAATTTTCTAGTCAATCATAATCCGTGCCTACACCATCATCAGGTAACCAAAAACAGAAACCATGGTCGTGTGAATAAATATAAATCTCTGTGAGCATTATATTTTAATTCCTTAGTGATTTTTAGGACGAAGTTCTACCAGATTTCACTTGAGACTTAATTATGCTGTGATCATCCATCACGGAAAAGGAAACTATTATCGATTTTTTCTTTGCGTATTTTTTTCTCTCATAGAAACAGCAAGAATATCGGATTCGGAGAATGATTGTCATCATCAGGAAATTTAAAAAAATGTATTTGGGAGATTTTGTCATGGTCCATGGAAGTAACGTTGCGTAGCGAGTTTTTCAGTCCAGTAGCGAGTTTTTTGGTGATTTTTTCGGTCAACGAAGATATTTCGGAGTAGTTTTAAAATGGTTAGCAAGTCAAATTGTGGTTACTTAAACCATCGTAATCAAACACTTAGTAACTTCCACTAAGTGTTTGGTTACGATGGTTTATACTGAATTCCACCAAGTGAGGATTGAACATATTAATTATATTGTGGTTACTTATCTACGTTTGCGAGCAAATAAGATACAGAAATGATCGAAAGAAGATTGCAGTGCAATAATAGCAAAATTACCTCTACTGATGAGGTAATTTTGTACTTAAGGGACCTCACAGGTTATTGAACCTAGGACCACTTTCACCAAAGACGAAGGCGCTACCCCCTTGAGTATACGGGACCTTAACGGTAATTGGAACGATTCTTTCTTACCAAAGAAATCGGCAGTATTTTCGTCTCTTTTAGGATTTAAGAACGTAAGAAAAAAATAACTTTTCAGCACTATTTACTCAGCTTACACATTATACTCAGTCTGTTGAGGCATGAATATATATAGTCCAATCTTTATTTAATCGTTTCTCCTTGAGCGTAGTAATTTTGTCTTGTTAAAAGTTAAAAAGGTATTGAGTGGAAAGAAGTAGTTAAGCCTCTTATTTCTGAGCCATTTTAATTCCCTCTTGAAATCTCAATATCATTGCATCATATGTAAGTGGCATCATTTATAAATGGTAAAGGATATTACAAATTGCAAATGATGCGTGAAATTACTGAATTTAAAATCGCTAGAATATTAGAAGATAGGGAACCATGAGTCTTAGACCATAAACAATTATTTTCAACGTGTTTCTCGAGTGAGTAAGATGTAATAAAACGTTTTACGTGTTAAAAGCTGTATCTTGAATCGCTAAAAGTGATTGCTTTCCTTCATAATCTCTATGTATCGTTCTGATTTTCTAATCTTGAAAAGCGAGACACCGCAATATTATACACCCCATCCAAACACATTCAGATTAAGGTCGATTTTTATTCGAGATAATTGATTTAAGCGTGACTAAGGGCGAACGACCACGCTAGTAAATCTCCGGAAGCGGAGGAGCTAACCTTCAAATCTCGGAAAAACAGTTTTTGCGGTCACCTACACAAAAAATAGATCATGTGAAGTACAATCGGGAGTTAATAATAGGAGCGAATGCAGGAGAAAAAATTAATGGAATTAAGGCAGCGCAGAAAGAGCGGTTTCGTCCGATTTCGAGAGGCAATGGACTCCCAGAGGAAGTCTTAGAACGCTTTGGATGTAACAGAAGTAGGTAGCGAAAAGGGATTTCGTATTGCGTAAACGGAGGGGGAGTGGTCGTGCGAAAAAAAAGGCTTCGACTCAAAGGGCATTCGGAAAGGACGAACCAGAACCTACCTTAAGGTAGGAAACGTGAATCAAAGGAATTAAGTAAGGGAAAAACTAAGACTCTTGTATTTTAATGGCCCATTTTTCGCTCATAGAAGCTTAGTATATGTTCTGTAAATGGAGTTTATTGAATGAGCAGTTTCAGTTAAAAACACTGTTAAAGTATTGATGTTTTTTTTGGATGGAGGAATTATAAATAATTACTTATCCATAGGGTATCTGAAACTGTTATTTTAACAACTAGCAAAGAGTTGATGTCAAGTTTTTTCTATTTGCATTCGTAGCTTCCTAAGTGTGGCAGAGGATGGTGAATCATGTATTAAATTTAAAAATTTAGTAAATCTGTAACTTTTTCAATACATTTACATTTAAACCCTGCAATCCGCCAGTGGCGCGTGGCAGGGGGTGTAAGACGCCGAAATACCTATCTAATCTGGAGAGATATTAGCTTCTCTAATACTTCGCGGAAAAAATGACCAAAAGTAGCTATCTGTCGTGGCAACTACTTCCCTGTATCGCTTTTTTGTTTTCTCTCGAAGGTCGCGTACGATTATAACTGGGATGACAATATCAGTTATCTCCTCCCTGAAATCGGTGGCGATAAATTGAATCAAAAAGCTTCCGCCGATATTCAAGTCTTCCATCACTAAGAGAGTTCCAACCTAGGGATTCTATCATAGCCGAAACACTGCTGTGGAATCTGAAATCTCCCTTGACGAACCTTGCTGCTCTACGTTGAACCATCTCGAGATCGGAAATAATCCTACTTCGTAAGAATCCCAGATTGCACAACAATGCTCAAGTAGTGGTCGAATTAGGGAAAAGTACGCATTAACCTGCTTTAAGTCGTTGCGAAGTTAACATGTATTTTCTAAATTATTAGCTGCGAAATTTTAATATAAATTTTTAATAAAGAAGTATTTTTACTCCTATTGACGTATTCATCGTAATTTTATTGTCTAAGGTTTTCCTCAACATGTTGTGTACTTGTTGCCTTGAATTGTTTTTCTATGTTCTATTTATCATTATCTTCTCCTGTCATACGCCTAAAAATTAGCTATAGATCTTTATTCCATTGTGCAGTCTTTCATTTCAATGTTCCATCTCGACGACCGTATGAAATTTTACTTAATAACGCAAGTACCTTCTCATTTAAGAATACTGATATTAACTTAATTCAATAGTAAGGGTCTCGTGTATTATTTACATCATATTCGCCTATCCTACGTACTTACATATCTTTATAAGTATCACGTTGAATGTAAAAATTCCCCAATGCATACATAAATGAGTGATCCAAAAATAGGGTGGACGTATTGCGTGGTTGCCTAGTTCACCATTTTAATTTACTGGAATGAAAACTGTGATGAAAATCATATTTATTTTTGAGAATAGCTATCATCTGCTTCGTCGGGGAGAGGTAGCGAATCTACGACACGTGTCACCGAAGCAGCACGCTGAAGATCTATATTTGGCACGCGGCACCGTGTTGACACTGTCCACGCAATTTGTTAGGCAATGAAATATTTACGCTCCGAAGCGTATACATTTGTATCCCGCAGGTCGATAAAGTCATGTCATTAATGGAGCTAATCATCATCGTCGACGAAATGCATTGACCGATGTCTCGTTATTGTTAGCCTCTGAAGAATTACTCGATAGGTTAGCCCTCGCTTACGTGCTCCTATTTGCATTGGGAAATGGAAAATTGCTTGTTGGAATTGTAGAACATCCTGTTTTATTCGCTTAACAAGATAAATAATAATTACTGAAATTTGGACATGCAGTTTTTAACTGTTATCTGTATCATCCATTGAAATATTTACTGTCGACATTTTTTATACCTTATTTAATGTACTAGTTTACTCTATTTTAAGAATAATTTATGGTACAGTGTCAAGTTTTTCTCTAAAAATATGAATGGAAAAGTGACACAATCTTCAAAGTTTTCAACATGGAGTAGAATTTCGCTTTCAGAATTGGTCGTCAGAGGACTTCTGCTTAGTGCGATTTAGGATGTTATCTGGAAATTCTCGATTTTTTAAGTTTCGTCATTTCGCAGAATCCAAAGTAGGGGAAATCCCTTATATTCAATAAGCTTCCTTCTTTTGATGTTTCACATTCGCAAGAGAGTATTGAGTACATTACATTTACTCAGTTTCGCGGAATTTTGTCTTTGCTGTATCGTTGAATTTGCCGCTGATTTTTCTCACGTGGCTTTGGTATAGCGATAATACGTTATGGCAAAATTACGTTGGATATGGGTAAGTTTCCGTATAAAGTGGTTATCATGGCCTTCAGATCATCGCACCCTTGGGCATTCAAAATCTGTTCTTCCATTGCTTTTTTAATCATTTTTTTCTCAGCGATGAATGAAAATTGGTGTTCTTTCGCTCTAAAGATACTTTTTCAATTTATTTCATAGTAGATTCCGTTTAGGAAGTACTGAAATCAGAATGAAAGATCTTATTATCATTTTTTAAATGCAATTATATATTTTAAAATATTTAGTATCGTTGCTTCTGATTTAGCTGTATTTTTCTAGTGCTTTTCCTATTCCTACACATCCTGCAACATACATATTTTGTATATTCATTTCATTCGTATCCTTAGGATGTGTGGTATGGGATGAAATGGTATCTCAATTTCTCTAATCTCTTACTTTCGTAGAGAGATGGATATTTGAAGCAGTTACTTCTAGCATCTATGTACTGTTTATTTCTGGCAGTATCTGAACTCTCTATTCAACTGGGTGGAAGTGTAATTCACAGACATCCACGCCACCGAACCACAACTTCCACGAACGCTTTATCTCTAAAATTTTCAGCAAGTTTGAGGAAATATAAAATCTCTTTCCTTCAAACGATTCCAATCCTGTGTCAAGGAGTTTCTCAGGAAAGCTTATCGATATGTCATCGAAACCGAAACAGACAGATTTACGTTGAATCTTTTCTTATTCACGAATACAAAGGTTGTCTGCAAGACACCATATCTAGCCATCATACTCTAGTCTCAATATCGTAGTACCGTATTTTCCCGTCGATAACGCGCGCCTTATGTAAAACTTCCGTCTTTAAATACTCGTGAAATTTGTGTAGATAACGCGCACTTAGTAAATGCCGCGCATTTTGTAACGTATACACTCACGTATTTGTGAATATTTATTTTATGGATTCCATTTCTTTATTAGGACAAGACGGGGTTCTGACAAATTACCATGTACTACGATTCGGCGACATGGCGCTATCCTCGAAGTAATATTGCGGGGTTCCTAGTTCGACAAGAATTGTTAAATAATTATTCTCGAGGTCTATGACAGTCTCACTATGTAATAATAAGTATCATCTTTAATGTAAACTTCCTTAGTCTATTTCTTTCACAGATTTAAATTCGAAACAATTGAGTCAACAATTACAAATATGTCGGTCCTTTTTCATTAAAAATTGCAGGAATTCCGATCAAACAAACAAAATATTCATACAATTCATATGATGTGGTAATAACCTTTATCTTGGGCGATGTCAGTAATTGTTAAATCCCAGCTCATGCTTTTCCCTTAAGAATACACGGGAAACTACTATATGGCGAAAAAGAGATATTTGAATTGTTTTTAACCCTCCGCTGGATGCCGCATACCGGAATTGTTTTCAGTACAATTAACGGAAGATATGATACATTTTAAGCTGCAATTATTAATTGAATGGAACAAACTATCGTAGTAAAAGGTCGATTTTTATTTTTACGTTCGTATAGAATACGTGGAATTGTAATGAAAACACTTCGCACCCCTGAGAAAGCATCTGGCACCCCAAGGACTCGGGACCTCCCCTAGTTAAGACCTCCTGGCATAGGCTCCCAAGTCCGTCCTTTTTGTAAAACAAGTAACGCATCAGAAAAGCGGTGGTGCGTGAAATATTTCTGCGTGCATTACGAAACGTCCAGCGGAGCGTGACATCCGAAGATAAGAGCTAAGTGCGACGCAACATCTCGCATCGATCGATAGGGAATGGAGAAAAATTGACGGAGATGTGTCCCTTCTTAGGAGTCCTCCGTATAAGGACGTGGATGCTTAGAAGGGAAAAATGAAGCTCGTTGCGCGGCAACAGGGCTGCGTGGGTGTCGAGTGTGCGAATCTGCCGCGTATCGGGGAATGCGTTCCAGTAGTCCCTCTCACCTCTCGCTGTGTTGCTCCTTCTTGGCTGTTGATGGCCTTTGTCGCGGCCTTCGGTGCCTACGACTCTTATTGCCTTTTATGGCTGGTGCGCAGGGCATGACCGCGTAGAGTAATGGCTATCAACGCCAAAGTACATACATAAAAGAGGGGTTGAGGCAGATTGCGCATTCATGCCAAAGGGAAAATCAATCTGCCGTGTAAGGGAATGGTCTTCGCATTCTCGTGTTTTTAATAGGGCTTATAATTGAATAGAATGAAGTCCCTTACATAACGCTAAGTATAACCAAATTATTTCGTACTAATTTATTTCGTCCTGGGGATGAAATATCTACTGAGATGAAGCAGTAAATGATGTAGTATGTTAATGGATGGATGGTTATGGTTTGAATTTGTATCTTGGACAGCGACGCTTGTTTTTAATTTGGCTTATAATTGATTAAAATAAGGTACTTTCACTCTACAAATATTACCCAATTTTATCTAGAAATCATATTTAATCATTTGCTGGCGATAAAATACTTTTTGGGGTGTAGTAGTCAATAATCTAGTTGTATACATTAATTGGTGGTTGCTTAAGGTTTCAAATTCATCTTGAACAGCGGTGGTGAGTTTTAAATTTGGCTTAAAATCGGGTAGAATGCGGTATTTCTCATAAAACCAACGAATACCATATTATGTCGTTCTCATTTATTTTGTTTCGTCAATAATACGCTTTCTGAAAATTTGTAGTAAATCCAGTAGTATTTATTGAATATTTATCAATTTCGGGATTGGAATTTATCAGGCACAACGATTCTTGATCCTTGATGAATGAAATCAAAGAGGTAGAAAACTTTCTCAATTTCCCTGTGATATTTTTTATAAATAGCGTGGTCGACCGAATCTAGTGAACCATTTTCAAAACCAAGAAGAACTAATAAGGGAAGCTTATATACAAGGAATGTCTGATGCCTAGTTCAGCCAAACCCGTCCACCGCGTACGCAATTTGTGTACCTCTCTGATTTTATGATTATTGATTACAGTTTTTTTATTTTCTTTTTCGGATTGTATCCCCTGAAACTTTTGATAGACTCCTTTATGGTAAACTATCTCTCGAGGTAATCGTAATTCTTTTACTGGTGATTGTTCGTTCATTTTGAAAATGTATGCTCTTAACTTTTGTAATTGAAAGTATTAGCTTGTAGAATCGATAAAAACAGTAGTCCGATGGCAACAGTATTACATTACTATTTATTTAATTAATTTCCACACCATACACTGATACAATACTGATTACAATCCTCTAGCGTTATTGGCTATTGCAAGATTTGCATCATCTAGCCACTACAATACAATTATCTCAAATCTACAATAATAAAATTCAACATTACGATACAACAATTACTTAGCTTTTACAATTCAATATTTCATTACAGTTATTTCCCTTTTGCATTTTCACCTAACAACTAAGTAACTATATAAAATTTAATTATATGCATTTTAGCAGTTATTTGTTTTCTTTGAGCATGAAATATGCCAATGCCATTGATTTAGGTCGCTGATAGAGCTATAAAATTTCTCATTTATATTTCACATTTAAATCGGGGTGGCAGTCGTTAATGCCCACCGCAACTTTAATGTTCTGGTTTATGTCAGCTCCAAGACTAGTTCTTTGATTTTTATCTCCTGATTTATTCGCCTCAGCATCCATTTTCATCGGGTTCTAAAAACGGTTCGTTCCCCATGACCCGTGACGTCGGCCCAAATGCTGTAGCGGCTTGCTCAAGTTAGAGGTTAGGTATTTGGACTAGATAGTGTATCGAAATAAATACAAATAGAAGTGATTTGCCAAAACGAACTGTGTTCACAATAGTGTCGATTTGTTTTAAGTTCACAGAACTCCCCTTTTTAAGAGACCAGGAATTCTAGTTACAAAATAATGTTCGTGTAAGATATTATGGCATATAGATGCGCAGTATTGTTAGGAGATACTGATTTTATAAGGAAATTGGTCCTCGGAAGAAAATGGGAGATTACCGTGCGAAAGTAATCCTAATCCCTGCCAGTAACTGCTTTTGATTGTGTTCTATAGAACTATTTTACTAATCAAGTTCTACAAACTTTAGTGGCACCTGTAATATTAATGATACTTCCACTATCATCTTAATGATTATTTTTATATCTTAAGGATTACTTTTTTTTGCGTTACGTCATTCGAATCTCTGATATTGATTCAAAATTTGTCTACGTAGTATATATTTTCCTCGCCTAAGTGCTTTTCTTTTCTTTTACAAATTTAATTTATTTTAAAAATAACTGCTTTATTAAAAATTTGAACTTCTTGATATCAGTACATTCTGAAAAATGCCATTCCTTTTCTCAGTGGGTCTTTTTCTACGGTCTTAATGCTATATTCATAGTCAATTTATTTTCTCTTACTCTTCTTGGTGTATTTAATTTTTGCAGTGTTGCTGAATAATTTAAGAAGACTGGTTTTTCTATAATGAGGGAATGAATTATCTAACGCTAGACGCTGGTTAAAGACGCTAATTTTCTAGCATAAGGAAAAGAATACTTGATACTGTCGATGGTAGATATATTTTTTTCGTTATTGGTGGTATTCCACGACAACAGAGATTGGAATGACAATGTTATTAATTATAAACCATGGTCGTCCTTTGTTGTATAGGAATCAGTAGACAATCCCGAATTTGTCCGTAGTATAACGTGTTTAGCCGAGCCCTTTCATTTTTTTCATATGATTCCGAATTTTATTTGGGGACATTAACTGTAGTCTCATGCAAGAGAGAGTATGGATCGAGGAAGAAGTCGGCGGAATGTTTTGAATAATTTATATTAACGGATTTCCGATCGGGCGATTTCCATATCGTATTCTTTTTCCATCCTCCTTGTTTCTCTCCTTTTCGATTCCATCCTTTACCTGCTTCGCCGTTTGTCAAGACGAAGATGCAAGGTCACTCCGAGCTGTCCCCTTATCTCCCGCGCCA
Organism: Sympetrum striolatum; assembly: GCA_947579665.1. NCBI lineage: Eukaryota > Metazoa > Arthropoda > Insecta > Odonata > Libellulidae > Sympetrum > Sympetrum striolatum. The sequence continues at coordinate 89,750,272 of OX388346.1, forward strand.
TTTATAAGTTCAGAGTCGAGTGTTTGGGATGATTGTCCTCTCCCCCGCTAACCCTTTCGAGTGCATTTCCACCCAAAGCGATGTCATTTTGCAAACAGAAACTCGGAGATTTCGGGGTGACTAATCAAAGCAATGACGTACTCGCGGTTTAGATACGAGTGAGTGCGTTTGCTCTTTCGTTTGTTCGGGTCATTCTACGCCGCAGTGTCTTGCAAATAGTGACGCACTGGCGAAACGTATATTCGACGCTCGTTGAAGGTTAAGTTGTAGCGAAGATGGTGATAGTAGTAGAGGTTGTAGATAGAGCCGTTGATTAAGTTGTGGTAACATAACCCTATAGGGATCGAAATATCTAGTGACCTCGGTGGTTGAGTATAGGATACAGGTATCGGTGATTAAATCTTTAAGGAAGGCAAAAGTAAGTAAGAGTCGAGAGAGAGTCAAGGAGGATATATATATATATATATATATATATATATATATATATATATATATATATATATATATATATATATATATATATATATATATATATATATATTTACACTTATCAATATATCAACAATGGCTACAACATCAACGAAAAGGTAGAAAATAGAGTAGTAATTGTTGTATCAAAATTAAATCTCGATTTCTGAAAGATATCTTCCCGAATATACCGGATCTTAAACATCGGCATATCAAGGTAGAGATCGCCTGGAAAATTTTGAAGTCGAAACAGATAAGGTGGTCATGGAGTGACGATGTAACTAGCTGTAAAAAAAGAAAAATTACGTTTTCATAATTTTTATTGAAGAATACAAGCCGTGTGATTTATTTGAGAGAGATTCTGATGGTTAATCTGATAGATAATTTTAATCATGCAAGTTATTTTTTATGATTAAAAAGTTGCAAATGTTTTCGATTTGAAAAATATGAACGTTATTAAATTTAGATCAACAATTCAAAATTAATTGTAAATTCAACCTCAGAATCGTTAATGAATGCGGAATCTATGGAAGAGGGCTTGGGAAGATCCATCACCTAAGAAACGTATTTGAAAAAAGTTGCTATGATGATTCTAACATAAAGAACTGAAACATTGCTAAGTAAATTGCAATAATCGATGGGCTCTTCTCTTTTGATTTCTGTATTATGGAGTAGGCAATTCGTTGAGTTCCAAAATGCTCTAATTTTGAAGGATAATTTTGCTATTAGTTACTTTCAAAAACACAATTGTTCCACGTGTTTACTTGCATAAGAATAAAAGCCACTTTACGATTAGTCAGAAATTTGATTTGGAAATGTTGTTTTAAAATTCTAATCTTTATCGCTATGCTTTAAAATAATCAACCTTAATTGGCAAACCGTCGATGAATGAATGATTAATGGACGTAATTATCCTTCTGTGATGTGAGATTAAATCTCCCTCTGCGATAGTTCTGCCATTAAAGGATGATGAAATATGTCAATCGTCATTCCGCTCTAAATTCCTTCGATATTAAGAGATTCAGATACTTCACGGTACGAATTCAGATTCTCAAAAAATATAAAAATATTCAGCAACGTGGTAACAATCATCAAAATACGAGATTTCCCGCTGAACAGAAGCTGAAGTCGGTAGTCGACACATGGTTTAATGTTGCTTATTGCCACATCGCCTTTGAGGTTTCGCGGGGTGCCAGCACCAATATGCACCCCGCCATTCGCTTTCCTGAGTATCTTATCCTGCCCTCTCTGGTGAGGCTATCTTATCGGCTCTCCTTTGACCCCGCGGTATCTCGCCGATGCCCTCTTGTGAGCTTGTCTAAACTCCCTTCGGGGGAATCAAATAGCTACGTCCACTTCCTATCCATCGAGTGCTTTTCCTGTTTGTAACAATTCTTCGATAGTAGTGGATCAAGGCAGTGCTATTGGAGTGGCTATTACATCTCCGAAATGGGGATATGGTTTTTTTGAATCGAAAAATCCGCCTCTTTGAAGGCGGATTATGTTTATGCGATTTCTGACCCACTTCATTATCACTTTGGTTTCACTGCTCTAAGATTTCTTCGCTATCGATGAGCTTTAACATTTTTTCCATCGCTTCAGCATAGTTTGTCCTAAATTGTATTGTATTTAGAATAGATATGTCGAAGATTTCTCCTCCATGCTAATTCTTACTAATATTTCCTTATATTTTTTAATGATAGTGCTCAAGTAGTTATTCACAATGTTGTTTTTAGGGTGAATTCAACTGTTTATTTTACAAATGGTATTAAGATTAATTATTTAGTTTTATTCAACTGATTGGCGAGTAACTTCGTATTTCATAGCGGTTGATTGACTTAACTTTATTGAAAAAGAAAAATACCGCAGAAACGCTGTTTCTCTGGTATTTTTCTAATTTTTCTTTATAAATAAATATACAAAAGGTTCCTCTGTGAAAATCGGTTCCTATTTAATTTCTTCCAGCCTTTTTTAGTTTAGTTTTTTATTTACTTTTCCATAAGAACCGTATACAACAGATATATACCATAAACTGCGGTGCATTTGCTCATTCTCATTGATGGTGTGGATACACTGAACCACGGTTGTGCGAAAAAATTTTTTTGTGGAAAATTACTATACTCTGCTGTGTTAGTTGGAAAATGGAAGTTTTCACAGAGTATTTTTTTGGTAAAGCATTAGCTGTTTCCCAATCATTCTAGTCTATTTGTTTCGAATGCACAATTTTTGGGATAATCTAAAGGTCGGGATTCAATACTAAGAAGTGAAACTTAAGGATACTCTAGAGATTTTTCAGTAACTGCAAACGAGTGAAGGTTCATGAGTTTATTGCATTAATGTGACAAAATCATACTAATTTTGGATATAAATATGGGGCGTTGTTATTTGCCCTTGCTTATTATAATCACTTAGGGGTTAATTTTTATTTAATTCGTTTGTTTTGATATCTAGGGGCCAAGTTAAAGATAATGCCATAATTTCGCCGCCAATGTCTCTCATCTCCCGAGCAATTCATGAATTATCAGCAATTTTTGAAAATGTAGCTCTTCTTTGATGAATTTTTGGGCAGGGAATTTATTCTAAGGTTGTCAGCATTGTACTTTAATCCCTATTGAAGTACTATTTCCTATTTATTTTGAGTTCTGAGTACTATTGTGATCGTTTCCCTTTTACGAATCACTATATTTGTATAATTATCGTAAATTATTAGTTGCAATTTGCTTTAAGAAATCTCCTTCGGTGAGACTGGTAGATATTTACGCAGCATAGATCACGTGATGCCAAAATGCCTATTTATTCATTTATATGTCGATTTCTCCTTGTTATAACAATGTTGTGATGTGGCATTTATTTCAACGCCGAATTTCGTAGTTAGGGTTCGTTCAAAAATACTGTTTAAAAATAATAGTATCCTTTTTCCCGTTTGTGAAATCGAGCTTTTCATCATTCGATGTACGATTTTCTGAATTTGCATATACTTTAGCAATAAATTCTTTATGAATGATGGAAGATTTGCAGTAAACGCAACTGAGAGTTGGGCATGTGTAATCTTGCCGACGAGTCAGTCAGTGATGAAACATATCATTTCACTCTTAGCTTTCTTCCCTATGTGAAGTATTTTATAATATTGCTATCACGAAGTCATATCAAGTCAAGGCCTCATAGATAATTTTTTTAGGTTTCCCAATCTTGGTGATAAACGTGACTTACTGTATGCGTCTGTATACATCCAAACGTTATTATTCTATTTTTCAAATTCTTAATAAGCACTTATTATTTTTGCACTTGATAATTCGTCATACTTAATGCGTTGGTGTGTTTTCATTATGCGAATAGCCCGTTGTTTGCCTATTTTTTCCAACTTTTATTTCAATTGCTCATTACTATAAGAAAAATAGCAGTTTTTAAATGACAAGTATTTCTTTTGAGCAACATACTTAGTATCGCTTGTCTGGAATAAATCGTTAAAGTGATATTGAAAGAAATAATTCTTGGGTTTAAAAATTAATAATGATTGTGATAATTATAGAGTGATGCGCTTTTATAAAATGCCTTGTTGTTATTATATAACGCTTTGTAAACGTTATATTGTATTTCCTCTCATCCCATCGAAAGGCTATCGGAAACATATTCCTATTTGTCGTAATGGTTTCAGTCGCGAATTCCATTTACGTAGAAAGAAAAATGAATTGAATATGCAGAAACGAAATAGCAATAAAATTAGCCATTTTGCTGAACAGGACAGGAATATTTTGACGGTAGTCTTGATACTAAAACTTTGAAACATCGAGGCTCGAAAGCTCCCAAATCTTCTTTAAGTTTAAAATTAGAAGCTATTCAAAAGAAACCGATTTATAAAAAAATATTGTGTCGATTAGTTTTGTTTCAGAACGCCTTTAATTTCACGCCAGCTTTAGAGGTAGGAATTATACATATCTCTTTGTGATTTATCAGGTATTCTTACTAAATCCATCCAAAAAATACAGTTAGTACAAGGAATCTGAATGTCAACAAATCTTAGCAAAGTTTATGCTTTTAACTAACCCAATCTGTCATTCTGCATTAGAAATCTTGAACTGTTACTTCTTCGTATGACCTGTTTATGAACCCGATTAAAATTTTGCTTGTCAACGAATGGAAAGTTTACTTGTAAATAGTAAGAGTATCTGGAAGATCAGCTTCTAAGAATTCCACCGACAGCAATTTATTGCGTCTCCATTTCAAACATTATCAGTTGACTTGTGTTGGTGAATTGCTTTACGGTGTAACTTAATTATCCTCATGTAGGTACGTAATGATATTTTTTAATTTACCTGATGGATTTGATTTAACTTATTCATGGAAATTGGTTTTATGACATAATTGTATGGTTAAATATTCATGAGCCAACCGGTTGACTACTCGTTTAAGTGCGTAACATTCGTTACCCGCCTAGAACCTTACCTTGTTCTTCATCTATTAAGTAGTCCTATTGTGGTGTGGCTTCCACAGAATTGCCCACATCTTCGTCTCTTGATTCTCTGTTAGAGACGTCCTCGCACCATTTGACCCAGATTCCACCCAATCTCGACAAATCCATATCACTTAGAGCTATCAATAGAAAAGCCGATACTGTTTTCCAAGCGAGGTTGCAACAGCTTATTAAACGCAAGAAGACGCGATGGTTTAGCTCTTCCCGAGTCAGCCATCTTCAGGAAGGAGGTTCTCGCTTTTGCGTTTTGCTTTTGCGCAGAATTATGCGTGGAATGCGGTGGCCAACGGCGATCTTTTTACAATCACAAAGGGTAGATCTTGCCGTAGATGTCTTATTAAGAACATTAGTGACAGTTCATGGGTATTTTGATATGTGGAAATTGTTTCCTTTCTGCTTGATCGCTGTTTTATATGCTGATGCGATGATATTTTAATTTCATTGCTATTTGTTATCATTTCCGGCTTATAAATTCGTCGAAAAAGTTCAGATTATTATTCTGCTTTCTCATATACTCTACTTTTAGTCTCTATTTTATAGAGTTTAAGGAAAGTGGCGTATACGAAACTTTCGATTCATGTTTTTTTTTAGTTTTGAGGCCTCAGATTTGTTTACTTTCTATCGAAGATCACCTAAGCTACTGATTGGTACCAAAGTGTCTAAATTTTCATGCTTTCGAAGTTCATTTTTGTAAGCAATGACAAATCTTGACTGTTTCGGCACTCATCTAATAATAGGAAAGTTATACATTTTAACAGTTTTTACGTCTCAGAATTGTTACATAGATTGTTAAAGTTAAAAACATACACTATGGGTTTTATCCGAGCTAATTTTGTTCAGCTTATTCCAATGTATGGCTTATCTTTGAAATCCTCGTGTAATTACATCTTACGTTTGAAGATCGTCATATGTAATGAAAGGAACTATTTCCCTCTAATGAAGCAATAAACAAGGCACTCTATGAAATGTGTTTGATGATATCGAGATCAGAGGTTATCCATATTTTGCGATAAATCAACTGTATCCTAAGATTTGCAGTATGCTCTTATTTTATGCCTACTTTAAAAGGGATCGGGTAAGGAAGTAACCAATTGAGAACTTCGGTTTAATTACTATCTCGTATAATAGCATTGACCCTTAATTTTTGTTTATTTTCTGTGGTAATGACTGAGCGATTCTTCATCTTTTCTAGGACGAAATATTATAAAGATTTTGCTGTATTTTATATTGAGAATAAATTTAATGTGCTTCTAGAGAATGTAAAAGAAAAATAACGTTATTTTAGATGTGCAGGACTCGATAATTCGAAGTTCAACGGAGTTTAACCCCTAAAACGTTTTGTCATACGTAACTCACTCGCATAATTTTCTAATGTATTTATTTAAGTATTAATATTATATTTATGCGTCTGTTTGAAAAGCCCGACGGCTGGCTCTAGAAGGAATCCATTCACTACGATCTAAGAGAAGGGAATGATGATTACTTGGCAGGATGAGGAGTGTGGTAGTATTTCCTTGCTCTCCTTTCCAGAAGGCTAATAGCGGAACAATTCCTCGTAGGTATAGCAAGAAAACTCTACGAGAAACCCTTTTCATTGGATTCCATACCAGGAGAAACTTTTATTAATGCCATTATTTAGTATCCTTTGTACCTCAGTAGCCTTCATGTAATCACAATCATGAACTGAGAAATGTAAATGCGCGGTACATTTATCTCTGTCCCTTACGAAAAGCTCAATGAAGAATATTCCTTTCAACAAAACACTGTAGCAGGTTTTTTTTTTAACTTGAATGAATTTCATTCTATGTAGTTACTTCATTAATGTCCATCATTAAATTAGCAGAACGTGTTGAAATTTAAAAAGTATACTTATGAGAAATTGCGTATCATAGGACTTCGTAAATGATTTCACGTTAATGAACATAAACATTAGTTATTTGAAGACCCGATAAATTCAATTAGTTTTATATACGTAGTAAATTTATTGGTTTATATATATTATTTATATTTATTTAGTTAGTTAATGAAGATGAACATTAATTAATTGAAGAACCAATAAATTAAATTAGTTTTATATATGTAGTAACTTTATTGGTTTATATTTATTATAGTATATTATTCATATTTATTTAGTTAGCTGTATTTATTTATTTAATAATAAGGACTACAAGTAGGCCAGGTGGTAGTCATCTTTTCTTAGGGGAAGAAAATACATTAGCCTGCCTGGTAATTCACCCTAGTTGAGAGGAAAACCTCCAAAAACCTCCCAATGGCAGTATTGTTCATTTATTATTCATGTCACCTCTAGTGAGTTAAAGGTTTAGGAAATGGCCTTCTTTCTATGCGCTCCGTAACTGGTTTCCACCAGTTTTCGGAAACAGCGCGAAAGGACCGATTTTCTAACTGAGGAAGTCGGTCAAATTTTAAACCTCTAAATTAGATTCGTGTTCCAAGTATTCTTTCTTTTCGCCATCAGTGAGGTTTGTGAAGAAAATGGTGAAGTTAATGCTAAATTGCTGCTGAATTTTGAAAAGTTTCTCTAGGAGAACTCACGTATCCGAGGATTTCATTAATCATAATGTATTGTTTTTACTATGAAATAGTATTTTAAGACCAATAACTGTGTATTCTCTGAGTTAATAAAGATATATACTCAAATTTTATGAAAAAATTGTTTTTCATACCCTGGCCCTGAACCTACACTCTGGGAAATATTGTATCGACTTTCTGAACTTAAATCATGGTTAGTATCTTGACTTTTGATTCGTTGGTATACGGTTATTAGGATAGGATCAGTGTTTGCTTTTCTGATAAATATTGGAAAATACGGAATGTTTAGGTTTTTCCGGATTTCCCGGAAATCCGAGGCTGATGGGCAAAAACCATTTACATAATAATAATGCACGAGTTTATTGTTTTGTGGCAAGCAACCTAAAACAAAATTGGATTTGACAGTTCTACATAAATCGCCGCGAACGAATATAATAATACAACAAAACTAAAATTAAATGCAATCTTTTAAAACATAGAGTTTTTGGATCTATTAAAATATTATAAAACAAACATAAACATACTAAAAATACATATACAGTTCATGCCTTTTCCGTTATATAATTGTGATATAATGTTTTGAATGTATTTACATTTTTGCTTGCTTTTATTGAACGAGGCAAAGAATCCCATAATTTTTATATCTCAGATTAAGAATGATTTTTCATTTAAAACGGATTCGTAAGGAAGGCAGTAGTAATCTTGGGTGTTATTTCTTAATTTTTTTATGCTGTCTGTATAGATTCTTGTATGGAACAGTTTTAAATGATACTCAGGTCTGTTATTTTTCAACATATTATATAAAAATACACCTAGGGAGTATTCTATAATATTACACAGGTGAATTCGGCGTAAGGAGTCCTATTCGGTTCAGGTATTTTATTTGGCGTTACAGAATGAAAGTTTCACTTTAAACACCAATGTTATTAGCGATTTATCGGTCAATTGACAACTGCAGTATCTGGAATGCCGTAATCGGAGCGAATTAGTCCGCCCGTGGAGGAGTACCCGCTCCTCCCTAAGAGTCGGGATTCCGCGCGCGGCTTCTCTCCTCCCATATCAAAGGATACGCCTGCGTGGGTGTAGCTCCACCCCGCCGCTGCGTGGGTGTCACCCCCTCCTCTATGCTCCCCAATCCGCGGCACCTCAGACTCCCCCGCCATTTCGCAATTCGCCTACGTCTTGGAATAGAACCGACCTTTTATACTTGGCAGTGTGGAGGTATGCGTTTGGCCGTGAGGAGGGGGCGTTGTAGGTGTGTGGAGGGGGGATTTAGAGAGGGATTAAGGGCGGGGGTGGGGGATATAAGGCGTTTTAAATGTAGATTGTGGTTTGGGAGAAAAAAATTAGCGGACATTTTTTTTTCACGGCGCGTGTGGTGTTTATTTACAGGTTTAGTCGTAGTTCCTCGTCGGCGGGGAATTTTCGCGGATTTTTCGTTTCGTCGGAGTAGATGTCTCGAGGTATTTTTGTTCGGAATGTTGATTTTGTCTTGTTTTTGATAGTTTTGGGTTAATTTATCTTTTTGCTTCAGGTGCGGTATAAGTTTAGGGGAACCACTTTAGGGAATACTTTACCGCGTAATCGCTCGGAGTGGGCCATGTGAAATGGCCTAATATATAGCTAAACGTTCTATCGAAGGTAGAATTATTTTTTGTTGAATTACGTAGATGGAATATTATGGAATCTTACGGAAAATTTAGTTTGAAAGAATGCCTCGTTAAATGTATAATTTTTTAATTTTGTCGAAATCCTATCCTAGCTCGTGACTCTCAGTATTTATTTTAAATTGCTGTTTTTATGTCGTAAACTACTCTTGTACGTGAAACATATTTCTTTGAACGCGTCATTATTTTGGAATATATAATGGTGAAATATTAGGATGAGGAAAAGCTTGGGTATGAATATTTGTCGCATTGCATGACTTTCCCAACTGAAGATAAACTATATCATATAATTAAGGCAATATCATAATCTTCCCTCTGAATTTATCAGGCACTACCGGTTTCACTTCCGAAGAAGTATCTCATCGGTTCAAAACAAAATTAACTTTCATGCCGCTGATCTGCATATAATAGAGTTAACTTACTTTTATTCTTTACCCTGATAAATTATTTTATTATAAGTTTAACGTGGTAAATTGGGGGAAATAGCTTTGCTTCTTCCTGGGCTTCCAATCCATTGATTTTTATTCTTCCTACCGGATTTTCTGTTTGGTTTCTGCAGAATTTCCGTCACCTCATCTTTCCTTCTTAATCGCCATCCTATATCATGATTATCCAACATCAAAAGGAATCTCATTCTTTTTAGTCTCTCACTCTTTCGCCAAAACGGTCACCCAAAGAGTTTGTTTGCTATCCCAAGTCAACCGTTACTTATCCCCGAGATTATGTAAAAAAACCATTCCAACGCCTTCCCCGGGAATCCATCCCATTGCTGCGCGTTTAAAACTCGGTGGGAACCTTATCTATTTATAACGCAGGTTTTTGCGAGATGAGCAGTCTTAATTTTCCTCCATTGTATACATTCATTGCGAGTGCAGAGGGTCCCCGTGAATTATTGCGGCGTCGGGAGATTGGAAAGTGTGCGTGGATACGTCGGGGAAGTGGGGAGGAATTCGAAGGGAGAGAGGCACAGATTAGATTGAGAGGAAGATGGAGAAGTCTTAGAAAGCCCTTTGTCTCCATTAGAGAGCTGGAGGGTGCGACGGAAAACGAAGGATTGGGTCTATGAGGTGTTTTAAGGGAGTTGTGGAGGGTTCTGCTGCTACATTTTGGGTTGAGCGAGAATTGTATCTCAGGATTGGATATGCGAAAATTGTTTCTCATGGAATAACTTCGCGAAGTTGGTACGCCAACTTGTTCCGTACGTTTTCTCATTCTTTTTTGCTCTTCCCTCTGTCACATTTCTGTTTCTTTGGATCCGTTTCCGCCTGCCAAAGAGACATTTATTCGACTAACATGAGATTGTATCACGTTTGGGTTATCTTGTGGCGCCTGATTTTGTTTGCATCTATTTGGTTTTAATTATCACTGCCATATACATTTTATGGATCTACATTCGAATATTATGGTTTATTAGTTCTTCGTCACGTTTTCGTTTTTGCGTTTGAATTTTGAGGTGTGCAAAAATTAAACAAATGTAGGAAAAGCGATATCTAAGTAAATAAATATGAATTAAAAGGTTTAAATTAAAAATAAAAATTGAGAGGTGTAAAGAAATAAATAATTAAATATATATGAACATTAAATAATTTAATAAAACCAGGATTGAAATAAATTTGAATAGGCGAAACTTGATCGAAAACTATAATATGCAAAAGAAAAAACTTTCTAAATTTCCACCGGTGTATTACGTAGGATTATCCTTAGCGAAGGAAATCGTTGAAAAAATACTAATTGAAATTTTCCCTACTTCTTATAAAATAGGTTATGTGTGCTTGTATTGATCTCGCAAAGGTATCGGTCCATTGAAAGTTCTTGTCTACTTAACAAGAAAATTACCTAAATAATCAATTTTTTGAGATTTTATTGTCTATATTCGATGAATCGTACAAATTCCTAATCATTTTGTGAAGAATTTCGATGAAGATATTGTTTTCCTCTATAAATTTCTTTTTGCTTAAATCAGATTTATTTGCTTTGCCTGCTACTGCGTCTGGCAGAATTGATGGGAATAATTTTATCCGTAGTAGGAGGTGTTTATAGGCATATTTGAATACGACTTGATGAAATCATCGAGGACATTCGGTGAGTGTTTCATCTGTCACATCATGGTTCGCTTTCACGTGTTTAGAAACAGCATCATCATCTCATCGTCATCATACGGATCGAGAACAGTCACAGATTTCTCTAGTTTTGTAAAAGGAGCGCTAAAAGGCGTGTGGAGAAATTCATTTATATTCCACCTGCTAGTTCAACACATCAAATATTTCGAAGTTGATTCTGAGTCTGTTAGCCTACGTTTGATTGAACTAAAGAAAATTCCTGTGTTGCAGTTTTTCACGAGTGATGGATTTTGAAATGTTAAATCTGAAGACTACCAAGAAACTGAATAGAAAATGTGATTGATAATAATAATAATAATATTTATTAATACTTAGGCATGTATAGGACAAGTCAATCAGCATATTCACAGTCAGTCAATACACAATCAATAGAATATATAATGCACATAATAATTTAGGCATAATGAATAATGCAATATGAATTACATTAACACAACACACTCAAAATACATGATATCTAGTAGAGTTTAATCACATTCTCTTTTCAATTATAAATTCTTCTACGCTATAATAAACTTTATCTGTTAAAAATTTTAATTTTTTTAGAAAAGGCATTAGTATTACTCTCCTTTATTGCACTTGGTAAAGCATTATATATTCTAAGAGCCATTACCTGGAATGCATATAGGCTAAGCCTGTGAGATGGAGTTCTCAAATACGACCTTCCTCTAGTGTCATGGGGATGTTCGATTCTACCAAGTTCAAATTTACTTAAGTTCAATTTAACATACATGGTAGAAGCATAAATATAAAAATAATATTATTGTCAAAATACATTTTCACGAGACTATTACTAAAAAATTTTTAATTATTTGTTTTAAAAATTAAATCAATAATCACAGTGATTTATGAACACTAGAAACGCTAGAGTTATGTGTATTGACAAACTTTCAATGAATGTGCGTACACAAACTCCCACAGGTGTTTACACCCCCTGCCAAGCAGAATGGCGGTTTGTAGGGTATTAATGTAGATGTAAATGTATATTTATTTCATGCTGTAACCAATTTTTCAAAGCAATATTAGGTTAACTTCTAAGATTTTTTATAAAGATAATTTTCTTTTTATCTGTCATTAAATATATTTTTCTTCTTTTCAGGTATGTTCCAAAGTACTGCTTTACTTGTTTTGAGGGATTTTATACGTAAGTATCTCTTATTTCGCTCCATCCAAGAACAACATGTTACAGTAAGATTAATGTTGGTTTAGCGGATACATTTATAATTATGTTAATTGAATTTGTCGTTTGCCAGAACCACGCCCCTGAAGTTCCTCTATGCTGACAGTACAATCGGCTGACGCCCTTAATGTCCGCAGCCGCGAGATGGCAGCACTGAAGCTCGCCCTTTGAAACCATAATCTCATATGGAGTAAATGGAAAAAACAGCACGATTATGATACTTTTTCCCTGTTTTTCTTTGTGGGAGTAGTATATACGAAAGATGGAATTCAGAGTTGGTGATTTATCCATTGATAAGTACTTAAAACAATTGAATAAAATAGGCAAATCAGTAAATCCGAAGAATAAGTGCAAGTTGCCTTCAGGGCACACAACAAGTAACTTCGTCGCAGTGAAAAAATTATTCGTAGATGAGCGAAGTGCAATGTATTTTGCTTGGATACACAGAAAATAATTGATCCTTAATAAATTACCAACGTTACATCTACTTTCAACTAGGCCTTTTAAAACTAGAATCGCAAGATTTACATGGGTGGTCTGAAAAGTTTCCGACATTTCGACATTTCTTGACATGTTTTCTGAAAATTTTCTGAAGATGTCTGAAAAATCTGAAAAACGATGACCAGGCATTTTTAAGATTAAAGATACCTTAAGGATATCTTAAAATAAATCAAAAGTCTTCAAGCGCAGTGACGGCAATGAAGATCTCCAACTCACACAATGTGGTCGCACGTTCCAACTTACATCAACGTTACCGCAGAAAGGGGTGACTTCGGCCACGCGTGCACTGCTCCACAAATTGTAAATTTGTAGTACAATATCTAAAATTTTACAAAGTAGCTATTTTTTCCTGCCCTTTAGAATTTAGATTGTCTTGACATATCGTCAGCAAATCCGTCTTGCTCCTTGCAACATTGACAGTACAATTGTCATTGGGAACTAAATTGAAAATCGTGCATTCTCGAGACTAGCCTACGAAACCTCAGTCTGTTAACTTCTCTCAGTAACACTCAGCAAGATGGGAAACATTTGAAGACAATTGGAGGCCAAACAGTGCTTCTTCGTGGAAAAGAGATTAAATTAGTGGAAGTGCTGTTAAATTTATTATGCGTATTCGTGATATCCAAATTTTAGTACAAACATATTTGAACAGTAAAAAGTAAATGTTCAGTGCTTTGACAAAAATTCCATAAATTGTTTGGGTTCGGAGATTCATTAGTAGAAACAAAACACTGACTCTAAGGCTTGAAAAACATTTAAAAGGGTTGACTGAGTGACAGTGAGTAAGTTTTCTACAACAATTTTTCATTCTTTTTGTTTTTGGAAAAAAAATGTATTTTTCTTTTGAAATATTATAAATAAAGTGGAAAAACGTTATTATGAGTCAATAACTTCTTATCTCAGTACTTATTAAACAAAGATTAAATAAAATAATAATTTAAAGATTTTAAAATATATTAAAGGTCGTAATATTAGTCATATAGTTAATTTTATAGGCGATATTTAGGAAACATATTTAGTGGCCGAAGTCACCCCATCGGTTGGGGTGCCTAAGGCAACTATTATTTATTTTTTAAAGCAAATTCCGTTGCTTAAGATAAATATTTAGATTTGCATGAATAAGAATTACCTTCATGTAATTTATTTTCTGAGCATAGAGAATGTTATTGAATACAGAAATATAAAAAAAATGTAAAAAAGGCCAAAGTCACCCCATTATACGGTCGCATTTCAGTGATTTGCGAAGAATGTTTTTACGGCGACAAAGTTACCTGTGTTTTGCACATAAGGCATAAGCACCTATTCTTCGGATTTGCTAATTAGTCCGTCTTATTCAAATGTATTGGATTCAATTGAAAAGTACCTATTGATGGATAAAACAATTACTCTTAATTCCATCTTTGGTAAATATTACTCTTTATTACATATGTATCATAATCGTGCTTTTTCACCGTTTACTCCATATAAGATTATGGTTTCAAGGGCGAACTTCAGTGCTGCCATCTCGGGGCTGCGGACATTAAGGGAACCAAAAAATTTCAGCAGTTTCCAGTCCTATACTTTCTAAGTTCGTGGTCAGACCAGACTATAAATAGCTTGGTAAGAAATTGTTTGGAGTCTACATCTCTATTTACACACTGCACACCGCTTACTGGAGTGCGGTTGGGGATGTATACACAAATTGGTTTATCCATTTGTTAAGTTTATTGCTATCGTGCTATAGATATTTATTAGATAATATCGCTATACGTATTTCGTGGAACGGAGGAGTGTTTTAAACGATTTGTCACCGCGTCCATCTCTTTACGATACACTTGATGGCGAATCGCCTGAAGTGAGAACACTATTACGTCTTCCTTAAATAAAAATTACTCTCTTTGAATTCTTTTAGCAAAGGTAACTTGCTTCCAATTTACATTTCCAAGGATTCCCAAAATGCGTCATAGTGTGTTTTAGCTCTTTTTATGTAGCAGCTGAACATACAACCTCCTCTTCCCGAGCTAACTGGCGCTGGTTCCATCCGCCGATACCTGCTACTTATTAAGATTATTAATTTAGATGAGATCTGACTAGTAGCATCGCCTTCCTACTTATTTTGATTTTCCAAAGTTTGAAGTTACAAATTAAAGGTAGCATATGATAGTGAGGCTCAAGAAATATATTTGGTTATCTCTGCTAAAATTGCTCAAGAACTGTATTAGTTCAAACTTCGTTAACCGAATTAGGATTTTGCATTGGATCCCAAATCTTAAAATGCTCATTTGGATGGATATTTAGTTCTCAGGCATTTTGAACCTCATTCGTCGACTAAAAGCTACGAATAGCTTTGGAGAGGGAATGAGGTTTACTAGCCAAGATGATGTATTTGTCATTTTTAAACTTTCCCACCGGGAATCGAATACGCGCAAGATGAGGAATGAGGTAATTTGTCCCCGCTTAGATGAGCAAAAAACGTTACGTAAGGGGATGGATATAGTGTTTTTATTTCACAGTATTAAACAAGGAGTAACCGGGATCAATCTTATTACCGATACTGCTCATATCTCAATGTAAATACAGAATGAAATAAAAAATGCAAATTCCACAAAAACTATTTGCAGATTTTATTTAATATGATCCAGATTACGGAGTTCCACCAAGTTAAGGCTTCTTCGATTGAATTTACAAATACAGTGATTTAACATAATATAATATGGAGCGTAATGCATCCTAAAACGTGTTATACCCTGGAAAAAATATTAATACGATACAAATCGATCGATGTTGGTAAGTTGGATACAGACTACAAGAAAATGCAACACAAGATAAGTTAATGCGATACAATACGAATCAAATCAATGGAATATGATATGATAAATACAGCTTGGAAATAAGAGTGTGAAAGCGGGCATTTTAAGTGAAATAAATAAAAACTGAACGAATAAGCCTTAAATTTAGCGGCGACAGTTCAACCTGCGATCGCGATTTTCATTGCGTAACGCGCACTTAGCGGCGCAGAAATACCTCTTCGGTTGAAATATACGTTCAAGCCTTTATCCCGAGATGAAAGAAGGAAATATTTCATCCTCCTCCCGTTAGGAATTCCTCGGCTGCGGATTGTTTCACCGATGGGGTCGTAGGTAAGGCAGATTACGGGGATGAATGGCTCGCCCGAAGGAGGTGTGGACGGGGAAAGAAAGACCGGTTCAAGTACGCGGCCATTCTAGCCTCTTGTTGTAAATGTTAATATGTAGAGCCACCGATACGTTTTTATTGTACTGAATCGATTGGTGAGCTGTACGTCAGGTGACAACCTTATACCAATTTGTTTATTTAAAAGATAATAAATACATCATCTTGGCTAGTAAACCTCATTCCCTCTCCAAACCTATTAATGGCTTTTAGTAGACGAATGAGGCTCAAACTGCCTGGGAACTCGATATCCTTCCAAATGAGCATTTTACGATTTGGGATGCAATGCAAAGTCCTAATTCGGTTAATGAAGTTTAAACTAATACAGTTCTTGAGCAATATTTTATCATAGATAACCAAATATATTTTCTTGAGCCTCGCTATCATATTCTAATTTAATTTGTAACTTTACCGGAAAATGAAAATGTGTAGGAAAGCGATTCTACTATGCTTTAGTCAGTTCTCATCTAAATTAATAATCTTAATTAATGGCAGTTATCTGCGGATGGAACCTGCATCAGTTAGCTCAGGAATATGTGGTGGTACGTTCATACTTACATTAATATGTAAATATTATAGATTATACTTACATTAATATATACAGTAAATGTATGATTGTTTTGGTAGATTAACACGCCTCAAAATTTCCAATTCGATGCTATTTATTTTATTTCTTTGTTACTAATATCATCCTTTATATCTTTTAAAATCTTCTGTATTTATCATAACCCCTGTTTTTACCTTTGTATTCTGCACCCTCTACTACTTAATATACACAATACCGGCATGAAAATTAAACACATACTTAAATAAAGTATTTATTCTTTACAGTTACAAAATACATATACATTACTTTTTTGTAAGTAGCCTGGTTTTTCGGGTTTTATAACAGGCCTTCTTGGCTACTGCAGCGGTAATGGAATAGATCTCCACCGTACGTCACTCTGTGAATCAATCTTTTACTACATCCAGCAATACCTTTGGTACTGTAGAAATACTCAATATTACTAAAATATAGCGAAATATTTCTTTTTAGAAGATTAGGCATTTTCAGGTCTTAAGACTTATCCAGGTATCAGTAACAAAGACAGAGAAATTCAGAAATAACTGCGCAGGATAATTTTCCTCGGACAATATTGGTGTATCCGCGTATTAAACTGCGGAAACTCGATGTGTACGAGCATCCAAAAGGGTTTATTAAAAAGAAATTTGAGATTTAAGACTTAAATTTAACTCCAAGATTTGAATTAGTCTTTGTGATGGATAATGGCTTTCCCAAAAGTCTCGCCTTATACTATCGATTTCTGATCTAGGTTACTTATTCCATTCAGGAATGCAAATTTTCATTTGGAATTCTGGTTTCTCGATTTAATTTCTAAGACAGTCCAATCCAGCATTACCTGCGACACGTTTTGTAAGGATCCGGGACTGGTCGGGAAAGCGAGCTGTAAGAAGAGGGATGCGTGGAACAAAGGGAATTGTGGGAATGAAAAGGAGGGAGGGGACAGTATGCGGCAAGTTGAGGCTTTATTGGCTCATCGGATGGTCAATTGGTCGATTGATCCCGCTTTCATTGGAATAGGCTCACTAGCGATTGATTTATTGGAGTGTGGCTCGCTGGATACCTCGGTGGGTTTTTTCTGGGTCGGGGAAGTTGGGGAGGGATTTGTCAGAGATTACCAGCATCTTGTGTTGTCTCGAGACGTTGCTCCGGAGTGGATTCTGGAGGCTGTGTTTCGGAGAGGTAACATTGATTATGTAAATGCGCTATCATTACCTCTGGGGCAGTATTTGTGTATTCGTTACATGTACTTGATGTATACTAGCATCCAAAACGATTTATCTCTTGTTAAATTGAGACTTAAAGATTTATATTCAATTTTAATAATAAGTATTTAATTTGATAAATGCAATGGGCGGTTGGAAAGTTTTGGTAAATATTAACTTAATCATTAAAAGAGGGAATAGTCGGAAAAAGATAACGTTTTGTGGAATGAAAACATGTGATACTGTGGTTTGAATGAGTGTTTTCAAACCCGTCTTAACCAATAAATCAGTGAGGAATAGTTTTATTTACCTTAGAGTTAAACGAGGGGAAGCTCACATTATTCCGATTTCGGGGTAAAAACGTGCAGATAAAAGGTACAGTAAATCACCTGTACGTGATTCAAGTGATACGTGGTTATTAGATAAAATCTCTATAGATTTGTATCGCAAAGTATGATATCATTTGTACTAAAAATACACCTTGACCTAGTCTTGGTCTAGTGCGGGTGTTTGCTTTTTAAGACAAAATATGCCCTAAGTATCGTAACGTGTACAATAATGATTAATATAAGTTCTATAGTTAATAAAAAACTTAAAGAAACATTAATTTAAATATATGTAAAATATGCGTAAATTGTATGAATGAACATTTGCGTAGTTGGGTAGACCATTGTCTGAGTAGTCATTGTGTATTGAGATAAGTATAAAAAGAAATAAAAAGTTTTAGGAAAGACAGTAGTGTAAGTAGTTGTGGAATGCTGCGAGTTCCATTGGGTACTTACTATTACCTGATAATTATGGACATTCTCTTTCATGTTTTATGGCTCAGTTTAATTCAACTATTTACTTAGCCTCGGATTTTAAAACTGCGAGACGAATGGTTGCTGTTAGAATTAGTTAGCCAGCTGTGTCTCAATTTTTTGAACGCATCTTTTTTATACCGGAGAAAATATCTTTTCCATTTCTACGGTATTGATGAACTCGAAGTGTATGTATGAATGAATAGATGACAAGAGAAACATTACGTAACGAGGAAAGGAGTTTTGTATTTATTTGCATAAACGTCGGATAAGAATTGAGATATATAGCGGCGGCATTAAATATGACGATCGGAGACAAGGAAGGCGCGTAACTGAGCACGTGTTCTCTGATTCAGCAGCGTCATCTCTTAAGTATAAACCCGAATTTCGAGCTATCGACCTCTAACTCGATGATACAGCTTTGACTGGCCATTTAATCTCCTACTTCAGGGCCTCACGGAAAGATTAAGGACGACTCGGAATCTGAATGCATTCTTTTATCCTCCTAAAATCCAGATGCAGATCCTTGCGACGAAGGATTGCGCCTATTCTCTCTCAAATAGCAGGGGTTTTCGCATGTCATGCATTCGAGAAGGTCGTAAGAATCTACTCGGTGTCTTTCCAATTTAAGCGGATGAAGGAAGCTCGGTGAATTCCTCTGTCTCATCGTACGTTAGTAGTCTCGATGATGGAATTACTGTGATACCTCCGCTGACGGTTGACTCTTTTAACGAATGTTTCGATGGACGAAGATCTTCTGGTTTCGAACTCTATAAAAGAGTAAAAACTGTTTTGAATTAAAATACATTTTTGGAGGATCTATACATTCGCAGGTGATACAGAAATTAAAAAAAACAATGTTTCTGTCGTTCTGGTAATGATGGTACAAATGCTTACTATTTTACTGGAAGCAGATATTTGTGTGAATTAGGATTTGGGTAATGGGGTAAGATGACCCAGAGGGCGTGGTGAGTTACCTATAAACGAAAGAAATGGCTTTGAATGGGAAAAATGAGAAATATGTATCTACCGAAAGGTAGAATACCTATATATCTAATTTCCGGGAATATATGTCATATTGGCTGACGAGCGCACTTCTTAAGCAATTTATGTTTGTAATTTTATGTATTTAGTTAGAGGTTTAAAACCTCAAATATTGTTTTTGTCGGCGTTCCTCGTTTGCGGTGTCCTGTCTTGTCCTCTAGGAATACCGGGGAATGAGAAGAGAAACGCCGATAAAGACGGATGTTAGAGATCTGAAACCTCTAATTCCTTAACAGCCGTGTCCCAACATTCTTTTCGTTTAGTTTATATAAAATCATACTGAATGTCAACCTAAAATCAAGGAGTACTTCTGTGTTTATATACTGTTCTGGAATATTGAACATCCTAATAAAAGTAAATTCAATAAAAAATTGGAGGTTTTGTATACTTCGTTCCAACTTAATTATGTTCATTGCCATGATTCTCCTAAAAGAACAATCATTGCTCTTGTCTGCACACTTATAAAAGGCTATTTTTAAATCCTTCGCTTTATCAATACGATAGAATAAAATTTTATTTCTCTGAGAAATAAATAGTAGAGAAGAAAAACTGAGTATGAACGCAGCTAATTTAAAAGATAAGATCAAAGTTGTGAAACCTATATATGACAATACGATTTGTAAAGAATTGCTACAATAAAACAGCGAGTGTTACTCAGATGTTGCAGGACGCGGGATGGGAATCATTTGAAGATATAAGACATATTCAAAGGATAAATTTACTTAATAAGTTCAGAGAAATTACGTTCTCAGATGATGTAACCGATATACTGCAACCCCCTGTTAAATGGGCCGTTCTGATACTGCCAGAAAGATTAGGGAAATAGATGCTAGAACGAATCGTTTCAAAAATTCATTTTTTCCGCGAACTATACGCGAAGAAACGAAGAAGTTTAGGAAGGTGCCTGCACCCCCTGCCCCACGCCGAAAAGCGGCTTGCAGGGTTCTTACATAGACATAGACAAGGAGAGAATTCCTGCGAAACATTCCGAAATCAGTTCGCAAGTTTTATTTACGTCAAGGAATGTAAAATTTGTTCTGCGATCTTTACAATTGCGGTACCCGCTTCATTACGTTGCCCCATTCTGCCATGCGTGGCTGATCGCACTTCCGATCCACTCCCACGAGTTCATTGGGCGGAGGCGTTAATCCTTTTCGGCTTACGTTAGCGATCGCGAATCCGGGACGCGAAAGGGCTATATTGGGTAAGCGTTTTCGGACTGAGGGAATGCAACGTATCGAGAGGGGACACACGTGGGCACGGAATGAGAAGTTTATTGGACCCGCAGTTCCCCTCCCCCTCCACGGAGAGAGGGTCGCGGCCCCACTGATTACGAGAAGCGGTCCACTCCCATCGTGTCTCCGCTGCTATTCATGCGCCCGTCGATATGTCTCTCTTCACATCTACGCGATTCCTCTGTTTATCCTTCTGTTTATGTTCTCACTTCCGAGGTTTTTGTTTTCCTTTTCTTCTGTTATTATGATGGTTGCTTCACATTTGGCTTGAACGATATGTCGATCAGGATGGGTGTAGCGATTACGATGTATCGATCTCTTTGGATCATTCTTTCGCATTATCGAACCCGATTGACCAACCATCGGAATTCTTCTTAACTAGTCACCGTTTCTATAAAATACAATACCAATAATTTATATAGAATACGTATGTGATGAAATTCATAGTTTTCCATTGGTTAAATAAAATGACTCGGAATGAAGATTGCGATACAGTATAATATTCACAAACAATTAAGAAAATTTATATCACTTCCTCAGATTTTATAAAGTGACCGGTTTCATTATTATCATGATACCTCGAATGTGTAAACTATATCGATCTGGATTGCAAATGATCGACTAATCGATCGATGATTCTGGATCGACTTATCTAACTCGAATTACCAATTAACCATTGGAATTCCTCTGAACTAGCATTCGTTTAAATAAACATTCCAATGCATATTCCAATACATAAATGCATATTCCAATACACATACCTTGCATTGAATTCATGTTGAGTAATATTCCGAGTTTTCCAATGGTTTTACATAACTATGATTCGAAAAAATTATCATTATTCATAAAAGTATTCACTAACAAAGAAGAATTTATATTAATCCGATTTTATACGGAGTGACCAATATCACTATTACTATGATACTTCAATATCGTAATAGGTCGTTTACTACATTCTGCTACGGTGACACGAGTTTGTTCTTGTCTATGCTATGGCCTTCCACAATGTTACACCCGAGCATATCGATTGGATCAATAATATCTCTCCATGTCAATCTCGAATTTCGTCGATCTAGATCATGGTTGGAAATATTTTTCGAATCGCAGTGTGAGATGAATTGGACACCCCTGACGTAAACACGTATATAACTCAACCGAGATTTCGCCACACATCCTGTAATGTTTATTCAGAAATATTTTGTGTTTTTAATCACTGATATCCAAACTTTTACGATGGAAGAAAATAGTATGCCTTTGGAAGGAATTAATTCTGCAAGACACTAGTTACATCAATGAGTATATTGACCTGTGATGGATTAATATTAGCTAAATTCGCTGTAATTATTTTGACGTTTCGTTGTTCATGGGCATTGGTGGTTCTGCTAGGTGAGGATGTAGAAGATGAGTTGATATGCATACTATAACCTAATATAATTTGACATTGTGCGAGGAAAATTGCGCATTCTTTATTTTGTGCTTCTTTTGTTTTGTGTCGTCTTACACGGAAGTTGGTGTAGTACACTCGCTTATGACAGAGCAACGACTTGATCAAGATCGAAAATAAATGCATCTCAAGGATGAACAAACATGAAATTAATTTCTTCGTTTTTGGCTGTCTCCTTGTAGAGCTATATGAAAATTACATATCTAAGCTGATCTATTTATAGAAGTTATAGACTTTATAGAATTATTAGTATTAGTTTCATAGTATGTATTTCTGCCCTCGTTTTAATTTTTCGGTCGAGTATCTCCATGTATAAGATTTACTTCAGATTATCAGTGTATCATATCAATATAATTCCTCGAATCGTTTGTTTCTATAACTTATTTCGCCTGACTCTCTGCTTTTGTTTCCCCCTCTCCATTCTCTTCCTCCTCAATTACTCCTCCAGCATGGTTCCCGACACCAACCCCTCCCTCTCTCTCCCCCGCCTCTTTACTTCGCTTGGGGTCACTTTATTAAACGGTCAACTGAAGGATTCGGCTTCTCTTTTTATTGCCTTTTATCTTCTGACCTAGGAGGCTGGAGAAATGCCGTCGCATGGTAACGGAGAGTCACTCTTCCCCCGCCTTTCCCTCCGCGGTGCGGCGTCGGAACGGATTCACGTTTCGAGCACTGCGGTGGCAAACCCGAATTCCTCCTTATCTCTATCGATATTTTCCTGTACCTTTTCTATGTATTGGCATGTGCACACCTGCATCTTTTTAGCCATAATGTGGTGGAATAGGTGTGAAACATGAACTTTCAAGGTAACAGGGGTTATGAAATGAAGAAGTGATGCTACGAAGATTAAAATTGAAATTAAGTTTTACTTTGCCAAGAAAGTGTACGTCTTAGGTTGTTCACAAGAAGTGTATAACTTACTGGGATTCTAACCCAGGTGTTCTAACCGCTAAACTACCACCTAAAAGAACGTGTCTAGGTAGTTTAGTGGTTAGAGTATCTGCCCGGAAAGTCGGAGTCCTGTGTTCGAGTCCCAGTCAATTCACTACTTTTCACATCTTTTGTACAAACTTGACGAAGAAGTATGTCAAAATCAAGTAATGATGAAAGTCTTGAAAAGCATTGATTGAAAGAAGAGAAATGAAATCGTTGTTTTATGGGGCAAATTCGTTGTAAGATCACACGGAAATGAATGAATTGCTAATTTTCTACATGAAATGTAATACATAGCCGTTTTGAGGTTCAGTTTTCATCGATTATTCCTTAAAAGTAAAAAATATATAAAATATATTTTAAAATTAAGGCAATGGATTTAACGCCAATTATTTAACAACATTGAGTGATATATTGGAAGTTTGTAAAATTTATTCTTTTACGGAATAAGTAAACTGAGACTGGTACTAATGTTAGTTGCTTTTTTAACACCAAACAGTAACAGTATAAATATTAACAGTAAAAAGTATTCATATTAAAACCCAGTTTTAAATAGAAATATTAGTTTTATTTTCCCTTGGCGGACTTCCGCAACATCTCGCCTGATTCTGTGAAATTTATATTCTTCTTTTACGCATACCATGTAAATAGCAGTTAGGAGAACGTATTCCTTTATTTGTCAAGAGTAAGTGCGAATAGTGTTTGGAGGAATCGGAGTCATCCCTTATAGCTAGAGGTTAATGGAGATGTTTGGTGCAAGGTTTTTTGATGGTCGTCTCACTGCATCTGTGATCAAAGTTGAAGAAAAATTAAGCGCATGAGGGATGACAGAGGAAAAACTTGGTCTTCCATTAAGTGACAATTAGGCCGGAATTGCCAAAGTGCCCTCATGGTTACCCCCTTTCTGCAGATGCGAATTCTTCCTTGAAATCCCTTACGTCGCCGAATTTCCCAAATGTGGGCGTAATTCAATTGAATCACTCTTTGAACTCATTTTATAGAATAAATTAATAGATCTGCTTTTGAGATAACATAGTTTTTACGTGTTTATAATCTGTCGATTTGGGGTAATATCGAAGTTTTTGATGGCTCTGCTTTATTTTATATGCTTCATTTTATCGAAGTTTTGGCTCTTTCATCAGGCTTTTCATACAATATTGTATTCTTTGAAGCTTTATTGTATTTTTATTAGTAATATACTTCTCTAAATGATCCAGCCGTTTCGTTCTCCTAGAATGAGTAGAGATTTTAAAGATTAATTACTTTTATCATCCACTGATTTCAATTCATTTTTTTAATTTGTCGCTTGACCACCTTAAAAAATAGATTGGCAGCTGATTTCCTTTTATGAATTTCTCTCATGATTGGAAATTGAAAATGTATGGGAGTATCTCTTTTATCCTCAAAAGCATCTGAAAAGATCTTCATTGAATTACATTGCCCATACTGATTTCAGATGCGTAGCCACCGGAAAGAAATAATACACATGACTTCATTAAAGATATTCTCTTTTGACTCAGTTGTTTTCGTCTTCTAATATTGCTTCTCCGCCCTATATTTGTTGCAACTTGGCTGTCTTAATTACTTCTGATTATTCGCTTAACTCAGATTTCGGTAATTTCAGTAATGATCGTGTTTACATTTGTTACTGACATTCATTAATTGCAGTGTTATTGATTCATGCTTCACGTAACTCAAAAATCGCAATTATAACTATCTCATTGTTTTTCATGTTTTAATTGTTGTTATTGAGGCACCAATGAGATAGTTGCCTCTCTTGCTCTTTACCTGAAAGGGCCGTGCCAATTACGAATTCTTCCAAATGAAGAGCTTAGATTGCGAAAAGAAACTTCTCAGATTCTTTGTATCGTAAGTGTAGTAAGAGGATGGAGAAATTTGTCGTGGGAATTTTTCGGTTGGTTTAGGAAACGGAAATGGAAATAAAATGGCGAAGATATGCTTCTTTTCCTCATTCTCACCATTATATCTCATATCCAGCTTTGCAGGAAAGGGACTCTGGAAATACCAGGATTCTGGTTTTTTCTAGAATTTAAGGATGTATTTGTGATAAGAGACTTGACCGCTGATAATCCTCTTCCTTTTCTCTAGACGGGAAAGGGTCTAAGATGGACGATGCAATTTTTGACTCATTTTATTGCTAGACAGATTTTCGCATTTATCCCTGCTTATATGATTACCGATCAACACTCAATTGATAAATAATTGCAAAACTTAGCTCTCAAATAAAAAAGTCATAGGTTTGCAAACATACATTTATGCTTATCATTCTATTGTTTACTTCTGTTACTTTAAATTAAATCTGACATATCGTATTAACTACCATATTGCGTCAGTTGCAATTGAGTTATTACCGAGAAACTGTATCACAAATTATCTATTGGTAACGGTTATCTTGGCTACTGGAAAATTTTCCTTGGACTAATCTTAAAATCGAAATTATTTATTTATTCATCTTGAATGGAATAAAATATTTAAGTTTTTATTACCAATCATTCTGTGTGATCATGTTTCAGTATAAATCAGTTGATTCTTAGGGTAGAAGAAGATGCATTCCTCAAAGGAATCTGAAATAAAAATTTCTCTTCTTGAGTCGCTTCATTTTTATTGTGTGTTAAGTTTTAATATCAAGAAATACTTAGTACAAATATGTAACTATATTAAAAAGAAGCAAACTCGTTTTCAAAAATTTTAAAATGAAATATTTACTATGAATTCACAGAAAGATCCCTGTTAGCTTATTAAAGTCATTTCTAAGAAATAATTCTCTACATTCCTTGAATATTGGAAGTTGCGCATTTTATCATCCCGAAGTCTTAACCTATTCTCGTCTACAAAAGAATTCTGCTAATGCAGTCGAAATAATCGCTGCTATCCATTATTGTCTCTCTCTAAAATTTTTGATAGGAAAGCACACACTTTATGTGCTATTCCGCAGTGTTCGATGTTATCACAAACGACGTATGCTAATGTGACCTTTGATAAAACGTTGGCTCATAGGACCGTCCTCAACTAGTAACGTCGTAGATGCATAGGAAAACAGTTAGTGACCGGAAATGGATCCTTCTGGCACATCCCTTGTCGTAACCCAGCAAGTTGAATGGAACGTGAAACTAATGACATGGAGAATAACTTTGAAAGTCATTTTCAATGCGCAAAGAAATGAGAAAGACAAGGATCCTACGTCATGTCGTGTAATCAGATTAGATCTTTTTCTACGTAGTGGATAGTAGACGTCATTATGTCATTTTTTTAAATATATTCATATCCTCTGATGATATGGCAGCATTAAATTGTTGAATGTCGAATATCGTGATTAAGAGCGAATATTTTCCTTTAAATTATAAGCATTGACTCTTGTAGATTGTAGGTAATGCTTGATTCAAGCTTCAGTTTTTAGAGTTCTATATTTCCCATCAATATGTGGAAAGGTGACGATTCACCTCTTGCTGGTACCTTTGAGACGTTATATATTTATTTATTCAGTATAAAATAAACCGACCCAATAAAATTACGTAGAATTCTTGAATCCTGGAACTTGTTCTTCTATCTCCTAATTTTTGTAAGAAAAAAAAAAATAAAAATTGAAAGTTTATTTTGATTTACAATCTTAGGTTCAATACGTCTTTCCTTACCGTTTACCTTTCGACTTTTTTTGCTCTGATTATTCTTTCTTGTCCCATCTCTATTACTCAGTGAATTATCAAGATTTTGTCTACTTTTATCGCATAAGATATTATCTCACAAGGGGAGACTCATTTTTTTTTCGGGGATTTTGATGAAAATTTTTATGGTGATGCAGGAAGTAGAGTAATGAAAAATGGTGTTGGCGTTTGTCTAAATGGGCCTTAGTTTTGTTGGTCAGGTATAAGCAGAAAGCAGTGTCATTTTCCTGGAGTCAGACCTCCTAACGGTTGCCACAAAGCAGTAACAATATGTTCAGCAGTCACAGTAATGCAATATTTATAAAGATATTTCTCTCATTTTTATCTCTTTTTGAAATCCTCAAGTCCCTTATTGGGTGAAAAATCACAGGCAATCATTCATTATTTCTTATAATGAATTAATGAAAGTAAATTCATTATTACCTTGATGTTTTCTTGTACTTAATTACCACCTTAGAAGCCCTTTTCCGGTATTCTAGGCAATAATCAGGTGATTAGAGTTGACCCAAATCGTAGGCTTTATTAACCAGCATGTTGGGAGTATCTTACATCAGGAAGGTGTCAAGCTGAAAATGTATCTTAATTAAGCGTACGTTGGCGATGTTCTAGGGTGACCTGTCCTCATTTACTTTCTGCAGAAGGTGCTATGTGGGACACCACTTTGCCCGCGGCTGCTAGAACTGTCATTTTCGGAATCCGACTTGTGGTACGGTTTTCACGAGAAGGGCAATTGCATGCTACTTTCTCACTCTTCCTTGTTCCAAAAACCCTATATTTTATGCCCGCTATTTATACTTTAAATTGCGTAAACCCTCACACAGGTGATAGGGGATGATTTTAAATGAGCCGAATGCTTCAGTATGTTTGCATTTTTAAGAGCCTTTAAAAAGTCGACATGAAAGTCAACTGAATGTAGAAATTCATGGGTGAAAGCAGTATTATATAATGAAAGAAAGACCGTTTCGTACACTTTCACAGAAATCTTATTATGGCTACATGTTTCGCTAGTGTCCCAGCATAATCAGGCATTAGATCAGGTTAAGTGCGTGTAGATTTGAAACATATGTTTAGTTGTAATATTTTCGTTCACTCAAGTATAGGAAACCTTTACATTTATGGGGTAATGAAGAAATAACACTGAAGGTTTTCCATACCTAAAAGTCTGGAAAATTTACAGTGTTATTTCTTCGTTACCTCAATGGCTTTCCACAAAGTAACGCTTGGTCATCTAGATTTCTTTACATTTATAACTTAACCTACTATTTCTGGCCGCCAAAGCTAGAGCAAACAGGAAGAACTAAAGAAAGATTTCAGTTCCATAGTCCTTGTACATATCGCTATTTGTTTTTTTTATATGTAAAGATATACATAAATTAGGATGATGTTAATCAAAATTTCAACCATGATTAAGCATGAATATCCCGCTGAAATAGTAGTATTCTCCCTAAAGTTGATCATTTGAATTTGGGCATAAAAATGGGAAGGGAAAACTCGACTGTTATATGGATATATACGGTAATCGCTATCTACGAGACGAAAAGTAAATTATAAGTGACTTTTTCCATTTACAGAGGAAAAATTGAAACTAATCCATTCTGTGAATTATGGTAAAGGATGGTAACCAAGTATTTGAAAGAAAAGCTGCGGCAATTTACCGTCCCAATCCGTCTCGTGCGAATAAATCTCGGAAACAAGTCCTGCTCCTTCGTCGGGAAGAGTTTCGAAACTTCCGTCTCGCCATCGAGGTTTAGTTTCGAAACGGATTTGTTTCTCATAAGATGCGCTTAAAGGACACCCGTACCCTCATTTTTCAAGCGATGCCCTCTCCCAAACTCATCTCTCTTTCTTTACGGACCATTTCCGCCTCCCTAACCCGCATTTCATACGCGCGATCGCCGGGAAAACAAATAACGACTGTCCCCACAGATTGTCTCGAGAGATGGACACAGAGGTTAAGCGGAAGCCGCGTATCAGTCATTCATGAGGGGCCGGCAGGTCGCGGGGGCGGGAGGGAGGCCTACCTGTAGCGCCCTTCGGATTGCTGCGCGTATTTTCTGTCTCGGGTTTATTCATCCTCTGGGGTTGGGAACCTTTATTTTTTTATCGGAAGGCTGCGTTTGAGGCGGGAAGCAGGCGAAACTATAGACTCATTTAATGTTGACGCCGCTAGATGAATGGATTACTTTCTGTGTTAAGAAAAATTTCGGTTTTAATTCTACAAGAAATATATCTTTACGCAATTTTACTATTTGTGCCTATCATCAGGCTAACTATGTGTGTTATATAGAAATTTCTCGTGGAACTGTGCCTATCATTTTCAATCTCATACTATCCCATTATTATCCTCTGGTGAATGTTTATCATATTCTAAGCATTAACGATTTGTTAACTTAGGAAAAATCATAGAAATCCTAAAATTATTATTTAACTATTTGCTCCTGAGATTGGGAGCTACAGCGTAGTCTCTCTTTCTTACCGATTGTTTTTCTCGAAACATTGTTTAACATTTTTACTCACAGCGGTAATTGATGTGATCATTGGTTGAAAATTATGTAAGAGTTATCTGTTTCAATATACTGCATAGAAAAGAGAGAATCAGTGGACAATTCAGGCTTTTATCACTGTTCATCACCTCCTGAAACAAATGACAGTGTTTAAGTTATTTTCCCCATCTTCTCTATTACGTCTAGTGAAAGTAAATTGGAAGTACCATTCCTTGGTTTAACTAACGATCTAATTCCTTTTACTCTGCTCAATTTCGATTTTAAATAATTTTAACATAGGTAATACCGCACTGATGTGTACCCTAATAGTGTTATATGTGGCTTAATTGTTTATTATGCAGAGTAATAGTGCATAAATGCGTCCTACTGATGGAAAATGGTTCCTTAAGATTGCTCTATACCTCTGTAGAGAAGAAGTGACCCGAAGACCACGTTCGTCTGCAAGATAGTGTGTATTTTTCACCGTTGGAAAGACTAGAAGACATTTTTATTGAATAAAGCGATGACTAGACAAAAACGTCCTCCTTTCCAATTCCGAACAAAGAAATCGACGCAAAAAGCAGCGGTTTTCCCTTCGGTTTGTCTACGTATTTCCTAAATCTATCGATCTCTTTGTGTCCCCTTCCCACTGATTGGCGCCTGCATAGTTCCATTGTGATTAGGTCTCCGATGATTCGATTTTTAGGACGCGACGCAGAAGCGAGAAGCAACTGCCAAGGATGTTCCGAGTTTAGCTTCCAGAGAGAAAGTCGAATTGGAAAGATAAGACGAGCAGAAGTGGATACAGAGGTAAAGGAAAGTTCGATGTTTTATCCCGAGGGAAGATGAGCGAAATTTCCCAGCTATTCTTAAATGGAAAACGATTTTGGTATTTGACACACGTCGAGACTGTCGACAGGTTTTGCTCATATGCTGACACCTGTTAGTTGCAGTCGGAAGTAATTCGTTTATAATCAATGATAGAATTCACTAGTTGAGTTTGAAAATATAAACTGTCGATTTGTAGAGTGATCGGGTATGTAGCTTTCTCTTACACACATTTCATGTTATTAGATTCTCTTGCAAGGAAACCTACATATCGTATTTGCGTGACTTTTGTCCCTTCTGAAGAAAAGAGGTGCGCAATAAAAACGAAAGCAATCGACTTAAATTGACTAACCAATTTGAATATCTAACTTTATCAGCGTTCTATATTTTTATTATTTATATTTTCATTACTTTGAAATAAGTCTCCTGTCAAAGGAGTTTCATTTAGAAAATAAAAAAATTAGTCGGTCATCGATGATCATATTCTCATTCAGCCCATCGAAAGTTAAAATTAGAACCCATATCGTGTTTATGGATATATTTTTCCCACGATAAAAGCGTAAAACTGTTATCCTTCATCAAAGGTATACGTTCATATTACACCATACATATAATACTGATTATTTTTTGTTAACTTCTCTTCTCAATACGATTATTATAAGATGGAAATTCAATGAGTATATTTAGCTTTATTAATCCCTCTGAGTTTAAGAGTTTATTTATTTATAACAGTTGAAATAAAAACCTATAATTGAGTTATTTCGTGGTATTGTTGCAAATGTCGTTTGCAGTATCTATGCAAAACATAAATCTAATACAACGATTATATTCTGATGTTTTTATTATTTTTCATAGTTATCGTTTCCATTATTTAGTATCTTCACCTACCCCATTGCTTCGTAGTCAAAACTATCTTCAGCAATGTAATTTTCTGGTTTTCTGTTCAATGTAATTTCTGGTTTTTACTTCTGTATAAACCACTTACAGAACCATTGGACTAAATGAATGAAGCAACTAATTAATCTTAATTCCGTTTTAGTCGATTGCGAAGACTCTTTTTCATTTACATTACCTATCGAAACCTCTCCACGGAGTGCTTTGACCCCTATCTCGTCCTCCGAACCATCGTGTTTACGGATGGCCCATTTGAATATTCGAAGGCGATTTTGGCGGGAGGTGATGGATCTCTCCCCGGCGACTTCTGCGGCGACACTGGAGGTCGTGGGTGGCGGAGGAATCCGTCGAGTTTCTTAGAGATTAGCTCGACATCCTAGGCATGCGCGCTGACTCACTCGCATTCCTCCGATGTTAATTGCTTCGGAGTTGGAAATGAAATATTAAACAAAGAATTCCCATTCAATGCCACCGAGCGATTGTCTCGCTATGGTACGATTTCCTGCGCATTTGTTTCCCCACGGCGGTTTTGAAGTCGTACAACCCGTCTCCTTTGTGCGCAATTAATTATTTCTTTCAATCTGGTTTTTCCAACCGAAGGCTGTGGGATCGCTTCCTCGTGTTGGCACGAGACTCGTGATACGTAATTTCTCGCATCTTTTTCATTGAAACCGCTCTTCGTGCGTTAGCGATTCTTGGAAGCAATATCTCTTTCTATCGTCAGTTGGAGGTGGGCTCACGTGAAGGTTGCTCACATCGGTGCTTTTACAACCATCAAGCCGCTGTTTCAGGTAGTACTTGAAACCATTAGTCACCTGTTATATAAAGAGTCCAACGTCGAAGTCTTCCGTTGGGATTTAATTGTAAGACAATATAAACCCGATAGTGTTTGCCATATTAATGTAACTTCTCCAAATTGTTAATGAAAACTTAAAACTCTGTGATTTCGGAGAGGGAACCCCATCTGTATTCGTGTCCTGTGTCATGTTTGAATTGCAATTAAGGTTTTGTTTGTTATTACGATTTGCATTTGGTAAAAGTAAATTGCATGAATCCGTATGTATAGGACTACATAATTATATAAGATTGTATTGTATTATTGTAATCCTTGTGTTATACAAACGTTGCCATCGGATTATAATTACAACCGTAACAAATTAAATAATCACAATAATAAACCGAAAAACTCCTCAACAGTTTAGGTACTTGAGAGACGATGAAAATTCATTTTTATTCCATTTTATTTATTTTCCCCATGTTTTATTCTAAAGTATATAATTGTAGCATCTACAAAAAAAAATCACAAGGCTCTTAGAATTGCTGTTTTATAAATTTTCATATTGTGAGACATTCCTAAATTTTAAAATTTTAAAAATAAACATAATAGGGGTCATATTGTTCTTCGGGAGCATTTAGCACATTTTCCCCTATAACACCCAGCTATGCTGAGAATAGAAGAAATTGTTATTGTGATAAATAAATTACTATGGAATTTATAATTGTGTCGTGCTTCTATCAAGTTAAGCTTGCTTCCACTAAATTCAAAGTAAACACGACATTTTTAAATGTAAAAATGAAAAAAATGATCAATGCTTATTTTCTAATCTTTAGTTTCCAATTAAGTGATAACGGGCTGAAAGGAAGCTGGAAATTAGATTCCTTTACTACCATACGCATATATCCAGACGATTGCTTGATAAATCTTGGTTTAAAAGGTATTTGGTTCATTAACTTCCGAAGTGTTTTACTTTCTGCGTTCTTGCTAAAGGAAGAATGTGCAGGCGCGAGTAGGTGAACTTGGCAGATCCAGTTATGGAAATGTCGATCAACGCCGTAAAGTAGACGCGAGGTATACTTTCGTTTCCTCAATAAAAATGTTATAAGTTTAGTGGGATACATTCGAATAAGTTTAACTATTCCAGCCAACTGGGTTTGTTTTTGTTGGCGACATGTCATATAAAAAGCGCTTGGCAGTGCAACCGGTTGCCTTTCTCACGTGCGTATCATTTTTTGTAGAATAATGGATGGAAGGGAAGTTATTAAATATCTAAAATAAAATAGCCATCATAGAATGTAAAATAGCCTGTGCAGAATACCTGAATTTCGGTAAAATTTATGAGGAAACGATTAACGCTTCTAATTCCTTATGTGGACGATAAGTGTAGTATCACAGTTTCCTCATCTTTCTGTGTTCGAGACGTCATTGTTATGTTTCCGTGTGAGCTGGAAACTGCAATGAAGACTGAAAACATGAATGAGTTTTGTCCTCAGGGCTTATTCTACCGTTATCATTTTTTTAACCTTAGTGTCTTTATATTTCAGCCTGTAGGTATATAGAAACCTTTCTAACCTATCTATTTTAATTTTATTATTATGTCATGCTTTTCTCCGACTTTGTTATCGCTCTGATTTAGAATTAGAAACAATTCTTATTGGTAGAAGCCTTTTCCTCAAGATTTTCTCATTGTTATTTTTGCGTGTTTTATTGATTTTGTACGACTTATATCAGTTTCATATTCGGAATAATTTAATGAATTTCAGTATTATTTCAAAATATACACTTTTCAGCATCTGTTTGCCATTCATATCCGTTGCGATAGCTGTTCTCGCGTCTCTTTCGTACTGAGCACTTTTCAAGATATGGGAAATAATTTGGTAAGAATTTACAATAAATGTCTTTTACGGTCTATATTGGGACTGCAAGGTCTTTTCTTCTCCGTTGCCTATACGTCAATACATGCATACGTGCAATACATCATTTATACAAGAATATTAACTATGATATTTACTGAGTTTTAAATAATACAATGGTTATAGAAAGGAAATGAAGAATGGTCTTAAAATTAACTGTTACTTTGGACGAGAGGGAAGATATTTCCACAGTCAACGATTTGTGCGGAAAATGTTCCCTAGAACTTGTGGAAATGAAAAACGTAGTGCGATGATTTTCTCTGGAACAAAAAAGTCAGCGATAGAGATGTCAAAACGGTGGAAGTTAATCAAAACGTTTTAAAATAGTCTCGGAGAATAAGTCCTCAATATTTTTTGTCCAAAAAGCAAACTCGAAGAATGGCTTTCCAGCTTTAAATTACACCTGTTTTACCGGTGCGGGGCGAGAGGTTGAAGAGTGGTAAAATTATGAGCCCTTAATGATGCAATGAAAGAGCTATTAATGTAGACCGAGAAAGTATATTGATACTTCCTACAAAATTAAAAATCCCCTAGGTATTGCTTCAACCATGTGATGTGGATTGATTTATAATTTTTCTGCATTTTTATAATATTCCCTCGCGTCCATTTATTTTGAGTATTGTCTTCCTATACGGTACCTATATTAGCGAAATGTCGAATAAATATCCAAAATAACGAAAATTTTATCAAGTGAACTTATAATTATGTATAATTTAATGATAGAACCATAGATTTGATGTGAGGCACAATTAAGGTATTAAAATAGTAAATTCTGCTCCTCACCACAAATTGTCTATGTGATTATATTCAACATCGTTTTTATTTACTTTGTTCTCTCATAATTGCCTTTCGTATACTGATAAAATTTATCTTTTGAAACTGATAGTCCTATATAGTATGAGGTAATTGTGAAAGTCAATGCTTTTTATCTTCCTCAATTGTTGTTTCTAATCTCTTTATAAAGTTGTAAGATACGTTTCTGTGGGCTTATACCTAATGTCCTATTCCCTATTTCTTGTTGTCTTATCTCTATCCCTATATTGTACAAAATTTGCCCTTCAGCCTTTTTTCTCATAATCTAGCTTAAATTACTTTCCAATGCCTCGGGTTTTCATATTTGATCATTTGCAGCTACGAGTACTTTATTTTATTTACTGCGTACATAATTATTTCTAACGGCTCACCGATGCGTCGTGTCACAAATATTAAGAACGTCTGCTCTAAGATTTGTGTAAAAAGTAGCGAAGTTAGAACTTAAAAGGGCAATAAAAGACTTTATTCAGGGCGAGTTGAGATCATAAAATCTCTCTTACTTCTAACCCTTCGTCACATAAATTAACAAAAGAGAGATAGCTTGAATAAAGGTCACAGAAGAAGACTACCTTGGATTTAAATAACCTAAGTTTAGAGCTTAGGTAAAAAATTTCACTATAGGAAAACACCCTCAAGAAGGGGTGTGTGAAAAACCTGCGAAATCTACTCATAGGAAAACAAAATGAAGTGATGAAATCCTATTAAATGAGATCTAAAAGATGAGGAGATAAACCAATGATATCGTTCAAGAACAAAGAAAGAAAAATAACAAATAGTTATACATTTACATGTAAATGTGTAAACATTATGGTTGTCAGGAAAATTGTAATTCCGACGTGAATATTTCCGTCGTCAATTAACCCGTTCGATTGAAGTATTTCGTCTCCCCCTCATCTTTCGGCTTCCTTCCAAATGTTAGCTCTTTTTCGGGCTTCCCCCTCCCGCGCAGTTGCTTTATAATCGGCAAGGTCAAAGTCCCGGCGTCGACCCCCACCACGCGATGGCGTTCCACGTGCGTGAAATCCCCGCCTTCGATTTTTTTCGCGTGTCATCTCGGGCAAAAATAAATCGGAAGTGGGTTTCGTTTGAGCGGAAATGTGGTCTCCCTGGGGATTTGTAAACGTTGGAGCGGGGAGGAGCTGTTTTGGCGATTCATAGGACCGTAGACTTCCGTGATTCTCCAGACTGATTTTGATGGTGTTGCTCAATTGAAGGGGTCGGATTGAAGGCACTCTGGCAAGTGGTTGTTAGGCTTTCATACTTCACGATTTTAATTAGCTTGTGTTTATTGTGATTATAATTGTGCATTTAGGCGAATAATTAGGAAAATAGTGTACTGCGTTATGTATAATCTGGTTTAAAATTGTATTATTAGATATTTATTTTCTACATGCTTACATTATTATATTATAAATCTTATATATTTAAGCTTGCTTGTAGAATGCTGGTGTACTTTAGAAATAACAAAACTTTTCCACAGGAAAATATTTGGCGCGACTAGTTTCGTCTACATCCAGGCATCATTAGATCTGATGATGTTTACAATTTCCTGTGACATCACAATTTCTTACGCATTATATTTGTGTATAAATTGTATTGTTTACTTTATAATATGGTATATTGCCTCTGATAATAATACCAAATTGCAGCGATTAAATTTAATAAATGAATATATGCGTATGGTATAATAATGCGATAAGTATTTGTAAGAGTGATAATATAAATAATAACGTATGTTTGTATAGTTATATTTGTTTCTGACGAAACATCGGTTCACATAGTGTTCACTTATTGAAAATTTTGAATTCTTTATGTCAATACAATATTATTATTACCATTATTTTAATTCAACTGTAGTTTGGGCTTCATGTTCTTGGCCACTCGTCGACTATAATTGTATTGCAGACTTTTTCTCTTTCGAAAATTAAGACGCCATTATTAGTTGATGATATTTCTTCTATGTTTGCTGTCGCAATTATTGTTGATTCTTTCACTTTTCTATCGCTTATAATCGATCTTGGCTCTATATCGGCAATCAATTAACGTCACGACACGCATGATTAGTTGCAACGGTCGATTGTTATTCGCTATTACATTCTTTTCATGCGCAGTGTTCTCGATTGAAGTCATAGTAAGTAATTAAATAATTACAGCTTTTCTTCGTATCTCGTCATCACTGTACGTCATAAATATCGAAAAGAATAATTTATTTGTGGGAGTGGATCTGGCTAGAGTTCTGTTTTGCGAGGCTTTTCTGATGCCCGTTATCCTTTGAGGCTTTTACTCGTCATCGAAATCTGGCCCCGCGCAAATGCATTAGGGAAAATACTTGATATACTGCGTGGTATCATTACTTATTAGGGAAACAAACTCTTCTAAAACCTGTCACAAGGCATAATTCACGCAACTATATCATGTACGTATAAAACGTACATTGTAAAAGGTACTTCGTAAGTCAATAACTCTTGCATATCATACAGTGATATGCAATAGTTAATCACTCTACCTCTATTCCAATTTGAAGGGGAGTTGGAAATCAGGTCTGAAAGGACTGATGGACTTTACAATATGTTAAATATTTACTAATTAAATGACTAACTTAAATCTTACCTCTTAATTACACAGCTGAATTAATTTCAGTTGTATGGCTTAGAAATCTGCAGTTATATATTTGATAGGTGTTGGCAAAATTATCCCATGAAATTTATACCCACAATGTGTATCGATCAAAACTGACGAGGTGGAAATGAATCAAATTAATTACTCCTTACGATATACGAAGAGGCCAAGAAGTTAACTTAGGATAATAAGTTCTTTTCTTATTTCTCTATACGTTGCCATTAGGAAGAGAACAATTTTTTTAAGCTAATGAGTCAATGGGTGACTTATTTTTTATTGATAGTCACCAAAATCAAGATATTCATGTGATCAAAGTTCCCGCTCAAAACTGATGTAAAGTTTTCTGTGGCTTCAAAACCCTGTACAGTAGGTCGCAATCGACGTAGCAAAATACCGATAGCATCCTTAAGGTCGCAGACTCCTAACAGTTAGGGCAAGAAAGGGAGCGGACAACATTCGAATGGAGAGCAATGAACCCCAAGGTGTACCCAAATGTAGGAATTTCCGAGCAGCGAATCTGCGTAGAAATCGGGGGTCGGTGGAGGCGGATAGTAGGGGAGTGGGTGAGGCTGGTTTATTTCGGTACCCCTGGCCTCCATCCAATGCCACTGTGTCTCCACACGCCCCCCTCCTCGTCCATTCTAATTTCTCCCCACCTACGTTTCCCATACCGCTCTTTATTGCGAATGGGCTTCATACTGAGGATGGCGAAAATTTACTTTCCGTGAGGCTTTCTCGGAAGAGCGATGGATAAGTACGCATACGAGTTTAATGCATCTACTAACTCCGCCTTTTCCAAACGGGAATTTGATAAGCATGTCTAGAAGCATGGATGTGAGCTATGTTTGATTTTGAATGTTACACCAAGTTGACACGCGTTCGAAATTAAAGAGATGCTCTTCATGTGGGGATATCTTCAGGTGGGGATATCTTCAGGTGGGGATTTTGTTATCGCCGAATTATTAAAATCGCTGGATGAGTCTTTAATTAGAAATATCTGGTCGTAAAAATAATATTGCTGTTACAATTATTACCATAATTAAACAATACTTATACGATGCCGTGGGGTAATCTGGATATATTAATGATGGAATACAACCTGATTTACACGTGAAATCTGCTGGAATTCCTCAGGAAATTGTTCCTGTATTTTTTTTGTCTTACGACGGGAGGACCATAAAATTGAACTGTTGTTGATTTTGATAAAAGTGGTAGGATGATAGATGGAGAATCGAGTCCATTGTCCACCTTATCCTGTATAAACAATACTGATAGTTTATGATTAAAAATCAATTTTATCATATCCGTTGGTTGGAAAAGCTCACTGACAATTAAGAATAAATTTATTTTTATTCCTGAACTAACTCAACTCAAAAACTAAAATGCTCTTTTACTGCAAATATTTGCAAACGCAGGTTTTCTAAATTAATAAAGTTGCTCATGAGGTTATGTCGGGTAGCAATACAGGTATACATTACGCCTTCCTTCAAAATTTGAAATTGTCCCCGTAAAAGATTTGTTAATTTTGGTTCCTCAGCTTACTGCGTAGTTTTTTATTCAATCCAAACTTTACTCTAAGCGATAATTATTTTGTTTTTTTTTTTTTTAACGCTATAAAACTTCTGTTACTTTGGTGGAATGATTGGCACAACCACGCAGTGTTCCCGGGTTCGTGTCCCGGATAATCCCGGCTTCTCCTTATTCAGGGTTGTTTCCATTCGCATTTCTATTAATGTCCCTCCTGTAGTTGTCCAATAAACGGTTGTTTGTGAGGGTACCGGAGGGTAAAATAAATTTCTCTTTTACTATTTTGCGATGGATACATAGTTACCGTGACGATTCCAATGCTATCAAATTAGCGAGACATCCCCGACGAAACTTTTTTCCTCTCCCATTTCTTAAGGAGCCAAGATAAAATAGCGGTTTCGGTGGTAAAATTGGGATTCGGAATCCCTGGGGAAGATGTGGGACGATGCATAAATTCTTCTTCGAATGGCTAATCTAGATTTTTATTTTTAAAATGTCGTGCGCCGTAACTTCTCCTTCCGAGTGGACCATGAAAAATAAGCGTCCCCTTCGTTTATTTCTGTCCTCGGTCCATTCCTTCGTTTATCTATTTATTTGTCCCGCGTGTATTTGAGTATTTGCTTAAAGCCTTCCCTCGCATTACGTGTTTCTTTATTGGTGTTATTGTATGCTTGTGTTTCTGATCCGAGTCCGTTGGCCACCAGAGTCCCTCTTCCAGAGGATTCAGAGCAGGGAGGAATCGATTTTCGCGTGGTTTGTATACAGTTTTAACTGGGCGTCGAGGAAGGACGAGGATGCTTTCATCTCCACGTCTTTTAAATATGTCAATAATTGCCGTCCGCTTTTGAAGAAGGTCGTCTCAGTGTTTACGCGCTCATCTGGACGTTGAGTACGCGAAAGGGCTTGAGTAATGTGAGGTCATTTCATACGCCGTGTTTGATGCGATGGAGGTTCAAGGTGATGTGGATGATTTTTGGTCCGTCGGTTTATCTTTCAGAAGTGCGGAGGATGATTGGTTGTGATGTGGTTGCTGTTTTGATTGTTCAGTTTAAAGTGGTTTGCCTTGATTTATGCGGTAGCTGAGATATAACAAGTGTTATAGGCGTTTTCGCTCTACCGGCAGCTATCGCATAAAAGAAATGCGCAGTTTGGCTGAATATTTAACTGGAATATGCATACCACTGCGAAAGCACCGGTTCTCGCCCTTACTCAATTACAAACTTACCCGATTATTATTAAGCGATATTTTTGGAATATCAGGAAAACAAAGTGTTTGCTCTTACTCAGATTAACTCTCTTATATGAACTTTTAATAGCTAAAACTAATCTTAAAGCTTCCTTTCTAATGGTGAATTTGTTTACATTCTCTCAATGTTACTTCTTGGCTCTAGAAAATCTCTCTGTGTTCCTTATGGTACTTACCGTCCTTGACTACCTTCTCCTTCTACGAATTGATTTTTGAATTCCCTATTCAAGATAAATATCGCCTGCTTATCATCGAAGACCTAAGAGTTTCAATTTAGTTGACCGGTTCTAGAAATTACTGCGTTGTGGTCTTGCGGTTGAGAATACATTTATATTTAGTGTTCGATCATAGATTTTTTATATTCAATAGATTCCAGAGCTACGACTAAATATGTTTAGAAATAGCGTGACAAATTATTCGTTAACACATACTTTTTTCGACCAAAAGTAGAACAATTGTTATCTCAGCCAGTCCTGGAGTGAGATTGGGTAGCGTGTAATATAAAGAAGTACCCAATTTCAGATGAGTCTATGTCATTCTTGTGATGGTTTCAAATAAAACTTTCATACCCTAGGTCTGATCGAGACTGTTTTAAGGGATATACCAAGTATGGCCAACCATTTGTTTAATGAATGCCATTAAAATAAATAATAAGTTCTGAAATGCAAAAAGGTTACTTACCCAGGCTATTTTGGGAGACATTGATACTGCCAATGTTATTGCGTCATTGATGATCTAAGGATATTGTAGTGTATGTTATTGATTTAAATAATTTACGGATTTCCTTTTTTGATGTTGAAAATTTTAAGTGAAAAATAAATAAAGACGATAACGCCCGCGTGTCCAAAGAATTATCCAGCGTGGTACTATTGCGCCGTTCACCACCCCCGTCGCATCCAAATTAACTGAGGGAGAATTAACTCGATGAAAATTCCATCCTGTTAAATTCGCTCTCATTAATCTCACGTACGCGATGGATTGATTCGAGAAGTTACCGCCGAAGAACGCTCTAAAACGTGGCCAATGGAGCAAGTGCGTCGCTGAGAAAGCGAACATCTAATTGCGCG
Source organism: Sympetrum striolatum (assembly GCA_947579665.1). NCBI lineage: Eukaryota > Metazoa > Arthropoda > Insecta > Odonata > Libellulidae > Sympetrum > Sympetrum striolatum. Next base: position 89,791,474 of record OX388346.1, read on the forward strand.
TCGAAGAGCGAGACGCATATTCCCCGCCTCCGATTTATTCATGAGTGCATGTCAATTCCTCCGCAGTCAGTGGCCGATCGGAAAGGAGCCGACCTCACCCCTCCAGTCCCCCGAAATCCCTCAACCGCTGGATCCCCCTCTATCCCTCCGTGTCCCTTTTCACTTCTGCACCTCATGCATAAGGAGACCCATGCATACACAAATGCATCCCTCGGCCACATCTTTTTTTGATCAATCTTTCCCACCCTTACCTTCCATGTCTCCGTCTTTATCTACTAGGATCGCGCCTTTCGGTGTTATGCTAAATTACCGTGGTTACGTGGAGGGTCCTGGGCCTTCCACTGTCGTTTTTTTTTTTCCACTGTTTTCTTTGAAGAAACAACGACTTCCGTTATCGTTTGCTTGGTGCCATTTGCGAGATCGTGTGTGGTTTATGCGGTGCGTTTGCCTTGAGCGCTGAAGGATATGCCTGGCTTATGTGAGATTCCTAACGGATGAACTGCGCGGTGGTGGGATGTTACTGGTAGGCTTCTTAGTTATGCTTAAGATTTCCTATAGTTTTATTACACAACTTTCATTAATTTTTTTCTCCTAAGCAGATACGACAAGAGTTGCTCCGCCGTTTTAAACGAAATGTTTCTTATGTTAGATGAGATGGAAATTTAGAAATGTGTAACAAGTTCGTCTGAATAGGACTGCAGTTTCGCTGCAAGCACTTATTGGAAATAAATTGAACAAATATGTTCACGTATTAATTTATAACGACCATGATTTCGGGGTTGAGTAACTCAAATCAACTTGAGCAAAAAGATTTTTTAAATAATTTTTATACAGTTTACTGCTATAAAAACTGTGTCCCAATGAAACGGAATAAATAAACAGAAAACTAATAATCCAACCAAAGTGGTATATTTTTATTGGGTCAATAAGGTCTATGTGGTCGATATTTTAGACGGGATTGAGCCTGAAAAGTTTCTTTCCTCAATTATATTAATAACGTAAATAATGTGTAGATGAATGGAGATAGAGAAGAAAACTTCAAGAGAGGATATATAAATTCCTAAGACGTTCCACCAGACTTCACTAGCGGCTATTTATTGAGACAATAAATTATAATCGAAAATTTATAATCTGAGTATGGATAACCATGCATCTGTGCTATAATAATAATTATATGCTAATATTATGATATATATATAATATTAATATATTAATATTATAATTTTAATATATAAATATTATAATATTGAATACCCTCGTCTTTAGGGAGTAACCCGCTCTTTGCAGTAAGTTTTGCATCATATTTTCGTGTTAGTTTTTATATGGTTGCTACTCCTATGATCTATTCTCGTCGTCCTTGTGCTGTGATGATATGAAAGCTATGGAATGGATGATACAGAATGTCGGATTTAAGTTTGTTACTAATTGTCGAACGCTCTGAGAAGTATTATTCGTAGGGCTATTGAGTTGCAATTACAGTTTTAGTTAGTGAGGAGATGCGAGATAAAACTACCACACTCCTCATCCTACCAAGTAAGCCTCTCTTTCTCTTTCCTGACTCTTTCCCAAAAGCTTCTGGTGAATGATGGTGAAGCGATGTGGTTTCAAACCGGTCTCCGGTGGAACATTAACACTATCGTAAAACTTAAAGTAATTAAAATTTTTATATACGTATGATGATAACCCTTAACGTACGTAATTTCAAAATTATCTCACTTCTCCGTCACGTTTTCCTTTTTACATTACCTTTTTGAAGGTTATTAGCTACCCCTTGGATGGCAGGTAATTATGCGAGCAGTGATACTCTCAGCTATCATTCCGCTCATGGCTTTTGCGGTTCAGAAGCCGTCAATCGTGTTGGAGTCTTCTATTGTAATGCTTCAGAACAACTCACTGCACGCTTTCGATAATTTATTTGTTCCAAACTAAATCCATAAATTGCACAAAACCTTTCTATGGTTTAACAAATGAGTACATACATACATACATAACAAAGTATCTTTTCAAAAAATAAAAGTAAAGACGAAAATTGTTTAAACTGATTAGAATAAAATATATTACTAATACATTTATTACGCCAAAGGCATAAATATAAAACACGGATTAATCAAGTTGTGCTCATAGACCTGAAGAAGGAGAAAAAGAAAGAACGCTATAATATGTATTAGGTAGGTGGATGATGAAAGATTGTTTATTGCTGAAAAGTCGAAGTGTAGTGCATCGGAATGAAAATTATATCCTCTCCGAATTTCTGTGTTAAAAGTCTTCCCAATTCATGGTTGACAAAATCACAGTTCAGTGTATATATGTATTGGGGATCCTAAAGATGGAAAAGCAATGAAGAATAAAAAGTAAGCCTTTCTTTGAATCGGCCTTTGGTAAAACTCCTTAGATATATACTAACCACAACACATGATAGCAATTCGAGTGTGAAAGTCCTCCTACAGATTACTTTATTCGTTGCGTCACTGCCGTGTTGCCGTCGTGTTAGACCGACTTCCTTGCGCTCTCCGGACTTTTGATTCTTCGCCGTGCAAATGAATTCCGCCAATGCTCTCTTGGCCCCTCGTCACGCCAATATCCTTCGGATATACCGTCTGAATGGCAAAGTGGCCCCTTGTCATCTTGTCCCTTGGCTCGTACTTGCCTATCATGTCAATTTGGCCGCTTTTTGTTCCTCGCCTTTTTCCAAACCGCCCGACAATCTCACTTTCAAATTCGCCTTCGTGCGCATGCAATATAGGAACTATTATCCTTTTTGCACAATGCTGCCGAGGCGGTCTCGCCTGCCAGTCTCATCCTCTTCCTCCTTTCTTATTTTTCGCATTTTCGGCAGTTTCTGTTGGGTTCGGTTGGGCTGTATCGTCTTGCCGATGTTTCGGCGTGGGACTGTCAATTGTTCGCACATCAGCAGGGATCGGACCAACATGAATAAGAAATCACTTGATTCAGAGGATTAGATTCAATTATAAGGTTTCTCAATTATTTCATATTGACAAGCAATACCGACTTGAGTAATCAAATTTAGAGATTCACTTTTGTTTTTATTAATAATTATATTATAGTTGTTGATTATACGTATTAATTTTGTTATTCATAATATACTAACGTTGCACTTGGCAGTAGAATGATACGAAATAATAGGTTGATAGTTAATGTAGGAATGATTCAGCAATGAAACTAATTTAGTATCGATGTATTATAATAAAGAATAAGGAACTGGACAATTCCACCTTTACCATTGAGTAAGTTTAATTGTACGGCGATGGATTCGATTCTTCGGGTCATCATCAGGTGAATTAACATTTCAAAACAGACGGCAGTGTTTTTTCACTATTATTTGGAATGGAACAATACCAAAGAGGCCGAATGATTATATATTTATGTATCTATATTTCAGTAGTATCTTTATATAATATTATCTCTTCATTACCAAGTAATTTTCTGTCTAATTCTACAACAAAATATACCAATCTCACGTTAAGTCGACGAAAAGGTCGTGAAATTCTTATTATATTTTTTAAAAGTATAAAATCCACGGAGGTGACTGAGATGAAATCGAGCTTCATAATGAAGGACAACAGATGTTTACTTTTCCACAAAAAGTTTATTTGGTGATTACCGGTTTCGGCTGCAGGTCATCATTCGATCTCAGATGATAAAAGTATACATATCTTGTCCTTCATTTTTAATAGTAATAAAATATAGTGCTAAGTCCTGGTTTAGGGCTCGATTGATGTCTTTATTTATCGAAATCTATTTTTGTTTGAGCTACTGAATTGTCTGACATATACTGTCGCAGATCGATTAAGATTTCTCTTGATTAGTATCATATTACCCCTTGTATCCCACATTAAGTTTATTACAAAGCAGTCAGGGAGTATGACACCACCAATTAAGTACCGATTGCGCAATGATACTGTTACAGTTCACGTTATTTATTTCTATTACTTTTTCTCGTTGTAGAACAATGAATATAAATTCAGTTCAGTAAAAACACTCAGTTTAACGGTGGTAGAGTTTGGATTTCTGTATCGCATAACAGAAATATTTCCCAAGAATTCAGTGACGGGAACTTGGATGATGGGAAGCCAAGAGTCACTTATCGGAGAAAATGATATTGGATGGCAAAAGTTTGGGCCCCTGCATCTACCTTAAATATTGATTATTTATACTGATACCCTATTTAACCGTGACTCTGAAAATTGTCTTTTTATTCACGCGGTATAAAAGTAACTCGCTGATCTAAATATCCGATCATATCGAAGCGATTTTCTTTTTCAGCTCTTCCTGTCTTCTCCACTTATTCCCTTGGCGCCTCTCGTGTCGTTTACGGTTATTTCTTATTCTTTTATTCATGTTCTCCTTCTTTCTCTTGCTTCTTCGCTTTCCCGAAGCTGCGTTTCTTGCACATCTTTATCTGCGGCGTATTTCACGAAGCGTTGACCCGATTTTAATTGAATGATCCGGTTCGTCCTTCGCTCATCAGTCCACTGATAAGATGCACGTTTCAAATGCAAAGGCGCCCTCAGCAATGGCAGTCTGCCGAACTAGGCATTTGAAACCTATTGTTGGGATTTTCCTCAGCTGGATTTGATGCAGATCATGTCGCACAATGAAATTCAACGCGTACGAGTTTATTGAACGGAATTGAGGCTGAAAAGTTCCTTAGTGGCAAAAGTTGCTTTATTATTATTTTTATGAATGTTTTCTTTTTCGCACCAATGTATGATTGCTGTAGATACCACCTCTTGGGATCGATTTATTTACGTGAATATGTATCTTTAATGTTTGTTTACCTTTCATGCCTATGTTAAACTGCTTCCTCCGTAAATGTTAACTCAACTATTCGTAGGTTTTGCAGGTTTATCACACCCCCCTTCTTGTAGGTATGTTTCTGTTGCGGTTTATTTTTTCTAAGTAAAAGTTCGGAGGTAGTTTTCTTCCGGGTATTTTTTTTCAAACTATTACTTTCTTTAAAATTTATATTACGAAGGGTAAAATGTAACATTACCTCTTTATTGGTAGCTATGAAGGAGATAGAATGATTGTATATTTCATTTGAAAAATGCTAGTCAGTGCAAGTTGTTAATGAATAGTTCGGGTATTGGTGGGGTTGTGCTTCGAATGCTGGGTTCACTTTGAACATTTCATCGAAGGGATAAACGCTATCTACATGGCCATCCTGTAGCCCTGAGTCTAAGACCCTGAGTAAATGCTTTGTTTCTAATTACTATGTGAACAATGAGTCCTGGAGACTATTAATTCTCTCCGTATAACTGCATGCTTTGTAAATTGTCTATATCTTTATTTGACTATCCCTTCTCAGTATGACTTTATCAGGATTTTGCTATTACAACAGTTGCAGTAATATAAACAGATACACCCTATGTTTCATTTTCTTAACTTCCTTTCATAGTTTGTGATCTTGCTCCTTTTGTAAGATCTCTTTTTATTTCGTTCTATCCATCTATTATTAGGCGGCGTGCGCATAGTGCTGGCTACACTACCTTTAGTTCTCTGAGTTTCGCTATGCATTTGTTCACAGCCTTAACCTACTAACTATAGAGGGCGTTCATACGCTATGAAATGCTTCTTCTCTACTATTGTTTAAAGCAACATGTCGTGCTTTCTCCTAGTGTTTTTGCTTTAATTTTATCGTTTTTCATAACCATGCACTATTTTTTTAATACAAGTTTTAATATAATTTATTCTTAGAGGGTACTCAAATGTTCAAGTTCGTTCAAAACATTTTACCCATGTAAGTATGCAAATTTACATTTTTCAATTCTCCCGAAGTTTCATATATTGATTTTTTTCTCTCGTTTATTTTATGCTAAAATCTGGGCTATTCCACGAGTAACGTACCAAAACTGAGAAAAAGGATCATTAAAAACGGAGATGTTCGTTTATTCTCCGATTTGTTTCTTACTCCATTATCTCCGTAATCAATTAATTTAACGAGTGTCATAAACCAAGCGCCGAGTCTGGTCTATAATTGAAGAAGAGGCCAGCGAATGATCAATGAGAAAGTTCACACTGCCAAATCTAATTCCGACGCCCATGTTTTCAGAGATTAATCTTTGAGGATCTAGAGATTAGACGCATCTGTGTAGTGTAACACTTTATGCCCACACTTTCCTTCCAAATTACCCTGCGGGACGCCACAGAAGACCGAGGGAATGAAAAACCCTCCGAGAGATGCCGGAAAGGATAAATACGAGTCTTTGACTTGTGACTCCCAATTCTATGTGGGAAAAGCCATTAAAGAGATCATTCAACTTCACAGTAACTTAGTAAAATATTAGTATATCGAATGTTAATGTGAAATATGCTACAAAATATAGGTCCCACGTATATTGACAATACTTCTAGATGTAGAACGGCGGAGCTTATTAAAAGAAAATGTAGACTTAAGGATTATATGTCTGTGTTAGAGGTCTGCATGGGCCGAAAATTTCAGCCCGGCCTGGGCAGTTCGTCGTCAAGCCCGACCCGAACGTTGATACTAATTTGCGTTCTCAAGCCCGACCCGAGCCCGAACTTTCCATAAATCGCCCTGTAATATATTATTGTGAATTGTGAACAAATTCATTTTTTTAAACCCTTCAGGAAGACCTAGCATTTTGTTTAAGCTTTGCGTTACAACTTTAAGAAGCTTTCGCCGCTATGCAAGAAACTTACGCTCTTTAAGAACGAATAATTCTCTCCTTCACGAATTTCCCATGGACCAAGACCCGGCCCGAGCCCGATAAACTGCCTGCTTACCCGGCCCGAGCCCGGCCCATGCAGACCTCTAGTCTGTGTATACTTTGCAGTATGAAAACTATTTCATAAATCAAATTCTTGCAAATTAATATTTGCTTAATCTATCGACAAAATGAGATTTCACGGAATCTGACTGAGACGAGATACATAATATCGTTTTACCTCGACTACAGATTGTTTGACTTCAAAAAGTTTTACACTTCTACATACTTCTAAGGCACAAAATGTATCTGATATTGAATCTAATACGCACATAATGCATAAAAATTAGAATATTCTGTCACATTCAATTTCCAGCGTGTGTATGTGTGGATGTGTATCGGAGTTATTTTTTCATTCCTTGTACTTTATCCATAAATTAAGACAACTAAAGTTTAGTTACCAGATGTATTAACTAGTTTATTTTAATTTGCCGCCAACGAATACTACCGTTCTAATTATTATGCATAGTATATTTTGATATTTTTTGCAATTTTGTTCTCTTGGCTGTAATTCATCTTACTCTCTCGTTTTCTCTTCCTTTATATTTTCTGCAATCACTTACATCGCATTTATTCCTATTTTTTCATTTCGTGCATTTTCTGTCTTAAACGTGTATGCATAGTTCACAGAACGTTTGCGTGTTTTTGAGTGCTTCGATCCGGAGGCCTTACCACTCCACAATTAGCTGCCGAAAGCCTTGGAGAGGGAATGAGGCGCAATAGGTTACATAAGATGAAAGGTAGTGCATTCTTTAGTTTGGTGAAATGAAGTAAGAGGAATAGTACGTAATAACGCTACAACGACCCCATGAAAAATAATTTTAAAATATGAATTAAGAGAGACAAAGATGAATTGTATCACTCATACCTTAATTGCATTAGCATTATCAAAGATATGAGAAAAGTTGAGAAAAAAAATACGGGACTCATGCTTTCCGTTAATGGAGATTTGGGGATCACTTTGTAAGATGCGTGTGCCGTGGATTTATCCTCAGGATCGTAACAGTAGCCGCGTAGGCCCACGAGGAACCCTAAATGAACATTTATGATAGATATTTACGGGATGTATAGGGAATCTGAAGTAAATGTTGTGTAAATTTGTATTACTTAACTCATAAACTTATATACGGTAAATAAAATGTCAGGTTTATTAAAACACACGACCGATTTCAAAGCATTAGCGTCGTCACAAAGTCCCGGATGATGACGCCAATGCGTTGAAATTGGTCGTGGGTTTTATTTTTTATTGTTGTGGAATATAGACTTAATTAATTTTATTCCTGTGTTTTATTATGGAATTCCACGATGTGAGGGCCGATATTATTGAATTGTACTTATTAATATATGATTGTATTTTAATCTTTGCATAGATTTGTATTTTATCATTTATATGTAAAGGTATAGTTTATATGGAAGGTGGGACTTAAAAGTGTCAATTTTGCAAAATGAAGTCCTTTATAATTATTATTGTAAACATTCCGCCAGTATGCATCGTTTGCGTGGAAGGAATCTTTGTCTCAATCGTGAGTTGTATTACCGTGTTCTTGATATTTTGACTATTCGTCTACATTCTACGGCGAGGATGGTAACAACGATTTTGGAGCAGTAGCCAATTACCCGTGTAACATTTATACGTCGATATAATCCTCCTTGTAACAATGGTTAGGATTAATAATGGTATATTAGTAATGGGATTATATTGTATGTATATGTGTGCAACCAACATTCTATTCTAACATCCTTTTTCTCTCCTACTTTCAGGTAAGAAACTTTTCCCAACGTCCTTCGCTGAATCGCCGGGCGCATTTGGGGGATCCGCTCGGCGCCAGTCTCGCTCCAACTCCTAACAACTCCAACCCTCCTGATCTCCCCCTTCGATTCATCCCCCTACGCATCCCTCAATCACCTTCCCCTTTCTCCCCTTGGAGTCTGTGCGGGAACGCCGTCGCCAAACTCGGTCGCCCTTACACCTTCTGCCCCTTTCTACAAGAATGGGTGCACCTAAAGAGTGCTTTAAATTGCCCGCATTTGGATTATGGAATTCTAATCCCGCTATGATAAGGTATACAAAATTTTAAATGTTTGATTCGGGAAGTTTTCCTTTCTGAAACTGAGCCTTTTAGGGATGTTAAACATTTGTTAAAATATTAAATTTTCTACTAATAATATATGTCTGTTAAGTATTTAGTCCGGAGGCCTTTTAACTACCAAGAGTTCTTCCTTACTGCTCTCCAATATGGACCATGTCTTCCATGTCCATCTCTCCACTCTCAATTATGTCTTAAACTTCTTTTTAAAAATAGTCTTTTAAAAAACATTCCTAAATCTCATCTTCTAAATCACCTCTTTCTATCAAAGCCTCTCTTCCGACATCTCCTTCCTGTATAATATAATTAACTGCAAAATCAATTCTCCTTTCCTACTCTTTTCTCTTGCCGAGTTCCTTCGAGAACAACTCTCCTATCTGGTAACTTCTCTCTGAGCACTCCTCGTCTCTGGTATCTCAGTATCAACTGTAAAACGATCACTCTTTTCCGTATTCCTTCAATTTTCAACTCCCTTTCTTCCAACGTTCACTTCGACCCTTTCTTCTCTCTTCTTAAATTCATCCAAAATATGGTTGCAAGAGATTTACTTTTTATAATTTTATTCATTATTTAAATGAATTTTATGTTGTTGATTTGTTGTTTATTTTGTTTTCACTGACTGTTGGTTTTCCTTGCATATTGTTATTTTGTCAACTGTAATTGGCCTCGTGATGTTTGTTGATACTTACTGATAAATAAATAAAAAAATAAAATAAATAAATAAAGTTAGTTGGCGGGAATGGGGCTTAATAGGCAGGGTGAGATAGTTTGCCCTTGCTAACATCACTGTACCAGAATACTATAAGCTGATCATATCCACGCAAGTGAAGCACAATGACTCTACAACTAACACTTTCCTTGTCCGTCCATAAGGAGGGACCTTGATCAGTGTAACTACTCACTCATACCTGAGTAGGTTTCATTTAATCGCAGTTATAAATAAGACTGAGAAGGGTAAATAATAACTATATACGTTATTCTCTATCCTGGACCAAATGACTAATGAAAACATATTCCATTCATCAGAATATAGTAGCAGGTACTAATACTACATAGATTAAAGTAATATTTTATTATAAAGGTAGGTTAAAAACCACAAAATTTAAGAATAAAATTTTATTATTGCAGTGGTATCGATCGCACTCAGAACTGGATTATTTGGCATAATTTCCACAAATGCTTCGATTTTTTATGGAATCTCTTGATTGGATTTAGTCCACGTCTACATTTGATCAGTGACATTGAAAATGATTCAAATATTTATTTCTGAGCATTCACACCTGCCGTATATTCTTATCATATCTTTTTGAGAGACTTGCAGCTCCAAGGAAAATTGTTCATGTTTTGCGAAATTAACCGCGTTGGGACTATCCTTATATGAATAAATTATTCTTATCGCCCTACGACAAAGGTTTTACTCGTGCGTATACATAGGAATTTAATGTTTATATAAGTTATAAATATATATGCTAGGTTTCACAGACTCTATAGCAGAGGTTCCCAAAGTGTGGTCCACGGACCCACGGGCGTCCGCAGACGCTTTAACAAAAAATAGAGGATACCCAAATTTTTTCTATCTAAATTGTTAAAACCTGAAAAATTCTTGCCGATAAACGGCGGTGACGTCTTAAACTAATATATTTTTCCTTTGAATTAAAAAATAATAAATACATGAGTTTATATTATTATTGTTTCGTTCATGTCCAAACTGAGAAGGGGTCCCTAAGTTTTTTTTCCTCTTTCAAGGGGTCCACGGACTGGGAACCTCTGTCCTACAGCACCAAGACAGCGGCATAAACGTTCTACTTTATTTGGCATTTTTGGAATCAGTCATTGACTAAATTATAAAGAGGTTTTCCTCTCCGTGATTCATTTATCTTTAAATGTTCTCGAAGGAGATGAATAACGCGGCATCATTCAAGGCCTCAAGTAGTTCCCGAAAGAGAGAGGTAAAAAAGATGCCGACGTCACCATAATTTGGGCATCAATCTTGTCTTTCGGTCCCGTAATCACGCCTTCCATCATTCATTAGCGGTGATGGTTCAATTCCGCGATTCGTGAGTGGGCACGAAAAAAAGGCGTTCGATCGCCGGTGAACCTACTCCTTTCTCCCGGCGAAAATTAATTCACCGAAAAGTTTCCTCGCGTTTGCGACTCTTTCTCGGACCTCGCAAAACTTCCCCAAACATCGCCGGGGTTTCCAGGTCAGCTCGTCTGAGCGAAAGCATTTCGCAAAAAGGATTCGATGAGCGGAATTGATTCGTAGCTACTTTTTGCCTCTTGGAAATCGAAAGGGAAAGCGTCGTGGCCTAGCAATACTTGAGAGTTTTGTACCAATTTTCGATTTCGCCCTGAATATTGTCGTTATGGAGGTCAAGCGTAGCTATATTCAGAGGGTAGCTAACAAGTTAGAGAACTTTCTAAGAAAAATTGGCGCATTAATAATTCTGTTTTAATATCGACTATCGATAATGTAAAACCTTTCCTTGAGTCATTTCGCACATAGGTTCTCACCCGAAGTCAAACCCGGGGCAGTTTTCGCCTGAGTAAAATAGAATTATTTGTAATTTTGTATCAATCCGCTTGATAACAAGAAAGCATCGTTGATGTTGAAATAATTTTCGATTATATTTCAACTAATATAAAGATGCGAAACAATTATTCAATCCCAGATTATTGAAATGGGCCTCCAAAATATTCAATTGATGTAGAATTTTAAAATATGTATTAAAAAACATTTAAGACGGTGAGTACAATTTTCCCGATCACACGTCTGTTACGAATGTTGTTCATCATAAGCTTTTAAGATAAACTAACAATGAAATCATTTTGAAGAGTTCTAGAGAAAGGCATGGAGGATGGTGATGGTTTGATAGTTTGGAGAGACATTGCTCGTTTTTAGATTTACCTCTGTCATTTAAATTTCAAATACTTGTAAAATATTTGTCTGTATATTTCTAGTACTGTGGTATAAGATTTAATCCTTTTCCCTTCGGCTCTGAAGATATGGTCACACTCGCAATGCTATAATACAAAAACGATTTGTTCTTTAACATGCAACTCGCAACAAGTTACAATGGCGGTTAAGGTTACGCTTCAATTTTTTATAGCTTATTTGTAGTCATAATATATCTTTCGTATATCTCCGTGATTCTAAACTACCAGCAATAATTCACGGGTAATGAAATCAATTAAAATCTTCGGAGCCGTGTTAAAGATAAATCAGTAGGTAAGAGGTTCAGGATTTTAGTGACCTAAATTTTCGGCGGGACAATATGAAGTAATTCATAGGAAGGGAAGGCTCGCCAGTATCTAGGGAAGGAATATTTCTAAGAATGAAGGGAACAAGAAAGTGGCCCAGTTTGTAATTAACCATTGAATTATAACCTTCTTGACACGTTTCCCCTTTTTACTGGGATGACTTATAATTGTGACAGTTACAGCTAATCGTATATTTTTCCGGGAGAGATAAATAACCCTGGCGTGTTGTAGGAGCCTGTCTTTGTAATTTACCAGAAACATAATTTCGACCTCGGAGAAGCAAAAATAGATATCTGTTCGGTATCTCGCTTCCCGAGATATATTTTTACACGTTGGATGCACCGTCATTCGGGTTCCCAGAGCAGTTATTGCTTGTAACCGATCCATGGTCGCCCTATCCCTCTTCTGGCATCCCTCCTTTGCATTTTTCTTCTTCTTAACTTCTGATGTTTCCGTATCGTAATAAATTGCCAGCATCAGTTTTCCCCGGCCCATTTTTTTTCCCACCAAAACCGGAAGCTTATACTTGAATAGATGTTTAACTTATCAGCTTAACACAATATTATTATTTTTGTTGCGCATAACTCGATTATGGCTCTGTTGGCGTTATCTAAGATTGATATTACGTATCGTATTATTACGCAATAAATTTAAAGATTTCGCGTAAATTTATCATAGTTATATAAGTAAGTATATCACTGTATGTAACAATATATATATCACTGTATAGTAAGATATTTGTAAGGTTTCAACAAAGTGTTCCTGGCACGCTTTCATTGAATGAAATAGGAGTATGTTCCACTAAATATCACCGGAATAAATTAATTACCTCTTTCACTGATTGTCGAACATGATATTTTTAATCTTTTTCAGCAGAAAGCTTTAAATCTCATTGATATGATTTTTTATTCGTTTTTATTTAGTTTTTTTGCACTAGGATATTGGAAATGGGATAAAAAGTTAGGTTTAAGCAAAGGTTATTTAAATAAATAGGTTCTATTTATTAACCTATTCAACTCACTTGTTATTATTGGTGATTTTTATTATTCATCGCAAATTGACGTGTTCATTATTTTCTCTGTTATCGCTTTAATGTTATCGTTTTTCATAACTATGCATTATTTTTTTAATTCAAGCAGTTTAAATATATCTAACTGTTAGAGGGTACTCAAATATTCAAGTCAGTTTTTAGAAACAAATATGGTTTTTGCTTCTCATAGTTTCCCTTTATTATTCATACATAGGAACTGGCGCTTCAGAAAAACTTCTTAAGAATTTATAATGTAAATCTGAACCACTGCGCGAAGTTCGGAAATCTGATCAATTACACGTTGGGATGACTCTGAAAACTATCATAAATAGTAGTGCTTTAGATTTCTTAGATTTTTCGTTTTCATACTCTCTCGATGCCAATAAATGATTTTATTCTTTTCGATACTCTTTCGATTTATTCCTGTACCCATCGCTTCCCTCAAAGGGCCGTAATCTGCCCCCTCCCAATAATCGCCTATCGGGCGCTGCATTCGCAGTTTTCCGAACGGAGTCTCCATGTCCCGCCTCTCTTCATTTATCCCTTATCTAAACGGGCGCTATCTCATTGCCCACTCCTGATCATCCGGGTGCGCATGTGTTTCCTAAGGGAGCTCTCAATTGTTCCCCAGAGAGAGAGTGGATCTTTCCAGAGGAGGTCATTTGTCCCAAGAATGCACATTTCGGAGCAAAGCGGATTCGATGCCTTCTCCTAAAAGGATCGCGCCTGGATTAGCGTATGATCGAGCAGACTCGTCGTCACCGCTCGCTTTGCCATTCGCGATTGCTCTCGATTTGATTGGAGTCTTCGCGAAATCTTACGGCTCTTCGATGCACAGACGGAGAAGCGGTTTTGGAAGGATTTCCGAGTGGAAATTGATACTAAGACAAAATAGTGGAATGAGATGTGATTACTATTCAAACCTCATCCTCGTATGTGGAAGGGGAATCTTCCAAACTAGAATTTGCGTAGATTTTACTGTAGCCATCCTCGGAAGGGTTAGTGTGCTAGCACTCCACTTAGCTCCAGGGTTCAAGTCTCGCGTAACCGGATTTTTCCACCCTAAGGTACTTTGTCGTGCATGTGAGTGTAATTGTTTAGGGTTAATTGTTAGAGAATTCTATTCATGGAGTTTTTTGATTAACCGAGTTTATCTGAAGATTTTTAAATCTTAGATATCAACGGATTAAATTATATCTTAAATGTGTATTACTGGCAAGTAGAAAATCATTGTTTCCTGAGTATCTTAAGTAAGTGGGAAGTTACTGAAATCTTAAAATCTAATCATATTAATGATAAGAAATTAGTAAAGCACTTCGTAGTTTCCACAATAATATTGTGGAAACTACGAATACTACTAATTTCTTATTATGGCTTTCCACGAAGTCCGGCCTAATACCATAGAATTCATATTAATGATTTATGATCAAAATTAAAGCATATAAATTGCCACTATTTGTTTTCAAAAGAAAAAAGGTGTAGGTTTCTTTTAATATTCAGATGCAGCTTTAATGCTTAAATCGATTGACGTAATTTTTAATTATCACTATTTATATATGAATTAATATATATTATAAGTAAGAATCATTGAGATGAGCTGAGATGTAGCTTTCAAAAACTATTGTGAAAATTAGAGGTAATACATCGTAAAATACGATCTCTGATGATGGAGACACCGTCTCCAAAAAACGTTTTGGGTACATTAAAAGAGTGGCATTCCTTTCTCGAACTACCGGGAAGCGAGACTCGGAGCGCCGACGAACACGGCGTTTGGAGATTTAAAACCTCAAATTCATTCACAACCGTATTCCAAATTTCTTTATTTACAGCAATTATTTGAAAATAAAAATCTATAAATAGTGAACTAAAATATCTTGCTATTTGTTCAATTATAAAATTTCTATAGAAATTTAAAAAATACATTTCATGCTTTATTTTAACTCGTAGTAAATTATTATTCCATAATATTTATCTAACGAATCTTGTGGTTAATTATCTAAAATATGTTTTACGATATTTTTATATTCATTCATCCGCATCGAGGGTGCCTCACTCATGTTTATTTTGGAAATTAAATAATGAAGTTAAGAAAATAAATTTATTTGAAATATGTTTATAGAATTAATTTTATTCTTGAAATATTTTCTAAATTTATAAAGTTAGTTAGAATTTTGTAAATTTTTAGGTATACTTGAAAAAGTTTGTTTAATTTTCGGCAATCGTTAGCAAGGGCTAACGATTGCCGAAAATTAAACAAACTTTTTCAAGTATACCTAAATTATTAATGATTTTCTCCTGCTTCAATTATAGTTGAGAAATTACCGAATCTTGGTCTCTTTTTAATGAGATTAACCTCTTTTGTAAATCTAAGCGAAAATTCTAAGAAATGATTGGGAAAAGAGAGCTGGGTCTGCAGAATGAATCGGTTTTAATAATTTCTTCGGGGGTAAACCTCGAGAATTTCGATACCGGCGCTGTTATAAAAACCTGTCCCGGGCAGATTACATCGATGGATAAGATTCAAGGGGTGAGAAAACGGCATGACTTGGGTCTCTTTCGGTGGTGTGTCCGTTATCCATCGGAAGGGCTGCGAGTCCTTAAATGAGGTGGATGGGAAGCAAGACATTCCATCCGGAGACTTAGTGACTCTTACGGGGATGGAAGCGACCGCCCACAGATCGCTCCGACTCCACTCTTTTTCGGTAGATGGGGGTTTTTCGGCAAGGACCTCGTGGAGTGGGAGGCGAAGGGTCGCCATCTCAGCAACAAAGTTGGATCGTAATAGGAAGTGTGGGATTTTGCGCGGGGGTGGCCGGTCAGGAGTCCCTCAAGGCCTCAGCCTAGGCCCGCATCTCTTTCCCGCTTTATCTCCCTAACCCTTTCTCCTCCCGCTCTCAAACCTCCGCACCCTCTTCCCTACGTCTCTATCTCGTTCCCTTCCAAGTTTCGCCACCCTGATCCCCCACTTTTCACCCCCTATCCCTCCTCCCGCTTCCACCCTCCCCGTTGCCATCGAGACGTCCTGTCGCTACGCTACGCAGTGGGAGCTGGTCGTCGAGGGGGGATGGATGAGAGGGGATGATATGGAGAAGATGAAGAGGAGAAGGGAGGGGTGCAGGCAGGGCGCGGCGGCGCCTGGCGACGGAGAAACGGCGCCACAAATGCGCGTCGCCCCGCGACGGGTCCCCCGAAATTCCAGCGCTCTTTCATCCTTCTCCCCTCTCTGCAACCCCTCACCCACGCAATCCTCTCTCTCTCCCATCCATTCTCCCAATCCCAAAGTTCTACCTTTCTATCCCATCACGTCTTATCTTTTGCATCGCCCCTCGCCCCACATTCCGGATGGCCTACCCCTCGTGAAAAAAGTACACCCTCTCTCTGCATCTCGTCCGAAATCACTTTCTCCCGTCCTTTCATTGATGCGAGTTTTGCCCGTTTTTTTGCCCCTCTAGAGCGCAACGCTAAGTTTTTCTCCATTTCCATATTCCTTCTTTTTCCGTTTTCCCTTTCGTCTTTCGCGAAGTCTCTTCCGTGCTCGCACGGCGAGTTGGGGTAGTTTTCTCTTTCCGGGAGATTTGCTTCAAAGGCAATCCCTCTGGAGCGTCATGTTTTCTTTCGTGGGATACCTGCTCGAGAGAGAAACTTACGTGCGCGATTGTTTGCTTGTAATTCTGTCACACAAAGCTCCTCGTCTTGACTATTTAATGGCTAAATTTGAATGATAATAGTTAGTTATTTAGATCTCGTATGTGTGGGGAAAAAGCTTTGCAACTAATGGTTGACAAAGAGAAAACCAACGTTGCCGGAAAACAGCTAAGGAGAAGGGGCTAAAAAACTGTAAAAATAAAAATACAGTAATGACAATTATAAAATTACATAAATTAATAAATTTACAGAAAAATAAAAATATATTTAATTAAAAGAGAAATTATATAATTTACTATTCCTAATTGGGAAAAATGAAAAAAATAACAGACATCAAAATAAAATATCCTACTAATTAATAGTCATCAGAAAATAAAGGTCAGCCAGCGGCGTCCGTCGAGTACTTGATGTAAGAAGAAAGTAATGGGTAATTGGGGTTTGAAGAAAACCACTTTCACTCGAGCAAAACCCAGCCTTATATGTCTTTTAGTCTTTTCCTCTCTCCAGGTTTATCTTCCATTTTTCAAATAGTCCCCATTTTTCTTCTATCCATTCCCTCATTCGCTTCGATCTTTTTGAAGCTAACTTATCTTAGCGTTCTTTATGTACGTCGCTCCGATTTCTCAGTATCTCAGGATTTTCTGTGTCGTTTCCCGCTCAATGGTTAGTGTCCTTCTTCCACTGGACGAAAGTTTCGGCATTCCTTTTATCTTTATGTTTTCTCTCTGTCTTTGATTCCATTTCGTCAAATGCCGTCGAAATCCCGGGAGAATGACGCCCTCCCTTTGATTGTCTATCATAGTTTGTCAGTGGACGTGAATGAATAAAAGTCTATTTTCCCTACGGATTTGGCGATGAGGTTCCTCTATGTCTATGTATCTTTTAGGTTTTTCTACGTGTGTGAATGTTCATATCTTCTTGCACTCTCTTTTCTATCTCAGATCTTTGGTTTGATGATCCTCTGACTCAGTTTTTCTATTTATGTTCTTTGTGACTCTGGCAAACGTTCAGCTCACATAAAGGGCAATTGCGAGGTTCTTAGCCATTTTCTATCGCGTGAATCTTTCAGATATCTTTGCAATAACTCTTGCTTTCCATTCTCCTTCTTGTTTTATGATTATTTATTTCATTTGACTTTTCAGCTTGAAATACGTAATTATTTTTATTCAAAATTATTAAAAATATTCACTTTCTACTCATTTCATGTGTATAAAAGTTTGCCCTCTTCTCTTTAGTATTTCTTTCCCTTTATTTATCTCTATTAAGAATCCTTCCCTCGAAAAAAATATTTTCCTTAGCATGCAGATTTGTTTCCTAGCACCATTTTCTATTTTAAATATTTTAGTTGCTATGAATAAGTTTTGTTATCAGCAGAGCCGCTTTGAGTATAAGATAAAGTGCTAAAAGAGCACGTATCCCATTTTTCGTAACGATAAGTTATGTTAATATTCAGTTAAGTTTACCGACCCTAATTCGTCCGACTCAACTTGGGAAGGTCTCACCAACCACTGCTGCAGGTCCATTATCTAATCGTAGATGCTTATGTATGTGGTGAAAAGTGAAAGCAATGAAAATCCCAGATTCTTGTATAGCCTTACCTCTATTATTTTTGTAAGAACACTTGTTTCGGTGCTCGACTTCTTACGTAGTAGACGTAGATTGCTACACTTGAATTATGTGCGAGTTAGTCGAGATAATTAAATATTTGTTGTTTACTTGCTGTTCGCTATTAAGTTTGACATTTTATCTTCTCCTAGTTTATTTTTCTTTAATCGATTTTATACATCCTCAATGCAATTAAATTAGCTCCAGTATTCCACGAATTCTACGTTATTTGTGCGTCGTGTTTGGGGAAAGGTTCACAATACTCCTCTTTGAAATATTCTTTGAATTAAGCTTTTTAAAATATGTTCTATAAGAGTAATATTTTATTTCCTTCCCTTTTTACTTTCTTTTCCTACTGGAGTTTACCGAAAGACGTGGTCTCCCAGATATTGGTAATTCATACTAATGACACAGTTCTTTACAGCTGTGTGCTCTTTTCTAAACGAAGTATATAATATTCATATCTGCTTGGAAAGAAACAATATAGTAACAGTATTATGTTTTCTAGTATATTTGATCACGCTCAGTAGAAATAATTTGGATTATAATAGTATAATAGCGGTTAAATTCGTTTTACGATTTCAATCTCGGTTAACTTATCACTTAAGTAACACGCTGCCTCATGGTTTCACATGTCGACGAGAAGGTTAGCTCACTCCTTATATACTCCAATTGGAGAGCAATTCTAATTCATCATCTCTTGTTCAGAATATCGTACTACCGAATGTATCTAGCCGCCTAGAACAATTCCAAATCGGTATCTTCCTTTTTAGCAAAACTCTCTCTACGAGACATTTCCCGTCAGAGTTTTTACAGTATTTTTATACCACTTGCGCCTTTTACTGCTCTTATTATATTCCTCCCACAGCGTCATCTTTCTCCACCCAGTCAGCGATTTCTTTTTCTTTCATCGTCTCCCATTAGCTAACTCTTCTCCCTTTTCCATATCTGCTTCCCTCTTATCTCCTTCCTTCCTTTCTCTTCTTATTCCGCCAATATTTGACCGTTATCTTTCGGCTCAATTCCCTCTTCCCCCTTTTTATCCCTTTTTGTCCCCTTTCACGCGAAAACCTCCTCCTCCCCCTACTCCGACGGTCGTATCTTCTCTACTCCGACGATGGGTCTCCTCCAATCGCTCGAAATTTTACGATTTTATATTTCCTCCGCTTCGATGAAAGTTACGCGTTTGTTTTCTCGGTACCTGGGCTGCATCTTTGTTTCATTCCGAAAATGAGTGTTTTAGGTAATTGCGGAACGCTTGCACGTTCAAATTGTGTTCCCAGCACGGTTTTCCGTAAGTTAGGCTCCCTTTCCCGGGTGTCTGGGCGCCCAAGCTATACTCTTCTTAAGTGTCCCCTGCTAATTTTTCGAGAGCCCACTATTTATTGCAAGATTGAAACACAGTTAGCCTTAGTTTCACAAATTCGTTTATGATTTTGTTGACTCTGGAACTAATAGTAGATAAATTGAAAAACGTGGGTAGAATTCTTTCGTCAAAACTTTCTCGCGTATCAGAAATCAGGAACATTTATTTAAGTCGAAATTCGGGCTTCCCCAAGTGGAATATACTCAATTGACTGATTGGCGCCTTGAATTATCGCTTCAGTAGGTTTCCTAAGGCCGCCTTCAGCTTTTACAAGTCCTCGGTTTAATTTTTACGAAATCCAGAAAAGGATAGTTAGGGATATTTTGTATTGAAAAGCATACTTTAATATTTCAAACGTACCACGCTATCAAGGCGAACATATTAAATACCTCCTTCTTCCCATTAAATCTCCTCTCATTCAAACTTTCTCTTTTTCGATTCAATCGCCGTGATCACTCACGAGTACTACCATTGCCATCATCACTAACTCAGAGAGTGGTAAACGTCGGGATATCCTGTGTATGTCATCCCCTCGCGTCCTTTTCTTGTCCCCTATGCGCCCCACATAACCGCCCCCTCCCCCCCGTAAAAGACTCTCAGTTCATCCCTCGACGTAACGCATTGCTTCGCTTCTGCCCCACTAACTCTTTCCTCCCATTTTATCCTTCCCTTTCCCGTGCTGTACGTTTCATCTCGTAATAGAAATATTCTCGTTTTCTCTCTTTCTCTCCCCTTCTTATTTTCAATGCCGTCTTCCTTTACGGCTTTTATAACCCAATTCTGGGAGCGCGAATGTATCTTCCCTTTCGAATTCGTGTGAAATATTTTTAGTGAGTTCCTTATGTTTTGTTGCCATATTTTTTCTCCTTTAATACATTGGAGACTAGGTGAACGCTCTCAATTGGTTCCAAAGCTTCGACCGTTAACCGAAGGATCCGCGTATAAGTTTACAATTTATTTGATAAGGAAATTTTCGTGCGCAGTTAAGAGAAGGTTGCAAAATGAGTGAAAAGATTTGCCTGTAAATAAGTTCCTATATTTCAAGAATTATTTGTGGCAAAAGGCAAAGCCCAAAAAAATGCTATTTGAAGAGACAGAAGTAGTTTAAAAGAGGATTTAAAAATTCTTAAACCCGTTTGAATGAATTATAGGGAATATACGTTCTTGGAAGGGGAGGTCAAGTTTATAACTCCAGCACGTCACACTGCACAATTGTAACCAGCAAGCATGGCTGAAATTACCTAATTGCTTAATAAGCTGAAGCTTCTTTCTAAGAGACCTCTAGTCAAAGGCAGCGTCAAAATCAGTACCTTAAATGTTACTTAAATTTACTATGAACAACGCAACGTTTCTAATATGTACCTTGCAATTCTATGGTTCAAAAATATCTACGGGTGCTTCAAGTATGTGTAGGTAAGCTCTCACAAAGATTTGTCTATTTTAGATTCCAAAAATGTTATAAATGTGTCAGTTTTGTAAGAATCATTCTTTATTATTCCTATAGCCGTAAGAAATCGAAAATTGGGAAGGATTTCTCTAATGGAATCCCCTAGGTCTCTTGTTAATTTAAAATTCCCCCTTCTCACAAGAGAGAAATAATTGTGAAACTACGGTATTTAACTGCCGGAACTTTCTGCCATTCAGACTCTTGCATGTGAAATATTGGTTTAACATTGGTGCAAGAATAAGTGAAAGTTACTTTTTCTGCATCTAGTACCAATAGGCAAATGGAAAATGCTCCATCCTTTTAGGGATGATAGCAGAAACCGATCCCAAATTTCCCTGGCATTTTCGATGTGAAATAGTTGACCATCCGTATTTGCCGCATATTATGCATTCTAAGCTTACGTTACTGCGTCTCGATATACCTTGTAGCATTTTCAGTTTAAGTAGAACTGGAATTATTAGGAATTTCATATGGATTTGTCATCAAAGGTGGAATTGCGTGGGAACTATTAACATTCCAGCAATTAAAAATAAGCTGTGAATCCCTCAACTTCTCCTGTCCTTCTTTCAACCAACCTTCCCTAAAATACATCCGCCCACACGTATTTGTATCAGCGGAATCGGCCACTGCTTATTTTGCGGTCGTTTCAATAAAAAATGAATTTCCCTCCATCGTTACCCTTGCAAACGCTATGCACGTCATAACTTAAAGGTCACGTGACTCGCGGAAGGGAAACCCTCGTCATAAAAATAAGAGTTGAGGAAATGAGGTACTTGCCCTTGTATTGCTGCTTATTTTATAGTAATTAAACGAGATGGTCTTGAATGTAAGAGACCATTGACAACATTCCGCAACGTCAATTTAATGCTGGACTGCAGGAAAAGTTTCTCTTTCCGCATTTGCGGAAAATTTTATATAGTGTCAAGTAGTTGAGATCAAGGGCGATTTCAGATGAGGGGCCCATTTCCTACATCCTTGTCGACGTTTTGATTAGGCTAAGATAAAGAGGCTGTACTATCCGATGGAGGTGTACTACTACGGTATTTACGAGGAAGTACTGCTTCGTATGTATCGGTTTTCATTAAGCTCACTTTTCTTATCAATGGCAGTGTTTCTCAAATCAATAGTGACAATTACAAAAATCCGAAGAAAATTCAAACCAAATAAAAAGAGATATTTATCTAAGAGGAACAAAACTTGTGCAAATTCCCCAAAATTTAATAAAACGTGCTTTCCTCGTGGTTCCTGGTATTGCACCGACAATGATGCACTCCATGCTCCTTTGGAGGAAATTTTGTTTTGTTCAATTAACGTTTTAATGATTCCTTGTAAAACTTTCAATCAGAAGAGACTAAAATGAATGACATTATTCACTATCATTCACATCCCGGAAGTTTTCGTAGGATCGCAGATATGAACAATTGTTTGATGAAAGTAAATTGATGATCCTTTTCTCTGTACTAGAAGACAAATGGAGAAGATTCTACCTTTAAGGTATGGTATGTTACTAGTATCCTATACGTATACTATATTATTACTATCATTTTATAATTAATGGAATATTTGGTATTTGCCATTTGGTTCAAGGTAGAAGAAAATGTTCATTTCATTTACTTTTGTCAGTACTGCTCATGGCTATGGTGATAAAGTTACTGTGATATGAGTGATTCTTGATAATAGAACTAACCAAGGTTTCGTCTTACGAAATTCTAAGGAAAGTGTTTCTTGTACAATCATTATGCTTCAGTCACGTGAAAATGTTACGCTTACAGCAATCTGGTTTGTTGGCGAAGCTTGGAAGAACTACCTCACTCCTCATCCTACTTAGTAAGTCTAAGCCCAGATATTGGTGGCTAATTTTTTAAGGGGCGAGGTAGCAACCGACCTTTGTGTTGAATACTTTACAGGAGGTATCATTAACGAGGTTCCGTATTAATTGTAGGATCATCACAAGAAAGGTTTTGATGAGCCCGGAGAGAAAGGAGTGATAAAGATGCTCGGAACTGCTGGTAAATTGAATCAAGTGGATGTGGATAAGAGGGAATGCATGGGATGTAGTTGAAGGTGGTCGAAGGCGTATTATTCGGAGGGAGAGCGGTGTTGGGGGCTGACAGGCATTTGTTACGCATTGCGTTTGAGGAGGTCTGCGTGTGACGGGTGGCTGCCCGCCCGTGATGGCTAATAGCCGGACGTGTAATGGGCGGCTCGCGACTGGACGGGACTGAAAGAGGAGGCGACGTTGTCTCCTCTCAAATCTTCATCTCGCTTACCCTTCTTCCTCGTACTCCATCCGTTTCCCCCTTCTCTTGCCTGCTGAAAAACGCCTCGCTGACGAGAATTTCTCTCTCTGGTGAATTCTGAACGCACTAACACTCATAGAACTGATAATTTAATTTATAATACACAACAAAATACATACAATCACGACCACGTTTTGATTAATAGCATCATCTTGGGAAAATAACAAAAAGCACTTGGTATATAAACTCTGTGTTTTTATTGCGATTTTCACCTGATTATGATGCTTCTAAACATGGTAGTGAGTGTATATATTTTGTGGTGTAGTAAAAAATAAAATATCAGTTCTACTATAAAACTATTCCTTTTCTTATAAATCAGCACCAAGTTTAGACCGAGACCATCTTCGCTGTACCAACACTCATTATTTGGAAGCGAATCTTGAACAGTCAAGTCTAGGAATATATAACTGGTTATTTTGAATAATTGTATGGTTATTTGTAGTACATAATTTTAAAGACACATAAGATTAAAACAAATTAGCTCCATTCTACGAAATTTAAAAGACGACCCTACTGGTTACAACGCCAGCTTCAGGTGTGAGGAGAATAGAGGGCAAATATCTCTAATTCTCCTACCACCTGAAGATGACGTTGTAACGTCGAAATCGGTAGTTTTGTTTTTTGATATTGTATGGAATAAGGAAATAGTTTGTTTTTATCTGATGTGTGTTAAGAAGAAGTTCTACCAAGTGAAGGTCCAATTGTTTGAACTTATAAATTCAATATATTTGGATTTATCTTGCAGCAACCAAAATATTTGTGTTAGGAAGGGTTTTAAATAATGTAGGCCCTAATTATCCCTGATGGAAATAAGTAAAATATTTGAATATTTTCTGTATAATAACTCAAATGTATTTTCATTTTAACTATATAAATTATTTTCCAGTTGGGACTCGTTTAAATGTTACCTTTTTCTCTCTTCAAGAACCATTGGATTAATAATGAACTTACAATTTCCCAGTGGCACTGATTAGATAGCGCTCGATGGTGACGCTTTGGAATTTTCCGTTCTGATTTATAGTAAGCTGTCGATTTTATTTCTCATTGTTATCGTATTCCTAGATTCTAGCAGTGATTTCTACATTTACGCACCAAACTTTCTCGGGGTTCAGGAATCACCAATTGCTACTAAAACCATGTTCATGGTCGCAAATGGTCTCTTAATTATAATACTAGAAATCGTAATTAAATCAAAATAAAATTTAATTATCGATCTGTTTCATCACTGTCACATCACTGGATAGTTAGGATTGAAACAGTGGGGGTTAAAAAATAAGTAATTCATGATATAAAGATAATTTAGTAATATCTACTGATGGGAATGAGATTTGAATATATATTCATTAACGATGTTATAATGATTCGTATTTTTTATTTTTAGCTCATGCAAAACAGAGTTTTCTTAGATGCATACATGCATATTAGATGCACACGCATACATTTCATAGAATTTATTTCAATACCTTGATCAATTAATTTCCTAATAAAGCTATCGAAGCAAACAATCGTGACTCATAGATTAAGGTTTCGTCATCTCACTCTGCACTCTGAATCGTTTTTAAAAGAGGATAAAGATATTTTATCTAAAATTTTACGAAATGGGAAAATCCTTTGTCGATTTTCGGTTGTTTTCCATTCAAGAAGTTTACCCACCCGTATCTCCCATGTGATGTTTATTTATTTAAACTCCTGTTCGCATTCACATTTGTTTACCTTCTGCAACGTCCTGTCAGCATCTCTCACAGTAACAGTTATCGCGTCTTCACTGTCCGTGCATCGCGCGCTCCTCGTGGGCTATTTTTTTCGCCGTGTCTCCATCACCCAAATCATCTTTTGGCTCCATTATCTTGTGTTTGTGGCCTTGAGGACCTTTTTATAGGATCAACGAAGCTCTTTTCTGTTGATGACGGCTCCTCCTGCCGTATTGTTCACTAAATCACTGTTGTTTTGGAATATCTCATTGCACGCAATCACGTTTTAACTTTTATCGTGTTCCGTCCGTTTACGCCGCCGACTTATCAGTGAGAAGTCAATAACCTCAGCACGCGGAGCGACTTGGATTGAATTTTCATTTCTGCTCCAAACGGATGTGGAAAAGGTGACTGCTGCTTTTTACCAGCGAAGATGAACATCCATTACCGTTTTATGAAAGATGCTTAGACTGTACTAAGATTGAATTCGATTGATTCATCTTTGGCAATGCCGAAATAATATGTATTCAGGTACGGCCCACGATCTCGATTCATTCCAGAGCTTAGACCGTTAGCCGAAAACATTCAAATTCCAATCAACATTTACTAATGCAGGAAAAGGCGAAGTACGGATTAAATTAAATGAATTCGTTTTCATATTTATGTTATAATGATAGCGTGAACTCAGCAAATGTATTCATTTATAGTGAGTATGTAGATTGACGTAAGATTTCTATAAAAGTGTGAACACAGGGTCGAAATATATATTATCACTTGTAAATATATACAGTTTCACATCTGATTCAGTAAAATCGTGCACAAAAGGAAAGAGAGAGGACCCAATCCAACCCATTATTCCAATTATTAAATTGTATATATTTACTGTCTAGATTGTCACGCTCAATACTTCGTTAACCGAAATAATTCTGACTCAAATCTGCATTTATTAGGACGATTTATGGTTAGATCCGTTCCCATGTTGGTGAGCTTAAAGTTATCTCTTGAAGCATTCAGATAAAAATCAATGTGACTAATTCTTCCGTTAATAGCTATTAGTTAACTATTGTTAAACGTAGCCAAGATCCATTTTGCCATCGTTCTGCCGGAAAATAATTTTGTAATTGGTTCTCAGTTTTGGAATTTTAAAGTTGTCATTCAACTTAAAGAATCCCCTAAAAGGAAACTAATTATGTGACATTTTTTGCGATCAATATATAAACATATCCGAAATGTATCTCGCCATTCAGTATAGCTATAAAAATAACGGAGATAGTTGCACCACTCAATAATTCATTTTTTTCTGGCACTGGCAGTAACTGAGATGGAAAGTGGGTTTTTATGTATGTTCATATCTAAATTCAATGCTACAAGCTTGATTCAATAGATTATCTATTGTATAGTATAGTATTAGATGTAAATAAAGACTCATTAGTTTCATTTGCCTAAGGTGAAGTTGCCTTCGATGTTTTTATACTGAGTGTGATTCATCACACAACGTTAATTTGCTCATGTGCAAACTTTTACATTCATAACATCCACGCTCTGTGATGAAAATGGGCAATTACTTCTCTCCTAATCTTCAGCCTGATTTCATTTTCTAACTATTGATAGCTAATAGTGGAGGGATGAGGTACTAACTGGCTTCTGGACATTTTACAGAAAGCAAAACGTGTCACCTCTTCCTAGAGTAAACCCTGAACATTTCAGTGCTCAAATCGCATTACGTGAATACGTGCGCCAATAATTACCCCCAAAATGATGCGAATTTTGTGGAGAGGGATCGAATCGGAGGACGAATCGGGCGTTTAACATTGGAGCTCGACGTTATGGAATAACATTTTTATATCTGAGTTTTGATGGACGTCTGCCGCTCTGAATACAAATCATTCCGATTTTTTTTTGCTCGTTCGGAATGCAGCGTTTCATACGCCGAGGGTCATTTGGTTCTAAAAATAAAAGTGGCGAGGAATTGGAAACCTATTGCATCCATTCTCGAATACGCATCTAGACTGTTGAAGGCCTTTCGGTAGTTGCCCAGCCACTTGGCCCGGTGTCAAGAGCGGTGCGCCTATGTGGGGGAGTCAGGGCAGCAGAAAAAAAGAGAACTCAAGATGTGTATTTATATTGGCCGTATATGCGAGAAGCAATTGGTAGGTGAACCTAATTTCGGCGCCCGTGTAAGATTCCGCCACCTTTCATCGATATCTTTTTCTTCTTTGGCTGATTTTCATTACCGTAGGGTTATCAGTCTCAGAGCCGGGCTCAGGCGGTAAGCAAATATGGCACTTACCGGAATAACGCTGATTGCGGGTAGATTTGAACACCACTCTTCCTCATCGACTTAAATATAAAAGAAAATTGAGCCACTTCAATGTTTTGTTAGTAGTATGCCTTATTAGTGTTTT
The DNA here is from genome assembly GCA_947579665.1 of Sympetrum striolatum. NCBI lineage: Eukaryota > Metazoa > Arthropoda > Insecta > Odonata > Libellulidae > Sympetrum > Sympetrum striolatum. The sequence goes on from OX388346.1 coordinate 89,819,060, forward strand.
TGCTGATATTGCTGTTATTAATTGACCCTATTTTTCGTTGATGCAGTGTGATCGGTATTGTATTTTATGTGAATATCTGCCAGGCTTTCATCCGACTGCTGCGAAATTTGTAAATAAATAAGTATTTATTCGAAAAATTTATAAGTTCAAACTATTCCAAAAAAGGCATAGTATCCAATTAGCTAAGTAGTCTTTTCCTATCTCACATGATATTAATGTGTTCATGTTTGACATCGTGTAATTAGCAGGAATCTTGGAAGAAGAGCACTCTTTGTTAGTTCTACTATGAATTTATTAACTATCAATAAAAAATATACAAATTCACTGTGGAACTTACCAAGTGTGTTCTACTTCAAAGATATTTCCAGCTCAATAACTCCAAAAGTAGGGGGAAAGCGGTGTTAATAATTCACTTTTCTCCAGATTTCCTATTGCTACAATAGGTGTCATCCATTAAAATTTAATATTTTCTCTGCGCTGATTTTCACCGCTAAGTTAAAATTAGAAATAAGATGAACTAAAACTAATTCTAAAATAAGTCAAAATGAGATTGTTATATTTATTATTAATAAAATTATTATTTAAATCCCTTAAGTATTTCTTCTCCTTTACCCTTATGCGAATCCCAAAAATCGCACCGTATGTTCATAAGGCTGGTTACGAAAAGATTGGTATAGGAATAAAATGTGGAAATGTGGATATGTGGAAAAGCACTTAAGAAACTCGGCTTCGTTAAAAGAATAGTCGGTAGGAGCGAAGATAAGGTTCGCGAGCGATGTTACTTAGCGTTAGTTAGGCCTCACCTTGAGTATGCATGTAGTGTATATTATATATTATATATATATTGTTATATATATATAATATATAATATTGTTATGTTTTTAAAGTTGCCTTCTGTAGCTTATGCTATTTCAAAATTAACCCTCAATTTCTGTGCTCATTTCATACGGAAATGTTTTTTTTTTCTTTTCCTTCTACGGCTTTGTCATTTGCAATGAATTAAATTACTTTTATCATAGGAAGACGTAAGTCTCAACGTGTGATCTAAGGTCTTATATCCTTAACAATAATAGTGAAGTAAAGGTTGCCGTTGAAATTATATATTTTACTTATTGTTCCTTTTCTTATTCTTAAAATAAAAGTTCGCGAGAGATGTTACTTAGCGTTAGTTAGGCCTCGCCTTGAGTATGCATGTAGTGTATGGGCCGAGAAATGTCATATTCGGGATTTAGAAAAAACAACAACGAAAGGCGATACGATTTGTAAAGAATTGCTACGATAAAACAGCGAGTGTCACTCAGATGTTACAGGACGCGGGAATCATTAGAAGATAGAAGAAAAATTCAAAGGATAAATTAATTAAATAAGTTCAGAGAAATAACGTTTTCAGATGATGTAACCGATATAATGCGACCCCCCTGTTATATGGGCCGTTCTGATACTGCCCGAAAGATTAGGGAAATAGATGCTAAAACGAATCGTTTCAAAAATTCATTTTTTCCGCGAAGTATACGCGAAAGCAACCGTTTAGGAAAATAGAGTCAAGGTGCTTGCACCCCCTGCCACACGCCGAAAGGCGGCTTGCAGGGTTCTTACATAGACATAGACAAAATTATGTGAAAAATTTTTCAGAGGAAGCAAGTTTTATGTTACCAGTAGGTGGCTGTTTGGATGATTGAGATTCTTCGTAAGTTTGTTTTTATTTCGGAATTAATCCGTATCCCGAGCCACTTATAAAGTCTGCCTGTTCGCATATATACACGATAAATCGAAAGGTAGGCTCATAAGTGAGGGCATTTTTCTTTTCGTGCAGAAAAATGTGCATTTGTTGTATTTACATCTCAGGTTTGAGAATGGCGGTTAGGGGGTGAAAGCTACTGAATTATGCTGAATCATATCATTCATTTTAATCGCTCATTATTGAATGTTATATGAAGAGTTATTCATAGAGTCACTGTGTTGTAATTGCGAGGGCCTTCTTACTCATTGCATCATAGTAAAATAATGGAAGAATGGCCGATGATGGTTATGTTATTAGGATAGTAAATTCACCAAAAACCAACCGTGAGCTGAGTTACAATGGGGTTTAGTGAATTTACAATCTTTATGTTATCCTAGAATATTGAAGAATGTAAGGGAAAACTACCTCACTTCTCGAGTAGCCTCATTCCCACTCAAACCAGCTAAAAGGACGTATTCGCTCATTATTCAGTATATTTGAGGAAAGCAATTAAAAAATACCGCACTCCTCAGCGCTCAAAATTCATTCTTCAGATCTTATTTTAAATGATATTGGAGAGAGAAAGATTCAAGCTGTCTTTTGGATTCAGAAGTGGAATCTTGTTTTCAGTTGCTAACGTAATGTAAGCGTTTCAGTTTATGACCGAGACCAAGTAATCCAACAATGCTGATCGCCGAGTAGGTACGTTTACACCATTAGGATCACTCGCTGTCTCCGTTCTTCCACTTAAGTTCCGATGGCCATCCCAACTTCGCTAAGCGCCTCATTCCATTAAGATCGAACGCCGCCCCGTACGCTCGAGGTGTGTGTGTCTCGAGATGGAGACAGGGCTTCTTTCCCGAAATAATCCCCAGAGGCGCGCAGTTACGCTCGCGATTAATGCTGGCGCCCGTTTGGAGACGCAGAGGGGGCGGCGTAGGAGGTCAAGGGGGGTGGAGGCGGTGGCAGACGCGGGGAAGGGTTGGAATGGGCGCGATGATTTTCGACGTGGTTCTCTCCGGGATCCGGGGACACCCGATTTTCGCCGCCTATTGCCTTGGATTTGGAACGCCGACCTAAGGCCCCCTCCTAAATCGCTCCTCTCTTCGCCCCAGACGGTATGCATGAGCCCCATTCCGTCTGCGATTCAATTTTTCTTCATTGCCTTCCCGTTAGCTTGCTTATATTGGCGGTTACGGTTGTCAATCATTTCTTTCGCTTTTTCTACCTTTCACTTCTCTCCTGCCTTACACTTCCTGCTTCTTACCTCCTTATTCCTCGTTATTTAATTTCTTTCACTATGCACGGAGTGCACAATTCTTTCAATTATCCCCTCCTTTTTTGTTCCATTCATTGTGTATCCCCTCCTCTCTCCGAAATGAAATCGTTTGAAAATCGTGATTTAAGAAATTTTTCTTCACATTTTCAGGAATGCTCGATTTTGGAAATTTCTGCGCGGGGCATTGAAATGAGAAACCTGACGCGACGAAATCAATCTCAATTTCCAACCTTGCGAATTACAAATTATAATAACTTAACCAATAAGCACCATTAATTTTAAGTTAATATATATATGTTTACATTTATTGAAAATTTAATTAAAATGGATGGAATTTCATTTTTACATTCTCTGCATATCATTTAACAGATTTCATAAGTGCGTTAAATTTATTTACGTTTATATTCTTCGCTTTATGCTAATTATATTTCTGCCAAAAATAAAGATAATTAAGAAACATCATCACGACCACGCCATTTTTAGCTTTGAGGTGTCAGGTGATTGAAAATATCTTTCTCTTTCCTCCAGGTGAAAACCTTCTTTAGAGAAAAAGTTCCACTTAATATTTATGTGAGTTAAAAATGTTTTTAAAATGTTCAGATTTTCTTTCGGTGGAAATTGAAATTCGTGCGGGAGCAGAGCTAAGCATTGCTCAATAAGATTGCCTAGAGCGCTGCTAAATGCCTGGCATCCCCTTCGCTGTGTACCGGTATAAATCAGTTCATTCGAGCTAGGAATCGTTCAGCGTTACGATTATTCCTTCTACACTGGTTCTTTATCTCGTGCCGTATTAACTTATCGGCACCTTGCCCTTCCTCACTGACGAACAGAATTTCTAAAACGCGCAGATGTCCTACGACGATAGTTGTACACGACTTTCAATTTAGATACTGTAATATTCATTAGACAGACTCCTAGCAACAAGAATTTATGATTGTTTTACGTTAATTTAGTTGTTGATAATTCTGTTTTATCTCGTATCCCTTTGTAATCCTCGTTGCCTTTCTTTGGGGACGTAGATTGATTAATTATTCATTCGAGAAATAGTCTAATTTGTAAAATATTTTACCCACTTTTTCTCAACCGCAGATAATTTATTTGACATTTTTAGAAGGAGGAAGTTCTTATAATCAACCTGTTCATGAAGAGGAAAGCTTTATAATGTGCTTTATATGTAACCTATAATACTGTTGTCAGCTTGTGATCTAAAATAATTCTCTCATTTTCATTAATTTTACATCAATTCTAATTATTGGCAGATCAAGAGAGGATGCCCTTACTCCCTGGATGACTTGCTTTTGATAGGAAGCAGCTTGGGCATAGCGAAGTACTCGAAAAGTAACAGCGATACACTTTCCGATTACTTTACATCTTGTAAATACATATTATATGATAAAATGGAATTTTTAATGTTAATTGTCGAGCATTAAAGGTCTAAGGTTATTGAAATATACAAAGTTGGCTGAAAAAAGAAAGTTTTTAAGTCACCCCCATTAGCTAGTCACAGAATGTGTAGCATTCTAATGGAAAATTTTTGTTTCTTTCGACACACTGGCGATTAAAATATCTACGGTATGTATTAATATTACGAATATTTTAATGTTTTCTTCTATATTTGCAAATCTCATGTTTGTCCTTTCGGCCTTCGATAATCCAAGGCACAGCTGCGACGTGAATCCATGTACGAAAAGCTGATCGAGTTCACTTCATTCCAATTTGCCGATTTCCCATTCAGATCGCAATGAAAGGCCCAACACGAGCCGCGGGTTTGGTACCCTCGCTTCTGGCGTATAGCAGATCTTCTGACGGAGAAGCTCGAGTTAGAAAGTTACCTCTTGGTAGCCATTTCCCATTATGCTATTCTCATGGGCGATAACCGAAAACCTCAGTCAGTCGGTGCTTGAGGTCCCTTCTTCGTCCTCAACTGGGGCGGAATGAAACGCAGAAGAGCCCAAACATTCCTCTTAACCTCAATTAGGTTCGTAAATCAAGTCATCCGCGTAGAATTTCGCACCCCCACCTGGCGCGGTGCATTGTGGGGAAAAAGCGCGCGTTGTACACTTCATGGCGAATGGCGCTTATCTCCTCCGCCCGCGCTATCGGTCCATTGTCGCTCGGTTCTTATCGGCTGCGTTGCCAGGTGCGGACACACACTTGCCTATCTCCGCTTTCACTGCACTGTTCGTTACCACCCTTTTCTTATTTACATATTTCTTAAAATATTGTGATTCATAATCCCTTATGCTACAATGGCATATTTTTCTTTTCTTTAACTTCTGCAGGTTTAACAATCCCCCTTTTTTGTGGCTGAAGGCAATTTCTTCGAAAACAAATTCTTCAAATTAACGTTCTCCGACAACGAATGCTTCAAACGATCGATACTTGGAATGATACATTCTTTGAAAATAGACCACTTACTTCCAAAAATGCCACACGCCCACACCCAACCCAACCTTCAAGGAGGTTCGTAACTTTACAGAATATATTTCAAATCCGAATCAGTTCTTTCTGTGTAAACGTTGGATAACTTTAGATTCATTAATCACCTTTGTCGTTAGGGAATTGCTTACGCACACAAAATCACGCAAATTTTTCGTAATTTTTGTCTGGATTCTCTCAATTTATCCTCGAATATGATATTCTACGATCATAATAAGAATCTTTATTCAATTTACTTTTTTAGTACTAATCGTTTCGTACGATCATTATTTCTAATTTAATTCTGCAAAAGAAAAAAATTCTGCAATGCAATTCAATCTATCAAAATAAACTTTACGTGTATTTCTTATGAGAGGCGATTCCAGTCGTCAAACCATGGATACTTTCGACAAAAAAATTTCCATGTGTTATACATCATTGGACCTTTAATGACTCCCAAAGTTTATTATCCTATCACGTCCGGAAGTGCATCAAATTAATGTTCAAAAGTTTCTCCCATGCACATCTTACAGAAGTTACTGACATTGGATAAAAGGATACATAAATATATACAGTTTGATGATTATTATGGATCTTATCGCTCGTTTCATCGTTTTCGGGGGCTTATTTTAATATCCTTGCGGAGGGATACCGAGGTTCAAATTATGATTGTTACGAAAATATGACATCGTTGTGTCGCTATGTCCTAGTGATGATCGTATCAGTCCAAATGTATTTAAGTGACAAAATATCCTAGGTTGTCACTTACCTAATTTGATATAAATCCCTATGTTACCCTTAATTGAATAGATAAAGAAAATTTTAAGACCTGGTTTGGTTTCTTGATTTTACGTTACATCAACGTAGGTATGGGAACAGCTTTCAAGCCTTACGCTGACTCTTGTGATAAAAATGAGACTTATTGCAGTTTATTATAATTACTCCTATTCTTCCTCTTCCTCTCAACGCATAAGATGCTTTCTTTGTCTTTATACATAATTATTCTGTCTTTATACCTAATAATTCTCATCTTTTTTTCTCTCTTTTTTGCTTACTTAGAGTTACCTAAATGTCTATGTTATATAAAATTTTGACTAGTACATACTGTATGCATTATTTTGATACTGTTTTTTATGATATTCTTTTATTTTTCCTGATAATGTACGTTTTCCTTGTTTTTCTATTTTGTTTTTTATGTTACTTTGCATATTGCTATCTGTTTTTAAATGTGAACTGATTCTTATTTATGTGTCGCATGTAAGTACTTATTGGTAGTGTATTTATTTATTTTTGAATGTTTTTCTCTTCTCTTATCTTTTAGCTATTACTATCGGTAGGTTTGCGCAGGTTTTTCACACCCCCCTTCTTTGTGGGTGTTTTCCTGTAGTGGATTTTTTTCCCTAAGAATCTCTTAGGTTTTTTATATTCACAATTCTTCTAATTTTTTCTACTTATTATTTTATAATTAATGATGAAGGGTTAGATAGAAGAAGAGACTTTTAAGTCTCAATCTCGCCAAAATAAAGATGATTTATTATTAATATTATAATTATTATTATTCTTACATATCAATTTGGCTTAAATTTTTTCTACTTATTATTTTATAATTAATGATGAAGGGTTAGATAGAAGAAGAGACTTTTAAGTCTCAATCTCGCCAAAATAAAGACGATTTATTATTAATATTATAATTATTATTATTCTTACATATCAATTTGGCTTAATAATGGTGTATCTCATCATCATGTTACTAGAAAATAGACGCTAAATTTATTTTATTAAAAGTCATTATATTCTTTTATAATCACTAAGTTAAATGCTACACGTCATATAAACACGGTATAATGATATCTTTATATACCGCCGTCGTTTTCGATAGCAGAAGGCCTATGCTTGTTGCAGAACGTAAATGTAATTGATGAAATAGTATGTACATACGAATGTAAATCATTTCGACTCCGTCCATATTTTAAATGATGCCCGCAAGCTAATTACGCTCTTAGAAAACTTGCTATTGAAAATTGTAAACGTCCGTTTTCGATTAATTTTCAAGTATATAGATCTTTGTTATATGTATTCCAAGTCCAAATGTATTTTCCTCCTATGATTTACCGTTTGCCATTTTCTAATGCCCAAGACTACCCCCTGATACCCAAGTAGCCACTGAATGTTACTATTTCGATCCCAGTGGTGGAAAAGTGTAGGATTCCAATTCCTCGCTCCCAATTTATTCATCTTTCAGCACCTCTCTCGCTCTTTTCCTTCCCTTTATCTTCATTCCTTTTCCCTTAATTTTCTCCTGTCCATCCATCCCAGCTCTCCCTAATTCTACTCCATCAGCGGTAGGGCTTCTCGACCTTCTCGCTCCTACGTCTCTCTCCCTCTATCGCTCCCTCCCCGCAGTTATGTTTTTATCTCCCCCAACGGTTCCCCTCTTCGAATACCCGTGCATTCACTCACTGGTTGCTCCTCATTCCAATCACTACGAGTAATTTTACTCAACCCCTACTTACTCGAGCTTCTTTATCAACAGGGTTGCGAAATGAATATTCCGACTGGGCCGCAGACTCACATACTTTATTTCGTACTCGACTCTTTTATTGATGAAGTGCAGTCGTACATGCATTGCCTTAGTTACCAAAAATATAGGTGTTTTGCATCGTAGTAGAGAGTAAAGTATTCTTTAAAATTTTTTGTCGCATGGATTAGCAGTTGCTTTATTTTATCCTACGTAAGAGAGAGGGTACGTAATAAATGATGCACAATATTTCATTCCAACGTTATTTGACGTTATTTGACGTTTTTTATTCTTATTTTTCAAGTAAGAAATTATAGACAAGTGAAACTTTACGTAAGTTTTGAGAACACTCCACTTCTTAGTTAAGGTACACTTATCAGGAAGTGCCATGTTGTGCAAGGCATTAAGGCATAGAGATCGATAACTATTACCTTATTAGATGATTAAAATACCAAAGATAAATACAAAGGTAGTATTAAAATAAAAGTAAATTAAAAATTAATATACAAGCCGACTGAAGTATTACATCAATACAGGTGTAGTTGAGTTTTTTAGTGAGATTTTTAACTTTTTTAATATTCTATAACAATTGCACCCATCCAAATAATTATTTCCCTGAGTTTTTATTTGCTTAAAGTGAGCATAAAATGGAAACTATTCTACTTAGCTTCAACTAGTGATTAAATTCATCTAACTTCTTACACTTTCGCATTTCTTCTCATTTTAAAACTACATCTGTATCTCAACTTTGATTAGTAATAAAAGCTTTCCAGACATTGTGAGAAATTGATTCTCTTTCACTCTATTATATGCAGAATCATGGCGTTTTGTCCGTTGGAATTACTACTTTGGAATGCTCGGGTGAATGATTTTTTTCTGCGGGCATTCGGAATGTTCTTGAATCGACGTGAAGTGAAGTTCCTCACAAAAAAACTTTATATATTCGATCATGAAATTTTGGACAAGGAACTGGTTCTTCCTTTATCATCAAATGTTCAGGAATGCATCCGGCCAATGAAGAATCGTAAGTGGTAGTGCATGTGACAGTTTTTAAAACTAAATTTATGTTTGGAAAATGGTGAAATTCGACTCCATTTTCATTCCGACACGGCGACGTTTCTTCAGAATGGATTGCTGTGACGTTAGAGTCGGTAGTAATCTTTGCGTCACTATCTTTATTGCCCCCTAGTATTCTTTTGTTATCTCACATTGTTTCCTGCCGATCCTCTTATCTCCAGCTACCTCCCTTTGTACTACCTACTCTTATCGCTTGTCTAACTCTGTTCCTCTCGTTCGCTACATCCCTGTTTCTTTATCGCATTCATTTATTTTCCGAGCATTATTATTCGCTAATGACCATTTGAATCACCTAATTTGCTCTTCACGAGATCACTCGTTACCGTTTTATCATTTTTCAAAATTTAACGAGCTTTTCCCGTACCTTGGACACTAAATGTGAATCACCCCTGCCTGTCTGCCTCCGAAGAAATTCTTGGTCACATTATCACATTATTGTTTACGAATCCGAGAATGTTTTACTTTAATCTTCTTAAGGAATCTCTATTGTCAGAAAGTTTTTCGATGAATCATGCCAGTTTCCTCATCGAGATTAGTATAGAAGTGGGTTTATTGACGCAGAGCGATTCTTAGTCGAAATTGTGAATTACTAGGTAAATTTTAATTCAGTTATGGTAACTCTCTTATATTTCAGTGGTATAGGCAATGTTTTTTTTATCTTTTTATCTCTTCACATTATGTAGTCATACAATAAAACCGTACCTCAAGTATAAGATGGTATATATTCGTCTTTATTACGAACCATTTATAATAGCCTTCTTCAGGAAAAAAGGGCTTAAGTCTAATATTTCAGTTAACTAAATTACTTAAATTTAAATCGTTAAAGATTGTGTGTGCTGATAATAATCCTGGGAAAGTATAGTTTTTGGAGAAACATAAAGCAGGATTTCTTGACGCACAAAGCAGCGATCCCGCGGTAAAATAGTAAATTACTTGGTAAATTTTAATCTAGTGGTCAGGTCAAACTTTAGTACATTTCCTTTTTTAGTCGTAATTATAATACATTTGTGACAGTTTCGTTCAGGAGAAAACATGCAAAAGTCTAACATTTCAGTTATCTAGTGTCTTAAATTAAAAATCATTAAGTTAAAACAAATCAAAAACGTGATTTTTATTTTCCACAAAATTTATTTAACACGTCTGGTTGCGATCAAAGTTAACCTTGTTCAAGTTTCTGATTCCGTTTGGATGGAATTTGGACAGAACACGTGGAATTTATCATTGAAGGGAGTGCGTATATTGTTTATTATTGTTCATATACCCGTTATGGCATGGATAAAACTTCTCTGTTACTAACAACTACTAAGTAAAATAAAATCAATGGTAGTAGGCTTGACTATGTGAAATTCCATAGAAATGAAATTTTCACTGAATTCACTTTCAAATTTTCACCTGGAGATGTAAGTTATCTTACGAAACCGGTCGTATGTAAAATATACGGTGGAAAATAGAACAAGCGAACATTTTATTTCTTCAATTTAACTCTTAAGTATATCAGTTTACAATGTTATGATTTCTGATTCTTATTCCGTGATTTAATTTGTTCTTTTTTCACCGTTCTCGATGAAGCAGAAACACCGAGTGATAATCGGTAGTCATTACTACCGAACGTAATTTCCTCCTTAATGTTTGCTCAGATTGCTGCTTGTAGATTTAGAGACGTGACATTTGCACAGGATCCCACTGTAAGATCCCGCCGTGCGTCTCACTTTATGGTTCACGTATCTTAATTACCTTTGCGTGAGCACGAGCAATCAATGTAGATCCGTACAGTCACACTTCCCGGAAAGCTTTCTTCGAGATGTTCTTTCATTTAAGCAACTCTAATTTGCAGCTTAATTCAGATTCGTATTAGTTCCATTACCAATGCGTCGCGTGGAGTACGGCCTCAGCGATAGGGGAAGTTGCTCGCTGATGTCACTCATTCCCGATGCTCTGGTGAATCATTCGGCCGTGGATTGCGAATTCGCTTAGGATGTCCATGGAAGCTTCCTCGTGCGCTTGTACTGGTCACGCACGGCATGCAGCCCGCGGGTTTTTAAAAACCATCCTTATTCACCGTAGTTAGTGATTGGTGAAAAGTTGAGGCTCTTTGTGCCACTGGCAGATATGTCGGCTTTGGCTTCTCGGGCGAAATGTACCACGGGCCGATATATCGGCTCACGCGTTCGCCATATTTATAATCGTTGTAACTAATGCAATTTTAATGGATAGTTAATAAATATTTTTATTGTTTCTACTTTCTAACATTTCCATTCTGAGGTGAATAAAAAAAGAATTATGTCCATATCTCAAATATTAACGTTGTACTGCTTTATTAAAGAAAATGTTACGAAATTCTCGAATTCGCGTTGGCACTTTTCGCTAGTCCCACTGAAATTACGTGGCACTAAGAGAGGCCCCTGATCGAAAATAGTTCTTACAAACGTTGTTTCGAAAATACCAACCTCTAGTTTAGTTATTATTCACAGAAAGCTTTTTATGGAAAAATGTGGTGCAACGCATTTATTACATATTCGAATTAATAGAAATAATCTTCGAAATTTACGTAATAGTCTTTTTCCGTTTCAATCTAAGGCTCTCGACCATTTTTGTATCCTTGCGTGAACCTTCCTGTAAGCTTCGCAAGTCTGGCTTCTGCCATTTACGAAGAGGTGGCTAATGATTATCGCAAGTGAAAATAGTTACACTTTGAATCGTGGGGAAAAGAAAAACAAAAGACTTTTTTGGACTTAAGATTAATTGAATGTTGAAGTTTCTTCGCTCAGAATCAGTATACCGTAAAACCAGGGATCAATTTTCACTTATTTTTGTTCGTAATATTGTAATGAAACCCCAAAGGTAGTATCAATGTAAAGTAAGCATTAGATTCAGATTATCAAATTCTTTAAAAGGACAAAGTCACATGGCAACGCTTTTGTTTTGGGTTGTTGTTGTTCATTCCGATAAATCACTGTAACTCGTGATCTGATTCGATAATTTCTATTTTTTTCGTTGAAAAAAGGACTACTCCTAACTACGGAGTATGACGTTTTAAAAAAGTTACGCCACCGATACGTAAACCGCTCCACTCCACTCTGCGCTTTCGTTTATTCAGTAGAAGAAAGGAACTACTTGAGAACTGGAGGCAGGCTTCGTGTTCTCGCTACTCAAGCGTAAATCTTTTCGTAAATTATTAATAAGTCACGTAAATATATTTTTATCAGGATTCTTATAAGTATCGTACTACCTTGACACATATGTAAGGCAAAACTGCCAATTAAGTGCCAATCAGCCTCTTTCTCCCAGCGCGACCTTAATCCCCAGCTGAGTACCTCTCCGCTTTTCCCACTTCATCCTCACCCAACACCCTCTTCGCGCCTTTATCCTATTTCCTCTTCTTCCTTCTTTGCATCTCTTCTCGCTCTTTCTTCTTCGTTGATGTTACGATGTCAGCATTGTATCCACGTATGGCAATGCTCACGTAAGGTAGAAAACTAATGTCGAAAATCTTCTCGGGTTTCCAACTGGGTTAAATGCACGAACATGTCCGACGTTTCGGCAGCCAGCCGCGTTTTCTTCTCCAGCTCTTCACTTCATTCCTGAAGATGGCTGCAAAATTAGCAGCCGAAACGTCGGACATGTTTTCTGCATATCACCTGGTTGGAAACCCGAGACGACTTAGTGCACCATATTCACCGGGAAAGCACCCAATCCAGAAAACTAATGTTGGAGCAGTTGATCAAATATCACGAGGAAATTGTGGACATTACCTAATTTTCAGGCTTATCTCAGGAAATGGCTCAATGTATAATTCTTCTGAAATGTTCGCGTTTCTTCTGTGCACCTTTGAATAATCACCCTCAGGGCACTAATTAACTGTACTACTAATACTAATTGGCGGTATAAGATTATATTCATTTACTCTGAATCATGTTTTGAATCCTTAAACTTTTTGTCAAGTTCAGTCACCAGCGTTAATGGCTGTCTTTTTTTGGTCAAACCGTTCTCATTTCATTATCATGTCCGTCGCCGCTAATCTTATCTCTTAAGCAGCGAAAGAGGACTAAATATGGGCTAACGAATTTGTGAAAAAGGAATAAAAAAGTGATGATGATAGTCAACTGGACCAACTTTATTTACAGTCATTTTTATTTGGTGTTCTTTACTCAGCAATGATCACCTGGCTACTTGTCAGTGTCACTATAGAATAAACGTGCAAAGAAATCTCTGCGAGGAAACATTCAAAGCATCATATGACCCTTAGCATATATTTTGGCAATTTAATTAATTAATTTCAATTCTAACTTAGCGCTTGTTTTCTAGCTAAGGGAAGAAGTTTTTTTATTTTTTTTTATTAATTTGTTTGTGTAATTTACTTGTAATTTCGGCAAGATAAACTTCAAATGATACCTTTTACATGTCTATGCTTATGGCAATTTTTTATACAATGATATTATTAAATAATTATAGAATCATGTCATTATTAATATTTTTGCGCACTTAAAGATATTCAAGTATAACTATTGCTCAATTCCTTTATCTGATTTAAAAGTTTATTTACAAAGTTAAAATAAGCATACATCTCTCTGTTTTTTAGTGTTGAATCCTAGTCTTTAAACTCTCTTCTACCCATATTTCCTTATTTTGAAAACTTTATTTTTCTCTTTTCAGGTATGCATTCCTGGGTTCGTTAATTCTTCCCCGTATCCTGTACGTATGTAAGTGTTTCCAATCAAAAATCATTTATTATTTCAATAATGAATAATACATTGATTTTAACCATAATTCGCTCCCAAGTATTCTGTTACGTTCTATTCGGCAGGACATAGACGAATCCGACGCAAAAATGTTTGTGAAAATGTTTGAATGTTGGTAGTACTGCTTACTCTTTACTACCTACTCTTTCCTTAGCAGATGGGGATTGTTTAGATTGGATGACCCCAAGTGCATATACCATATCAACGACAAGAAGTGCATATACCGGATCGAGGCCCTGATATATAGCCATCAGAATAATATTAAACATTTTGTTATAAATTGATCTGAAGTGCAAACTAAAGGGTATCCAATGGTTTCCTTATGGTGCGAATGAACTTCAATTTTAAAACAGCATAAATGTTAGTTTACCACTCGTATTGCAAAGCAAAGCAACGTCACTTGGACGTCGTCTATAGTAAACTGCGAAGAAACCATTTTCGTCGAACTTTCTTCTGTGGAATCTCGCGTTATCTCTCGGTTGCCCTTATTCCGATCTCGGACTTTGTCCACAGTTAATTATAGTAAATTGCTGCGTACATCGATAGATAATTCTTCATTCCGTCCCCTCGTGATCTTGGAGGTCTTCCATCGCTTTTCGTGTCTTCTGTTTCCGCAGGATTTAGTAACTGGAGCGTTGGCGAGTGCAGAACGCGTAAAACGTCCAACTGAAGAAGATAGTGCAATAAATTGATCGGGAGGGTCAAGGCAGTTCCTATTGGTTAGCGATTTATCAAATGAGAGGGGATCTCCTCTTTGCTTTGTTGCTGACAGTCGTGCGTGAGTGAGGAGTCTCAACATCATTATTATCGATTTTATGAATAATATTACACTATTAGAGTTGTCATCTCTCCAGTTATTTTCGGTTGCGGGTTATGGATTAAAAATTAAATATTCATAATGCATAACCAAGTAGTATTCAATCTCAGTTAAAAGTGTACATATATGTTCTAATCCACTTCGCTACGTATTCCTATTGGTGAGGAGATTTTTTTTATCATCGTTAAACGAGTTTTATTTCCCCATTTTGCATGACTGTAATTTATCCGTATATTCTGCTCACTAAATTATCTTCAAAAGTTTATTTTGGTTGCTCTATGCCCTCTCTATAGTGTTAACTAGAAACAAAATCTAAAGTGCAGAAATCTGCTCAATGGTTGAGGCTTACTGTTTTTTTTACGGCAAGACGTACCAGCAAAATGATATAAAATTAGTCAATGAATGAGGTAAATTTATTGTATGATTTGTAGCTACAAATAGACCGTTTCTCATGTTTAGAATCTGTATGGTTAAGTTTTTATTTTAATTATTAATAAGATTGAGTTTTTTGATAAATATCAAATTTTGGATGCGAAACAAAAATTTGAACTTATAGAATTACTAAAACTAATTTTTTCTCTAAATATATTGAACCAAAAAGGAAAATTTCATATAATGCAGTAACTCTAAATATTCCCTAATTTTATTTCTTCGTTATTGATTTATTTGTTATACTGCTGGTAATACTTCGGTGGTAACTTTGAACTAAGCTGTGGTTTCATTATCCGAGTTCTAAACGCAAGTTATCTGTACCATTCGATATTCGTATGCTTATCCTTTGCTTTAGCCTCTCATCGAATGTCATGAGATGTGACTGAATGATTTTCCTTTTCTTTTAGTATAAAATGAATTTCGTTCGCCTTCAATAAGGTTAATGATTGTTGGCTACGGTTCACTGGACAAAATAGGGATTTACCAATAAGAAAAATATTGTTAATGCTTTCTGGCGATACCACCTGAAGATGAATTAACTCGAAACCGGTCGTGCCTTTTTTAAATAAAAATTTGTGGACGCTGACAGATTGTTTCTTTCCAATTAATTTTTTATTTAAATATAAAAAATGTTAAAGATTATAATTTCTTGTTGTGGAGTCACATTTACCATATTTACACTACAGACTGAATTCCCTTCTATTTTGTTGTATATGTTACTACCATCAATTTAAGTATTGAAATACGAGTAGAAATGATGTCTTGATTTAAAAGCACCTCTGTGATTAGGCACCATCGGTAGAATGTCATTCAAAGATCGATTTTTCGATCGCGCCCGACCTGTTGGCCAACCCTGGCATATACGGAAAAGACTCGTTCTCGCAAAGGTTTGATAATCGAAAAACATTGCCGTTATTTTCATTACGTATTGGGGGGCCATATAGGTAAATTCGTGAAGTAGTATCTTTGAAAAGGAATTTTCAGCTGCGTTCGGTGTATTTACCGGGGAATACCTCTAGGCCTGTTGTAACGGACCAAAGACTCGTTCTCATAAAGGCTTGTTAATCGAAAAATATTGCCGTAATTTTATTTCGTATTGGGGCCATATAGGTTCATTCGTAAAGAAGTATCTTTTTAAAAGGAAGCTTCCACCGGGTTCCGTCCGTGTGTTGGAGAATGCCTCGTGATTCCTCATCCATCGTTTATATCAAAAGGAGAATTGGTCCATGATGAACCAATTCACACTCGAGCACATTCTCAAGCGGGCAACGTGCCCCTTCGGACGGAGGCGTCCGGAAAGCATTACTTATACGGGGTCATCGGGAAACACTTTGGATACGCCATCGATTGGTGCCAGAGGGTAGGAGTAGCGTAGAATCGCCTCCCCCCGCCTCACCCCCCGTACCCTCAGCCCCTCATTTCCTTTCGGTGACACAAGGAAGCACAAATGCAATTTGGGGAATCCCAACGATTTCGGTCACGTGACGAAGGTGGTAATCACGTTAAGGATGGAGGGCGGCCCTCTCCTCTTCCTCCATGCAGTCTCTCTCTCCCATCCCATTGCGACGACTACACGTACGTTTCTCTCCTCCGAGGAGTGGGAGCACGCGTCTATGGGCTTTTTTGCGCTTTCTTCGAATCCGGGCGCCACCTTGGTACTCCTTGTCCTTAACCTCCCCGGGAGTAGCGTACGGAATGCTTGAGGATTCCGCGAGTGGGATTGCGAATGAGCTTTTTTCGCTTTGGTGGGGCGTATGTTTAAGTGCGCTGATTGGTGGAGGCCTTGACATACTGGTGCTCCATCGCGTGAGAAAGTTGAGAACAACTGTATATTTGTACGTACGTAATCCAAAGCGATAGATAGGAAGGCGGCCGAATTTTTGAGGTTTTTCGCAGTATCAGTCGGTTGGCGGGTATTGAATCAAATAAAGAAATAAGGTCTATGGAAATATTTCAGAATAATTAATATTAATAATAGTAATAACTTCTCTAATGGAAACAAGAAGACCCGGATTACGTCAATTTCAATAGTTAATACTATTAACAAAGACACCCAACCATTCCCTAGCCAGAAAAATCCGACTAGCCGGGATTCAAACCCGGCAATTAATTTCTAATAAGCGACGAACAAATATATTTTTGTACATACGCAATCTAAGGAGATTGATATTAACAGTAGATATGGTTCGGAACTTTTACAATCACCGAACAGTATTTGGTAATAAATCAGGTAAATAAATGAGGTACTTGATGAAATCTTTATTTGGTTAATCCTAAGATAAAGCGATATGATTGAACTGAAAGGTACAGATACCAAGGTTACCCATAGTGAGTGTCCTCATATTGTTAATTAACCTGATAATTCATACTTACCCTTGTGCTTAGCTGAACTGGAAATATTTTAGTTACAACAGTGATTATCAACCTGAAAGAGTTGGAAAGTTCAAATCACGATGTGAAGACAACTCTTCCTGCTCCCAAGGTTTGACATTTGGAAAAAATGAAGGCTGTAAACATAATTTTTAGTTACATTAATCCCATAGTATGGATCTGATTATGAAACGTTTCAATCCTTTCTAGTCTTAGAAAGGAGCAAAGAAGAGAGAATGTTATTTCCGAAATTCCATGATTTTTGTGCTGTTATTGATTACGAATTTTCTGCAGTATCTCTCTCCAAAATAGGAATCGATTTCCCTGTTGCCGAAGTACACATTGGAAATAAAAACGGTTTTAACTATCGAGGGCCTTTAAATTGGTTGGCATTTTGATGATTGATTAAAAAATATTCTTGAGTAAATTCTACTACTCTTAGAAAACGTGCAAAGTTCTTACTTATCGATTACATCCTGATGTCCTTGGAATCTATCAGTTGCCTTTAAAGTGATGGGTATTTAATAATTATTTTAATTGTTTTCCTTCGTAGTTTTTCTTAAGTTTCATCGGTATCTTTGAGAAGTTTATTCACGAGGAGGAAAGACTTACCTGTGATTTAAAGCTGACGGTTATGGATGAATTTCCCTCGCTAGTCGTGAATGGTGGTAGACGAGTTGAAAATCGATAGGAATAAAGATGATAGATTGTTTTCCTCTTACTTTTTGTCATTTTATGATAATTTATTTCCTCTTCAATGGGGAATAGGACGTATTTTCGGAAATATTAAATATTTGGCTCTCTGTGGGATATTTACAAAGGGGTGGTATTATAGGACGTAAAGATTATTCTTCGCCCTTGAAAATGCATTTTAATCCAATAACTATTAATGTTGCACTTCATTGCGAAGATAGTCGAAATTGTGCTCTGATGGGTAATGGTTTCGAGTGTTTACAATTCGAACTTGATTTCTTTGCAACAATCTATTATTTTAACTAAGTTGAAGCTCAAAATAGTCGTTTAGAAGCTTACAAGGAGGAATCAAATTACATTGACCGGTCTTTGAAGTTGTATATTATGGAAAGAAGGATTCTTTAATTAAATTTGCTTACAATATGTTGCGTACACTTATTTTTTTACACTTGATAGCAAGGTATCCGTCCGTGGCTAGGGTTTCGCTCACTTTATATGTTGGCTGCCATGAACCCGTTTCTAGCTGGGAATAAGGATACTTCTTAATCTTTTAATTATTACCATCTTCAGCTACCTAGATTGGTTCCTTGTATCTTAGCATACTTCCGAATATCAAATGAAATGATGATTTCCTGCTGTCGAGACTTTAAAGGTACATGTTTTCATTCCTAATCAGGGGTAAATATCACGAAAAAATACACGAATTTTAGAAAATGGTTTCGTATGTGAGTTAAATTTTCAAACAATTTGTGCGAAAGTATATTTTTCCTAAACTATCCTGAATCCTTTCAGACCTGAAATTTTTCTGTGAAGGGGAAATTATTTTGGAATTGTTTTGATGTTTCGTTATCCAATAAAATCTTATTATGAAACTTCTTTGATATAATATTAAAGTAAAAGAGCCAAAACCATAAAAAGAAATATTTAATTAATATGAACAATATATAGCAAGTACCGAAAATGGTGTCCAATATATTGCACGCAGGATCTGAATAGTTAAAAATCCCTAAGTTTTCAGCCCACGTAGAAAAAGAATTCACTATCTCAACCCTGGGGAATTTAGGAATTATATCAAGCTCAGCTTTTATTAATTTATTTATGCAATAAGGAGATGTTTGAAGTCTTCGCACATATATCGTATAGTTAGCTTCTTCGTCTCGTCGTTTCGTCTGGGACGCACTCCTTCAGTATGCATATCCTCTTTGCAAGCGCACCCACTCCATCTCTAATGATTTATCTCTGTCATTTTCATATTCCAACATTCACAGTCCAGACATGCGTTCTCGTGTCGGTGCTCATACGAAGTGTCGTACGCTCACATTGACCTCTCCATTTTCATACTCAGACGCAATATCGCCATTCCTCAAACCTCCGCTCGGTTAGATCGACAAGAATGTTGATCGTGTGTGGATGAAGGAAAATTTATCGAATCTGAGCTTCTCGCAATTCTCGAGGTATGTTGGTGGAAGCATGGATTGTAGAAGTCGCCCTTTCAGATGGTGGTAGCGGTGTGGTAGTTGGTCGTGCGGCTAGATCATTTCTGACTATGTAAACCTCTCGTTTTACGATAGGCTCATATCAACCCGAAGGTACACTTGTCTAGGAAGCACTTGCAGATGTAAGACATCATAATCTTTAGCTCCTTACAAACTGAACTGTTGTGAAATATGACAGAAGCGAGATTAATCGAATTATGGAATATCTCTTCGATTGTAGTTGATTTAGATAAAGATTGATAATTTTACCTTTGATAATCATGCTCATATGTTGATTTGCAAATAATAAATCGTTAATCCATTTAATGAGAGACAAGATTGACTATATTAAATTTGAGAGAATCTAAAATATAATGTTCACAATGAAGTTCGTAATTACTTGCCTTAAATACAGTATTTTACACCTACAATCTAAAATTCTAAAGAGAAACTGTTACAAAAGGATCGCTGCAATTGGTGCCTGAGGGGAGGTTATCGGTATGGTTGCAGTTCCGAGTAAAATTTACTCCTTGTCTTGGTGTTTTGTAATAAGTTTGATTCACTAACTCTTCAGTTCTGAAGATCATACGACATTTTTGAACTCATCTATTCAGTTTTCTCATTAAAAAAGGAATAACCATCTCTAGATTTAACTGTTTTTTATATGTCGGGAATGTATATCATCCAAGAATTGTTTGCAACCCTTCATTTTCTCATTATAATTCACGATTGTAATCGCTTTTTCAAGGAATGGGCCATGTAAATGAGAAGGTAGGAAACGTTCGTAATTAAGCCGTTGATAGAGCCACTGCTGCTTTGGTAATATTTCCTTGGCATTTCGTGGTGTCTGTTAACTCCGCATGGAGCTCGAGAAATTTCATGCGTACCACTGAAGACGTCACTGATTCTAGAGACGTGATATTGTCCTTAGCACGCCTCGTATTCCCCTCTATTATCGGTTAACTGTTTTTTTACAACCCAAATTTACCATTCATTATTATAATTATATCTCGGTTTTTGAGCCAATCAGAAGCATGTATCAGTCGATCCCTCGAAGTTGTATCAGACTCTCGTAACCTTTCCCCGCTTCAGAATGTGATTGGTAAAATGCCTCTGAAAGCCGTCATTCTTTACTTCCCATAATCGAGTCGCTTATAATATCTTTAACTCTCGAAATGTCACAAGGCGATACGATGTTCAAATCCTACCATCCAGTAAATTCTTAGTATTATTCTGTAGCTCGGCAGTCTGTTTGCAATTGATTCGCAAGTGGTTACGGACCCTGATCTTCATTCAATTTTATTGATTGCCATTCTATTAGCATGCCATCCTACGAAATCAGTCTGTATGCTTTGGAAATTCTATGGTGAAAAATAAGAGATATTTGTAAATTCTTACTAATCGAGGCTTGAAGTATACAAATATGCAGAAAATGAAAACACTGTAATTTTCTCGCCTAAGAGTAATTTTGAATCTTATCGTATGCGGATGTGGAACTTGATTAATAAGCTCTATAAGGTCTTTATAAAGGCGAGATTGAGACTGAAAAGTCTCTTCATCCATCTAATCTTTCGTCAATGACATTGTATACATAAAATGATTTGTGTAGATGAATAGAAAGAGAACGGAAAAGCTACTGATAGTGCAAGCTAAAAAATGTGAAAGAAAACTGTGTATGTCTTGGAAATTACAAAAGCAGAACTTTAACAAAATTACAAAAAACATTAATAAAATAAAATCAGAGATAAGAATAAATACAATAGTAAACAATGAGTAAATAATAAATGCGACAAAACATAAGTCAAAACATTCAAACGAAATTAAAAAAATAATAAAATCATATCAAAAAAGAAGTTGCAGGAATAAACTATGAGAAAACACTAAATATCACAAAAAATAATAAAATAAAACATTTAAATAACAAACATTGTTATGAAAATGAAACATACTAAAAATACATGAAAATTTAGCGCGATCGTTGCTTTGATGAGATGTAAGGAAAATATTTAGTTATATTACCTTTAATCCTAGGGTAATATAGGTGTACCGCTGATGGCAAAGTAATAGAATAATAGCCATTAAATACACAAACCATCAAATAATGAATTTCTGCATTATTCGCATTTCGTTTTCGAAGGAAGCATCCTCAGAGGCACTGAGAGTGACGTGTGCTGGGCGAAAAACAAAAGAACATCAATCTGCGTGATCGAGCAAGAAGTACAGTTTTTTGGTCGCAATTTTATTTTGTAAATTTTTTTTTTTAATTTAAAGGTTTGTAAATGTAAACGTTCTCCCGTGCCTTAAATCTGGAATTAAGGTTGCTGATTACATTAAAGTTTTCAACAGAAATGCTATGGGCTTCTTCATACATATGTTTAGCTACATAGGAATTGGCAGAAATTCCTGCTTTAAAACGTGCTATATTTTTTTTCAACCTTACTATAAATCTTCTCCTGGTTTACCCAATCTATTTGAGGTTACACTTTGAGGACTTGTGTAGTAGCCAGACTTTATCTTTAGTTGAGCCTAGTGAATTTTTAAGATTAGTATTACTGATGTGGCATATGTTAATATTTTTATGTTTAAATATACTCTGTAAACATTTGATAAGTGGAGGGAAGTAAGGGAGTTTAATATATTTCACAGTGGAGACATCGATGGAAGGTGATAGGTTTGAACAGTTGTGAACTAGCTTTTTATATTTATTTCTTTTGAAAAACTTGTGAATTCGATGAGGTTCAAAACCCAACATCGTGGCACTGTCCTTAATAATGTAAAGCTCCTTTTGGCTCTGAGGATGCTTTTTCCGAAGCGGTTCATTATTTTATGGTTTGGGTATGTAGCAGCTATTATTCTAATTTAATCCGAGGGTTTGGGAATATAGAGGTTTCGATACGTTATTTTTGTGCATTCAAAGGCAAACTTGTAAAGTTAAAATTGAGTTCTTGCAATCCAAAACAGCCAAATTCTGCCCTTTCTAGCAAACCTGCCCATACCCATACGACCCATGGTATGTTTTGGAAACTATTTTTGTTTACAATAAGAAGTAATTATTTAAAATTAAGGTCTTGAATGTGCAAAACTTTAAAATTGTTCACTTAGAAAACAAAATAGATTCTCCTCCACCGAATAACATTTGAAATCAACTAAAGGGAATGGAATATTAATTTCCAAACTATAATAAGCCTATAAATGAAAAATATGAGGTAGTAATTTATTTATTTGTGTGTTTATATTTAATAACTCTTCGTATTTTTTAGAACCCTTTATTTTTGCAAAATCCTTCATCTGCAGATCGCGATTATTTTTCGTCAGCCCTTCTTGAGAGTTGTGTAAGCCTACTCTATAGTGACCCATTCATTTTTATATAACGGAATAGTTTCCAATCTGTGGAGTGCTCGTCCCGAGGGCCAGTAAAAATCGCAGTGAAATATATTTATTTGAAAATAATTCATTAATACACTGAAACCACAAGGTAGGGTGCGTAAGGTAAATGTTCGTTTATAAAATGTTTTCTTTACTTTTTAAATTCTTCGTCAATGTATGCACCATTTTTTGCAATCAGAATGGCTTGCTAAGTTACAACGGATAGAGAGGTAATTACTAACTTAGTATCTTTCATCCGCCTCTGGATTGAATTATATTCAGCCTTAACTGGTGACGTGGGTACGCGATGACGAAATCAACCTTCGCTGCGAGCTAGTGACCTAAGAAACCGCCTGCGTTTACGATAATTCTCTTCCGGGAATGACGATCTTAAGAAACATCCCTTCCCCCGACGAAAATCGCGTGTCGATAGCATCCAGCGCGTACCGGACCGTACGGAAACTCGGTGACGAGCGGCATTAACGCGAGCGGAACTATTTTCGGTCACGCGAACCTCCCCACCCCCGGATAAAGAGAAGCTCTCGGACCAGGAGTTCCTTTGACGCGGAGAGATGTCCATCGCCTTCTTAGCCCCTTCCCGGCGTCAATACCCCCCTCCCTGGGTGGGGTGGCAGTCAGTGATTCTCCTCAAGAGGGAATTCCATAGTCAAGTGCGGGCTCAACAGGTTGTCGAGTCTTGGAGGGAGTGCGCCTCTCCACGGATTGCCCGTGCAGTCATTGCGCAACTGCTGGAGGGGTGGGACAGCACGTGTGGGAGGGGGCGCCGCCCCTTGCGGGGACCCCCGTCTACGCTGTAATTAATTCGATCGGCGGGGGTGAGGGGTCAAGGGGAGAGTTCCCCCCTCCGCCCTCCCGTCTTCTCCGTCTTTCGCTGCTCCTTTTCCTTTGCCCGCTGCTTTTGCCCTTTGCGAGCGTTGGGATGATTTTGTTAACGGCTTTGATGCTTCGTCTTTTGTGAACTTGCCCGATTCTGCCGACCGTTTTTGTGTTTCGACGTTTTATCTTTTTCGTCATCTCTCTTAATTTCTTTTCTGCGTGAATATCTGTTACGAAGCTTATGGTTGTTTCAGAGGAAGGCTCCTCTGTCTTCTTTACGTAAGTTTACACGCGCGTGTACATGTAGATGTCGTTCTCGCTACCATATGCCGATGAATGAAACATTCTTCATCTGTCATAAGTAAAGGACGGAGTAAAATGTATCTTTAATTTATCGTTGTCATAGATCTGTTCATGGCTGTGTTGGCATGAAAGTTATTTAGGCATAGGTGAATAATTGCACCAACTAAGATATCTCCTCATGAAATGCCAAGAAAAGTAACACGTAAAGTCATTGTGCTACACTAACGAGATATTTTCCAGCTTATATGATTCTGAAGTGGTGAGAAAAGCAATGGAAAACTACCTCGCTCCTCATCCATCGAAATAAGCCTCATTCTCCCCCTTCTACCTCTTGGTAGCTAATGGCTGAGGGGGTGAATTTCAGACTTGCCTTCGAGCTGAATAATTCTCTTACATGCGTTGCATATATGTATATCTAATCACATACACCCAAGTATTGTAGTTTTATATTGGATTATAATGCTGATGAAAAGAACCACGTAAGGTTCTAGTTTATACCTCATACCTCTAAGCTTCTTTCCCTCTCCTAAGTTCTTCATGGTATTGGCGGAGGTGTGAGGATGCAGCTAGCCTTCGGGATAAATATAGATGCGCCGCGGTCATTAAGTATTTTAATAAGAAATCCAATACGTCTCAGCGCGATTCTTTAGAATTAAAAGATTCTGATTATTGGTCCACATAGTATATCTACATACATCCAAGTTAATTGGATATTTAAAAGCTTTCGTCTTACGTATGTTTTCGTTGGCAAACTAAAACGGATTTCTCTTTAGAGATTTCGCATCTTGAAAGAACTTTCTTTGTTTTTCTTTTTGCTATATTTTAAAGTTGAAAATATTATTTCTTTTGCTTACCCGAGAGGCAATATTTTCTTTTGGCCGAGTCATATTTATCATTTAGTGTCCTTGACTCCTTGAATAGAAGATGCAAATCTTTTACGACTCTTCGTTGCGAAATATGCTCCTTATCTTAACATTTTCCTTCTGATTGAGTCATTTTTCGGTTTCAACCACGTCTCATTTCGTTGTATCTCATTCGATTTAATTTCGCATTCTCAGAATTTCATCAGCGTGCGCGAATTTTATCTACCTTCTCCTAACTTAACAATTTGTTCGTGCTTGTCATTCTTCCTTCTCTCGCTTTGCATATTTCTTGATTTCTATTCCCTTATATCGATATATTCGATAGATTTGTCCTTATCTTCTATATTTGAGGTAATTTCAACTGCTTAAACATTTATATGATTTCAGTTCTTGCGACATCTCCGCAAGTTCCTCACTATTCATTAATGGCAAGACCTATCGATTGTGTGGGTCATGCATAGTTGCTTGTCCACTTTTCGAGTTGTCATTTGATTTTGTGATTCAGTAAATATATATCTTTTGAGTTAACTCTCTATGTTCGTCTCGGTAATTCTATGCAATGAAAATATTTCAAAAGTTAAATTTGGCATATTTTAAGTATGTTTATCGTATCGTATAATAGTTCAAGTTGCAACCTAGCTTTTAACGTTGACTTAGTTTGCAGTATCAACTCAAGGTTTGCAAGGTTGCGATGATAACTTTCATCAAGAGTTCAAATCATATAAAAGATGTTGCAAATATTAGTCGGAAAGTACTGCAAGGTGCGAAAATCTTCCAAGTAGCTCTTAATGTTCACAAATGTAGATTATTAGTTTGTATAAATACGAATGCAAACTTCTTCAGTTGGTTAAATTGATACTATGATTTTCAATGTCATATTCAACTCACTGTTAGGCGAAATGTGTACAAATATGTATGATGTAATGTATAAAGTAATTTTTTTAGTTGTTTTAGTCTTTAGGATTCCGGTCGACAACTACGTAAGATAACCCTACCGTTATTAGATATCTGCTTTCGATGAATTGACAAAGACTGCATGCAGATCTAATATTTGTAATCATAAGTTTTATTTATGCCTTGTGGCAGACTAAGATCTTGGGTTAGCGTGGCAAGTTTTCGCTACAAAAAACATTAAAATATACATATATCGACAGAAAAAGCAAAAATCCTGCGATAAAGACATTTCACAGCAAAATAAAGCAAAAACAACAATAATATGCTTTTTTATAAATTTAATTCCGGACCTTTTTTAATATAAACACCCAATGCCTGAAGCAATCAATTATTGCATGTCGTTATATTGTGTGAAGAAGTGTATTTCCATTGTTTACTCCTACGCGTAATCAATCATTCATGATTTAGAAGAGTCGACATTATCCACGGATAGTCGATAAGACTCTCAGTCATAATTCAGTCCTGGATGGAACGTAAACGCTCCCTCAGCGATTCGATTTATTAATCCTTACATCTTTCACATGCGGCGATACTTTTATTAATAGATTAGCAGCAAGCTTTTTCCTATCGCCTTCCTCTTCCCCTTTGTGTGGTTGCGAGACTGTTAGCTTTCGAGGCCATCGAGCATATGTCTTTAGCCTGCGTGCGGCGGTCACCCTTTCTCCTTCCTCCTTTCTCAACATCTTGCGATGATCGCCATTACGCCTGCTTTTCCCCTTATTCATTTTTAAGCTTGTGCAACTTGCGTGGACTCTCAGTCCTTACGGTGGTTTCGATCAGAAGCAAAGGATCTCCTCCATTTAAGGAGATTTTTCTTATTTTCTTATGTCTTCTCGATGTCCAATGCTTACTAATGGTACTGGGAGGTCCTTTCTGTTTCTTTCAAATTGGCTGCTCTTCTCCAAGTCTCTAAGGTTAGGAGCTCCTTCGTCATTGTCAAAGTATTGTGGGAAGGTTGCTTAAGTAGAAAGTGTGGATGAATTTCCAAAATTATCGTATAGATTAATTCGGTGAGTAGGTAGTGCGGCTTGGGTTCCAACAAGAAGTACGTTTCAGAGCAGTAATATACCGATATGATTAAAGGATATTAACTCTCTGATGTGATGAATTGGTTCTAATTATAAATCATTGGACTCATGTGGAATTTGATAAGAAATTAGTAGTTTTAAATAGCAATCAATATAGAGGAAAGCGTAGTTCCGCAATAACTAATTTCAATATCTTCACAGCTATTTTTTATGAATTTTATCTCATTTGTTTATTTACCGATTCATCACATACACGTACAGGTAAAGAAGCCAATTTAGAGTGGCAATATAACTGGTTACAAACATAAACAGGCGAACGCAGACAACCATTCCCTGCCCAGAAATATCCGATTAGTCGGAATTCGAACCCGGGGTCTTGGTGTAATTTTCATTCTCTATGGTTTGTTGGATGAAGTACAAACCATTAGTAAGAGTTAGTTTATGAGAAGCAGCCTAAACTTCGAGATTTGAATTGATCCCATTGTATTTTTATGCCATCGGAATATACATCAGAAACAGTCGAATCTTCACTGAAATAATAAAATTTGGATACACTGGGATCTACTGCGAAGAATGGAATGAGATACTTCTTAGGTTACGGTGCTTTCAGATTTTTCTCAAAGCCGAATCTGTTCTTTGCTTTCCTTAAAGACGATGGTAATAATACATTTCAGCTCTTCAATCTGCAACTCCGGTTACGTCGGAATTTTTCTCGAACATGCATAATTGTGTGGTCATTTCCTTCGTGGAAATTCCCCTGATAAATGGAGTAGTTTGATTTTTCTCATTGCTTCCGAGACGAAGTCAAGATTATCTCGGTTAGGGAAAGATGCGGAGAGACGAGAGGGTGATTAATTGATCGGGTCCTTGAATAGGAGAGATGAGGACAGAGTGGAATTCACTTCCAACGAACCTTCCAAGTCGCCGTAACGTTTTAGTAAATGAAAGGAAAACGTACATGCACATGGAATGACAGGTAAGGTTGAAATAAAAGCTATGGAAATGAAATTTATCAAAGAATATTCTAAGTGGTAAACAGACAAGAAAGCGGTGAAAATAGAGAATTATGAAGTGAAGATATTGATAAGTTATGTAGAAAGATTTTTCCATAATTAACGTTTTAAAATCGCTGGTAGATGAATGTGCGTACTCAAGTATAGAGAAATAGTTTGGTTTATGTGAAGATGCAAATTAATAAAACAAAAAATACGTACATTAAAAATAGTGTCATAAAGTCTTAAAGTGATTATGATTTAAAAACAAAGTTGGGAGTGTATATATTTGATAACAAGAACTTAGTACTCACAAAAGTGTCCTAGGAAGCAAATGAAAAAAATATGCTAAGAACTAGAGAATCCCAGAGTTCGATAAACTGAGAGGGAGAATTGATTCAGAATAAGAAACCAAAGTGGAAGTTTGATTTTAGGGCAGTACTGTCAAAGGAAGAAAGAAGGAATTGATGAAAAAAAGGCCAGAGATTTAATTCCTCAGCTGATATAAAATTTAGGTCGTCGGAGCGAGTGGGGAGAATCGGATGAATCGAGTGAAATGGACGAAGAGGTAGTGGTTAAAACTAAGTAATTGAGGGAAATCAAGGTAGGAAATGAATAGAAAATGTGATTACGGGACGTATGCATTCGGAGTGGGAGGGAATGTAATGACAGGGAAATAACTTAATGAGAGGGCGAGAATAAAGAAGCATCATTGTGATTGAATAAGAGAAGGGAGAGGGATGGACAAGAAGAGGAGGAAAAAAGGATGATAAAAATTGAGGGAAAATCTTTGATGAGGAATAAGTGTGGGAGATCGATTGACCCTGGAAAATGTAAAACTGAGGAACGTGTTTAAAGTGTAAAAAGAGCTGGAGAAACCAGCTCGATAACAATTAATGAAAGAAAGAACAAATTTTTACAACTAAAGCAAGCGAGACACCTTTTCATTGAAGAAACTTCGGTTTTGATGACGGCTAAACGTTAAATTCAATCTCTTGGTATTTTTTCCGTTGGATTTTCAAAGTCTATGAACTTCAGCGGTTTTCCCATGTAAAAATTCAGTTTTGCAGAGATACCTCCTCCTATATAAATTTTATGCTAAGAGGCGAAGTTAAATAAGACTCAAAATTTAGAGTTAAGAATGAATGGAAGAACATTTTGGCTATAGAGAAGACAATGTGTAGTGAATATTGGTGAACGTTTAAGAGGCTGCTAGTGGAAAGAATGACATCTTTGAGATCGCATGTGAAAGGAAGAACTCATTGGTGAAAGTAAAAGTGAGAACGTTAAGGGATTAAGTGAAAGAGGAACATTTAAAAATTTTCAAAGGAAGAGCACATTAGTGGATGTATGTATAAAGAAGAATATCTAAGTGGGAAAGTGAAAGAGGGACGTTTATGGGGCTGTAAGTGAAAGGAGGTAGACATTGCCGGAAGTAAGTGATTGAAAGCATACCTAGTGCAAAATAAGTGAAAGGAATGACCTTTTTGAAGTGGTAGGTTATAAGAAGAACGTATTAGAAGGTGTAAGTGAAAGGAATAATAAAGTCGGAAGTGGGTAATAGAAGGAATATCTAGTACATAATAAGTGAAAGAGCTTCTTTAAGGTGGTAAGTTAAAGGAAGATCATCTTCACGTGGCAAAAGTAGAGTCGGGGACCAGCATATGGAGGAAACTCGCTAACAGGCTCTAAGGGAAGAGAGTGAACGAAGAAGCTCTTGTGGGGGAATGGGGGCGATTACTGCTGAAGCGAGATTTAAAGGTGGTGCGCGGGAAAGGGTTGGCTGCGAGAAGCGTAGTACGCTAGCAGGGGGAAATGAGGACGAAGGGCTTAATCGAAGGGGAGGAAATTCAGCCCTGGCGAGAGTGGGGCAGGCGCCGCTGTGGTCGGATCTTCGCGGGATTAACTTGTCGTCACAAGGGAAGGGGTGTGAGGGCAAAGCGATGGGGGGGGGGGGTCGGGTTAAGGTCTTTCTCGAAAGAGGGGAGTGTAGCGATTCAGAGGTTGGGAACGGAGCGGTGATGGCTCGGCGTAAAAGAGGATTAATTAATCAAGCACTTCAATTAATTTAAATGAAACACTTTCCCCGTTTCTCGTCTCCTGACCCTTGCTCCCGAATCGGGTAGCTTTCCGTTTGCGACTTTTTTTCTTTTGGGAGGGAAAAAGAGGCAGAGTGGATCTTTTCAAATGCTGGAATGTTTCGCTTTTTTCAATTTATTTCTCCTTTGGATTCATCCGTATTAACATTCCGAATGGGACCATTATTCATTCGTTTGTTCTCCTTTTCTTTTCTTTTTGGATTAAGAAGAGCGACCGGTTAATCTTATTGCGAATTAGATCTATCTTATTTTATCTTTCGCATGATCGATCTATTTTGTTTTCTTGCAGAATGTCGTAAAGAAGTAAGATAAGTGCATTGTATAATTTTTCAAGGCCCCTGACATTCGAGCATTGCTCAGTTACCAATCATAATTCTAATATATTTACTGAAAGTTATATACATATTATATATCAGTATGCATAGATATTACAGTTTGAGAAAACTAGATTTTTTACTATCAGGTACCCCAGAGCCAAAGTAGTTCGTCAGAAGGGAACCATGGAATGACGCTCATAGAATAAATCGCACAGAACAAATTACATAAATGTCACAAAATACATTCGTTAACTTAATTGAACTCTGTACATAAGCGAAAGAAAATTGTACATTGAAAATTACTGAATAACACGAATGGTTATTTATATACTTGGATGAGTGAAATTCGATGAAAACAAAAGGAATAATTAAGGCCACTTATTACGGTTCGCCAATAATAAATATATTACAGTGCCTATAATTATGAAATACTTATTTCATGATTTTTAAGATTTTAATTTTTAACTGGATTCTTCTATTTAAAGTTTTCTAACAAACATCTTAAAATAAATTATATTTATATGTATATATTAATAAACATCTACTCTCTTCAATAGATACATTCGTGCATAAACATGCTAGTTTCGGATTGAATTCTAAGTGAGACTTTTTGGTCCTTATTTCTCCGTTAAATGGCATCATTGTACTTCTTATAATTACAGACAAACATTAATATTGATAAATACGAACAGAAAAGCTTGCATCCATACATAATAACATATATACTTAAACTCACCAGATTTGGATTGTATTCTAAATTAAATTTTTGGCCCCATTTCCCCCTTTAAATTGCATCATTGTATCGAATATAAATACACACAAATATGCACCCAATGGATGTCTCAAATGGTTCATCTCTTTAGTTTGTGCCATTAATTGGGTTATATTAGCCTCTACCGTCTGCTCTCAAAATCCTGTCCTCTGCTTTCGAAGCATTAGATGTCAATTTCGTTATCTGTGTCCCAAATAATCCTTTCCTTTATCTACACGGGTGCCGCTGGCCATAAATCAATCATTTGCCATTATCGTCTTCGTATCGTACTCGAGATTGAGCGGTAAGGCATCTTAACAAATGCGCTGGACGTAATCAAACATTGCTGTTCGTATATAACCATGTGTGTATTTTTGTTGGTAAAATTAGCTGCTTTGTTGATACACAAACGAATAGGACCACCATGTAAACATTTCCTTCATTCTAAAATTAGGATTGAGAGCAATAATGTTAGTGTTAATTTTAGTGCGACGAATGACGTATTTTATCTCTGAATTACTGTTCGTATTCTCGGAACTAGGTATAATCAGATACACATGTTTTTGCAACCATATTCTGATGAACTTTTTCATACTTTTACTTTTTTCCTTTGGATTTTTCCTAGGTGTACTGCTTTTCGTGAAAAGTCACCTATATACCTTTCCTTGGAAGAGTTTTCATTCCTCGTTTGATACATTATAGAGAAAAATGCTTCATGATATGAAAGTTACTGAGATATGATATAATAGATTAATAGTGGTACTAATTAAGGTTTCTCCTTAGAGAATACCAAGAAAAGTGTTACTCATAGAGAGAATGTGATTCACTTGTAGTGAACACATTTCGCTTATAGTATTGTGTTTTGATGAGGAAAGCGAGGACAATGTGCCTCACTCCTCATCTTACCAAGTAAGCCTCATTCCCTTCCATTAGCTCCTGCTCGTTATTATTAGAGGGCGTGATGCACTGACTTGCCTCTGGGTTGAATACAGATTGATACACATAACTGCGTTGTAAACATAGCCTTCAATCCAAAATTAGTATCGAGCACTACAAAATTAGTATAAGTAGCACCGAGGCGTCTAATATGTACTACTGTTACGACGTCGCCAACAGGTATTTCGACGCTATTGTTTGGCATTTGCGGTCCCCGCTTGGCCAAGCACCTTTCCGTTTATGACCTCCCGTGGTGTGATATAGCGTAGTGGCACGCATCTGGCCCGCGTCCACCGACGACGACCGACTGCTAAAGAGTCTGCCTTGAGGAGACGGCGTATATTTAAACAGCCTCACTCACAACCTTCGCGTCTTTTCTCATGCTAATGCATCTCCATGCTTATTGCTATACTCAACTCCTCTCATTACCTTCCTCTGCCTTTCTATATCCTGGATTCCTCTGTCTCTACGGTTTCCAAGTAGCTGGTTTGCACCTCGAAACCTTCACAATTAGTCGATGGAAGCTCAGAAGATGGGGATTACTTGTCAAGATGAGGAATGAGGCGATCGCACTCAAATTCCTCGCTGATCATGAATTCAGTGAGGAATGTTTAACCAATTGACTATTATTTTGATAATTCAGATTCTCCACTACTTCTGACTGCTCTGGGGAGAGAATGAGTTTTATAAGTCAAGGTGAATAGTGATGAAAATCACCCTAGAATTCCTCACTGGTCCAGAGATCCATGAGTGATAGTTCAGCCATGAATAGCTGAGTCATTTTGAAATATTCGACCACGTATTGTTACTATATTATATCGGAAATAATATTAGAATTAAATAGAGATTTAAGCTCTTTTTAAAGAATTTGTTCTTTGATTTTGATCATTTTAATGCATATTTAAAGATTTTTAAAAGTGTCAAGTCCTAGAGCCTGATATACGGTGACTTTTTTTGATGCGAGGATCAGGTTGAAGATTAATGGCCCGTCCATTTCCTAGCAATTAACGAATCACGGAAATTAATCAGTTAATAGCTGAATTGATTCTTCAGAATTATGTTAAAAACATGAATTTTTACTGACAAGTGTTGTTTATCTCCTTACCGTTGTGTTATTTAAGAATTCTGCATTTCCTTTGTATGGTAAAAAAAATCTTGAAATTCGGTTCATTATAATTTTGTGGCTCTTATTGCGGCGATACGAAAGTTATTGAGGTATGATTGCTGCTGATGTCTTTTATCTAATTAACGCTATGGGGTGTTATATCCACAGATTCATTGTGCTGCTCTTATTTGGTCATTTTCAACTTATCTGGCCCATTGAGAAAATCAAGGGGAAAACTAACTCACTCCTTATCCTGGCTTGTTTCATTCTCTTTCTAAATTATTTGGTAACGAATGCTTGAGGGTCTGATACTCACAGCGTCCTTCGGGCTGAATGCTGCTTAGGCTGACATCTCTGGGCGTGGTATTTTTTTATCTCCATGCAAGTGCGGTCGTGTCTCCATCAATCTCGTTTGGCGTTAGCTTTAATCTAGTAATGTCAGAGCCTCTTAATAAGCAACTAATAACAGCGACGATTTGATTCCTTGCCTAGGAATTTCATTTAAAATTGTACCCATTCCAGAGTAGCTATTATGTATTGCCAAGGTCCTCGGTTCCTAGAACTGGCAGATGGCATGTAGAGAACCACTTTTTGTGACCCGGGGACATCCAAATGGCGCGGGTCCATCGAGTTCTCGAGGTCAACTATCTTCTCTCTACCGCTTGGAGGAGAGTTAATTAAATGACCGAACTTGGGATTCGCATATCCATCATTGAATGTAATATTCTATCTCCAGCTATCTATATAAATTGGTGTCTTTTTCTTTCCGAAGAAATTCGCTCTAATTCTTGCATTTAAAACGCGATTTCGTTAAGTGGAATATGGTTACATGTAGGTGTTAAGTTTCAATTCGTGTATTCCTTTATAAAATCTTTCAAAAATGTTAGGGTTACTAAAATGTCATTATTGTAATTTTTGGGAAGTAACAAGACAAGTGTATTGAGGAAAAAGTATGAAGATCCATACTTTCAATGTCAATGACTTGTTCTCTACCGTTTTTGGTGCTTTTCTATTGCTGATAGCTTCAAGGGAATGCTGTTTGATATTTTTTTTTGCACTTAAAATACTTAAAAGTTACTAGAATTCATTAAATGTAGATCAACCTAGGAACCTCTTTCATAAATTGGATCTTCGCATTCAAAAGTTGCAATCACCTTTTTCGTGTGTTTGACAGCTTCTCTCCAGCATCTTTTGAGAGTTGTAGTTTCTGCAATGACATCGTTTTATCCAATTTTACTAGGTGTTCTGAACCATTTCAGCCAATCCAGATATTTTAAATGCTTTGGGCATCACCCTTCTTTCTAAATGATGTACTAGGGGACGGAAGCTTGGTCTTCGAGGGATAAGAGTATTGAATTTTACTGTATTAATGAATGAATGAAAATCGAATATTCTGATTGTATGTTTTGATTGGTTAAAGGAACGGGTAACAGGTTTCATTCTTTGATACAGATTAATTACAGACATACTTGTTCGATTAATTACCTTATTAAAGAACTCTGTCGGTTTGAAATAATAGACAACTTTCGTTCAAATAATGTATTTAGTATTTTCAGGTGAATTCGAATCGAGGGTTTCATGATGTGGGAGTAGCGATGTTATGGTATACCTCAGCTTAAGATGTTCCAGAATACTTGGATCATTTCGGGAACGAAAAAGGCGGCAAATATCGCCTACTCGATACCAAACGTACACTCTTTATTCAGCAAACAGGCCCAAATAAGGATCTCATGCGCATAACATGATTTCTGAAGCCTTCTTTTAGAACTAAAAGGTCGTGATTCGCTTCAGAGAATAGCTTATTGGACAGCGGAAACAAATATATCCGGAATCTGGTAATGCGGTTGCCGCCGAAAACTAGTTTTCATTAATGGTTTTCGAAATGCAAGAAATCCACTTTTGTCTGGAAATAATCACGTTTTACAATAAACCAGTTTGTTAAAAGTTATCGCTATGCCCCGCTGTATTTACAGAGTAAGGTTTGATAAAAGAAAGATTATTCATTACACAAGTGCTGTTTTAGGCTACTAAACTAATTAGGAATTTATTCTCCAAAAGTAATTACTTCAAATGAATTTTGGTATAGTGAGGTATAAGATTAGCGTTTGCAATGATATCCATTAGCAGCCTTTGTAATTAATTGCTTTAAAATCTTATATATCTATAAAAATGCCTGTATGTTTGTATGTATGTATATTCCAGATAATCTCGAAAACTAGACGTTGCACAATGTTCAAACTTTTAACATCGTTAAATGTTTTTCCGGGGATGATCAAGTGGTATTTATAATTTCCCGAAAGTCCATGGTTCGAACCCAGACGAGTAAAATAGTTTGCATAAGAAATACACGTAAAGTTAATTTTTTTCGTTGCAGGGTTCATTACTTTTGAAAAAGTAAATTAGAAAGAACGATCGTAAGAAGTCGAAACGAGCATCAAAAGAAGGAAAATAGAATGAAGATTTTTATTTTGGTCGAGAAATATCGTTTTTGATTCGAAATTGCGAGAATTTCGATAAAATATACGAAAATTTTGACTAAATTACCATGTACAAACAAACCCATTCCCTTGACGATACAATTTTTTTAAATTCGAATTTTGTTGACGAGTCTGTAGCAACCAAGTTTTATTTACATCAACTTAATTGTTTACCGTCTTTTTCGTATAATGAAATGAGTTTTATATCAGTGGTTTACTGAAAATGGATTTCTATCGATCAATTCAACTGATTGCGTATAAATATCCTGGTACGTTGCTTAAGTTTTGAAGTATATTCTTCTGAATTAAGTATTAAATCTAATCTATTTGCATTGATGTATATATAGCAATTTACGGAAATGGAGTTTGCAAAGGACGAAAAGAATTCCCAGATTCGTAGTTGGTTATCCTTGATGAGTTGAACGGCGAGTTGTTAAGTTGTAGCAAATCTCTAAAATCATATACCAGACCAAAAAGGGAAGGCAATTTTATTTTGTTTAATGCAGGATGCAAAAATTGATATTAACGTTGTTTTTAAGTGCTTCCACTACATATTCGATTACTATCCTTCTTTTATTGGTGTTTAATTTTTGTTTCTATTTTGACATTGCGATTACTTTTGTGTTTCGTGTTTATATTACACATTTTAAGATTGAGATACGAGTCAGCTCCATACTACATTTACTTTCCGTATAGAATATTCATATTTGGTTATTTGAGTGAAATTTATTTTATTTCTGTCATTTACGTTTAATGCTTGATTCATTTGTCCCCTTGTACCTGTATGAAAATGTGACTTTAAACGTGGTACTGCTTATCCTTATGTGATCTTAGAATATATTTATATATAAATATATTTCAAAACAAGGGAAATAGATAAAGATTCTTATTTTGGCTGAGAAATGTCGTATGCGATTTGAAATTGCGACAATTTTGATAAAATATACGAAAATTTAGTCTAAATTTTTGTTGTAAGCAAACCCATTCCCTTGACGATCAAGGCAATTGTTGATTCCGAACTCATGTGTAATTCTATAAGAAGACATGGCGGATCAATGGCCAGTTAAAATAAATTTCAAAAATGAGAGTTGAAGATTTATGATGAAGAAAAAATTGAATGGCATTTTAAAATTTGTTGTGACAAACAATATCCTTTGAAGAAACGCACGTTGAAAGGTACGAACATTTTTTCATTGATTTTTTCAATTTTCTTTAAGCGTCTGTGAAAACCGAGTTTTGTTTATGGTAACGTAATTTTTAACTGAATTTTCAATGAAATAAAACGATTGTGAAATTCATACGTTGATAGAATTTGCATTCTCGCTGTCAATTCCACTGATTTAAAATAATAACGTGGTAAGTTGTGGACATCTCTCTTATTATTTTTGAGTTTTGACGGAAATTACGGACGTTCTTATTTATTATGTTTAATCGGTCTTTGTTTTCTTTTAAGTTTTGAGCGAAGAGTGGTCAGGAGCGAATAAGTAACGTTTCAAAGCCTAAGAAGGTAAAGCGATTTCAGTTATCTGTAGACCGCAAAAAATCTAAGATATTGTAGTAGAATGGGTAATCCCTTACTTCAATCCAAATCCAAACTACTGCCCACGGGCCGCATCTGCTGTCTGATAGTTAATAAAGCTGAAAAGTTTGGAGACCCCTACTTGAAACGTAGTTTATTGTGGATATCATAGACACAAGTATAATAGTTTTTGAAATCATTTCTCAGTTTTTCAATCACAAATGAATCAAGTCTATTCTACTGCACTATAATACTATGCTAAATTGTGTTGAAAATTCTTACTGCAGCAGGTGTAAAAACGTTTCAAAAACTTATGTAACATTAATGGCCGGTATTGTAATGTATATTTTGCGTTGTTTATAACTTTAATCTTCATATAAATGGCTTTGTCTTTTCGTCATATTGTTTATCAGTTTCAATATTATGAAATTGCATGATTTTATGTATTGTTAATTGTTGAAAGTGAAAAATTCTGTTTTTTTCGAAACCGTATAGAAATATCTAATGCTGCGTAAATTATAGCTGCAGTAGCAATATCAACGTTCAATTATAATTACGAGCATCGTCATCAACTTACTGATGTATGATTTACCTAGGTGTTTACTGGACGGAGTGCCATGTCGAAATAAAACTCTGATATTGAAAACAGCT
Source organism: Sympetrum striolatum (assembly GCA_947579665.1). Classification (NCBI taxonomy): domain Eukaryota; kingdom Metazoa; phylum Arthropoda; class Insecta; order Odonata; family Libellulidae; genus Sympetrum; species Sympetrum striolatum. The sequence continues at coordinate 89,856,796 of OX388346.1, forward strand.
AACCCAAATGTCAATATTTAACACACTGTACGCTAAAATTTATTAATTTGACCTCAGCCGAAGAATAGGTTATAATTCTTAAACATCTTGAACATAAGTTTGTTTTCGGGATAAGAAACTATGCAGATAACCACAAAATGTAAATTTACTTAAGCCACTATACACCTTCTCAACGGAGGTAGGTGGTGTCTGTATTTATTGATTACTGTGAAGATTCTACGCTGAATGTATTTTGGGGGTCCAGGAAATAATTTATCTTAGAAGTTTTTCATTAGTTACTGGAGAAGGAATTAATATATCAGATCATTTACATTGCCAATATTTTCCCCAGCCATACGTGACTCGCGGAGTACATACATATCGGAAGAGTGCTTACCGAGATCAAACTAGCATTTTTCGGAGCCTTATCACTTGGATCCAAAAGGAAATTTCTTGACATATTTCTGTGTGAGACTGCCAATGTTATTATTCGATCGAAAATATTTTCAGCAATAAAATAATTGTAAATATTTATTAGGTTTGTAATCAAATACTTTTCCGCTCACTTAACCCAATGCACTTATCATATAGTGAATTTCGACTTACGAGCATAGCTCCACAGACTGATTTCGGTAAAGTTGTCGCTCTATTGTCATGGCTTTTATCGTTCCATCCTAATATGGCGTTGTGTCTTGCACTTAATCATTCCCAAGATCTACGACTACGTTCCTGGGCATTAATTAACATACCACTACATTTTATACGAGTCACGAATTCTCACTAACAACCTCATGTTATAAGTATAGCCAAGATAAAACAATAAAACATACCTTCTGGTTCTATGATACACCATTTCTTATTTAATGTCTATAGTTTTTTCTTCGCGTAAGAAATACAACAATGACGTCTTTGTCCATTCTCGGAATCACACTTATTCAGTTACTGAAGATATCCTCTCAATGATGACCAATGGAAAGTTTGCGGCTTCAATCGGCGTAGAAAGAAGGAAAATGCTCCTTAAGGAGATAAAAGTCAGAGGGGAAGAAGCTATTATGTATGCCTCTTTTCATACGTAGATACATTTTCATACATTGTTACCGAAAAGCTCATTCAGATACTAGAACCTGCCTTTAGATATAAAGAAGATGTAAGCCAAGGGAGAAGAAGCTAAAGTAAGCCTCACTTTCATATGTAGATACATTTTGACACATTGTCACGGAAAAGATCATCAACCTGCGTAAAATTGAATATTGAGTTAGAGTGGATTTGTAGACTTAATTGTGACTTACATTTCTTGGTATATTGGTTTCGAAAGTCTGGTATTCGCTATTTAACAACAATTATGAAGAATTTGTTACGATCAAGGTTATTACACTGATATTCATGAAATTAAAAATCCCCGTTGAGAATCAACGGGTACTTCTGCTAGTATTAAATAAATGCGGAAAAATGCGGAAAAATGCGAAAGTAGTGTTTTCGGTATTTGCAATTATCGAAACACATCTATGCCTGAAATAAGTACATCTGAAGCCGTATTTTAGGTAATGCGGGAACGGAACACTGAAGAAGACAGGATTTAAGCATCTATCGTAAAATTCTTTATTTTTGGTCGCAATCAAAATGTGTCTGATGTTAATGAAGTTTTATTCGACGTAGAAAAAGTATTTAAAACGTTTTTTTGTGGAAAATACGTAAAAAAATGCATTTCATTAAAATAGTAATATTCTTTAAAGTGCTTCGACACCTTAAGTCATATCGCACATGGGCTTCAATGGAAAATCGAACCCGGGACCGCTTTCAGAAATGCCGATAGTCCAAATGGCTACTTGGGAGCCCGCATTTTATTATAATGAATAATAAAGGAACTAATTTGTTATAGTCAATAAAGTTATTAATATTCTAGCGACAATCCCAACAAACCAATCCAACCACCAGTATCAAAGGTTATGGACCTGCTGTGTCTTCCGGCTTTCATTTCGGCCATTACTTCTTTTAACTTTGCTTTTCATATCATTCAGCAATATAAATCTTGAATGACATTGTATGTACTACTCATACCTTTCATATTGTTACAGCGATTAACGGGATTGAGGTCTCAGTAAATGAAGGATAATTCAAAGTAAAGTTTATTCCATCTTTTGTGTAACATAATTTAGTAATTTTCCTCGACGGAAAGATTAGCGTTCAAGCGTAAACTCTATTAATCAATATATGGTAGCTGAGATGTTCGAATTCGAACTTAACGTTAGTCAAGTAGCTTCACTTGCGACTTGATAGGTTCACTTACAGGGAATGTTTTCTTTCCATGAAAAATGGATTCCAAATTAAGGCTTAGAAATGTAAGTATGCAGACGATCGGTAGGAAATGATTTGAAATGGAAAATGCATCGATATATAAAACTCGGGTCTGAAAAGGAATTCGCCGCATGCCTCCAAAACCTTATCTCTCCGCTGACCCCCTCCCAATTATTTCTTTTTCATCTTTTCCTCCCCTCTTTCTCAACGTGGCGCCTTCTAGCTGGCAGTGGCTGCGGTTCCATTAGTGCCAATCGCTGCGGCGTCACGTTGGGCTGAAGGTGCGAGGCGAGGAGGGGGCATTCGATTGCGGGGGAGGGGGTGGAGCGTGGTGGGGGCAGAGGTGGTCGGTCTGGGGTTCAGGGCGAGAGCGTAGAAGTTTCGGGAATTGGCGACGCTCTCCGGATAAAAAATACTACGAAACTGGTTTTCATATGTTTAGTGTCCCGGAAGAAATGCGAAGGTTTTGCGTCAAATTTATCCGGGATGCCTTCGCAGAAATCTGCGATTTAAGTGTTAGGATGATACACCTTCTGGTTCAAGATAAGGGGAATGTATCTTTCATTTTTAGTTTTGTCTCTGTCTTGTTCAGAGTTTGATGACATGTATGTTTCCGATGTATGGATGATAACATTCATCAAGGTATTTCCTTATTAAATGCTATGAAAAGAATAATTCATTGGGTTGAACTAACGTAGACGTTTCCCACCTATGAAAATGTTGTTAAATGATGAAAGCAAGAGCAAATTACCTCAATACTCACCTAGCCTTTACCTCATTAAATGTATCTGTTTAGAAGAAGTAAATTAAAGTAGAGGAACGAAACTATTCTTCATTACTTTCGCCTTATTTTTATTTTTTTTAACTTAAATAAAACCTCGGTGGAAGTTACGAAAAGCTGTTTTGTTTATCCATAAATCCGTTTTTGCCCATTAAATTTATAAAGTATATTCCGGGAATTTCGGCTGCTGTGCGTGCTAACGAAATGTATTGAAATCGTATGTATGTGTATCAACTATTATAGGCATAGAAACTAGCTCATATTAACTAATACAGATTCTTTATACTCGATGATATCAATTGTGTGTTTCATAACTTAGCGGTATGCTATCACAGACCCAGAGATCAAACATTAAAGATATATTTATACTATACCAGAGTAGCAACTAACTCACTTAGCCCGTCATTTCCGGTTGTGGTCTATCATAAACAAATAATTATAAATTTTTTCTCTGTCTATAAATTCATAATTTCCGTGCATGTTTTTGTATGAGTCATGTTTTATGTCTGCGAATAACCTATGAGGGACTTGCGAGTAGGCTTCTATTATTTTAATTATTTACTATCGGAAGTCGTTTCACTGCTGCTAGATTAAAATATATTGAAGCATTAGCAGTATTTAAATCAATTACAGTGAGTGATGAATAGACTTTGCATAAATTTGAAATGTATTAAATATTATATAGAATCACTAATAGATACCAAAACAAACACGGAGGTGCTAAAGATAGTTGGGGCTTTGATTGAAGTGATTATGCGTCGATAGGAAATGGGAAGGATACATCTTGAGAGGAAAGAGATTGCCAAAGAAAGTATACAATAAAAGGAAAAAGACAGTTGGGAAGACAAAAGCAGAAAATTTTGGGTGACATAGTAGGTGGGATGAGTTTCCAAGAGAAAGAAATGGCATTAAATATGAAATGTTAAGGCATTCGAACCAATGGAATGATAGAGAACTCATGTATGTAAAATTACTCATGTTACATGGTATTCCTTATGGGGAAAAACGAGAATCTTGCCTCCAAAAGGTGTCAAAAGATATGGTATTGAGACAAAGGACAGTATTTTGAACCCTCAGCTGGCGCCTAATTATAAATTCACCCTCGCCGGTCGCCGAAGGCTGAGGCGATCATAAGGTATATCATGGATACTGGTCATTCCTTCGTTTTCCCGCCATCGGCTTAAATTCCCTCCCCTCTCTATCCCCCTCCATTCTTCATCCCCCCTCCAATCATTTTTATCCTTCCTCATTCCAGCCCCTCCCATATCTCAGCGTCCCTTTCCGGAGACATTATCCTATCTCCGTTGGCCTCCTTTTCTGCTCTCGGGCGCCTCGGAAGCGATTAGCAACTTGTCTCGATAATCTGCCGCCCAGCGAGGATCTTACTGGGAGGGAATTATAAATCATTGCGCGTAATAGATTGGTTCAAGCACTGCTGCTCTATCCTTTATCCCTTCGAGGCGCGCTCGCTCGTAATTCGTGGCACGCTTAGCCGTAATTGTTGTGCTAATCGTTTTCCCAATGATGATGCTGGTCCTAGATGTAGAGTTGCCTTTCCTATCCGGTCAGGTTAATCCTTTCGATGTAAAGTCGGTTCGTAATAACGCTGAATATATTCGTCGTCCTACAGTAATTCAAGTTCTCGTAAAATGTGTCCGTATTACATAAAACGCAATTTCATATTAATACGCAAAAATATATCATTTGGTAAAATGTAGTATACTATTAAAAACTTGTGATTCAGGGATAGGATCATTGCATCGTAAAATATTAATTTCCTTATAAATATCTGTATGTAATCATAATTAATTCCGAGTTATGGAATGTCATGTATTATATTGATAATAAGCAATACATTTAAAAGACCCCATTCGTGAGTAATGTTCTTGAGTAAAACTAGATTGCACTACATAACTATATTAATATTCTAATAAATATGCGCTATTTGTAGAAACTCACTGGAAAATTAGACAAAAGATAAAGATAACTATCTATTTTTGACAACTTTGAACTCTTTCTATAGAATTTTTCAACTGGCCTTCACCTAATCGAGTATAATACTAATTTTAAGGTCCTCTGCCTGTATTAGATATTATCACCGTTTAGCCATTACTAAAACAGCTGACTTAGCTGCTTCTTTGATTTAATATTATTAAGTTACATGCAATTTATTTGGATTCCATCGCATAGAATTATTCCTTAATTTATTTCCTCAGAGGAAGCAAAATTGAAAACTATTTGGGCAAGCTCATATCACATACCATACTGGCTACGGAAGACTGTTACTCCTTTATTTTCTTTTTTTATCTATTTATGTTTATTATCACACAGTGGTAAATATACGAATTTCATATCGAGGTTGGATTGAATCTATTTATTCTGCAATGTAACCTATTTTACGAATATCCATTTCAAACTCGTTAACCTTACGTATCTCTGAATCGTTACTTTGAATTGAATCGAGTGAAGGGTGGCGAATAATCTCAGTCTGTTTTATAATGTATCAATTTCCCAATCGTTTGTTGGTCACACATGATTTATGATAATATAATATGTGGTCGAGTGAAAGTATAAGGCTTCCCCAATCCAGCCCGCGGGCCATAGTCCATTCTCTATTACTTCAGAGCAATAATCTTAAAGCTCAGATTAAGGGCTCCGAGCTCAAATCGATAGCGAAGTAAATTGGTATGGATTGGAGCCATTAAGTGCACATGTATGTACTGTAGCACACAATTAGGAGCACATGGCTCTTTATGACGTAATGCGGCAAGCAAAGAGATCATCTATGACGTTAAAATCAGGAATTCACCGGTTGTGTAGATGGGGAATTTTGATTAAGTCTGAAGGGTAATGAAGTGACAAAGAGATGGTATTTCTCTCGATAAAGAGCGCGATTTTTTTCAGCTCAGCGGTCACTTTGTTGTAACGGGCGGAATTATGAAAGACCTCAACCAGTTTGATCGATCTCCAGGATTTGGTTCCATCCAGTTTGTACGGACTCTGTCCTCGAGTTGCATTGACAATGTACCTTATGCTTTGCAGTATTTACAGTTGTATGAGAAGAATCAAATGGAACGGAACTTATCGGTTGGTGATCTGCTTTGGGCGTGTCGAACGCTTTCATGCAAAGAATACGCGAGCTCAAATCTGCGATTCGTACGTTGGGATACAGCTGAAAGTGTTTCTTCCTCCTTTTAACCTTTAATGACATAATTCTGATGTGTCTGAATGAATATTTTCACCCTCTTGTAGTTCCTCAAGAACACTTTGTTTATTGGAACACCATTAGGATTTCAACGTTTAATCAATTCAACGTTAAATCAATCAATTTTGAATAGAGAAACGAAAAATCACGAAAATGTTGGCTTTATTATGCATGAATTAACTAAATAAAGAATGCATGACGAGTAGCGTTAAGTCGGTAAAAAGAAGCAGTTCACCATTCGCTATCATTATTCGCTTATTATATTATCGCTATTATTATTATTATTATTATTATTATCAAAGAGTTTATATTTTGTTTATTTGTATGACTTAATTAGATCAAAAAACTGTTCTTTCCTAAATAATCCAAGATAATTACAAATAAAATAATACAATTACGATAATAATTACACAATTGTATTTGTGATCATTCTTATGTTTTATAAATTGGATGTATAATTTCTTTTCTAAAAATATCACTATTTTTCGTTGTGTAGGATATGTTTAATGTTTAACCAGAACTGTATATTTTACATATATATTATTTGGTCTATAATAATTTAATGGAGAATCAAACATCAATTTAATTACAAAGTTAAGGAGTTATGTCTTTATATCTCCTTGAACTAGTAAATGTGCATAAGATTAGCAAGGAGCCGAAGCATCCTCTGTTTCACGAATGCTCATTGAAGCGGAATTCGATGGCTAGAAAGTAGGAGTTAGGCTATAGATGCAGCCAGTTAAGGTGCACGTGGTAGTTAATTATCAGTAGCCGTTGTCAGCAAGTTTTCTTGTGCTTTTACGTCAGTTTTGCGTCATGCGTGACAGCAATACACGTCATACCTACTTTGGCGATACGGCAGTCTACTTCTTATCCAGTTTCACTCAAACCTGTTTTAGCCTCAAGTGGAAGAAATGCTCTTCTCCTTTCGAGAAAGTACAGTTCTTTGCACCCCAGCACGTGTGTGAATGTTTCTGTTTGTATATGTGCGAGTCCAGTGTCGTAAAACTTTGAAATCATAAGATAAGTAGTCTTAAGGTTCCCAGTTGTACAGTTGCCGATTTAATAGCGCATAATTTGCGGAATTTAAATTTGTTTTTCTCTCAGCCATCCATTTCTGTATTTGCTGAATGATCTGGTATTTATATACGTTAGATTAAATTGGATATATTTTGCGAATTCCTAAGATTGCGAATATTCGACCAAATTAATTATATTTATGAATTTTATGATGATTTTATTGGGTTAAAATCATTGTGTTACTGAATTTTCAAAAGAGGGGAACCAGACTATGTTGTAGAGATGAAATGTGTTAAGTGTTTGTGAAAATTGGTTATGAACCATTTTTTTGCTGCATCATTACTCTAATGTATGTAATAATGTGATTATAATGTAAAATTTGACTGTGTTGTGTTGATTTGACCGATTTTATATTATTGCCATGTCCTATACATGCATACGTATGTCGTTGGATAGATAAAAATTATTATTATTATTCTTGTTCTGCCTTATTTCATCCTCTAAAATTTATATCTGCATCGTATTTGATTGAATTTTTTTCATTCAATAATGATGTAATGAAGAATAAAATTTCTACGAATTAAGTCTTTCTATTCGTGCAATCAACGTTGAAGGTACAACCTTTTTTCAGCAACGATAACTCAATGGTGATAAGTGCCAGTTAAATATGCAATTCATGGTACCGAGGGGCGTTGGAGACAGCTTGGACCAAAACGTCTTTTAAGTAGACCGCACGTGATGTCGACGCTCGCTCTGCCATTCTCCCGAAAGAGAAAAATAGTGCGCACGTCAGCAATTGAAGTGTTTTCAAGTCGAAGCAATCCTATTAGTGGCTCCGATTGTCGTCCCGGTGTTAATTTGGATCAGAAAAACGTCATCGCGAGTTTGGTTAAGGAATGATTCCATTCTGTTAGTGCGGACCTGGCGATCGAACATAAATGCACTGCTTGGACGTTTTGCAAGATTTTTTTTCCTTCCTATTTTTAGGAAGGATCGATGAGAAAAGTTTCCGTTCGAGATTGAAATATATTATATAGAGCTGGTTTTATGTACAGCAACAGAGAGCCTTCTTCTTCAGAAATTCGAAGATTTTACGACAAGATTGTCTACGTGAGGAATCACCTGCATTAATAAAATGATGGGAAAATTTGTGGTTATCTTTAGGAAAGTCCTTAGCGTCTTCGTGAGCCCCAACTCCTCTTCGTTTGCATTCGAGATTTCCCTGATCGTTTCAATTTGTTAGCCATTCAAACATTATTTTCATCCACTGAAATTGATTGTAAAAATTCCTCTGAGAAAAAATTGTAGACCATTAAGCAATTTTATCACGAAGGTGCTTTCTTCTTAATTAACGACATTCAACATTCTTTTGTTCATTATTATTGTACTTATATCTTGATATTATATGAAAAATATGATAAATTTGTAAATCACCGGCCTTGGTGGCGGAGTGGATAGCATTCCATCTACGCTATCTCTCCGAACCCTAAGGTCCCGGATTCGAATCCCGGCTGGTCGGATTTTTCCGATCAGGGAATGGTTATTTGTGTTCGTTGTTGCTGTTGACTCAGTGAAGCACCTCCTGATAAGTTTAGAGAGAGCTTTCGGGGGATTCCACCGATAAAGGTCAACAGTGGTTAATCATGAAAAAAATCCATAAAGATATAAATATAATAATAATGAACTGTTGAATGTCGAATTTCGTTAATCGCAACGATAGCCCCTTCGTGATTAAGTAGCTTAATTGTCTGCAAAATCTTCTTAGAGGAATTTTTGTATTAGATTTTTACTATATTTATGTGTATGAGTAAAAGTCGCTTGCATTCGGAAAACATATGATGAATGATTCGTGACTGGTTGAGCTCGAAAAAGTTCTTGATACACAGTGCAGCTTCTGATATGTCTCCAAGCTCTTAATTTTCACTCTTACCCAGACTGCAATTCATTATGTATGTAGGTAAATAATAAACGTAAAACTTGTTTGAACCGTCTCGGAAAAGCAAATGGAAATATTAAATTAATATTATTTTGAAGATCCGTGAGAAATTTATGATATAGATTTTCGAGGTGAGGGCCATGTATTGAAACTTATTGGTCAAAATGCCGTGGATTTGCTCCTCTGCTGTTAGAAGCACTCCGTTGGCAAAGTTCGGCACGTCACAAGGATTGGCCGTTCCCGTAGATGGTCCTCTTTCAAGATGAATGAGGGGACCTTCCACGGTAGTGTGACAGAAAGAGGACCTTTTGAAAGGGAAGGTCGTAAGGTTTATTGCGAGTGGAAGGGTTCTCGCCTTCCCAGGAAATTTTCTTTTCCGCTCGGGAAAGACCCAGAAACGGGGTGGACCGGACCTAGGTCACAGTTCGAGTCGCTTACAATTGTTTTGTGTCTTACGACAACGTTTGCATTCTCATGTTTGTGAAATTGAAGCTAAAAAAGTAAGATTTGTTGGAAGGTGATTCTCTATCTTCTTTTTAATCCTTGGAGCGTATAAGTGTTTATTCTATATTTCGGCATGCCAAGAAACACTTCTGCTGCCTTCAGTAAGGATTCGAAATTTAAGGGAACGCTATTCAAAGCTATTTTTAAAAGGTAACTCTTGTACTTAAATCTTATCTTTGGAAATGTATCCGCAAGACGTGCAGTTTAAAATAATTAATTGTTTATTATGAAAATGTAGTAATAAAAACTTATTTATATAAGTTCATAAAAAATAATAGTTTATAAAACCTGTTTTATTTAACAATCTTTTCGATTGTGTCGTATTTCCCCTGTATTTCGCTCTCCGTGAATTTTTATTTTTATTTAATTGCTCTTACTCATGGAATGTATTACAAAATCGTGAACATTCGCCTAACCTTTAGGATTATGTCTTATGGCTCCGTTCCGTAACATTTTTCGTCAACAATTAGATGCCAAATTATGTTCAACGTTTAATTCTAATTGTGTGAAATCGTTGCCAAATAAACGTATTTCTTTTTATGAGATACGTTTACCTAAACCTCTGTTCCCAAATAAGGTAACCTCATTGAAAAGGAGCTCATTTTAGCAATTTAAAGCTTTTACTTTTGTGCATTTGGATTTAGGCACATTCATGTGCCGAAGATTTTCGAACGGAAACCAGAACAGCATTTGCCGATGCAGCATTGTGAAAATCCATCTATCACGGCTGTTATGGCTGCAATCCAATAGATCAAAGGATTAAAGTGCGCGCAGTGGTTGTCACTTGAATATCAAGTTTAAAAGACACAAGGATGAGTAATATTTCCCACTCTTCAGATTCCAGATTTCTGTGTTTGACGCCATAAAAGGAAAAGTTTTGATTACACTAAGTCATTGATCAGTTAAACATATAATATGAAAGACTACGATAAGTTGAATTCGAAATATATAGTAATAATTTAGAATTATTCTAGCTCGTAAGAAAACCTGAACGAAAACAGTGAAAAACTTTCAAGTCTCACCCGTACAAATCCAGAATACTGTTGTTATATCATTATAGTTTCATTCTTACGTGCATATAATTGATTAATCAGCATTGCGAATATTTTAATTGCTTTATTCATTTAATTACTTTTCATATTTGGCTCCGAATGGTTCGTGCAGGTTGAAAAATAAATATTTACGGACGATTCCCAAAATTAAAGATTTGTCCCTAAAATTCAACGTTAAGTATGTACATAAAGCTTACTTGATTTGGAGCGTCTCAAGTCTAGTTTACTCTGAAGCCACTACACTGTCATCAGAGGAATTTGTAGAGGGAATGTGGCAGACTAGGTAAGATATGGAGAATAAGGTACTTAGTCAGTATGTTATTAATTCAAAATCTAATTGTCTTCCTTGGAGGCATAAGGCTGAGCGTGCTAGCCTAGCAATGGCGAGGTACTGGGTTCAATTCCTATTTAGAGCATGGATGTTGGTGTTAGTGTAAGAGTAGTCTTGAGACCAAAATCAGCCTAATAAAGATGTCGTTGTTATTAGTATTATTATCATTAAAACGGATAGATTTATCGATAGTGTTACTGTAGTTTAAGGAAAATAACCTGTCTAAATGGAGTTAACCCAGATGACCGGCTATATCAAAGGTGCATACAAGTGAGGTACGATGACAAGCCGATGACCTATTTCTGGCACGCGAAACAATTCCTTATCAAATTTTCAATTCTTCGGTGACACCTTTCGTACTTTTTCGTAAAGTTATACCTTATTTTTTCATTCAGTCCATGTTTCACGATGAAGGTCATCGCTTACCATCAAGATATCAAATGATATGTTCTCGAAAAATTATTGTTAAAAAGTGGAAAACGTTTGTCACAGATTTGGCACGCTCAATTAAAAATATTGCCTACTTCTGAGCCTTAGGACTTTCAGAAATATTATTTAAGCGCTGTTTTCCTGTGATATCAAAGAGATTACTTCGGTGAATCCTTCCTCGGGAAGAATAGGATCCAAAGCATCTTTTCTCCCGTGAGCAGGGTCCTCAGCAGTTCGCATTCCAATTCACTGCGCAGAAGATCGGATTGCGATCGACGAATGAAATCGCGTCTCTTTATCACTACGCCCTCTCCTCATTCTCTCCCCCAACCAACAAGTTTACTCCGACGCGACGTGTATCATCTCCATTACCTTCCTTGACGACTCATGCTAAAGAACAGAGCGGTGAACTCCGCTTCAGTCCGATTTCAGCATTTTATCATCATCATGGAAGGCTTTTTCTTGCTCTCCACTGAAATTAAATGAGATTTATTTTAAATATTTCAGTTGCCATCTGCTGTTGTAACTACCACTATCCATTCCATACCAACTACTATTGATGTGCTTACTCATCGAATATAATTGACTCTTTTGCAGGATATGTAATTAAATAATGGTTATGTCATAGTTTAAGTTGATCATCGTCGATGATGCGTTTAATTTAAGCAATTAATGTGCTTTAATCAATTTACGCCTGTGAGTTACTTGTCTGCGTTACTGCCCGAGTAATTTGTCGATAATAGAAAATGTTTTGTGTTAGCTAATGTATTTTATATTATTTGATTGAAATTGGTGAAATTGATTTTATGTACTTTTGTTTTAAGCATGTCTCGTAGTAGTATGTAACGGTGCTTGAATTCATTGTAGTAGCTCTGTTGTAAATGAATCGCATCTTGAATTCCCATTTATGAATCAAGTGCCCTATTGCACCCAAAAGTTTTTAATAGAATTCAGGAGTACCTACGTGAACACCTTATCTTTTGTCAAAATTTCAACTAACCTCGAAGATTATTCTTATCCAACGAATATTGCTGATAAGATAATGAATAAGCTGAAGGTTACGCCCATGTATGTGAGGTAACACCAGTTCCATCATTTGCATGTTGTGCATGAAGTATTCAAATTCAATGAATGTAGAAAAGTAGGCTGGAAAAGATTCTTCTACGGTAAACCTGATATTTTTATTTAATCTATATGTAACGCTTTTGTTTTAACTATTTAAATTTTATGTTAAACTACCTCAACTATTCATTTGGTGTAAGAGACTTTCAAAATTGTACTAGTACACACAGGTATTTCTCAGAACGAGTTGAAGCTATTAGCTAGTTAGGTACTCTTCAAAATTCTTCCTTGTATTTTCCTGCCAGTCGCCTTAAAATGTCGCTTGCTGCCATCTATCCTTCCAACAATGTTGATGTTGTTGCCAGCAAAAGCAACAACCTGATGTCATTAAACGAAGGCGTTTTTAACGCAAAGACTTTAAGTCTGTTTAGTGAGGGAAAGATGTTATTCGAAATTGTTTCCCCTCGGGTAAAGGCGTAATGAATTTAGTTCAGGCTGTTTAGTCACAGTAATCACCCTTAGGCTTTCTTCCAGTGAAAATGAAACAACTTATGGGAAGGACAGAGAGGTGAAGTAGTAGTAGTCATTCGTGCATGAAGATATTTTCTCTCGACTCACTTCTTTACGATAAATCAAGTGTAGCACATTCAATGCTTAGATAACAGTTAGGAATGCAAGTTATGTATATTATAATCAATAGTTACTCTATTTATTTTCAGAAGTAGCATATTTGGCAACGTCTTAGTAGAGGAATGGGAGCTAAGCAGAAGTGCAGGAATTTGAGAGTGAAATAATACTCGCTTGAATTCTCACTCTCAGCTAATTTTAGAGTGAAACAGAGAATGTTTCATATTCATTTTCATGCAATTTCTTGCTTTTTAATCGTTTCAATCAATAAATTATAATAATATGTATTATATTAATATAATACTTTCTTGAGTTCGGGTATTTCACTTCTATCATTAGTTTTTAGTTCACTCTTTTTAACAATTTTTTATAGATCTCCTTCATGCAAGATTTAACCTACGCATATCTAATTTATTTGCTTTATCTTCAATTGGTAGGAATTATCGTTAGTTAACTATAATTTTTATTTACTATACGTATATGATTTTCCACTCTGAATGCAGATGAATGTTACGCTTATGTTTTACCCTTTCTCCTTTTATTTCTGGGTCCCTACGGTGGACAGATACATATTTGAAAAAAAAACTCGATAAAGTGCCTACTTCAGTATTTCTTGTTATCGCTTACCTAATTATCTCTGAATATACATTCATACGGTTTGTGTGAATGTTTATAGTCGTTACTAATCAATTGAGTCTATAGCTTACATTTGTGATTCTTAAATCACAATTTGGCCCATGATTGAGTCGTTTGTTAGAATGCATGCACTCTAGCGTTGACCTCTATACACTCTCTGTCCTTCTGAATAGGGAATAAACAGTTATTTTCAGTATATAGTTCTGCCCAGAGAGACTCAGTCGTCTCGTCCAGGGTGGCTATCTACCCCAGTGCCTCTGTCTCCCCACGCATTCGATGGAGGACGAAGTTCTCTCCTTCTACGCTGCATTTGCACTCTGTGGGAGGCGCTATTTTATTTCCCCTTTGACTTTCTTGGATTCGCCTTTCGTCACCGAGTGGGTGCTTTTATTAGGCAGCATTCTTCCCTGCAGCCACTGCGAGATTCCCTCCATTGAAATAGGTGCGGTGAAGTCATAGTTCTATAATTTAGGCCCGCACTCTTCCATCTAACCCCACACGTAGCGATAAAAGTAGCTGTCGTATGATTAAAAGTATTTCGAAAGCTGAGGTTGTATCACACATGGACTTCCACCGGGAATCGAACCCGGGATCGTTCCCACAAAGTTGAATACGGTGTCCACATAGCTATCCTACATGCTGTAATATTTGCGGTAGTTTAAGAAAAAATCTTCAATTAAAGAGTTGGTTTGGGAAAAAATTCTTTATGACACAGAGATGGTGAAGAAGAACGCACGTTGCGGAAAATACAACAAGAGAAAATAAGTAGAAACTAAGAATGGAGTAAAATAATCTAGATTTGTTAGTAACATTCGAGTCTTCTTTCTGCGTGTGGTAGAGCGTACGTTCATAAGTAGGTTTCTCTAACTGATTTTACAGTACTATTCCTTACAAAAGCTCTTTATTCCGCAGTATAGGTACCCTTTCAAAACTAAAATATCAGACCCTGCAAAAGTTAAAATGCAAGTAAACTTTTATAATTGTATAAAAAATTGAATACAAGTGTATAATGATGAAGAAAAACACCAACATACGATATGGGAAGAAAACTACGATCTTAACTTTATCAATATTAATAAACCTGCTTTATTTTTGGGAAAAATTTAGACTAAAAGTACCTTCTTACATTTAACCTTATATTATAGTTAGACAACATACTTAATAGTAGTATAATGCAAATGCAAAAGTATAACCCAATGTTATGTTAGGTCTGTTCTTTGTTATTTAGTTTGTGTAATGTCTTTCTTATGCAATTATTGAATGTATATTTTAATTATAGATAGCTGGGCTGGATTAAATTTTGTAATTTTTTGGCTATCTCAAGCCTTATACATACTGTTATATGTTTATTTTATATATATATATATTTTTGTTTTTGAATGGTGTTTTTGTATATGATTATTGATTGAAATATATGAGAAATAAAAATGATAAATAAGGGTTATGCCAACAGCTAAGGTTAATTGTACGACAAAATAGTAGCAACAGGTAGCAAGCATATAGTTGTACGACAACTGTTAGCATCCTAGCAGAGGCCAAATAACTAAAGATGTAAAAAAATACGAAGAGCATTAATTGTCTTTATTCCACAACAATAAAAACACACTGAATGTTGCATAGTGAAATTCCACGAAGTGAGGGCGAGATTATTGTACTAAATATGTCTTTAATGACTCTGAAGGAACCTCCCTATTCTCAATATTCAAATACATTCGCTAGCAAATATGCACTCGTTTGCAACAGAAAGCTCTTTGCAGCGTGTTATTACCGGCAGTGTGTGGAAAGTGACATGGACCACTCTCTTTGCTCCAAGTGCGTAGGTCGCCGATACAGCTACCTATTTGTATAAATATAGACTGGACGTGAAAAAAAAACCCAATTTCTCCATCCGCTCCCTCCCTTGGCCCAATTCTCCCGCTGGGTCGTGGATTCCACGAGAGGTCGCCTATTCGAAAACGCCCATTGCCTCTCCTTCTATCTCTCTCTCCCCGTCTTTCTTTCTCTCCGATGCGGTTCGCCGTGACGTGTATATTTTCTGCTCTCTCTTCCCCTGCGTTCATTTTTTCGTCCTGTTTACCTAATTTTCCTTGTTGTCTCTCGTTTTTCCTACGGTATCTCTTCCTGTGTTGTGTTCTCTTTCTTTACTGTTCTTCCATTCATTCCGTTGACCTCTGTTTGTTCCAAATATGGCTAGCTGGTGAGCCGAAGGAAGCTCCTTCAGATACCAAGCGTTTGAATTCACTAAAATATTGTTGCTATATTTTTATATTTGTTATATTTTTATACATTGTTAGTATATGTTTATGTTTCAACATGTTGTGTTGTCACCGTAAATTGAAATGTTATGATGTATGTGATAAATGAATACATATATAAATAAAATTAAGTATGTTTCGCATTTAAGTACTACCGATATATTAGACGTATCTTTCGTATTAAGTGACGCGCAATGTAGGGTTGTATGTGTTACTTAGGATTACGATTATATTTTTGAGATCCTAACTGTTGAAGTTGGCTCTATGTATGCTTTCACAGCATGGTAAATAATAAACAAATCTAATATGGAAAACGTTTACTAGACCACAAAAAAGTGGTAGAAAGAAAATTTTCTTGTGGTCTAGTAAACGTATTTCCTTAAGGGGTTTTTCGCAAATAATAACCACTAAATACGACCCGATTCTGTATCGTTTAAAGTAATTTACCTTCGTTAAAGAAAATATGCGAAAAAACTTAATCGTAAACCGTGACAAAATTCGAATATATTGAATCGCTTGTGATGTCTTTGTCCGCTGTGTTTTGAATCCACGCGACAGTACAATGACCATATGAATAACAATTTTCAGAAAATTAAATAATGAGTGTCTTTGCTGTCTTAGTGCATTAAGTTATGCAACTTACACATCACAATGCCCGTGAGTAAGACTAATAGGAAGACATGTAATGAGTAATACAGTTGAAGACAAATTTTTCTCTAATCTATTCTGAAATAGCATTATATGTACTTATCTTCAGGATGTAATAGCAGAAAGAAGCAGTCGCAACATAATGGAATAATCTGTCTTGATTTATACTTACAAACAATATCTCCGTATTTTATAATTGCTCGTCGTTATGTACTAGCTCGGATTTAGAGTTAAAATTTCGTGATTTTCAATTTTCACCCTGAAAATACGAAGTTTTAACCTGCGTTTATCTATTTTGCACATGGCCGTTCAGTGAAATATCTCTTTCCCCTATATTTTTCGTCATTGACTTGATTTCGTAGAAAAATTATCCGTCGCAATCCGCCTTTATTAGAAAAAACTAGAATTCCCGCGTCATTCGCGTAGGCAATACAGCTTCTCCCAAGTCGTTTGTCGGACTTCATTCCTCTATCCCACGCAATTCCGCGATCTCTTTCGCTCCATCAGCTTTGAAATGTCACGATGTGTATACGAGAGAGCGCGGAATTTTTTCCAAGGCCTTTTCCACGCAGACGGAGGGATTGTTTTTTGTGGCGCTAGAGCGCGCTCTATTCAGGAAGGGATTTCCCGAAGACGCGGACTTTTGCGCCCGCTATTCCTCTTTTTCTCCATTTTTCCTCTTCGTGAGTGATTAATAAGGATAGGAATGCTGGGACGGGGCGGCGGAAGCAAGAGTGGCGCCACGTGGCGTTGCAACAGATGAAATGACGCGGCGATCGCCGGTTTTCGCGTGTTGGGACGCGCCACGTCTCGTGTTTTCTACGCTCGCGTACCTGCTCTGCCGTGGAGGAAAGCTGAAGCTAGGGATGGCCAAACTCACGAAGTTCATTCGTTTATTGTTGAACTTTTATTTCTCAAGCGCACTATGAATACTGTAATTTATATTGGATGCAAGTATATCCGATGGAAAAATAGTCCGGTGTTAGCATTAAAAATACTGGTATACATTAATTCATATCCATTCTACAATTACATATAAAATTACATGTAAAATACTATATAATATTATAACATGAAATAAAATCAATCAGGAAAGCTTTAACTGTGTGGAAAATCCTAATAAATTTCATGAAAGTTAAAATATCCTAATAAATGGGTGGGAAATAACTTTTCAAAATTCCACAGTTTAATTAAACAATAATAATAACAATTACAATAAATGTATCATTTAGCTGCAATACAATTATTAAAATAAAGTAATCACAGGCTATAAATACTATCTTTAGGATTCAGTTGTTGGTAGTGTTGTTTGCATATTTATTTCATTTGATAAATTTACGTTTTATTTCTCTTTGGATTCAAGGCTTACTTCCTTATGTTTCTAGTTTAGTTCATGTGAACGCTAACTACAATCCCTACATATATAAATGACTGTGACTGCATATAAATGTAATATATAATATGTTGTAGTGATTCTGCATAATATTGTAGTATATGATCTGAACTTTGCGCTTCATATAGATTCGAAAAGTTCAAACGATTTCGACATCATACTTCGAATATCGACATTGCATCATTGTAGAGTCTCATTCTGAATTGTTTTCAGTCTACAATCAGATACTGTACTAGAGAAAGGTGTTATGAGAATAGTCTATAATGGAGTTAGATCTACCATCCAAATGAAATTCTGAAATTACGCTATGAATGAATAAAACTAAACTTTCTTAATTTATTTTTAACAGGGTTGGTTTAATTTGTCTAATGTTCCATTGTAATCTGAACCCCTGAAAGTAGGTTGATGTATATCCAATGATAATAGAATTTGTTATTCTAAATGATTAATATGTAGTATCTGCTGAATTTAAATTTGATTTTTTCAATTCGTTTATTATTCTCTTTCTTTTGCTTTATTTGCGTATTTTATATTTTACTGTTTGTTTTCGTGATTCCTGTCGTCTCCCTTCTCTGCGGTTGTTTTCACCAACAATCTTAAGCACTATATTTTCAGAAGGAATGCCATCGGAGCTAATCAAACGTGTGAGTGTTGAACCGTTTGGTCTCTTTGCGTCAGAACTGGTAGAAATCCAACGCATAAAAGTAAACTGTTTCCAATGAAAAGATATCGATTGAGACCACATCTCGATCCACACTTCCTCAACACAGCAGGATTTGATTTATCGAACAAGGAAAAATGTCGCGGCTGTTAATATACGTATTTACATGTGTCCGTTGGAGGGAGAATGTAAAATCAAATCCAGCAGTCATTTCGTCGCGGTTATATTATTATGGAGATGGAAATTCTTATATGATATTTTTCGCGGGAAGGAATGATTCAGTATTTTCCGGGAAACTATATAAAACCTTTCCAAAAGGAAAACAAATAATTCCTTCGCGGGATAGGCGCAAAAAATGTTCCAACCATGTATAATGAGTGACATAGTTAATATTGTTGATATAGTTCCTAATTTTTATTTTCTTTTATATTTGCAGGTGAGTGATCTTACTTGAGAATTAGTTTGGTTTCCTACTTGACGGAGGAGTTTGTGTTCCAACATCAAGTAAGTACAAAAATGTATTCACGTAACTCGTTATCCGAATCGGGTCTCTCTTTTACAACAAGGCATTTTTATGTTTTTCGTCCTGGTTGCAGGGAATGATCATAGGATCGAATTATATTGAAGCGATTTCCTGCCTCATCTCAATATTTGTCCTTCCAAACGGCATTTAGGGGTTTCTATTTCGTTTTCTTTATACGAGAACTAAAGGATCCTAAAAAGATATTTTCCCAGATTTCGATTCCTTTCTCTCAAAAGCGATTGAAATTGTGTAATTTGCGAAAATTGTTTAAGCTTACCACTATTCATCAAATTACTATTTACGATCAGTCCAGGTAAAAAGTGTTTAAGTAGTTGTGTATAAAATTGTTCGTTCAAAACGAGATTAGTCTAAAATCAATCCAACTAAAATATTTTCCATTTTAACTTCACTTGACTTAGTAAATTAGAAAGACGTAAAATCATTTCCCAGCCGTTTACATTCCTTGGAAGAATTGGAGAAAATTCCTCGTTGATTTCCGGGAAAGACGCAGATTCTCAACTTCTGATCTAAGCTTTAAGATCGTTCTTAAGTGGGTTCGATCAACAATCGGGTGACTCTCTGGACGAAAGAATTTCTTTTGTTTTTGTATTGTTTTCAATTCCACTTTCCAATGGCCTCCTTTCGTCGAGATATGCTTCGTCGTAACTGACCGCGACTGAAATAATGCGTAATTCTCTGGGGTGTGCCCTGTTGTTTACGTCGGGATCACTGTTCAAAAGGAATAGCGAAGGTTTATAATGTGACGCAGAAAAACGAGGGGTCGCTTGGAGGGAAAGCCGTTCATGAAACTAGTTTTCTATCAATGTTACGTTCGGAACGAAAGTAGTTTTATTTCGCTAGGAATGCGACTGTCTCGTTTTTTCTCGCGCCGAAGACGTTTCATTTAACGTTGCCGTTTATATTGTCAACCTTTTTGGTGGCTTTCCAATTTTTCCGGATTTCAATATTCTATTGAAAGACGTAGTGTATTAAATTGATCCGGTTGTGGCAAATCCAGCTTTGTACGTTATGGGTTGTCCAATTTGAAGGCGCTCGTGCATTCATTTCTCCTTGACGTTGCGTCGCTTTGAATGGTTGATATTCAAGCGAATTAATTAATGTCCTTCTACTCTTCTCGTTTGTTTTGGACGTATCGAAGTTTTTGTAGAGTGTTTAGGGTTAATTGTGTATTATGAAATGTTTTATAACTAATTGTTCAGTTAGTTAATTAATTAAGATGAGTTTTTGCATAAATATTTTCTAAGATTTGTTATGTATGATTGTAATTACTAGTATAATAACTTACTAATAATTCTTCATTTTTCAATTGGAAGGACATTTGAAGATTGACGTAGTAACTGTATGATGATAAATATAATTTAATTTTAGATTAAACCAAAGAATTATGTTTACAACTTTATCTCTTCGGACGCGATAAATGAATAAAATATTTTAAACTTTTGTGTTTATTGAAGCAACGAAATAACAACATGAACAAGTGAAGAAGATCGTACTTTTTCTACTTTTGATCCTGCAAGTATCCTGATTTTGGTTTAAAGTACTGATGCCACAATTTATAAACAGCGATTTATTTTACCTTATGCTCGGAAACATTTCAGTTATTTTCATCTACTCTCATTTTGCTCTATCTATAGTGGATGCGTACCGATGTTCTGAGGTTAATCTGCAACGAGTCCCATTTGATTCGAAAAGTTAACTTCACCTCAGCCACATTCTCATTCAAGCATCATTATCCCTTGTTCAAGTTGTCTTACATGAGCTTCACGTCAGGTGCCTCCATATCTCGCTCCAGTAGATGGAGCATGCGGAGAATCCGATTTATGCTCATTGCAATCTTTCGATTGAGCTCATGTTTCACCGTCTTCCTTTTTGATGGCCATTGGTGAGGAATGCGTAGTAGTATTTCGTGTAAAGCAACCGGATCAATTGTAAATATCCCGAGCTTAACGCCTCCGGAATTAGTTTAATTTACTGCTTCAACATGCTGGTAAACATCTTTTGCTTTGCGAGAATAGATGTAAGTTAACATGTTCCTTTTACATCGTAACGCTGTACGCGAGCTGTTTGAGGATGTACAATTTGCTGGACTTTCATGCGAATATATCATTTACAAGATGGAGCATAAAATAGACGTAAATATGAAGACGTCTCTCTTATCCCTATAAAGAATGTAAGGAGAATATAGTAGTAGTACTGAACGACTCCATCGATGTATATAACATAGAGTAACTTGTGATAGTCAATATCTTTATAACGAATCAAAATACTATGGATTAGGATATATTTTGCTTTAAAATTAGGATATTCTGTCGATAGTTATAATTGGATTCAGAATATCATACGGTTAGCGCCGAATTGTGAAAGAGTAGAGCAATGTATTATGCTTTGTATGTCCAAAGATGGAAACAAAGAGTTACAATAATTCTAATCGTATTATGAAAACGGTGGAAGCTCTATGAGAGAAGGAAGTATTACCATCATTTACCGTAAATCATTTACGTAATTACTGTAAGATTAACTTATTAATGAAGATTTTAATCACTTTCAGCCAGGTATGAACAAATGAACCTTTATTCAAAGCTATTCTTACAACAGTTACTTCATCGTCACAGCTATATACAAAACTTAAACGAATAGCGAATGAATATTAAAGACGTATTTACCTTTATCCTTAAAATATAGGATTAGCCTGAAGTTAAAAATAGCGATTCATTGCTTATTTTTTTATAAGATTCAAATGCAGCTTTCGGATATAAAACTGGCTACAAGAACTGGAATCAACCATAAAAGTGATTAGGAGTGAATATAATTGTCAGTGTCGCTTACCTCTAGCTTTCAGCATCATCGCTAAATCTAATTCTCATTTATTAAAATTTTCATACGCTACTGAAGGTAAAAGAAAGGTTTAAAAGCACATCCTCGGAAGAATCGCCATCTGCTGCATTTTCATCTTTCGCCGATGTCCGCGCATGAACCGCGGGTAGAAATCGCCTCGAATTTCTCTTTTCTAATCCCGTTCTCACGTGCTAATGATCGGCGACATTTTTTTCCATTTTCCCCCTCTCGAAATTGCCTCACTCGAGCGCGAAGCCGTAACGTTATTGCGCCGAGGGAAAAAAAAAGAAAATTGCAAAACTCTTCTCCTCCCCCCCCTTCCACATCCCCCCTTGGAGCCGTTTGGGCACTTGCGCCAATCGTCCAAATCCAGCAACACCTGTTGCTTCGAAAGCGGCTTTGGAAGGGTCAGGTCGAGAATGCACTTATGTGCAGCCCAAAGGGTTTTTTTCAACGGATATAAAGAAGGAATTATTCGGGGTTGAGTTGCGATGTGATAGCCCCAGGGCAGTACTTGAGAATCCTCGAAGGGGCGATGGCTCGAACTTGTGCTATCAAAGAAACGGCCCTCTTGGGCCAGAATGGGTTTACTGATTCGGCGCGTACTGCGTTGAATTTTATATATGTGTTTAAAATTCAGTTTGCGAAGTTAGCACTTGCCTTTGGGACGCGAAAGAAAGAAAATATAAATATTGCTTTCCTATTACTGAAAGAAATATGTTACACGGTAGAATCTAAGGATGGGTTGTCCGGTGAAGAAGATCTTGATTTGCTTGAGAATCTGTAGTATCTGTATTTACGGTATTTCGACCACTTCAGAAAAATGCTTACTTGAAGAATGGGAACTTTGCGAGCTTATATAATATTGATGGTTGAAAAAATATCATTCAATGCATCGTTATTTACTTTTGGAACTCATTAAGTCCTTTTGGACAACTTAACTGTTTCGTCCGTTATAATTCAACTATAAGTATTTTTGCAGCTCTGGTCGGAAAAGTAAGGAATACATGAGAAAAATTTTATTTCATACGTCGTAAGTTCTGCTATTTCAACGCGCGAAAATTAATGATTTAAGGATGGATTTCAAATTAAATACAGAACTAATTATACATTATATTCGTTAAACATATTGCAGAGGGTTAAAGGTAAAAAGATCTCTCAATGACTAAAAGCTCTTAACTATATCCTGTATATAGGAGTGAACGCACTTAGCTGCGTAAAATGAAAAAATATTTTTATAAGAGTTCAGAGCACCTGGATAGCCAATTGGGTACCGCTCTCGGATTTGGTGATGGCGGTCTTGAATTCGTTTCTTGGTGGGAGCCCATATTTCCAGATAAGGGACAGGCCGTAAGGGTATACGGCCGTAAAAATCAACCCCAAATCTTACATCATCATTGTCATAAAAATCATCATCCTATCCCATAAGTGATAGAAATAAGTCTATGATACTACCATTTTATTCTTATATGAGTTCAGTAGTCTCACGGAGACCCCTAACGAATCAGCAGCGCCTAGTTGTAACCCCGCCCATTTCCTCACCTTGAGCTTACGTACATAAAGTTGGAGTTACTGCGTAGTTGTGCCGCGGAGTGGCCGCTCCGGTGTGTTTCTCCCGCATCCCTCGGAGGGAAGTTGTGGAAGCGCAGAGAGTTCTACACACCATCAGCTGGGGCGGGTTTTTAGTATGTGGCTGAGAGCGTAGGTTCAGCGAACTCCATCGCTCGGCCTTGGGATTCGGCCTTCCCCCCCTCCCAACGTTATCCACTCCCTCTTCTAATCCCACATCACTTTCCCCTCACCGTTTCTCTCGTGCGACGACCTTCTCATCTTTTGCTCCTTTTCTCTCTCGAGGTGTGCGCCTTCTCGCTTTCTTCGCATTCCTCACCCCTCTGCTTTGGCCTCTTCTTCCTCTGCACGGGAGATTCCTCGAAGGTAGCGCGTGCAGATTCGAGTATGGGCAGATGCTGATTGGTCCCGAGATGAGGGATCTGGGTGGATTTGATTGTGGGGTATCATCTGTAGATTTGATGGTTTTTGGAGTTAGGTTTTGGGCAGGGCCGGTCCAGACTTAAGCCCCCCTGAGGTGGAGTTTTGGCCGCCTCTGTTGCACAAGCTGATGAACATTGATGTGAGGTTCATTAGCATTATTTATTATATAGCATTAGGTTTAACTTTTGTTGTTTATTCCTTTATTGGCCTTGAAAATAATTGATATTTATTTGTCGATTACTAATTTCGATTCGTTTTATAATCAACTTAGGATCATTCTATCACTAATTTTAACTCACCTGTGAAAAGCAGCTAAAGGAGCACTTAAAATTTTTCTGGATATTTCGGATAAGAAAAAATGGGAAATCATAAAAAAATTAAAATTTTTGACGCACCAAAGTGCGTTAAAGACATCGCTTTTTCCCTTCTTTTGTGGTTATAGAGCTTTTTAAAAGACCAATTAACTAATTGAGCCTCTTTTTGAGTAAATGAAGCTCGTAATTTTTTGGAATATGTCTACAAAATTGAGTTAATTAGCTGTGGAATTTTATGTTGGTAGTGTGAGAAGTGCTCAATTTTAGACATAATGAGCATTAGCCTCATCACAAGTGAACCATGAAGTGACTCCATCTTTTCTTACCTCTACTTACCGTCTAAAGATGGCCAAGGCATAAGAGGTCATTTCACATGTTCTATCTTATAGTAGATTCATGTACCCCAAAATTCCCTGCTTGTATACATTTGGATCACTTATGATCCCGCCCCTCATAACATTTAATAATATTAGGAGAATGGGATTTCCTGTTACAATTTACAAACCCAATCATTTAATGTCGAAGACGATAGGCTTCCATTGCGGTGCCGCGGACAGCAAGGTTCTTTAGTGCAGAGCCAGATGGTCGAGATTTAGCCATGCGTGTGCTACTAGTGTAAGCAATTCACGATCCATGTGATCTCCTTAAAAATATTATCTACAGAACCTCTTTTGCCGCGCGACGTTAGTTAATCCATTATTTCATTTTCAGTTTCTGACTGAGTTTTGATTACTTAAAGGTAATTATGGGTGGACTAAAATATTTTATTAATCATACCGAAATCCAACGAAGCCATAAAATTTCTGGGGGAATGAAGTGCTAGTAAAGAGTTATATTAGAAGCATATGACGCTCTGCGATGCTCTAAAGCACGCCGTACTCGCGGTTTATGCTTCGGAAGAACTGTAGGAAAAAGCTGTCTGATTGATACAGATGTCGATAGGCATATGTCTCTGAAGAAATTACTGGAAGAAATAATTGCGTCAAGTTGATACACAAAATTCTTTAAAATTAACTATTGAATTGGAAAAGCTTAAGATTTCTGTGAAGGCCTTGGATTCCTTGCGCTTTTATTTATGTTAATGTTGCCTGAGGCGTGCGTCATGATGCTCCACGTATTGACGTATGCTTCACTTTCAATAACGCATACGTCATATTACTCGAACTATCTGTATTGCATTCAGCCCCAAGGCCAGTTGGTACCTTCCTCATTCTCTCTATAATTACCTACCGAGAAGAACGAGGCTTACTAGGCAGGATGAGGAGTGAGGTAGTTTGCTCTTCTCATCGAGAAACTCATGGCATACATCATTTTTAAACATTTATAGCGCTCTGGCAAATAATAATTCCGCAAGCGCGTGCACTCCTATTGGAACTTCAAGAGAGAGCCGATTCGTCCAAATCTTAGGCAGAGCGATTTTCGGCGGTGCACATACTCAGCGGTAAATGAGGCTCGCAGCTGATGTGAATTCGGCACCTCCCCATTCCGATGTTTCGCGCCTCCCGAGGACGGACTCGCTCTTGCATCACCATGGAGACGTTTGTTGGAAACCCGTTTTCGGAGATGCAGTTTTCCTCCAAGTGATCGGTTAATCTGGCGCCAGCACCGCTGGGTTGGGTCGCACTTACATTTGATTTATGAGAGCCCTCTTTAGTTATCGCCCGAGGAATGTTTAGTCGATTTGTCTTGATGGTTGGCTCCCGGTGGTGTCACGTCGTTTATGGTTATTTACGGTGAATTGGTTCGGAACTAGAAAGTTAGGTATTCATCTATGGAATAAAGCCGTTTTAGTTCTGAGATATTTTCCTTTCATAATAAACATTTCTCTGGACTAGTGCTGAATGTTTTGCGATACCTAAAATTTCTTTGAACAAAAATGGCAGGTGGTAGTTAGAGGTAAGGATTTATTTATAAAACAGCTGGTTAAAACTTTTAAGTTTTTGAATTCGTGAAAATGTGCTTTGTGCGTTAAAGTCTATATGTATACATTCGTACCTTGTAATAGGATTATTTTGTTAAATATCATTTCGATCTATTTATCATTACTTTTTTGTTTGATATTTCAAATAAATCCAGGGCATTTAGATACAATAAAGTTTATACCATGGTCAGTAATGCGATGGAAGATTTTGAATGTAAAATATGCTATGCGATAATTCTGCCCATTTAAGACCTATAATATTGTACATAGTGATGCAATTCTCTATGCATTCTCAGTTAGTTTAAGCATCGAATAAAGCTCTCTAAATACCATTTTAGTCTATTCCATTTCATAATGAGAGATTAAATCGGATTAACTATTCTTCATAATCCTTAGCGTCTGCTGTAGCAGAATTAATGTTAATCCATAGTTGTTCAGATAGGTCATTGTCCTAGCGTGCATCAGGTTCAACGTTTAAAAGTTCTGTTTTTTTTTTACTAGCACCTCTCGCGCACCTTTATAATGTGGAGAAGTGATGGCGACTTCTATAGCCGACTAGTCGGCTTTCTGCATATTTCCTCACTCACAGAGAGAAAGATTGCGTATGACAGCCTTAATAAAACTCATTGCCAACCTCTGCCATCTATCGTGCGATTAAAGAAACGCTTGCAACGATTGGTGGGGGAGATATCAAGTTATTTGGAAGGGAAATAAATTCCGTTCGGAGTTATCCTCGCTTCTCTCAAAGTCATCGGCCACGAGGAATTTTTTCCTCCGGCGTCGCTTGTCCATACGCGTTGTCACGACCTTGACCCAATGATAATGGGTTGTATTCAAAGGGGGCGGGACGACTCAAGACTTGGCAAAACACATGCAGTACGACAATTTGAGGTTGGTCGAATTCGCAGTCTTCCGAACGTACTCGGAATATTTTCCCTAAGATGTAGTTATGGCCAAATCAGTGCTCCTCTTAGCTTTGAGAGGCTGAAGAACTGAGTTACCTTTCTTGGAGTTATGTTTTCATAAGCTATAATTTCTTGTTTATACTTGCGTGGAGGTTATCTTTTATTTGGGGTTTGTGGAAATTTTTGGTGCGATTTCTATTAAAAATAATGAATCAGTGCGGTGCGGTGCGGGTGCGGTGCGGGTGCGGTGCGGGTGCGGTACGGATAATGAATTTAAATGGATCCAAAATTTCATTCTTATTTCTAAATCTTCTTCTTCCAGCTCAAATATCATTTCTCATAGATCCAAAAATTCCTTATAAAAAGGTGCAATATACTTCCACGCTTTTCAGCCACAAACTGCGGTAGCCCGTTTAGTTTTAGCGATTCCTGATTTTTTTGCAGGACGCCAACATGCTTGGATATTCATCAAGGCACTAGATAGGCGAATCAATATTTGTTAGCACAGCCATTAATACGAGGGGGGGGGGAATTTTTTGTAGCAAAAAGTTAAATTCATGGGTTACTTGAGTTTCTTGAGGCATGGTATTCTTGGATACCTATTTAACAAAATACATATTTAAAACCCTTGGCAACTAGGTAGTGTTGGCAAAATACGCCATGATTAGGTGTTATACATAAATAATTAAATACATATTAGGCTCCTCTCGTGAACAGGAAAT
Source organism: Sympetrum striolatum (assembly GCA_947579665.1). Classification (NCBI taxonomy): domain Eukaryota; kingdom Metazoa; phylum Arthropoda; class Insecta; order Odonata; family Libellulidae; genus Sympetrum; species Sympetrum striolatum. The sequence goes on from OX388346.1 coordinate 89,884,843, forward strand.
ATTTATAAGTTTAAAAGATGCATCGTTGCCGTTGGTTATGTAACGTACGTTATGATGACTTAATTTTCCTAAATATCTTCTGTTTCATTATTATATCTGATGTTGAATATATGCTTATGATTTTTATTTAACGTTGCCTGTTTTCGGTTTTACCAAAAAGTGTTTTATTTTCTTGTCATTTATTCTCAAGTTAGCGTTATTATACCCAACTGTTGCAATATCTTCACGCGTGTATTTAGAGGAATTGAGAAAATCCAAGCTGATAAAATCTCAGAGTCAATCATCCGTTAAAACTATCCTAGCTTTATTTCCATAGCTCTTTGAAGGGGGAAGAGATGCTAGAAACGCATCTTTTCAGCCTTGGAGATAAAGTAATGCCTCAAGGATAAGCATATCTCGACAAGCGAAAACAATTGCTCAAATGTTTCCTGCTAGAGGAACTCGTTGAAACATGAAGATTTTCTAGACCTGTACATTAGTATCAGCATAAATATAAAGGATATGGAGAATCTCGGATGTTGATGTTGGTTTTCATATTTAATGTTGGTAACTAATTTCGATTTTTTGCAAGATTTGAAAGAATACGACTGCTGTTTTCAAGCGAATGTGTGGTTCCTAGTACTTCGAATCAGCGTGTATCGCTATATATTATTGTCTGAAGTGCGTATGTGCGCGTTGATAGTTATGAATGGGGTAGGAATTCTAACGCACCTATTTGAATAAAAAAATAGATAATGTTTTGTGTCAATTTCTGCTTAAAAAAGAGTTATTTTTTACTAGGAACTTTTTAGTCTAAATCAAACACAGTAATTACTAATAAAGTCACGCTCAAAAGTCAAATCTGTATCTTACAATTTTGTCGTAATTTAATATTTATGATAATGAAGTAAGAGCATCTTTTCCGCCTCCAATGCAAGACATACATTCATGCAAGGACAAATTTTGGGAGAAATAAAGATAAATTTATTAATAACTCTAAGGAGGTTAACAAAAAGAAATATAGCAGCATAAACCATAGATCCTAAGAGTTTTTTTTACATATTTTTGCATGTAAAAATACCTGGAAAAATATAACCTCCGGTAAATCTAACTTTTTATTTTTCATACTAATCATAAAGGATAATTGGCAATGGTTCTATTTCTAATTGGTGCGTACCATTCGAGAATTTTTAACGCAGAAATGATTTACCTTTGTGATCATCCATGAGCCGTGGAAATGCAAATGGAAGTAAAAATGTTTTTAGGAGGCTGTGAGGGAGTTTTGAAGATCTATTGGATATTTTCGAAACGATTTCAGTCTATATTCATTCTCGGAATCATTTGACATTTATACGTATGTAAGTCTATTTACACCCCGTTAATCATTTTCAATTTTTATAATATAGAAGGCAAATTAAGTAGAAAATAAAGGTAATAGAGCTCGCTAAAAAAATTGAAAACGATAATATAATATTAAAAATAAATAGCGAAGATGAAAATTAAAAAGATAGGACACGTTAAACGAAAAAATGTGATGTTAAAAGATCATTTATTCTGTTTGATGAGGTGTTAGCGTATTGGAATGTCTGAGTCAGGTCGCTCTCTTAGTCTCACTCACTTTTTTACTTGTAAAATGGGATGTAGAGAAACATAATCTCTCTATTTCTCGTACTTAAACGAGTTTAACGTAAGTTGCTATGGAGAAAGTCTCTTCTATAAAAAGGTGATACATTACGTAATGCGTCTGCACACAACGCATCGCTGAGATTCATTAAATTACTTAACCTCTTTGAAGTTATCCCCACGATAGGAAATTGAGAGCTTTTACCAATGATCATTGGATCTTTTCCATTATGCATGCGTACATATTTACATACAGCCATGTCTTATGATGTATTCTGGAAACTTTCGCAACACCGCTGGGCACGCTTTGCCTATCCTCCACCCGCTTCAACGGCGTAGTAGATGGCTTACTTTAAATTGACCGTGAAGCCATATTTCTTGCGCGAAAAACCTGTCTACCTCTAGTGCCTGAATGTAAGATTTATTCCGCCTTTATAATAGAGGGTGTTAGAGCCTAATTTAACTGTTAGGAACAGTTACTGATGGTTGTGAAAGACTTACCTCTCATCACAAATCACAGATCGTGGTATCTACTCAGCATCTGATACTTATTTAACCTTGTTTCTGCTGATGAATTAGTCATTAATTAGCCGTCTTGTCGCTTTTCACTTGGTGTTTTTTATTTTATTAGTTCCGTTATTAAGATTGAGATTAGCATTTATAGCCTTCTATTTTGCCATACAATGTGAATGAAGAGTCATCGATTACAATTAAGTTGGATGAATAGGTGTATAAGTTTATTTCATCGTTTGGCCGAATTAATGGTGTAAGAAAGTGAGGTAATGCCTTAGACCATAAATATTAATAGGGCATGATTTTTAACTGCCGAGTAAAATTGGGACACCTTCAACGATATAATTTGATTTTTGAATGATTGATTGGTTATCAAAAACTTTCTACAGATGCAACAATCGAGCCTATAAATTGTGTTGTAAATCGGAAGATAGAATGCCAACAATTATAATTTAAATATTCGATTTTAGCGTCTCAGGGTCGTCCTTTGTTCAAACTGACATGAGTGTTTACATAAAGATTATAAGTACTTGATAACTGCTTACCTATCTCGATTCAGCTATGTTTCATCAATGTGCGCATGTGTTTATCTTTTGGCGAGATAAATTTATGTCATCAAAGCTAGAAAATGCAATCCACACTGCGCTAAAAGTCAATACAATTGTAAAAACATTTCTGTCGGTTCTGAGTGACGCGATTCCATTTTCCGAGAAGCGATTCGTCTTCGGTAGCGGTCTCTTTTTATCACGGCGACCCTTACACCCCCATATCGCACCCAAAAGGTCAGCACAGCGATCCTCTGGTTACGAAATCCACAGGAAGAAAGTCGCACTTACGGAAAATCGCATCCGAAGGATTCAAGTCATTCGTACAGGAGTCTAGCTCTCGTTTGATCCAAGCATGTCCTGCTTAGCGCCTTTATTTATCCTATTTTACTCATCCCTTCCTTTATCTTATCCGACTCTTATTGCTATAGTTTTTATCACAGAATTTTCACTTTTATACCATATTTAAATTCTTTAACTGTTAAATTATTTCCGATATTAGGCCCAATAATTTCTTCTATTCCCCGTTTATTTCCTTCATCAAAGTCCTTCTCTTCCCGAACGCTATTTGTTTATTCTTCCATTGGCATGAGCTACTTATTCCAGCCTCGTTCCTCAAAAATTATGCGCTTTCCTAGCGTTCATATTTCAAACCTGTGCAACAAGAAACTTCTTCGAACTGGTTTTACTAGTCTTCTCCATTTAATGTTTGATGGAGTTTCCTTCATCAGTACCCTTTTTTAATGAAGCCTTTCTCAGTTGCCGTTGTTTTCTTTCTGATAAATTTTTTGCAAAACCCGAGAATTTACGGTATATCAAATTTAAAGTCAGAAAATTCTCTGTATTGGTCGGAAAATTGAAGACCAACAATGAACTCGTAAAAAATACAATAATGGTACTGAACGATTCAGTTTTGGGCAAATTATATTCTAATGACCCCGCTAGCAGTCCTGTTATTTGCTCATTCAAACAGCTATGACGTTACAAGTTCTCAACCCCAGTAATCCATTATTTCTTGATACTCAGTTCATAATAATAATTCATACGTGTCTTTGTTAGCCGAATGTTTGTCCAGTAAGATCACTTTTACAGTTCAGTTATAATAGACAAACACAAATAACCACACCCTTACAAGGATTCGAACCCGGGACCTCGACGTTGTTGGGCTAGCGTCCATGCGCCACCGGCAACAATATAGACCAACGAACGACGCAGAGAATCTGGAAATAAAAACCGAACAAGTCAACAATGAAGATAGCGATCATTGTTGCTCGAAGGCAGTCTTTTTTTCATCGCATCGACTACTAGCGAAGTATCTCACACCTTTTCCTCATACCTTTTCAGATATCTCACCGCTTTTTAATTAGTCTTCTTTCCCTCTTTTAGAGATCGGTGGGGGCAGCTTCCCCTTGAGCTACCTCACCTGCCCCGCCACACAACGCGTCTCCCACGCCTTCCCTTTGTGATCCAGCGCAGATGTCCCCGCTCTGCATGCTGCTCTCGATTTTTCGCAAACTCCGTCCTCCCACGCTCCCCCTCCGTGCCTTTTCAAACCAACCCCCGCGTGGTCCCTTCGTAAAAGCCCCCCGAACCCTTTTTCCCCCGTTTCCTCCGACTCATGCCATTCTCTTCTAATCTTCCTATCTTTCCTTACCGGTCTGCTCCATCATCTCCGGACACTTTTTGGACAAAGGGGAAAAAATCCTTTTCTGCGTCTGTTCCCCGAACGCGGCTGATTGCGGAAGGATTCGGTTCCTAAGCGTTTGGGAAATTTTTGTGAGGAATGCTTCATTCTTGCGTTTCCGTTCCAGATGCAGGAAATTTACATTACGGTCTTCCAGGGCGAAGAGGGCTCTGCCGCTGCGACGCCGAAAGCAAGTGCTACCGTTTCAGTGGTTGACTTTTTACTTTCTACCTATACGTAGTATAGAGAAAGTGTTGTATTCGCAAAAAAAATTCGACCTCAAGATTTCAACGGAAATAGATGTTTTGGGGCCCATAGAGTTCGTTTTGACTATTTTCCCGAACATGTCTGTCTGTGGTAAGAAAAAGTTTGTGGGCGCTCTATCTTAAAAAGTAATTATCCGATCATTTCCAAAATTCATATTTAGAATTTTCCTAACAATGCCAAGAGTTGATTAGTTTTTTATGAATACCGCTTAACAGGAAGTTGCGGTTTATCCGGAGCAAAATTTTGTTTCTTAAATATCTCTGTCAGAATGCAATGTAGGTATATACATTTATATACAAAAGTTATAGATAATGTACTTCACTACAACTTTTTTACTTTGATTAAAAATCAGTCCTTTTAGACGTTAATTATCGTGTTACAAATTTGTACCCCTGTCTCAATTGTAGGCACTTTTTCTTTCGACTGAACGGAGGAGTGATATGGGTAGCCTAAGAAGAGCTCTATCCCTGGTTTTCCGATTATCATTACTTTTTGGGACTCCTTGTATGTAAGAAAAAGTTTTTTTAAGCAAGTAACGGCTTCTTCAATCAATGTTATGCCAACGATTGCTTCCAAGTATAATTTACATATGTACTCTGCCTGCCAACTTTTGGCGTGTTGAAGGGGCTGAAAGTACTACGACTCTAATCTCCAAAGTGATTAATTTTAAGTATCTTTCACCAAAAAATGGATTCTTGAACAGACTAGCTCTTGCATCTTTGTCTCTGATCTTTCTCGATCTTTCAAAACGGCCTACATAATTGGGGGTGGCATAATATCTATTAAATCCTCTATGAATGTGCTTTATCTGAATTTTAGTAAATTTAGCCATTATTGAATTATTATATCTTCCAAATTTCTCTCCTGCATCCTTAAGAAACTGATCTAAGAAACATGCTCACTGTTTTGTCGTGGCAATTCTTTACAAAGCGTTCTCCCTTTCGCTGTACTTTTTCTAATTCACGAATAACCCAGCACTTTACAGTGGTGGTAATTTTGTATTCTCTTACTTCCTCGGTTAGCAAGATTGAAGATGTAAAGATGAAAGGTAAGAATTATCTTCTGGACCACTTACAAAGAGTGACAGGACAGTATGTAGAAAATCGCCATGCTAAATATATTAATACAACAGCTTCTACAAGTGCGCAATATTTTTATGACTTAAGGGGGCTCTTAGGTGTTTGAGGTTGAAAAGTTACGAGATTATTTGATCTGATAAACATTAGAATAGGATCTGCCCTGTATGAAATGGAAGAGATATTTTTGTAATACTCGACCATTCTTATCTACGTTTCGTGCAATGATAAAGAGCCTAATACTCTTTATTGAACAGTTTCTGCGAGAATAATGGGGAAGGTCGCGATTTATTAGCTGCGAGTTCCAGCAGCAAATTGTTAAACATTGAGTCAATGAGTGTGCCAGTGGAAAGGAGTGGAGTGGAGATCAATTTTCATTCCGTAGATTTACAACTGAACGTAGGAGATCAGTTACGCGGGCGGTAACTTTTGAGTTTTTCAGAACGTTTACTTCTGAGGTCATTTCTCACCTGAAGGTCGGAAATGACGAAACGTGAATTGTGCAAAACGTCCTCTGGCGGAATTCCAATCCTTCGGCAAAGTTGAGCAATGATGCATGCTTCTACGAGGATCTCGTCGCTAGTACCACTCCAAATTTTTCGCTCCTAATCCGACCTGTAGAATTCAAACGGCCATTTTGTGAGCATATTTTCACATTTGTATCTAAAGTAAGCTATGAGAGATCTATCTTGCTATCGTAATTTCTATTTCGAAGAGGATGTTCCTTTTAGTAAATAATGTTAAATATTGTTAAAAGAAATAACTTCATGTATGGATGTATTACTTTAATAAATATATTAATTGTATTCTCAATGAATTAAATATTTTAGTATTTCCTTAGGAATATTACAGTTTGCACCTTTTCCTTATATCGAGCTTAGCATCGAGCATGAAATGAACTATAGATTATATCATAGAGATAATATTTGGTGTATCATTATTATTAGCATACCGCATAGTTAATATTGTGGTCAAGGCATGATTTTTAACGTGCGTTGACAAAGGTTTACTGATAGGAGTGGTATCATTTGTCTGAAATTCGCCCAATGAGGACGTTATTATCACTAGCTTGTTCCTACCAAATTTCTACCTCTCCAAACGAAAATGATACGTTACATTCATTTATTAGACAATTAATGGAAAGCATCAGCAATAGACTGAAAATATAGAACAAATAATGCTGTAAATTAGTTGTGTCTCAAAAGTCGTAAGTTAAGGTCGCGCAACGCAAAATCATATGATCTAATTTTCAAGCTTTCCAGAATAAATGAAAGACTGCGCAAATAATTTATGGGATTCCTTCCATAATATTGCACAGTTTTTGCGTTTGATCACCCTCCGTTTAGTTCGATACCGGCCTTTCTCTGTATGCTAATCGGTTCCGTTAAAGTCATATTGCATCAATCTTTGCTTATTTGCTCCAAAAATTCGCTCGGCGGAGCCTTGCAGGCGTTAATGAATTCTCGCCCTCTTCCAATATTATTAAAGGCGTGCTAATTGCGTTTACGGCGAATCTTGGAAATTGGGGTTTTAGCGGTTTTTTCCTCTTGAGAAAGCACCGTTAGCAAAGGCCATGGATCCAATTATCTCACAGTACTTCAATTAATCGGAATATTGCAACCGAATTTTTCCCAATCCTTCAAGTATCGTTATGTCTCGATTAGCGTATCTTCTCTTCCTGTGGTCGTGGTGTCGTTTTTTCTTAATTTGTCAGCAGATGGTGTGTAAACTTGAGTAATTAGATCGTGATTTCGTATGCTGTTCATATTCTGCTTATACTGACACTGAAGACAGAATCCGATGCGAAATATATTTTTTTTAAGTTGAGTTATCATTTTAGACGCGGCTGTTTGATTTCAGATTTCATACTTCGTTGGTTCACGATCAGGAATTTTGGATTCATTCTGATGAACGGTTTAGCTCGGTGATATTTTAATTGTGAAGAACAAATAGTTAATATTTTGGTTTCAGTAGTTCTTGGCATACCCACGCAACACGAGAGTGTAATTTTTATTAGTAAGAAAATTTAACTGTACCTACCTATCACATACGTCTCTTAGGATAATAAGTTATATAAAAAAATTCTATTTTTTAATTTTTAATATTTGCTCTTTACCTTTTTTGACATACTTTTCTATCTAACGATTAGATGGTATTTGGTAGTGTGTGGCGTATGAATAATAAATGGCAATGAAATAGAAATTATTTCAAGGTACTAAATAAATCCGATAATGCCAAGTCAACATTATAAAAATGACACAATCCCTTACATACGATCGAATTTAGAACATTTGAAAATTTAGAACGACAATAACCTTCTTAAATAATAAAACCTTTTAAATAATTCCCTTGGCGAATCGGTCGCCATTTACCTTATTAAAAGTCAAGAAACAAAGATATATCACAGATTCTATGAGTGCTACACTGTAGTGATTGGCCCCATTGCAAGCACAGAGGGCGCAGCTGCCTTTGGTCTCTTAAGACAAATTTCGTCAAGAAGTTCTTCCGGCAGCCTTTCTCATGTGCATCCCATGGAAATTTCCTCTAACGTGTCCATTTGGTGTGACCTCCTGAAGAGAGGCCGCTGTAGGAGGCCGACAGCTCGTTTGGAGGGCCATTCTTAGCATTACCGTTCGTCTGCAGTCTGCGCATCTTACCTTTGAGATTTATGTCCCTCGAAAGCTGATATTAATATATATACTATAAACACATTATAAAGTTTGCACTGTATCAATCCATTCATATTTTTCTATAGAAAGATATGCAATCTATAAATGTGCCTTCTTGGCACAGAAAACTGAGCTTAGTCTCGCAGAAGTATTTTACAACCCAAAATCATTAAGGTGCCTTCGGATATATTCCCAAGCGATTTCAAGGATACGAAATTGAATACGATTTTTAAATGTTATTCATCATTTTACAGTGGAGCTTTTCAATTAAGATTCTCTTTCCGAATTTTCAGGACGCGACCTTTGAAATACTCGTGAGTCACTTGTATATCTCTGCCTCACCCATTAGTACGTGCATAGGTTAATAGCATACTCTGTTTTGGCACATAGAGCATAAATACATACATAGATATCAACGCTCAGGTTTCGAATACATGTTCTTTCGTACAAGGATATTCCTTTACAAATTCGTCATAGCTTCAAAGGCAATGGTTGTGCGTGAGACATTTTTGAGGAAGATTAATGAAATGAGGTTCCTGGAGGTTTACTGACCATCGTTGCTCATCCTTTCTTAGCATATCATATTAGAACTCACCTATGGATAAATTACTTTATTCTGCGAAACTTTATACATCAGTCTAAGCGGGGTATGTATTCGCAGTATTTCTTTGACTTATTCTAATTTGGACTGCTCCCTTCCTGCAACCAAGCCTTTTTTACCTGTCGCTTCCGATGTTCCCATTTTTTACCTCTCCCACCATTTGGGTCTTTCTAACCCTTCCCTTCAATTTCCCTCTTTCTTCCGACAGATGCACAACCCTTTCCGTCTAAAAGGGAAAGTTCTTCCCCCCTCCCCAAGGGCTCAAATGGAAGGGCTCAAAGGCACCGAGAAAAAGAGAGAATTTGCAAAAATTTCCCTGACCTTCCTTTTTTGCCAACCCTTTTGCCGTCCGCTACCTGACCTACCCTTTGCGAGCTTACCGACTGAATTTGGGGCCCTGTCGGAATCCGAAATCACTCATTTTACCGTTGCTATTTCTGGAAACGAAGATGGGAAGCCCGCATTTTTGGAACCTGCATTTCGGGGCGTGAGGAACGTTTTACACGTATGCTTCAGCTTTTTCCGTATTTTCATGGTGTTCATTTTTCTCTGAGTACGGATGTGAAGTGAGTTTTGAGGGTATATATTGAAGGAACTTTAAATTTTCTCCACACATTTACCTTTACGACCGATTTTGGCTAAAATAGTCATCCTCTAGTAGGGAAAGGTTGACTAATTTGGATCTTATTTTTATTTTCTCATATATTTCCATTACTAATAATTCAACCTCAAACTTTAATACTGTGTAATATGCTTCATAGTTTTCGCTTTCATCTGTTAGTTTTATATTTGCAGTGTGCTTCTCTTGAGACGAATTAAGTGAAAAAAACTGAACTAATGCTAGAAATCGCTCCGAAAATCATCCCGCCCCAATTATTAGGGAAGCGTTTGCAGTGACGTGAGTTAAATTGCGTGAGTCCAAACTTTCGAAAAACGATGTTACTGACCACACTGTATACTCTTCCCTAACCAGTAAAGAGAAGATATTTTAACCCCCGCTGTGTGACTAAAACAAAGTTTATTTATTCTTTCATTACGTAAAATATTTAATATTGCTTCCCTTGCGATCTGCAAATATTTTTCGTCCAATTTCCCGTACGTACCCCATTTATCCATCATGCATTAGATATTTATTGTGGAAGTAAAATTATTATTTTTATTAATAAATTTCCCAATAACATCATTTAATAGTCTCCTAAAATGGACCGGCCCTACACACGGTGACCCAACTTAGGCTGCTTTTCCCCGTAGAAATAATACTGGCTCCAGACGAACACGCGAGTCTTACACACATATGCAATATGTCGTTAGTAGCTAATATAATTCGGGTTAAAAATATTCCATGGACAGAATGATTACTTACTTTTACTCGAGACAGCAACTTACGTACTGAGGGTAAATGATTATAGCACAAACAATAAAATCACGTTAACGACCACCCACACCGGAAAAATTACTCTAACTCTCTGACCGTTTACGAACGTGGTATAGATGGTGTCACCATATGATAACTTCTACTCAAATGCTTAATATGCTCGTAGGGGGAGAAATACATATGCGGTCCAATTAAGGCAACGGTCCATTATCGGCAACTTCCTCCTACCGCTATGTCTATCGCGTAAACTTCGTAAGAATAAATTTCCTGCCAAAAATTGGTTTTCTGGGATACTTCGCCTACATTGTTTATTTAAAAATGGAATATATGAAGAAGAGCACGAAATAGACCACTGAAAAGAAAATAATGATAAAATATTTCATTTATTCATTTTAAAGTAACGATAAAGGAATTCTTTCTGAGCGTGTGAATACCACGTGAATTCATTGAAAGTACTGAGAGAACTTAAGTCAATTTTAGCGAGATCTGTAGCTCATACAAGAACCCTAAGGTTAGGATTTCAACTTCGTTTCGCGAATTTTTCTGGTATGCCTTGCGATTTTAAATTGCTTATGCATCTAATTTTACGAGATTTTTTTATATTGTTGACTCCCCCATCTAGCATAACAGAACTAAATTTAACTTATTTTAAAGCTGGTTTATCTGAATTCTCTTCTCATCATTTTATCATTGCGTCCTACTATTAATACCGTTAGTAATTAGTTAGTTATAGATAGTTATTTATAAATGGGCATCAATTTTGTTGGGGATTCTACCATTGCTCCAATAGGAAAATTCCTAATAGTACTAACATGCTCACTCCACTATGACCTTGTACATCATCATCCATATGTATTCAGATTAAAACTAGTTGGAGGTTGTAAAATGGCAAGAACACTAACGTAGTGTATATCATTGGCGATGACATATATGTTCACTATTTAAAAGAAGAGTAACAGTCGTGGATCATCAAAGGACATACTACTTTTCGCACCCAAGTGATATTGTGAGGTGTTTTCCAACTGTATATCTTCGATAACTAACTTGTATATCTGCTTAAACTTCGCAAAACGCTAAACCGTACGTTTATTAACTGTCTATAGATTTTTATGGAAGGAGAGAAGAAAAAGAAGGTGAAATTAACTACTTTTTTAGTTATAGTATATTTCTATTTTTCGCCTGAATGTCTCGTCTATTAATGCGCATAGAGAATGTGAAATCTAAAGAATATATCAAACTTCAAACAAATGAGGCGGCACAACGTGTTGAAGGCAATAGTTAAATCTACCGATAATTTTTACTTCTTGCGTAAGTTTATCGCGAAAAAAAGTATCCTTAAAGCTCATGTATCGGTATAGTTAACTATAATTTAATCAAACACAACATCAGAGTTTCGAGGAATTCTACCTTTATTCAGGGTACTGTTTCCTCTCGACTTTTCCGAGTCCCTGAGGTAACCTTTGGCCGAGAAGGGTTAAGCGTGGGAGTAAAAAGGAACAAAGGGACCAATTGTCGAATGCCCTTTTCCGTGGGGAATCATATAAAGACGTTTCGGAGGTGAATTTAATTTGGTTGCAGGAATGCGGTCTGCCTCCTGATGAAAGAAATTCAGTGGAAGAGTCTTTTTATTGCTTCGGCTCGTAAAGGACGGAGATTAAACTCTGCTTATGCTTGATTTGGAAATTGCTTTTCAGCGTCGCCATGTGCTCGTTCGGTACCCAATTGCGAAGCTCTTTTGTCCTTGATGCTTCCATTGACCGGCGATATTTGATTCACGGTTCGTTTAGGTGTTTGATCCATGTTCTTTATCTTTTATACTCAACGAGTTTTTGATAATCATATCTTCGCAATATTAGCAATAAGCTAGTTGCTCACCCCATCCATCATATCGACAGGAGTCTCTTATTATTGTTTTATTAGCTGTAGGAGAATCTCATAAGAGCTGAAAAATAGCTCCACTTTTGCTCCGAAGACATTGTGCTACAGAACATTGTCAAAATAAAATCAGTACAATGACAAAAAATAAATAATATGTTCAAAAATTTCCAAAAATCTTAATGACAATATAAATATTATTCATAAAATAATAGAAGGTGAATTAATTGTTTATTTTTGAAAGATTGCAACGAAGTAGAGTTTTTAATCCTTTGGAATAAAGAGTTGTTAATTTTAGAGGCTGTAATAAAAATAAATTAAGGGGTCTCATGGTTCATTGCATTGCCAATGTAAGTGCAAGAAGTTATGGTTAGTTTCCCTCTTTTGTTGGATATGAGGCTAGTATTTAAACGCATTCCTAATAAAGCAATTTTAGCAACATTCAATCACGTAAAGAATAATAACAGTATCAGCCATAAAATCTGTATCATGTGGAAACAAGGATGGCTTTCGTCTAATATGAGACACTAAGCTCAAATGAGAGATGCTAGATTTTCTCTTAAGTGCAGATTACTGTATTCGTAATTGCTATTCTACCTTCCATTGTGAACCAACTTAAGTGCTGCTAATTTGAATTAATACCACCCAAGGACATGTCGGCGAAAACACGCAGAAATTAGGAGTAAATGTAATGGTAAATAATTAAATTTAAAACTTTTCTGTTGGCAATATAAAATGTAACCGAGTAATATGTATATTAAATTAATCTCCTTTCGGGATATTAGTTGTTGTTTCATATAACGACGCAAAAATAAATAGTGGTAAATAAAAGTGAATGTTGTGTAATATTACGATCTAGAAAGTACATTACTATCCAATAAGCAATAGATGTAAACGTATTTAGGTTATATTAATAGTACTATACTTGTAATAGCATTAATGACTTAATCGTGGTTTTAAATTATTCTACAGCGTGTATTCAACATCTAATGCATATGATGTTTTTAAATTGCTTTTATAAATATTGGAACATCCTTTTGGTATTTTGATACCACTTCTTTGTGAACAGGCCGTTGTTCATTATCAGTGTACCTCGAATTTTATGAGTCGACGTCGAAGTAGAATTCTATTTCCCCCGTCCGCTTCTGAAGCTCAATGTTATATGGATTATAGTTGCAATTCGCGACAGAGTTCGATATCGCTTCGTTGAATTCTGAAGGCACGTTTCCGACCGTCAGATTCCTTCTTCAGACCGAGGGCTGACTTGTAAACGCGCGATAAGGATGAAGAATTTATGGTCCATTTAATGCTCCCAGGGCAGAGAAGAATGGGGTCCCCATAAAGAACGAATAATTTGCTCCGAGAAGTTCTAATTGATTAAATAGCGGTACATTTCGTAACGCTCGCGCCACCTTTTTCCGGAAAGGAATTTTTACGATCTCAGAAGACGCTACCAAATCGTCATTCACTAAGCCTTCTTGATGACTCAATTGCTAGGTTGTCGTTTATCGCCTTGTTCAGGTTATCCAAGGGTGACTGCCATAAACACATGATATCCATCGGCGCTTCAGGAAATGCGGAGAGGGAAGTTCGAGCATCGTTGTCTACTAAGCACCTGCTCAGTTTATCTGCTCCGGGAAATACCTGTTCAGACGGTGTTGAGATAGTGATTTGGGCTTATCTGCGCTTGAAATCACTTCGAGAATCAGATAAGGCAAACGCTCTATCATCCTCAGATGCATTGCCGTATATTAACCACTGATCTTAATGGATATCTGTCTCATTTTAAAAGCCATTCGTCAACTTTCAATGTCCGAAGTGAGGTTCTCCTGGAGTCGAGTGCACGACCGGCAACCAGACTTGTGTGCACGACTAGAAAGTACGATGCGGTCGTGCATAAAATAGGTTGCAAAATAACTTTATTTTTGTGGTACGGGTAAAAGACACTCTTCACGTTATAAGTTGTACCACAAAGTCGTGCAATTGATAGTTGTTATATTCCAATGGAATTTACATCCAAATTGATTAAGCCGCTTTTCGGCATCTTTTATTTACGAGGAAATGTGCTGACATATTTGTATCGCTGTTAAATTATTTATTGTCTTTCTATAAAATATTTATTTTATTTATTTTGGTTCGATTTTCTTGCCCTCCTCCATTAGCTACATAGTATTGGTAGCTTCGGAGAGGGAATGAGGCATCGTATGGCTGATGAGGAATGAGGTAGTTTTTCCTTGTTCCGTCAGTGAGCCAGAGTGATATAAGGGGAAACATATTTCTATTATCCATCATCTTTCATTCCTCAGTTGCTTTTATAATGTTACAACCTTTGCGAATCCAAGGGGGCGATGATCTTGGTTAGTTTGTAGAACTAGCAATTTGACTAGGGTAGCTTGAATATATTTCATATTGAAGAGTTTACGCTCTATCGCTATTCATCTGCTACATCCATCTCTCAAAATGTAATTTGAAAATGGGAGATGAGTTCACAAGGAAAGTATCTTAAAACGCCCCTATGGAAAGTACCGCTCCGTGTACCAAGTTCCCTCTCTCATGTATGATTATATAAATCCGTCCTGGCTAGAGATATGAACATAACATTAACGAAAGTATATCAAATACGTCCCTCGTCCTCGAAAGAGTAACAGAAAAGTTTTCACTCTCTATTGAAAATTCTGTATTTATCCATTTTCGTAGTCTCGGTCGAACAAGTTTGAGATTTTCAGTCATATCGAGGAATAAGATCTTATCTCCGTGAACCCCATATTCAGGCCCTTTTTGCTTCAACTGTGCGAGCTTTCTCGCCTTGTCTCGTACGTGACTTCGTGACTAGCGGCGGCAATACCGGAGACACGTGTTGTGGAGATAGACGAAAGGTTCAAAGATTTGAAAACGGGGTCCCCGTGGGTAGCGGATTTTTAATTACTTTACTGCAGCTATGTCCTGCGGTTCTCAGTTAAGCCGGAGGAAGGGCCTCGTAAAAGCTCTTTTCTGGATCGGCCGTTCAAACACCACTTCGGAGGGTTATAAAACCCCTTGGAAGGGCAGCTGTAATTGTAATTATGGGCAGTTGGAGGTCATTCCCCACCGGACCAAGTCACCCCAAAGCCAAGACATTTTAATCATCATCGGCGAACGAATTTAAACGTCTAGAAGAGTGTTTTCTATACTCTGTCCACCTCCATGAGGGAACTATTTTAAATTGGTAGGTGTAACTCTTATGGAATAAATCTGTGCGCTGTTGCAACATTTACGCTAAAATATAGAGTAAGCCAAAATTATGCAAACATTTCCAAGTAGTTTTCAAGCTTCGAAAATCAGCGTCCTGCGTCTCTTTCTCAGAATGGTAATTGTTTTTACAATTTTGACTAATTATATTTTCACAAATGTTGGAACAGCGTGCGAACTTCTTCCGTAAGAGATTCACTACTTCATGAATTTTAAATGATGTTTTAATGAAAGTGGACACTGTATAATTTTTCCAGCGACAATTCCTTCCTATACAATCCCACATATCCCCAGATCTTATAAGTTTTAATTGTGTCGTACAATATCTTAGGGCTAAATTTACTCTCACAACCAATATACATTAGTTAATTAAGAGGGTAGTTTCTTATTTTAAAAACTTTCTGGTAGATTTTTACTTTCTCCCTACACGCAGTATAGAGAAAGTATTGTATTCGCAAAAAAATCGACCTCCAGATTTCAACGGAAATAAATGTTTTGGGGCCCATAGAGTTCGTTTTCGCAATTTTCCCGAACATGTCTGTCTGTGTGTGTGTTCAAATTTCCAAAATTCATATTTAGTGTAGTGTATTTCAAAAATTCATAATTAGTATCTTCCTAAATATGCCGAGAGGTGATTAGTTTTTATGAATACCGCTTAACCGGAAGTTGCGGTTTATCCGGAACAAAATTTTGTTTCTTAAATATCTGTCATAATGCAATGTAGGTACATACAATTATATACAAAAGTTATAGATAATGCACTTTACTACAACTTTTGTTTAAAACATTTTTTCGTAACACTGATTCTTTAGGAGTTATTCTTGAATAATGGTTAACCAGAAGTTGCTTTTTATCCAAAAATTGTAGTGTTTCTTAAATATCTCTGACACTAAACTCTGAACTATTTGTCAAACACTTTATTTGTCTATCAACACTAAATTTCATATATAGCACTTTGGTTGGTGTTGTTAGAGTTGATTAGTTTTTGGAGTAACCAGAAGTCGAGGTTTATTTTACGAAGCTCGTTTCCGTTTTTGCAAAATTCATCCATCAATCTAAAATTTAGGTAAATACAGTTACTAAAAATGTATTTTTCTGTAAGTTTTGTTTGAAAAAATTATCGATATCAACCACCGTTTAGGATTCATATCATAATTAACCAATTTATTGGTATTTGCTACATATTTACGTTAAAATGTCGTTTTCATTTATGCCATTTCATAATAATGTTATATTCAACATGCTTATTATATTTCTTCAAAGTTTTATTTGAAAGTTGATTTGGAATTTAAAACACGCTTATTTATTACAAAATAGTTATTCAGTTGTAATGTTTTCTCGCCGTTATTGATTACTCTTCACAATAACAATAAAGTTCGTCGCTATGGGTTTGTTTACATGGCAAAAATTGCAATGCAATGCATCTATTGCTGAATCTCTTGCTATAGATTGAGCTCTGGCTGATTGAAAATAATTTATAGGTTTTCTTCTTTTTTTTTACTCCAGATGTCTTATTTATTAGCTTTCTGTTATGTATATTAATAATTTTCGTCATTCACTGTTACTTTTTAAGTTTCCACTGTTTATATATGTAGTCTTTATTTTTGTTAATAGTTGTTTTGCTCTTCGTTCGTATTTTGATTTCGTTTCCATCGCCTATTATAATCAGATTTGTGATTCATCCCATAGTGGTTCTTGTAGTAGACTCAAAAGGAAAATTTCACTGTTTTTCATCCAACATGTCCCGAAAAACATTATTTATAATGTTTGTGACGTAAAAGTTAATATGATATAAATTAATCACTTATATATCTTCCAAGTTTAGATTAAATATAGAGTTCTAAAATACTGTCGTAGATAAATATTTACATCTTATTTATGGAGAAAGTCATGTGCTGGCCACATCAGATTTTTTTATAGTGGAGCAGTAATACTTCGTGTACTTTTTTAATGATTTTGCTTTTTCACTTAGTATTAGTATGAATAAAGCGCTGCAAACAAAACGCGCTGCTTACTAGCAAAATGTCAAAAAGTATTTATATCGGTTCTATTCATAAATAATTTTGTGCTGGTATTTTGCGAATTTTAGTACCGTAAGAAACGTTGTAATTTGTCTCATGTTCTTGTCATTCGTAATGTTTTAAGATGATGTATTAATTTTGTTTATATTTTATCTTGAACTTGCAATCATGCTTCCCAAATTTTTTTTTTTTTAAAGTTGAAGCGAATTTCAGCTGACTGACGCATTGTTTTTAATAGATTCAATTCATAATTATTATTTTATTTTATTCATAGAAATAGGAGTTATAAATCAACAAATAACGCGCAGGAGTCAGTGAGAAATAGTTTTTCCTGATGCATAAAAAGCTGAATACTAATTAAAGCGAATAAGAATCCATGAAATTAATATTGAAGAGGTAATATCAACCAAGGGATACAATCTATAATAAGTGTATTAATTTTGAATGCACTAATACATTTGAATTGTACAAATATTAAAGTCAAATTCCACAGTGTAGTTGAATCGTGGAATTGAAACACTACAAGTAGTTTAGCATTTTAAATATTTGAGTATTTTAGATTGTGTGTCCCTTTTCTATCGGGAACTCAAGCCACTCGATCCCACAATTCACCACCGGCGGCGCCACAATCGTTTTATTCCTTTGTTTTCTATTCTTGTGTCGTTGTCCGCAGTACCCTCAAATATAGATACTCTGTCGGCTCTCGCATTCTTCCCCTCCCCTCGTTTCGCTTTTAACTCCCTCGCCCCCTCCCCTCTTCACCCCACCCTATTCCTCCACCCCCACCCGACCTCACACACCCTCCCTGCGAAGTCTCCCACGCCCTCATTTAGAACAAAGCTAGGCTTAACTGGATCTGACTGCTCTCCGAAATATTTGAAGTCGACAGCTCGGGATAGAACTGTTGATGGAATGGGCATCGCCATCTTTTCGATTTTCATCTGAGCTGGGATGACCAGGATTTTAGATCAACTTGCCACTGATCTTATTGTGACTTCATGGGCCAAAATAATGTCTGGACTTAAAATGTTAATTGTATATCGTACAAAATTACTTTATTTTAGAATGTATACATATTTAAGTATAATATAATGTATGGATATATTTATACATTTTTTAATACTAATATGAATGAAATTTAAAATGTTGTATAGGTATTAGAAATGTTATTTATTGATTGCTATTTCAAATGTCATGGTGTAATACTAACTAAAGTATTTGTGATTCAATTAGCGGGGAGAATCGGAGCACGATTCGTCAAATTTTTATTCAGGTGCTAAAGTATGTAAAAAGTACTGTTTCATATTATACTGCATTATGGTCAAGAATTTTGTTAAAATATTGAAAAAATTAGCTACTGAGCCACATTGGGTTCTGAAGCCTTAATTTATTCTGTCAGTATGCGCTATCAAAAAAATCGCGAAATGGAAGGAAATGATGAGGTTGTGGAACTTTACTTTTTTAGCCGTAACCGAAGCTATTTTTTTAGTTCTTGTCGTATTTTCGTGGTGTTTCTACATAATGAATGATAACATTTTTATGTAAGATAGATAAACAGTAGAGCATTTTAGATTTAAATATGATTTTTACTAGTACCCTAAATCAGGCACATTAGAATGCTTTCCATCACTCTATTGGCCATTTGCACCCGATCTCCGTTTGTAATATTTTACGGATATTCAAAAATGATATGTCCGTTGGGAAATCTTCTTAAGGTCTACGAAGTCAATTCCTACCTCACTACCATAAGGGGAAAACACAGTAGAAAGCTGTTGGAAAACATTACTAAAAATACAAAATCCAATGTAGCTTAAAGGTAAAATAAGAATGAAGAAATTCAACGTTCAAATATCGGGGATATACATAGGACGTACGGAGGATATATGGACAGAGGGATCGGCGCAAGATGCGCAGCTTCTTTCTCCGTATCATCCCGAGACAGCTGCGAGATCTCTCGGTATCCAGGTGATCACTTTATTAGTCCTGTTTTGACGTCGATGGCTGAACCACCTAACGAACCAATCTCGTGGCCTTTGAAGAGGTCTCCGAGCAGGATGGCAACAGTCCTTCTCCATTTCAGCACCTGCAGATCTGCTTGAGTCCTCTCTTTCCGAGGCGTGAGCATTAATGCTGACTTTCCGCTAAATATACTGCACCATAGACAGAGTTGAATCATGTCTCCCATTGTAATGGTCGGGTGTTTACGGTTGAAGGTGTCCACGGAGGTCTTTAAGGAGCACAGAGACTCTTTATGGCTATGGATCCTATCGCTATTCTCTCACGCTTATTCTGGTCTTTATCGCGACTTCATACCCTTCTCGATATCAACTAATACATCCCTCTGTCTTCGTTATTTCGCTGCGCTCTTCATTGATTCAGCAGTTTTCTTGCTGATCCACCGCGGCTTCCCAGGCTGTCCTATAAGTCATATAAACACTTCTTATCTCTTGATGTATGGGCTTATTTGTGCCTACTATCAGAGGATATGTATTGTTATTATTTTACTGTACTCTCATGAATTAATATACATTCCAGTTTGACTCATTAACACAAATACATCTTTTCATGCAGAACCAGCTTCATATACATGGCTGCCCTAAGGAATAAGTTATCGTAGTTGTATTAGTTATAATTTACGGTCATTAATGTTGAAGATACATACCGGTTCAATGATTCGTAACTTTCAGCAATTTATTTAAAAAGTTTGTGATTAATTACTGCTTCTTTACTCTGCATTACTTGCAAATTTTATGTCTGATTGGCGACTCAGATTTAAACAAGCTAGGCGTCAGTTTTTGTAAATACACCCTGAGTTTACCATTAATATTTAAAGTTTCATAATCATTTGTCATTACCTAAATTTTTCATATTAATTGCTACATTGAATACCTAAATTCCTAAATAATTTTTGTCTGCTAAATCTGTGATCATTGTTGTGTACAAGTTCCTTTTCATTGCATTAGTTTAAAGCGATCTTAGGACTTTTCAGAATCCATATCCAAGTCTTCACTTCAAATTGATTTCTTCGCCTTAGGCGATATCCTCGCCTCTTGGCTGAAGCCTTCCTTCTGCTTCTCCGCTTGGTTCTTTAGCGTTAGTTATTTTAGTATTCATAGCCAAACTTTAACTTTCAGAGAAAGGAAAACAAAACTTATCGCTGTAATGATTTTCTCTGAATCAGGGGTTTCCTAACCTGAGCTACTCGCACAGTCTACGGGGCACATGAAACTTGTCGATTAGGTAGTACTATCATTATTGTAGTAATGACTAATTAATAATTATATTATTCTTAATAGGGCATCAATATTCATTACCTTTTGGATTTTCTCCTGCTAAGTATTGCGGCTACTATATAGCCACGTTCACCTGCTACTCCAAGTGAGGTTAACTTAAAAAAATTATCTCCTATATTAACTGATAAAAATTCCTAAAATGTTTACTCGATTCCTGAGAGGATATATAAACCATAAGGTCAGGGAAACATTATTTAAATAATTTTAGATCGGTTATTTCAATCATGTTGTAGTAGAAGTTGGTGTACAGATGATATCACTGAATTCTCTCCCCTAAAAATCAGCATCGATAGCATTTCTAAAGCACAGCCAAACTTTTTCCTCTCCCTTAACGCGTTCCTGCCTCTCCACCGCTATCCCGCTATTTGAACTTGATTCCATTTTTCTCCCCGCCCTTTTTTCGCTCAATTTGTTCCTTATTTGTCTCCGGAGATGCTGCAAGCAACAGGTCGGACCGGATGCCTTCGCATCTCTAGGTGAAAGAGGGAGCATCGGGAGATGCAGATATAAAGTCCGGTGTTTAAAAGTGCAACGCTAACATATTCGCTGCCTTCTATCGTAACGACATATCAGGAAATACAAAACTTTCTTTAATATTTCACGCAAAATAACAGGTGTTCATGAGCTATAAGACCGATTTTAATCGTGTGTCCGCTCTGAGAAAAGAGACGCTAATGGCAAGATATGCTTAATGGCTATTTTAATTGTTAAATAGTTCTCTTTCGACTTAAATGCGCCTGTTTAATCAGTGGTAGTTTTAAAATGTCAGTTGTTTATTTATAGTTTAAGAGAGTGAAGAGCAAGTAATTCATTAAATATTTAAAATAATTAACTTGATTAATATGTTATCTGATAATTCCTACCGGCTGAAACTACCTTTATGCACATATTCTATTGACAAAAGTATAAATGGAATTATTGATATGCATTTGCGGATGCAGACGTGGGGCTTGCCTTTAAAGAGACAAACTGACAAGCAAATGATGACGAGATTATATAAAAAAAATAGTAGGGAATACTTTCTACTTTGACAGTATTTTACCGTTCTAATCAATGAGATAATTATATTTTGCGTATTTAGCCTTTAAGTTTATATATATATTTCAACAAAATTTAAATATAAAATTTAAAATATAATGGTTCATATCCCAAACAATGTACTAATATTGTTGTTCTTTTGATGATTTACGCCTACAGAAAAGATCTAAAATGCCTAATTCCATAGCAAGTTTCAAGATCCGCCCTTATTCAGTTTTTGTTTACTTTATCTTACTATATCAACGTCTTCTTTGGGGAATTTCTTAGAATTTAAGTTTACGTGGATTGTAAAAAGAAATTGGAAAGCTTTCATTGGAGTAAGCTACCCGACTGTAGTTTCTTGGAAGTTTACTTATATAATGGTTTATAGTAATTTGCCTGTGTTATCGTCGCTAATAATAGGTATTGCAAATGTGATTCAGAAGAGAACACGGATTAGAAATTGTCTTTCAAAATTGAATGAGGAAAAGCCCACAATCGTTGGAGGAAATCCGTCCGCCGAATTC
The DNA here is from genome assembly GCA_947579665.1 of Sympetrum striolatum. Taxonomy (NCBI): domain Eukaryota; kingdom Metazoa; phylum Arthropoda; class Insecta; order Odonata; family Libellulidae; genus Sympetrum; species Sympetrum striolatum. The sequence continues at coordinate 89,907,136 of OX388346.1, forward strand.
TTTTTAAACCCTTCAAAATCTAAGAGAAAGTTTTCTCGGAATTTGCAATTTTAGCCCTCGAGTAACTCTAGCGACCGCATTTCCTGACCAAATTCTATTTCGATTCGAGTATCAGGAAATATTTTCTTGGATCCGTTTCGACTTTGCAGTCTTCATCAGCAGACGTGTGAAGATATCTAACGTTCTGAAGCTTGCAGAAAGCGGAAAATTGCGCGTTTTATCTTGCATCAGATTTGCTGTGGCTGTAGCTTCATTATTCTGTCGTTTATTGCTATAAAACGAGTAATTTGCCTAACTCGTTGTAGTGGTGATTTGGGTAATATTAAAACACCCTATTTTCAATTGTCATTGATTAACATGGTCCTGCGTTTGTGATAGCCAAGGGCGTATTTGTTTGTAATCTTTTTCAAAAGTACAGATATTAAAATTACGATATAAAATGGAGTTTGATCGATAGTGATTTTTAAAACAAGAGGGAATCCAAAGAGATGCTATAATGGTAGATTTAATCGTCAAATTTCATAAATAAATATTGATTTCGATAAAATCAATGCAATAAATAGGATTCACAATTTAAATATCTTTTAGAAAAGGCGTATTCTCAGAACAATAAAGAATACGTTGCATAGAAGGAATAGGAAAAATGAAAAAAGAAATGTGGAGTAATCGACAAGGCTAATTTTACAGATTTTATATTTGTTATAATTGTCCACTCTCCTTCTAGAACGATATTTAATTTCACCCAGAACGACAGTTATGTTTACACAGCTACTCTGAAAGTCGGTTCATCAGTAGTATTTTATACTAAAAGTTTGTAAAAAGCATTTTTTTATATTCTTTAGTTAAGAAATATTGCGGCCATGAATATCATAAATGTATTTAATATGCAAATACGTGTCATTTTTTGTGCTTACAGGACCAAAATTATCAGTGTGTGTATGCAATGGTAGAGTAAGGATAACGAATTTCCAGGGACGACCAATTTTCTGTGTGATTCTGTGCCCAATTTCGGAAAACATCTTTGTATCACTTTTGATTAATATCCCAGATGCTCGTCCGTGAAGCCCAGGTGAATGACTAAATCCGTCTACTACGACATGTTTGGTGCAAACGAAGTACAGTTATTTTAACCCACTCGAGAAGATATTAGATAGATTAGAATCTTAGAGAGGAAATTTTCACTGGCATAGTACTAATTTCCTCTTCTTCATCCTTTAGATAACCTACTTGTGACACATGGGTATAATTCGTGTGAGTAGCACCTACGGTATCGCAGGAGAATTGTCATTATGTCGCACTCTTTCTGATAGAAGCGGAACATGTTTTGAATATATCATAAACGCATATCGCCATTAATTACGTAATTAGAATTCTAAGATATTTCACGTAGATGATATTGGAACTATTGGACTTGATTAAATTTATGGCTGCTTAGGATCGCTAAACTAAGGTGGTTATTTGTCCACGATGTTTTGAAATTTCTGAATATCATAGGCGAATAGACGGGGTATTTTTAGAGTTTCGGAGACTGGTGGGTTTCCTTACGGTTAATTGTTGATTAGAATAAAAATAGATTGTAAAAGACTTTTCCTGATGCGGAACAGTGAGTTGAACTGGATGACTGAGATACCACACGGTTTAAATGAATTTGGGTGTCCCGCAAGGTTACGTAATGGTGCCTTTGCTATTCTTACTAGTTTGATAGTTGAGCATTAGTGGTTACATAGACTCTTTCCGATTATTGCACTTTGGAAAAGTGAGGAAAGCAAGTAACTACCTCACTCCTCATCTTGCTCGGTAAGCCTCATTTCCTCTCCAGAGATTTTTGTAGCTAATAGAGGAGGATTTGGAATTCAAGCTGATCACTGAGCTTAATACAGTTTAGGCAGCAATGAAAATATCAAGCACCGTGATGCTCTCGTTTGTATCGCTGTATCTTTTATAAGACTCTATTTAATAAAATCCGCTTTTTCCTGTAGCGGTTTTTTTCTTCATCAACAGATTCCTCGTCTGCATGCTTACTTGGTGTTTTGCAGGTTAAGAATCTAACCCCTTCTCTCAGTGAGGCTTGTCTCGTTCATCGTTCCACACACAAGCGTTTAGTGGATATCATTAACACCACTCCAGGGTTGAAGTTTTAATTATGCACCCCCGAGATCTCTAATTACTAGAAGGACAAAGTGCCAAAAATCGAGTCCGTGCATTTGCACACGTATGCGCACGGGTTGTAGCGTGATTATTCGTGTGCCATTTACCTTGCTCGTTCGTTAACGCTTTTTTCTACCACATTTTATGGTTCTACCACCCTTTTTCTGGGCTGATAATTATTCGTGCTAGAAACAAGTTAGATACTTTATTAGCATTTGTGTGCGTCAACGTCTAAAAGATAATGAGAATTTCTGAGTGAAGCATGCCAATACGCTCGTGTTCAATATGTAAATTCTGGTTCGAAACAATGTTCGTAGTTGGTTACACAAACATTTATGTCATGATTTATTAAATCATTTGTTTAATATTACTCTGCATTTATGTTTCGTTACCTTAACATCAAAAACGTTTAAGGTGATATTGTAGCAACTGTTACAAAGTATTATATACTTTCTACTATTCATGTATGTTTAATTTTTTAATTCCGTCTGTGGCTTGGTATTTAGTGCGACTGTGTAAAGTTTATTGTCTATTCGAGTGATTCACTCTAATCAATTGCAAGCATATACTTAATTCGGTAGTTTATTTATTTAGTTAAAAGATTCACACACTTACATACAGTGATGCCACCAATGGCAGTGAAGTTTTTAAGTAATTAAAATCACATAAAATTTACAATCGATATCAACAGTAATAATTATTATAAATGTAATGGAAATGAAAAATTTAAAAAATTACAAAACAAGTTCAATTTCAAAATTATTTACACGATAGGTTAATGACGATTAAAATCCATCCTGTTGTTTGCTTTATTCAATATCCAGACGATCTCTATAGTAAATCTATTGTTAATACTAAATTGTGGGGAAGTACTTCAACCAGTTATTTATATCGATGCTGATACTTTAATAACTGCTTTCGCTATTATATATCATACTGTTCTGTGATATAGAACCATATATGCGTTTATTTTATTCCAGCCTCTATTAAGTACCCAGCTCTTTTTAATCGGTAATTTATATCAATTTAAAAAGTGAAAAATGCGATTGTAAGGAGATAAATGAGCGTTGGAACCGCCTGAGAAGAGGTCAAGAAGTTCGCGAATCTCTTCTCTAATGGCCATTAGTGAGTGCACCCTTTAATACACTTATTTTCCGCCTCATAAGTCTTGGCGCTTTTTAATTTGCCCTAACACAGTGGCGTGGCGGGGGAGGGTCCAAGGCCGTAGGTGCCGACCATATGTTATTTCCTGCTTATCATCCGCGGTGGGAGGGTCTCTAATCGTTACTCTCTGCCTTTTTAATTATTCTCGGATTGTATTTTTAGCTCTCTGCCGATTCCCTTCATTCTTCCACGTGCCATTTCTTCGTTATCCTTTATGTCTCCTTCATCGCCTATATTTTCTCTTTCTTCGCTGTCTATCAGCCTTCTATTCTTATCTCCGCCATCTTAGTTTTTTGCCCTCGTTTCATCTCTTTTCTGTCTCGAAATTTTTTTCTCCCACGGAATTACTTGGGATCCAAACGATTGACCGACATATCGTTTGAACGACGGACCGATTGAATGAGAGTTCAACCGCTTTTTCAAATTAACAATTATAATTATCCTTTGCCATATATGTTTTTAAGACCGCGTATGCAAAAATAATGCATTTCAACTGAAATTCAATTAGTCCGTCGGTCGAACGATCTGTCGGTCTATCGGTCCGTCGGTCAAACGATATGTCGGTCAATCGGACCAGACCCGAATTACTTGGGCCATACGTTCCGTTCGGGATAGGACTCTATACTACAATAATTATTTTTTTTTCGCTACAATAATAATCGTCACAAATCTATCATAATAAATTTAAAAATATATGTATTCCCTTTCCAGGAACTTTCACAATAATTACACAGTAAAGTTATATTTTTTCAGATTATGTACTTTTTCCAATGGAGAAATTTGATTTGAAATAACGATCTTACGATATGGGAAGGTATACCACTAAGGGAAGGATTTTAATGTTAATGGTTGAACGTTATTTTTCATCCTAATCCGAGAAATTTTAATGAAATGCATCGACATCTCGCAGCGTATGACGTAGATGGATGTCGTTGTTTCATTGGAAGGCCGCATATGGGAGCTCAGTATATGCATGAATTATGCAGAATAAAGGCTGCGTTTTTTGTAATTGAATGCTGTGATAACGAAATACTACTGAGAAAAACGAATTTATGGCTATTGAAATAATATTGAATGTGTTTATTTTTTAACTTTCGTAATAAACTGAATTGAATGTTCTATCAAAATATTCTGGTTAATTAGTTTTTAAGTAGAAAAGAAGGTTTTAAAGTAGCGATGGCGGTATCAAGGTCTTGTAAACACCGCTTTAGGTCTTACCGTGGATGGAGCTCAGGATCTTAATCGTGAGTTCAATGAAATCTAAATTTAGGTTTGAGCACTCGGTTCTGTTGCTTCCGCATCAATTTTGATTGCTTACTCCATTTTTTTCTTAACCGCGATTGTTTTTCTTTTGTCATTGAGAAAATTCAACATCATCTGCTCTCATTACCGTCAATGTATATCTGTCAAGGAGCCTCTCTATCTAAATAATATGTATTAGAAATAGTTACTGAACAAACAATATGTTCAACATTTTCCACGTTTGATAAAAATTGCACAATACACAATTCTCAGTGTACTTCCGAATTATCTTTTTCTGTAATGCAACTCCATCAGCATGCAGTCGATGCGATCTCATCTAACACAGCTCTCGATATAGCGATTTTCCGTTGCTCAATCAATAGAAAATTTTGTATAATATGTTTTTCAAATTTACCCTTTTATTCTAATCTAGACGTAAGGCTTATTACGTGTGGATTATGCAAGTGTTAATTTCCTTCCACTGACCAGGTCGAGTTTAGGCCAAGCTTGCGGCACACCGTCGCTCCGCGGAGCACCGGCTGAAATGCCATAGCATTGGTCTTGCGAGCGGTGTTGGTAGCACTGATGCAAGAGACAGCTGCAATCCGTATGACCCTTTGATCTTTGAAGCGCCCTCCTCAACTGTTTACTCCCATGTTCTTTGAATGAATAAGCGTCATTTCATCCCTTAGCGACAGAATGCACCACGTGACTACTAGATCATCAAAGAGTCGGATTGGGAGCATTCGGAACCACCTCCAAGCATTTCCTCCCTAAAATGCTGCTATGTTTTTTCATTATCTATCTGTGGGTGTTTGATGTATTCTTCCAAGGCAGAAGGAAATGAGAATAATATGATTTTGGCCATCAATGTAATGGTAATTAAAAACGAATACCTCGGTGAAATTAACAGTGATAACTCTATTCGGCCGTAAGTTGACGGGTCTCTTCTCTATGTTTATTTTTTAAGGGCCAATTAATATTTGTGCTAACTAATCACATTCTACTTGCCTATCTGTGCAATGATCAGGCTGAAGGTTAGTTGGACCTTCCACCCAGCATTAAATACAGTAGTATTTGAGTGAAGAATGAGACAACTGATTACGATAAGGTGTGGGTTCCTTTTCACTTGAGTTTCTCATTGAGAAATTAGGGGAACAATTTCATGTAATGTGTATGTTCATGTAAATTACCGTATGCATTCATAGTAACACTGCTCTTTCTATAGGCATTCGATATAGAGTGGTAAATTGAATACCGTTTCTCAGCTAAGCTCGTATTTAATCAGTTCTTGTAATCACTGGCATGAACAAGACTGAAAATGAGATGGAGGTAAATGAAAGATACATTTTTTATATCCTGTACTGAAACGGTGTTGAAAAATGTTTAATTAAAATATTTCATGAAATAATATGAATTTAAAAATATTTAATCGAACAATATATGGTAGCAAGTAGCAATTTTTATCTATTTAACATAACAAAGTCCTTCAACTATTAAAGAGTTATCTACTGGTATTCAGGTTATGGCAGGTGGTATTCCTGCGTGAATACCACCTGCGTAGAAACTTACGTGATGTTACGTGCCAAAGAAATGTATTGCAGTTGAAATAACACACGGATACATATCATACATTCACCACTTACAATCGTAACTATTGAAAATATCCTCTAACGACATAGATATTGGTGAAATATTCAGGTCGTAATACTCCTCATAGGCTCAGATAGGTGAGCAGATTTAGTTAGTTAAGGTTTTGACCCTCAAAATCACCAAAGTAATCATGGAGCCCAATGTTATAAAAATACTGCTGTTCCGACATAATGTATGCTTTCTAGTGGCTATAGCAAAATATTCTAGTCTTAAATTCTTTTGCTAACTGAAAGGTTAATACTATGAGCGTCATTTTTAATCGTTCTCTACTGCTGGAGATGGTTCCCGTAGCAGGTGAATGCGAGATAAATTGGTTTTGCGCGTGTAGGAAAACTTTCTTTCATTTTTAAAACCTGTCGAACCAGTGATACTCCTCTCTGGCATCCTAAGGAATGTATTTAAGACGCAAGGAGTTGAAAAGGAATAAAGTATAATTCATCATAGTTGAGCTACCCGAAATATATGTACGAAGAACTCGCTAATAAATGCGCCCACCACTACCGAGTAATTAGTCAAGTTCATTCAAAAGAATCAGTCGTTTGGGAGAAAAATCACCGCTTCTCTAATACTTGAGATGTTCAAATAATCATTCATCAAGTGTAATTACGTTCGTGACCGCCCGAAGAATAAGCACTTTTATCACGACTTTCGGGACAAGTAATTTATCAAAACGTGGTTTCAATTAATAGAAGTCATTGGTATAACTGTCAAATTTAAGTAGCATTTCATTTGCCTTTGCGTAGTATTGTTGCGTACTATTACAACGTTTTCTTGCTGAGATGATGCTTTATAGAATTTTTCGGCCTTTTACTGAGGAGGCTTTATATATTTTAAGTTTGATCATTGTATTAATCGAGCATCCTAATATTCCCTCTCAAATGCGGTTGATTTATGGTTCGCTGTGTATTTTAAATTAGTATCATACTCAAATTAGATGTATACTTCTTTAATATTTATGGTGTGCATACTTTTTATTTAATGAGTAAATGTATTGCGTGGCGTTGGAGTTCATGGGTAAAAGGACTTTTTTGGAACATAAATGGATACATCAATGTTTTAAGTTTATGGCATGAATTCTGTAGCTGACAATTGATATTAAATATGCAACTCTTGGATCGCTCAGAACTCCACAGATATTCTGCACTAACAGGTAGATGTGAATCAAATAGGTACGAATATAAAGTAATTGGATGTTAACGATTAAGTAATGACTTGCAAGGCCATGGAATGCAGCCCAGAATTGTTAAAAACGAACGAAGACACGACTCGGTCTACTTTTTGCGCTGGTAAATGCTTGAATATTATCGAAAAATCTCTAGCTTTTAATAGGCGTGCCGTAGGTTCTTTTCACACCTTTTTATTCTAACTCAGTTCTCCGAAGTTTTGCTTTTGCTCTCTTTTTTATTAAGTATGCTTATAACGTAATGGAATATGTATCCTTTTAGTTTACATGACTATTAAATCATTAGCTAGACATTGGTGTAATGACATGTATGCAATATATTTCTCATTTGCAGCTAACATGATTCTCTTGCGGCCCAATGGCTTCTGATCATACACACGGTCTTTCAATTGAGAAGATAAAGGTCCAAATATATAGTTAATTTTGCTTATTGAATTAGGAAAAATCCCCGAAATTTCCGATTTTATCTCGCATAAATCAAACGCCTCTCGGAATAATGGCAAGCCTATTGCTAACACTGGTGCAGAGGGATCAATTTGGAATCAATGAAACACGCTCGTGTTACCATAGGCCTCAGGAGATGTATCATCGTTTCGAGGTCGCAGTTCACTTTACGCACCCTGTGATAACTCTCGGACGAAGAATCGCGATTTGGGATGAAAAAGCAGCGGTGGCGAAAGTGGTGGTTAGTGACCGATTTGGATGGAGTCGAGGCCATCATTTCATCTGTTTAACGCTTCCTTCACGTAGAATGGGAAATTAAGGGGTCCTCTGTAGGAATTCCTTCGGCGTGATGCACCTCTTGACGAGTGTTTCGCCACGGCGCAAAGACCGGTTACCACCCACTCTTCAACCGGTTATGACGTAACTCTGGAGCAACTGCCGTGATTTTCCGATAAGCCGATGCTTCTAAGTCTCACGGAGAAAAAATTTATCATCGTTAAATTGGCTTGAAATTGAGGGTCGAAGTGCTCTTTTTGGTAATTGTGTAAAACTGATTTTTGTGAAAATTCTGGGTTTTATTCGTTTTGTGAAGAGATTACGATTGGCGTGGTGTAATTCTGTGGGAAAATGCTCTTATAATTACGGGAATGTTAAGGGGGAAATTCGTTTACTAATCCTGAAATATGCCTGAGTGAAGTCATCGCGTGCAAAGCCGATTGAATCCACATCCTCTCAACCATTAGGTATAAAAGCCTTGAAGATGGAATACGGTTTACTAGGCGAGATGAGGAGTGAGGCCCTTGCTCCATTCCCTGATGAGGAAATTTCTCGACTTGGAGCACCACGGAACTATAAATAAAATTTAAAATAGCATTCAACAATGAACCAAACTAATGACTACCCTTGTTCAGTGTAATTCATAACTTATTAGCATTTATTGGCCTCCTCACTATCATAGCCATGAGTAACAACACAATAGGTTTAAATTAATGATTTATTTTATCTTTATACTGTGCCGAAAGATAACCGTAAAATGTTTTATTCATCAAAATGTGGTTGCAGGAGCAAATTTTTACTCAGCTCACTGAATACAATTTTTTTGAAATTTAAAGAATTACCCTTTTTATTCTAATACATTTTTTCTTATTGGCTACATAGAAACGTATGATATACATATTATTATATGCCAAACAATTATTGCAGGGAAGATACCAGTTGAAATAGCATTCTGATGTTTACTATAGATTCTCCCAAAATAGGTATCGAGCGAAATTTTCATATAGAATGACAGTTTTTCTAAGCAGATTTCCTATTGCCGCTTCCAAAAACTAGAACGAAATAAAAGAAACGGTCAGATACATTTTTTTATTCGTAGCTAAAAACACAAATTATTTATCAAGCGAAGTTGTCGGAATTCAATTATTATTATGGACATTATTTTTTTACTCTAAGAGGGCCGTTCTCTTCCTATATCTATACATTTATCTTTTTCTTTGGATGATTGGTACATACGTTTTGTATGAGTAGTTACTAAAAATTCGACTCCAGGGAAGAGAAGTTACGAAGTTAACGTTTGACAAGCAATTATATTTGGGTCCTACAAATGAGAGCTAGCGCCTTCTAGTAGTAATATATGGAATAGAAATATGTTTCCAGATGCGTCCTATTGAACTTATTGCAGTTTTACGGGAGCTACCAGGAACTCGGCTTGGACGTCTCTTGAGTGACAACGTTGCAACGCGATCGACGCAACGTCGGTATCAGTCAGTATAACGCTGCGGAGAAAGCGCGCCGTCTTCGCATGCACCGAGATAATGTAAGCAGAAATTAGTATTCCAGCATAATGAAAGAAGCAATCAGAAAGGTAATCGCGAATGGAAAATGCGTGTCGATCACTCCCTTTAAAGAGCCCCGTGGCAACAGAATTGGCGACTCCGCAGATAACGGAACTTGGAATACCTATTGTTTCCTAGCTGCGAGCGATGTCTCATGCAGCCGAGATGCGGCGTTGGAAAACCAGCCTTTAATGGGCAAAAACGTAATCCGGAGAAGTATCTCGGACGACAAACTGCTGACGTGAAATAATCGCATCGCCATCCTCTTTGAATGAATCATCGGGTGGCAGTCTAATAATCGATCTTTCTGTCTCAACACACATCTATGGCCTCCGTAGATGGAATTGCGAAGGAGCGAATGGACACTCCCAGCACTCGGTTTTAAAATCTCCGGACTTCGTTTTACTCGATGTCTCAAATGTGTAATGCGAGGTAATCGCGAGAGCTCCTTGTCTTTCTTTCAAGGAAACCCGAAGAATACAATGTACGTGAATCACGCGAGCTCTTCCCCGAGTGATTGCCTTGAGCTTGCATCACGTTCTTCAATGGCAAAGCAGTACCAAGAAGATCAGTGCTTCTCAACCGGAGTGCCGCAGCACACCAGTGGGCCGTTATTGAGCTATCGGCATACGTAGTAATCGAGTGTGACATTTTTCTTCATTGTTCTACACAGGCAGTGTAGTTGGTGTTAAGAAAGAAGGATTGGAACAAGAGTATTTCAATACGATATTTTATGACCCCTGAGGATGGTAGCATTGCTATTGAAAAGTACTTTGGGTACAATATTAGTGCGGCATTCCTTTCTTGCTTTCTCTGACTACCGGGAAGTAAGAGGAGGAACGCCGACAAAGACGGCTTTTGGAGATTTTAAACCTCTAAATATAGTTGGTGATACATTTTTCGATTAAGAGGTATTTCTTATGATACTACTGAAAAATTTGCTCTTCAATTGATAAATTTCAATTTCAGTTTCAATTTATTTTCAATGCCCCGCATGCATCCATTCACTGAACAATTATAATAAGCATGAGTCTCCAATGACGTTCTACTGATTCCCCGCGGGAAAGCAGATATTAGTAGAACCTCTCCTATATTCCTACAATGGATGGACTATAAATTTGTAGTCATAAACACAAACAAAGGAAGTGTACACACAATCCTTACGTAACAGGAAAATTCCGATTACCCGGGACTCGAACCCAGGACCTTTAGGTTGAAGCGCTAGCACAGTGACCCTTCCTCGACCTAAACGAATAAGTTCTGTGAAAATCTATGTACTTTTTATCTTTGATTCAACCTAACAAGAGTTTGTTTTGTGTGTGAGCGATATCTGCATTGGTTGATACGTTTCCTGTGGAGGAGGAATTGGAAAGCACTGAAGTAGATAAATGTCGGATCAAGGGTTACGTGCGGTGTTCCCTATGCTGAGCGTTGAAAGGCTCGCTAAAGGGGCCATGGCCCCACAATGCTTTCATATTTACCTTTTCAAACAAAATAACCTCATTGGGTTTGACAACATTTCTTTCGTACTTAAAGGTTTCCGTTGCAACGTTGAAACGGAAAACTTTGATTTAATACGAATAGATATCTATGATATGTATTATCAGTAATTTATTTCCACCCATAAATAAAAGAGAATTTTGAATTTGATATAGATATTCTAGCATAATTAGCATATAATTTGATATTGATAGCAAGTTCTACATAGAGAAAATCGCAATTAAGCAAGATTGTATTACTTTGTATTTCCTCCTTTATTTGCGATCGATGTTGGACAATTTCCTCTTCTGCTTGTTCTCTATGTAGTAGAAATATTTATTGCCTGTTTTTTGATTTCGCTTCTTAACATTTATAAGACAAATTAATTGCCCTGAGAAATAAACAAGGGAGGGATATGAAAGAATTGATGGCAATAAATGTATTTGATGTTGTATGCTGAAGGTAGTTCTAATATAAGTATTTTCCACGTCTTTCTTGCAAAAATTATTTAAAAAATGTAATAAATAAACGAAACATATTTTATTTATTTTTTGTTTTATTTACTTTTTATGCTATTGTAAATTAAGTATCTTATGCTTTTTTATTTCTTTTGCAGGTAAGATCGGCTTTTCATGGACTTCATTAGCCTTTGCAATGCAGTATTCGCAAGGTAAAAGATAATGCTTTTCTTCATCTCTTCTCGTAACGTATTACTTAGGAAAAGTTGTAGCGAGGAACAAAGAAGTAATTAGTTGTTCAGCGAATAATTGTTATCGAGCAATAGACTACATTCACTTTACGGAACATTTGGACATTCTTTTTAAGCCATAAGTCGTCGTCTTGCGTCGAAAAGTCCTGATAATTTTCCTGAGCCAATTCTGATTCCCAATAAACGGAATGTTTTCATTGTCTCGTACGAGTGCCACATTTTCGGAAAAAAGAGGATCAAGGAGAGCGACGCAATAACCATTGTTTTCTATGATTCAAAGAAGGCATGAGGACTCATCGATCTACGATAGGAATGCAATGACGTGGAACGTCAATGAGAAACGTATAGGTGTGTGCGTGCTTCGAGGTTATCAATCTTTTACTTCGATGTTATTTGTGCTCGGAGATGATCATTTTGTTGGCTGCGTAGCAAGATCGCGCTACCTCACAATCCTAGAACTTTCATGCTTGCTAAAATGCGCCGAATATCCAGGGTTATGTGGGATTTGAATAAAATTCATAGCAGATAATATATGTTATTCCTTAAATACTTATATTTTCTTGATTTTTTTGTAAATTCCTTCTGAAAGTTAGCTTTAATTCTTCCTTATATTTCATATATGGTATATCAACGTATAGTTGAGGAAGGAATACTTAATAGAACAGATTCAAATATAATAATACATACTTTTAGAATAGAACAAAAGTTAGTCAATACCACTTGTCTTCAATGAAAATTTATCCATTTATTTTTAAGAGAAAATTAGTCTCGTATTTTACAGATTACGTACAAATAAGTTAAACAATCAGCACTACACTATCGATTGCTTCAGGCAAGACTTTGTGTTAGGAATCCATAAAGAAATAAGAAGATCAATGTTTTTAATCATGCCACTCGAAATGAATGATATATTTGCAATATTACGCATTTCTTACACATTTAAATCTCCTACTGATGGGCCAGAGATTCGGAAATTACGGTGAATTTTTAATCCTGTCTTAATTTCTTTCTAAATTCACTAATTTTATTTTCTTTTACTTTCCAAAGTAGTAGCGATAGACGTCTAATGCATTTAGCTATTTCTATGCGAATATGCCTTTAATGAACCTCAGTGTCCTCGCTCAAACATTTACCCTAACATCTCGGTAGAGGAACTCATCTTTGTTTTTGCCAAAGTGTGCATTGGTGTGTTGCCATCTCGCATTCAAACTAGCTTACGAATGTTTTTCCTCTTTGGTTTTTGTCATCCTTAACGTTATTTCGCCTACGTAAGGAAATTTGTATATCCACCCACGCCGCGATCGGGGGGTGGAGCAGCCACGCGCTTCTGTAGTACTCCGATCCTCGTGTTTATTAGCTGATGGACGTCGGATTGGACTCCTTAATTTCTGATTTACGCAAGGCATTGATATACGGTCTACTAACGTAGATAATGCGTTAGCAAATCGAAGTATAATTCGTACACTGGAAGGAAATAGCCATTCCTAAGGTCCAATACAAATCAGAAAAGATAGAATAGTAATTGAGACAAAGGGGTCCAACGTTTGGCTGGATTCACACGGTTTCAAGAAGTGGGAGCAAAGGGGTGTATGACCCCTCTTGCAACCGAGATCTAAGTGCCGATTTAAGTGCCCCTCTTTCATTTTAAAGCTTTATCGTCTAATTACTTTCCTCTCCGAATAAAGACATAAAAATCTTTCATTCATCGCATGAACAGTCCAGTTTGTAGATCTTTAAGGAAAGATGCCCACCAAAATATTTATTGCCTGAAAAAGTCTTTTTTAACTCAAGGTAATTATACTCAAAGAATGAGTTCTTTGATGATAATACTGATAGCAGTTAAAAGTAGTCATCCTCGAAGGACTTAATAATAATATTTTTGATTCAGTTTACCCCAATTACATCCATTATAATAAACATGTCATTCATTCGTGAGTTTTCTACCTTTCGGTAGGTTCATGTACACTCAAAAATCCCTATTAAGCGCCAAAATCCTTCATTTTCCTATAATTAACCCCACCCCTTATGTCATCAAACAACATTTGTTTCTGTCTTCCCCTCTTTTTTTCCTCTGAATCCTACCCTCAATAACAGCCTTTACTAATCCCCCTCAATATTTGGCCCACCCATTTCTTCTGACGACTCTTTTTCATGTTTATTAAAGCCCTCTCCTCCTCAACCATCTCTAACACCTCTGTGTTTGTTTTCCTATCAACCCAACTTACATTTTCCATTCTATGCCGTCCTCACACTTCGAAGGCCTCCAAACGCTTAACTTCTCCCTTTCTTAAAGTCCACGTTTCGCACCCATAGAGCTACACACTCTAAACCAAGAATTTATCCAATATTTTTCTGATTTCTTTGTCAAGACCTTTAGCCATTAGTTCCCTTCGCTCTATAAAGGCTTTCTTGGCCAAGGCTATTCTTTTTCGAATATAATCTTTACATCTTCCATCCCGCGAAAGAGTACTTCCCAAGTAAGAAAATTTATCCACCTGCTCTATTTTTCCCCATCCACTCTTATAGTTAACTTAGCTTTATTTCCGTTGGTAAACCTCAATACTTTAGCCTTAATTACGTTAATTTTCATACCAAACTCCCTTGCTTTATCGTTAAGAGGATTTGCTAATGTTTGCAAACCCTTTACAGACACAAACATGCTATAAGAATAAAAAAATACAATAAAAACAAACATCAGACCGTCACGCAAAATAAACGTAGAATACAAATGATAAAATCATTAAAAAATTTCAGTTCGTAAACTGATGGTTAATTCAACATATTCGTGGTCGTTTAACATCACCTGTGGTAACGAATCGAAAGAACATGGAAAGCGGAATAATTTAAAGCACCTTTAAATAACAGCGTAAAGGAAACGTTTCCTCTTCTGATTTTCTTCCTTTCATCTCGAGAGACGGATACCACAAATTCCGAAATGGCCTTCCGGTGTTTTCCATTCGACAATCAAGGTCGCGGAGAAATTTGTTTTTCCGCCGCTACGAAGTTCTTATATGGATTCCACGTCTTCACCTGCTGGAGCCATTGAAATCCTTCATCTGACGTACCCTGATGGAAGGGGCGTGGCAGCCATCGCTCTCTGCCGGCAATATACATATATTAGACGGACAAGACAACAGGCTCCCCCTAGAAGAACATACATCCCCTCCCGCTCTCTTATCGAAAGCTTCTTCTTTGCCTCCCTCCCCTCATGGTTTAAATTCACTCTTCTGCTTTCCTTCATTCCTTTGCCTTTTGTAAGTTCAGTTTCCATTCCCTGTGGAACATCAACTTAAGCGAGGACAGGTGAAATAAATTCACTACGCAAAAATTCCTCATGAGAAAATTAATGAGGACGACCAGTTTCAAACAGAGTTTGTTCATCATAAGATACAGAACCGCAAGCAAACAAGGAATATATACAAATCAGGAGCCAGTACGAGTGGAGCGTAGTTTTTCAGAGGGTAAATTAAGTGGGTGTATTAGGGGGAGGTAGGGGTAGAAGGAGACCAACGGTTGAAAGCAGCGGGGAGTGGTAAGATGTACAGATAAGTATAGATTATATTAAACCTGGAAACTGCATAATAATTCTAAAAGATACAAAAAATATAAAATCAATTCTGTACGATAAAAAAACTTGCCCCAACACCTTGCGAATTTTCTGCTTTCTTCCTTTGAAACGATTTTTTACTTTTATTATTTATGTGTTAAATCGCATTTAAGATAATTTAATATACTTTTTATGGCAACGTTTCTGCTTGTAATGATTAACCAATTCTTTTAGTGTAAAGGAATATTTAAATCAAGACGCACAAAAATTGGTACTTCTTGGAGGCAGCTTTTTCGTAATTGTTTTAAAAGTCAATTACAAAGAAACGGAGTTACATATGGAGATGCTATTTCATCCTGAGTTGCATGTTTACTGCTTTAGCGAGTTGGAAGCTCTAAAATTTTCGAATATTCATTCAGTTGCTGTTCATCGGCGTAAAAGTTTAAAATAAATCTTTTCCAACAGTTTTCGACTCAGAAAATAATTGAATGCGTAGTAGTATAAAGCTGGGGAGCCTTCGACCTCCTGAGCGCACGTGATATTTGTGTCCCTTCGTATTATCGCTTGAATTTACTCAAGTCGCTTAAATGCTCATTACGTTCAAACCAAATATGCGGTGAAAGGGTTAACAAATATAAATTTCAGATACACTTTGTTTTTTGATGTCGCTAGCGATGACAAGTGGAAATAAAATGGGAGATATTGTCTTCTAGCTCAGTTAGCAACTAACTCGTTTTCTATTGCAAAATTCGGTAATAAAACATTCGACTGTAGAGAACCCGCATCTAATGGGAATTAAACGCGGTATTTCACTTTGAAAATGTTTTAATTGTTTAACAAGTAATGTGACAATTTAGGATAGGAGGCGAGGAATATGGAAAGAGTGAAAGAGTTGTAGTCTGAAGGAAATAAAAAACGGATATTTTTTATCACAGAAAAATATGTATATCCACAAAAAGTAGAAAGGATCCACAAAGATAACAGTATAGTATCACTTAGTTCAAACAAATGCAAATATCAAGGTACAATTACTACGCCTTCTGCCTAAGCCCTTACTGCATATAATTCTCACTATATTTTATGAAAAATTAAACGCACTTTATCTTTACAATAACTTTGAGAAATTGTAATAAATACAGGGCTCGGTATAGCACTACAGAAATTTTATATTTAGAGGAAAGTGGAAGTATGTACCAATGCAATGTTTGTGATACTTCGGCTGCGTAAGTTTATTTCCTGATTCCTTTATTGAGTGAAACAGAGTGACAATTTCAACAATGAGTCGAAGGGGTTCATATTTCTGCTGCAATCTGCGGAAGCAAATGCTGCGGAAAAATTTTAAATAAATAATTCAGTACAAGACAGCAAGGTATCTCAATTCCTTTTATTACCATCATATCTATCTCTGTACAAATATGGAGAACTTTATTCGCTGATATATGGTTTTTATTTACGTCAGCTTGTGAAGTACTTCTGCTTAGTCATATTTCTTAATCAGTTATCTTTTTATTGAGGCTCCGAGTTACGTTTGATGATAAAATCTACAAAGTATCTACGGATTTAATTTGAGACTTGTACTCAATGATATATAATGATTTAAACATCTTGATTATGGTCTAATTAACATAATATGGGCCCTTTTGCAAGCCCTTCGTAATTAGTTGTTGAGTTTCATACGTGGATTGCCCGGAGCCAAACGGAAAAACCCGAAGATTCAAATCCTCACCTTTACATGTTATCTTAGTTAGTGATCGGGGATTTCTGGCATCGACGCCATGATTAAGGAAAGTTCTTTCTTCCTTGCTGTTCTCGGATATTCCTTATTTAAAAGAATGATAATTGCTTATCATCGGGATGGAGTAAGATCTTGTTGGTATGATTAATTGCAAAAGATGCCTCGATGGCTTTCTCATACCGCAGCATGTCAATCTATAATGAGGGACTTCTCATGAGATTCATTTGCCAAAGTTCGGATTCATTTGACAATGGAACGTATTGATTCATTAGACAATTTGTTATATTTCTTGATCGTTCGCGCATCTCCATCACAATAATAACTTAATGGTTTTGGACCGAAAATTAATTTATGAATTTTCTAAAAATATTGGTCGAAGCCACGACATGGAGTTATTATCATACTTTCTGAAATATAATGCGTTATATAACAAATTGAATAGTTAAGTTATAAAAATTTCAGTACGTGGTATGGCACGAAGAAAATTGGAAATGCTAGGAGTAATGGAAATAATGTTGGAAATCCCACAATAGTTTACGTAAAATAAATTTACTCTTTCTTTTATTTGTTCGTGGAACAATGTTTAGGCATACTCAATTTACATTTCTTCAGTATGTATAAACACACAAATTGAATTTTTAAAGTCGTATTAAGCTCAAGAATATGTAATAGCTACTTCTATCTAGTATTAGCATAATTTTATATTTTCACATAGTAAAACAGAATTTCAAATTTGCATGATCTAGCTGGTTTTTAACCAACTTACTTTTTAGAAAATATGTTGTTTATAAATAGCTGGACGAACAGCTGAAACCATTGTCGTCTCATCAGTATAGCTGCCATGAAAGGAGAATCTCGTAAACTCTCGATTAACCTGGCAAGTAGAGAAGTGAAATTCGAATTCCCTAATAATCCGTGTCAAAAATTAAATCGATTATGAAATTGAAAAAAGACAATGGTAGGTTCCTGCATAAGTATAAAAAATGTTCAACAAAGGTAAACGACGTTAAAGAAACACGAGTCCTTCATGAAGAGATAAATCAAATGTAAAGCTAAGAAACGTTGTCATCCACGTAAATTAAGACATCCAATACGCGTAACAGAAACACGCTCAATAAAACCTGAAAACTTTCGATTATGTTCGAAACGAAATGAAGGATCTCGGTCAGACCCTTTAACGTTTCATCTATATTCAGTGTTTTTTCTATTCGGTTACGCCCCCTTTCAATACCATCCTCCTCAATATCATCCAGTATCTTTCATCATTTCAATCCGTACTTCTTCGCCGATACCATCGCGCCCCCCTTCCTCCCCCGCAGATGCCCCCGTATGAATCATCCCGTACGCAAAAAAGAAATCCCTCACACACGCCGCTCCCCTCCGCGGACACAAATCTCCTCCTGCGCGGATGTCACATTGAAACTATTCGCCTTGTTGACTGGCGTTGGTCGGTGGCAGGTGTCACTCTTGTTGCTTTCGTTTCCACGCCGAACAAACCAGCCCTGCTTTAATTCGGTATCCCTCCGTGGTACTGCCGCGATATGGTCGATGTAGATTCGTACTACTTTGGGTCGTATTTCCCCCTTCCTCGTCAAGATGTGTGTGTACCTACGCTGGTTAACCCCGTTCCAGAATTACGATCGATAATCTATTGTCTGTAAAAAAGTCTAGTCCATCGAGTTTGAGAAACTTTACCTTCAAGTAGAGTCCACCGACATTAATGTAATAAAAATCAGCTGATAGAAAATTCATTTCTACAGTTATTAATATGCGTTTAGATTTTTTACTTGCCATAGCTCTACTTTTACTGTACTTTATTTTAAAAAAGTGCCCGTTTTTTGCGTTTGGTAACCGATGGCCCAACTTTCCCCGATTGTCTCTCAGTTAATTTTTACAGTAATAACTTTCACTTTGTTTATGTGCTAGCCAAGAATTGTTTCAACATTTTGGTGTTAAAAATTTCGAAATATGTACATTTATACCAGCAATGGACAATGTTGTAAACCTCTGCTAACTTCGAAACAAGGAATTTGATTGGAATATGATTTACACCGTTGTGATTGCAAGAATAACAGAAATAAGAATTCGTATAAAATATTACTTTAACATGCCAATATCTACATTATCAGTTTTTATTCATCTCCGTTTTACGCTCGTAAAACAGTATTAACGCTGCAGGCGGCGGAGAGGAAGGGCACCTGTACGTATTATTCAAGAAAATTTTAATTCTTTTAATTTTTAATTTTCTGTTTATTACGCCGTAGATAAATGCTGGGTGACGATGTTACTTAGAGTGTGCTAAAAAGATTTTATAATAATTAATTTCAAATAAGACATAAATTACATCACTATTTACATTATTAGCCTCGAACATCGTGGGTAAATGAATTTTATTTGCACATGAATTCACTCTACTTTGAGGTAGGATTGAAACTATTTGTCTATATTACTTGTCGTGCACATTTTGTCAGGGTTCCTTATAAGTCTTCACTGCTACCATACTGTATCTTGGGCTCCTAAAATTTCCACCGTTCGTCACCTTGAATACCCTTTCACTCATATCTTCCGAAAACAATTAACTCCACTCAATCATTTCATAGAACCATGTTTTAACTATCAATATTCACCAGAGCAACGCCTCGACGTTTTTTTATGACTTCTACGTCTCATTTAATGCTTTATTAAAAATTGCGTAGATACCGTATGCTTTGTTATCAAAGATTTTTTCTACTGGCTGTTCGTCGTCAACCTAGTCCATCCTAATCTAAATCCATCGCTATCCAAAATAATACATTGTCCTCGAAAGGTATTTCTCTTAAAATTTCACCCTTTCTTCCTGGAACGGTTTTTCTATGCAACTATACATTAAATCTATTAAGATTCGTTCCGGAAACATACGTATTGACCGGAATCATCCGTAAACCGACCAAAACCCTATTACTCTAGCGTTGCCAAATCCCGAAATAGTAACCCTTGCTTAAAACCATAACCTTCTGTGACAAGTGCACAAAATCGGGCTGCAATCATTTTCTTTCGGTCGTTTATGAATTTTTCGTGCTGAAATAAAATTTAGATTGAAAAGCCGGACTTCGTATGGTTAGGGATAACTTAACAGGGACCCAGTAGGGCTAAATGTAAAAAGAGAATTATAATTCTCCCTCTCGCCCTGAAATCAAATCGTTTTATTATTATTATAAAAAATAATAATCTTCACTTATTGAAGAATTCGCAAGGTCATTCCTTAACCGAAATATCTCTGTATGGCGAACTCATTTCCTTGATTCCTTCTCTGCCTCTATATCAGAGGAGAGCATCTTAAACCCTTGCCAATAATTTTTTGCAGCGATCCTTTCCGTTTTTTGCTCTTCGGAGTAAAAGAAGTGATCCAAAACACCGCAAAGCCTTAGGTGTTTTTATCCATCCTCTCAATGCGGTTTTGGATCGAAAACTTTCCTTCGCTGTTATTCATTAAAATGTCTAAAATGGAACATTATGATCGTGGAAGGAAGTGGACTCTTTGAAGGGAATCATTCACCCGAAACCACTCGCTCTTCAGCGGCTCTTCGTTTCTCTTTTCCCCTTCTCATATCCTTTTCAATACAAAAGCAGACGCCATCCAGCCACTGTGATTGAGGCCCTATTTATCATGTGAATAGCCCTCTTCAGAGTGAGGGATACGCGTCCATGTGGCTCTCCTTCCCAACAACCCCTTCTCGCCTCCCCCGCGTTTTTCATATCTCTCTCTCCCGTCCCATGCCACGTATTACTTGGGTTGTACGTATGCTTCCTATTCGCGTTTGTTTTTCTTTTACCCTTCCCGGTGTTACTCTGTTACTTTCGGTCCTCCGAACTTGTGTTGCTCGCCGTTAGGGCCGGGTGTACGCGTTAGTGCCGTGGGCGGGAAGGTCCTGACCCTGTGAAGTATTAAAAATATAAATGGCGAACAAAAAAGTTTCTATGCCTTTACAATCAGAAAAACTCTCAAGAGTCTTTGATCCTAAACGGCCAGACCGAGGGAGGCACATTAAATATCTCTCAGCAGGTGTGTCTATGTTGTTTAACTTTAGCTAATAGTTGCCACAAACTCAATTTGATTAGAATAAAATTGCTATTTTTCCCAAAGAAAACTAGTCAGTAACGGCTTAAAATAAAAGGCTATTTATTCTACGAAAAACATTCTCGCTATCTAAGTATCTTGAACCCTGAGAATTCTTACCTGATAAAAAATATTTACAAGTGGAGAGGCTAATTCAAGGTAATTTGGTGTAAAAATAAATTTTTAAAAAGTTCTTCGTATTTTCCACAATATTTTATTGAAAGTTTTGAATGAAATATTGTGGAAAATACGAAGAACTTTTTAAAAAATTATTTTCTATGGCATTCCACAACGTTCGGCCTGAACATCTTGATTTTATAATTTGGTGTACCTTTATAAATTATAATTTCGTGACGTTATGTTTCTAATTTATTTTAGTTGGTGAGCAGTGCTTTTGTCATAAGTACTTAAGTTCTGTACTGTGAATGTAGGGATTCTAGGGAATTGCTTGATTTATTTTATGGAGTCATACGGTCATTATTGTGGTTATAGATTGTTCTGTGAGCTATAGCTGTTTGAATTTTGAAGAAATGTCGCCTGTAAACTATTGAAGTAAACGTAGCTCCTAAATTAGTGTTTAAACGTAGTGGTGCAGTGTAATAAATAAATTAAGTCAGTATATTTTATTTCGAAATTAAACTGTACGAAGTTCATTACCCTCCCCTAAGATTAGGCTTAGATCATAGGCTTAAAGTTTCCCGAAATCGTTGAAAACGCGTCTTTTTTCCTTGTTTTCTCCCAATCCTTCCACGAGTCTTATGCCATCCATTCGCCAGCCGTCACTTCTTATTCCTCACCGCACGTCGCAAATCCACTCCTCCTGCTTCCCATTTCTCCCCTCTTCAATCAAAAGGAAAGCTCCCTCCAGAGCGTCCATTGTGCCACCGCCGTATGACCATCGCCTGCCGTGACTACAGGTGGTGTATTTATGTCCCTCCGCAAGTGTGATAGGGCGAACTAGGGAGAATCGTGATAATATTTCGCTTGTAAAATTGGAAATTGCCTTCGATCAGACTTTTGCCGCGCGGATTTAATTTGATTCATTTTTTATGATTGGTCGTCAATCTTTTCTCCATAAACAGGTTTTTCCGTTGAAGTAGTACCCGTCTTGTCTGCTTGGGTTGGTGGTATTGCGTGATAAATACGTTAGACTCCTGATTATATGAGGACTGTGGATTGAGAGAGGTGCTCACAAGCTTTTAGCATGGCCTGTAATTGAGTGCTTGAATTCTCTTTAGTTGCACAAATTCGCAAAAATAAGTAGATAAAGGCTAATAGTTTCGAGTGATAATATTCATTTTCAAGGCGAGGAAAAGCTGGAAGTTTTACATCCTCTTATTCTGGAACTTGCATCATATTCTGAACTAGAGTTTAGAACTCAGACGGTGAGCTATTCAGAATTGTAAACCATATTTCCCTTGGAATTTATTTTGATGAGATTAAAGAAAATGTTATACGAATATAAAAAGTGCCGATTTTGCTCATTTTGCTTAGATAGAGTCAAATAAATGCAGGGTGTCCGGGATGAAAGTATAATAATACAAAATGTAATAACTTGAAAGTTAGCTAAGATTTTTATTGGCGGTTTTTTATAGAAGTATGGTAACTCAAAATGTTTGTTTTTCATAGTTAATACACCTCGATATTGTGCACCATTAGTGGCAGAAAGACATGTAATCTGTATTTTACTCTCTCCAAGTGTTTAGCAGCATTGCAGGCGTATCATTTGCAGTAGCTGCAGGAATTCGACGGCACAGTTCTGGTAGATCACAAACTGGTTTCTGATATACTTGAGTCTTGATAAGCACCCATAGAAAAAAATCAAGTGGCCTCAAGTCTAGGATTCTAGAGGTCAAGCAATCGATGGACCTCCTATGGAATAAGCTAATCGATGGAACTACCTCTCCCAATCAAGTGATCTGGGAACTCATTATCTAAGAAATCCCTCACAACTTTGCATAATGGCATGGTGCACCATCACCAAGCAAACATAGAAAAGATGTTGAGTTATGAAACTTGTAGAAGCAAACCGCTAATAAATATCTCAATTACTTCTCAATTTATTACATTTTGTATTATTATATGCTTAACCCGGACACCCTGTCTATTAAATATAGCCTGAGCGAAAGTGATCAATATGCATATATGGTCAATTGCGACAAGAAAAATTCGTAAAACATCGCATTATTCTACCCCTGAAGATGGCTATTGATATGTGAATTGGCTGTTTCTCAGAAGATCGTTAATCCGGACCTTTCCGTTGTCTCCAAAACCGGAGGCAACGGGGTGCGGAGAGCTGACGTAGGCGACTATTGGAGTTTTTTTTAAAGCTCTAACTTAAACTATCGTTTTCAATTTTCTTTCTCAAAGGCTCAACGGCTATCAACAGCCATGATTCTTCTATAGAGAAAAACCATCCCAGGGCATTTCCTCACGTGAGGCTTACATTTTAACCTTCGATGAATTTGTAATCTCGAGTCTTAAGTAGGAAAGACGAGGATGAGTTCTCGTGTACTTTTAAAGGGCATTTACCCCAAATTTGCAAATGGTTGGGAAGTATAACTTTACCGGGCTATATTTTAAATTTATGGATTCCTCCCGAGTGGACATGTCTCCACCTCGCATTGTTCGCCCGAGAAGACGATTTACGAATTTAATCCGAAGAAATTATCTTTCACTCGGGTGTTTAATTTCAGTTTTGCACTCCTGAGCGTTAAATATATGGCGAAATCGTAGCGTTCATGAATTTCTCATGTAGCCAACCTGGGATATTGTTTTCGCACGGAACCTCATAGTCTCAAGTTCTGTGGGATAACTAAAATTAAGGTCTAACGTGGAATTGACAGGTGCCTCTAATTTTAGTATTAATGGGGATTATAGGAAACAGATCCAGGGTATATAGCCGTATTAGTGATTCTTTTCCCTCGTTCTGTCTATAGTAGGTAACGATTTTTCCTCCATCTGCGACAATCTGACGGATCACATAGTTTAGTTAAATCTGCGTTGA
This sequence comes from Sympetrum striolatum, assembly GCA_947579665.1. NCBI lineage: Eukaryota > Metazoa > Arthropoda > Insecta > Odonata > Libellulidae > Sympetrum > Sympetrum striolatum. The sequence continues at coordinate 89,931,378 of OX388346.1, forward strand.
AATAAAACGCGACTTATAGAATACGGGCTATAGGTTCATTAGACTCTAACCCCGGATCTTACAACTTTTATGAGGGTCAAATTAGAAATCTCATCAAATGTCCAGAACAATGATAACCCCTAAAGTACCAATCTTTCATATGATCTCGCATTATATTCACATTATATTCCGCATTTCGCTATATTTCTGCAAATTATCAACTCCAAAAAGCTCGTCCACGTAATCAACTGCCTAATTATATCATTACATTTATGCATGCAAACAAGCTATTCAGTATACAAATGATTTTTCAATTTAATGTTTAATATAATGTATTTGTGTATCGTTTCCGAAGAAATCCAAGGTAATTAATTATACAATAATGGAAACGGTAAAAAATTACGGACTACATATGTGCAAGAATGCAAAGTCATCATTACAGTCCTCTTGAGATGAGTAGTGGCTCATCTTTTACTAAAGGAAAGATAATTGAACGAATGATTGCATAAATTTTTCTATTTGCTATAGTTATAATATCCATTTATGAAACTGAAATTAATTCGAGACAACCTAAAGTATCTTAAAATATTATTATTACATGTTTTAATATTAATATATTATATTTTCATATAATTTTATGCTGAATAGTTACCTTCATCTCTGTGTCATAATTTCTAAAAAATAGATGTAGCTTTACCGTAGATAAATAACTATGAAAAGTATATGAAAAACTGATCTTGGCTTTAATTTGAGGAAATGATTGCACAGGAATGAAGCAGAAATAGCGGCACATAAATGTGAGAAGAGTGTACAGGATGGCGATCAAACAAGAGGGCATGTCAAGGGATCGGATCAGTGACCTTTAGCGGAGGAGCATTAAAACATTTGGGGCGCTCATTTGAATGACATAATATACGAAGAGACGGCGCGAAGACGCGATTTATTCAAAAATACTAATTTATGGAATGGCCGAAAAGAGCGGATGTAAACCAAAATACACGGACACCGTGAAGTAGTGGTGGTAGTTTGAAAGATACGGCTATATTTGAGATTGAATGTCCTAATCCAGCGTTCGTAGAATTATGGATCTGTGTGCAAACTATTCGCTACGAAGGTCGGTTTGAATATCTTCCGTTCCTCCATTCGATACTATAATTTTTAGATTTAATGAGAAGTTTCACCTTGCTTTTCTGTCGGAACAAGAAGTGTGAAAAGCGTGAAAACTCCACCTAAATATGGTGCTATTGCCCTATACACAGGTATTTTTGTAGAACTTTGTAAGGAGTGAATGAATATTATTTCGGCCATTTTTCATTCCTCATTAGCCCACAATTTTCGCTGTCCAGCAAAATATTATCGTAGAAGAAAATTAAAGTTGCGATTTCCTCTATCCTGCACCTAAAGTAAAATGAAAATGACTCGATTTTATGTGTACGCGAATTTAGTAATAGAGGGATATGGCTGAGAAAGATATAAAAGAAGATCAAGGTTGGACCCAAAAATTTCAATGGAATTATTTTAAGTGAATTAATTAAGATAATTTCTCCGGATTTTCAAGAAATTATTTTGCCTAATTCACTTAAAATAATTTCTTCGTAATTTCAAGGTCTACCATTGTTATTCTTATTCGTCCATTGCTTTTGAATTAATGGATTTCATGGAAATATTACGTAAAATATATTTTAAAACTTACCTTAGGATCACAGCCCATGAACATAGAATACACCAATTGAACTGACTAATTTAAATTCATTTTGCTCGACTACCATATAACGATTACCAGCAAATTTTTTGTCAGAATACTCTAGATTTCTCGAAATTGAAGTACTTCAGGTGAATTAGATGAAGTAAATTCGAGATATCTCAAGTAAGTCCGTAATATATCCTCAGTATGCGAAATACAGGGACAAGATATGATGCGTACCTTTACATTTAAAGATGCTAGAAGGAGAAGGTAGAATTGCTGATGGATATAATAATATATAACCAAAATATATACTACGGTGACATGTAGTGCGTAATGCATAACACTATTTGAAGAAAAGAAGATAAGTTTGCGTGGAAATTGTCTACTATTTAGACAGTGCGCAAACGTTGCCTCGCTTTCATCTCACGTCAGTATTGGTAGAGTCGAATTTCAACAATCTTTCGTTTCTCTGCCCCCATTTCCCATCCTATACCAATCTTCACTCTCCTAATTCTCTTCATTTCGTCTCTTTTCGCCCTTCTTTATCCACTGCTGAAGCCTCCGACGATATTTCGTTCCTTCTTCCGGGGCCTGGCCCCCTGCCAGTCTGAGCTTCCCGCCAAGAACCCACGCCGGGCTTAAATCTTCGTCCCCCTCCTCCCACACACCTCTCGCAATATTCATTTCTCCCCCACCTCTGCTGCCTAAATCAGGGTTTCTCGCTACGAATATTTTTGTGGACTTTCTGGTAGCTGCAGACACGCATTCTTCGGTTCGTTTGGATTTTTTTCGCGCCACGAGCTTACCTACCGAACTCCTCAGCTTGCTCTTCTAAGTTGATTAGTGCTAATCGCATTTATACAGGAGAAGAAGCACAAAAATATAAAATTAACACTTTTCGTAGATCAGTGCATTGATCTAGCTGACATACCTGAATATTTAGAATGTATTCTTATCTTTTGATTTTGCATATATTAGTACATGAATCTCGCTGAGACATCTATCTATATCCCAATAGTTTATTTGTCTTTTGATGCATGATGAAGAAAATTTATGTTATCTTATCGTTTCTGATATGCTTTAGGATGCAGGATGGGAATCAGTTGAAGGTAGAAGATTTTAATTACTTTTTCTAAATCTTCATAGTTATGGTAATATGAGAGATACCGAAGTATGCATCATTTTGCATAATTTTATTTGCTCTAATCACTCCATGTACATTCTGTATATAAACGAGAAACACAATGTCAAATTAACTTTGGGAATGGTAGTTCATTGGCTTTCGTAGAGCAGTGTATAGGCACTGCGGTGATATTTAATGAATAGAATATTTTCTTGTGGATGGGGGAGGTGGAGAAAATTCATCTCATCATCATCATTCATTATTTCGTTTCAAAATCTTGTATGGATATGAATGCTATTTCGGTATGTGTATATTGGTAATCTTTCTGTTGACTCTTTATTGATCGTTAAGAAATATTATTCTTCGTGTGCTTATGCTGCTTTCACATGTGTACGTTTTCACCTTAAGAATTCTGGCTGTGTGAGGAAAGCAGAGAAAAACTACCTCACTCCTCATCTAGCCTAGTGAGACTCTTTCTCTCAAGAACTTTCTATATTGTGAGGGTTATGGAGGAGGGTTTGATTCAAATCGGTGTATAGGAAAAATACTATGCAAAAAATGCAGTTACATAAATGGCAAATTTTTAATGTATGAAGAAAAGGGTTAATTTAACTTTGCACATACGGGCGTGCACCCAGGAAAATTCCCGATGAAAAACGGACTTGAAAAATCCCGGGTTCGTTTCCCGACCCCGTCAGACGTTTTTCAAGTCCGTTTTTCCTTTTTAAATGTATGAATAACGAAAAATATATCGTTAAATGGATAGTTAGATAGTTTGATATTTGGCAATGAGTGTGAACTCGTTTCATGCCATACGAAAGGAAAGAGAAGAATAGGTTTATGGAAAAAATATTCGTCAGTTAATCTTGACCAAAAAATAAGCTAAAGTTGGGGTTAATTATCCATAAAAAGGGCGATGATAGCCCATGAAAATTCAGTAAAAATGAGAGCATCCGTTTTAGAACACAGTATTAAAGAAATATTTTGAAAATAATTCACAAGGAGTACTTCCTACTTCATCAAATGAACAAGGTTGAAATATTAATACGTATTAATCCAACTTAGATTTCCTCTTTGTACTAGCTATTTCTATCACTTCTTCAGGATTATTTTTTTAGCTCTCTCCGTACTGAATTGAAATGCTTCTTTCTTCATATCTTGTTTTATTTGGAAGGCAAATTTTTGCCATTATGCCCTCTTCGAAAATTGCTCCTTTTCTATAAATTCCTCTTCTCCATTTTTCTCGGACGCTGATGGAATAATTTCTTTTTTCCTCCTCCCCCGAGGAAATCACTTCGTTTTCCGATTGTGCTTTTTTTATTCCTTCGAGAGGGAATGAGGTGAGAGAATTTAGTTTGGAAAGGGAAAATGCTTTCGTTTCTCCCCACTGCGGATTATGTCGGAAGGCTATAGTTATTTGGGTATTCCGTGATTTATTGTTATGGCTTGATTTTAAATCCTCTTTAAGGAAACCAGGTTGACTACGAGGAGTAGATTACACAGGCCGACAAATTTTACATTTTTTCGGTAACATGGATTTCAATAGCTATTCTTAACTAATTTTAGGTTTCTCATTACAAATATGAATTCGAAAATGTCCAAACACGCACAATTTTTTTGTTATAGTGACTTTTACCTTTTTTCTCAACCGTAATTCCACATGCTTGCCTATACTGTTTTTTATGATGTAAGGGTATTTTTTTCTCATTTCATAAATATTATACGAAGTAAGAAGACACTATTAATATAAAAAGGGAAATATTATGGAAATTTTATGTATAGTTTTTGTAAGAGGTGTAAATGAGCATTGAACTGACATGGTCAACAAATTACAAAAAGTCTGCTAAAATATTTCCTGAGTTCGTTTTCTGCCTGATTCATTTTGTTTCTGTGGTGATGAGTCTTCCCTTACGAAATGTTTAATTAACTAAACGTTTAGAATAAAGGTCTTTTAACGAACTTTAGAATGATGGTATATGATGTCCTGTAACTTGAAAACTCTTTGGGAAATGAGCGTTTTAGTGAGCTTGCGGGCACCGAAATCCACACTTTTTCGGAGACCTTATCAACTCGCCATTTTGTTACTCTTCAAATTCGGCCTAGCAATATCAATTAAGTATAAATATAGTGAATTAATGAACTGCTAAACATTTAAGATATATATTTAGAGAGTTTCGTACCTAAAAATATAAATATAAAAATTAACGAAAAAATACTTTGGTTATTTAATGTTAATGCAAAATTCTCAAAAACTGTACGTGGTGGACAATTTTCATAAACACTGATGAATTTGTTGCAAAAAATACATCAAAAAAAGGTGACGACGTCAATGTTACCAAAACCTTGTCGGCCTGAGTCATTAATGTATTTGGCTCTGGGTGAGTGGCTAGCGATCGTGAAATAGCTTCGATGGTTTGACATAGCACCGAAACTATGGTTGTTTATCTTATTATGGTTGGTATATCAATACATCTCAGTGCATATTTAAAATAGCTTATGAACAATTCCGTCAATATTAGTGTATCAAAAAATTCCTTTTTATGATTCTGATTAGAAAGTTACGATCTCTCTTGATACGAATTAAACGCATACCCGCACTTGTCATTGGTAATTCTTTTGATATTATATTGTTCACACGAGGAAACACTCTTGGCGATACTTGGTTGAATTCCTTAATACTGTTTATTAAGTCCCTTGGAGTTGTAAATGTATTGATTTTCTTTATATAAAACATTATTAGCGTTAATTGTCAGCTGTGATGGCTCCGGAGTTCCAGATATATTTTGGTTCTTCATTATTACTCTGTTATATTTTTTTATTATATTCTTTCCATGCGGTACTGGCTTCAATTGGGATTCCCGAGGTATTTATTATGCCTGATTTATCTTTTGCCTTTTTCGACTCACGTTTCAACGTATTCGGTGTTGATCTAATGCTTTTACATTTCTTAATCGTTGATTATCTGTATTAATTTACGTATAAACTATCTCGACGTCTTTTATCAATGTACAGCGCTACTTTGTTTTTGCAAAATTCATTGTTTAATTTTTTTATTTTTCATTCAAAAAATCTATTTTTCCACTAATTTCTTTGGTGTTTATTATCCATCTCATTTTCAGGTATTAAAGTCAATTAATAATTAATAAAGCATTAGTAAATGTATGTATATATCACCCTATCAACTCCTGAGCTCTGAAGTATTTACTTCTCTTTGATAATTCCCTGCTTTCACTTTGCCTGTCTATTTCACTATCCAAGGTTGCGTTATTTCACGCAAAATCTTCCAATACAAATAACATTGTACTTGCAACTACATTGTGTATTCTGGTTTGCACCAATTGTGACATAGAACTATAATCTCACGTAATTTGCAACGTTTGAGTTTGCATTACGAGACATTTGCCTTGAAATTAATAGCGTGGTGATAGAAATTATTCAAAGTTATCTTGGATTCTCTTGATAAAGGTCGATTAGGTAATTGTGAAATTCCTGTGATTCATCTTCAATCGCGCTAGTTGAGGTCGAATTACTTCCACCTTCGAGGCGTGCTTGAAGATTTGAATTCCACGAAGGAATACTAATCAGTGAATTCTTAAACAGCGGAAAATCTGCTTAGTCAGATCCGAAGGAGGATTGGTAAGTACCAAGAGATGTTCAACCGAGTATATGAGGAGTTTGATCTTCTTCCAAAGAAGTGAAGAAGTAATTTACATCTTTTTAAAACCAAAGCAGGCAATTCAAAACTATTTTCTATCTACACTTCAGTTGATCCTTAATATCCCTGCATACACTGCTACTATTACTATGCCAATAGCTTTTGGGTTGGTAATAACACTATGATGAAACTTCTCTCTTCCCCCTTTTCTTTCTGTACCTTTTACAGGTTTTGAAAATCCTAAATATTTTGTGGGTTTTCCTAATTTGGATAATTTTTGTTTGGTCGTATGATATTACAGTTATGTTGATTCACAAAAACCATTCTTATGTCCCATTTCCTATATCTTTACCTCAATAATTACATTAATTAGTTTACAATATCAGACTTTGATGAGTGTTTTTAAAATGTTTTCGACAACGGCATAGTAAGTGGAATATCGTTCAAATCCTCAGGATGTCTTAATCATATGTCGCCCAAAAATTGTTAATGATTAAAAACTTAAGCATTAAAATTGTTTAAAAAAGAAATGTTTAGGCATAAAAAAATATTCAAAGATATTTTTGTACTTAATGTTAAATTTTGGGAATTATTATTTCAAAGAGAGTCTGAAGTTACCCTAAACAAGGATGTAAATGTTTATTTATGGCATTCTTCGACGATTTTATGTTTTCTTCTGTTTCTTCTTTTATGTATCCTATACTGTTGTGTTTTTAAAGTTGCCTTTTTCCTGTCTGTAGCCTATGCTATTTCAAATTGACCCTCAATTTCTGTGCTCATTTCATACGGAAATGTTTTTTTTCTTTTCCTTCTACGGCTTTGTCATTTGCAATGAATTAAATTACTTGTGTCATAGGAAGACGTAAGTCTCAATGTGTGATCTAAGGTCTTATATCCTTAACAATAATAGTGAAGTAAAGGTTGCCGTTGAAATTATATAGTTTACTTATTGTTCCTTTTCTTATCCTTAAAAAAAAAAGTTCGCGAGCGATGTTACTTAGCGTTAGTTAGGCCTCACCTTGAGTATGCATGTAGTGTATGGGCCGAGAAATGTCATATTCGGGATTCAGAAAAAGTACAACGAAAGGCGATATGATTTGTAAAGAATTGCTACGATAAAACAGCGAGTGTCACTCAGATGTTACAGGACGCGGGAATCATTAGAAGATAGAAGAAAAATTCAAAGGATAAATTTATCAAATAAGTTCAGAGAAATTAGGTTCTCGGATAATGTAACCGATATAATGCGACCCCCCTGTTATATGGGCCGTACTGATACTGCCAGAAAGATTAGGTAAATAGATGCTAGAACGAATCGTTTCAAAAATTAATTTTTCCGCGAACTATACGCGAAAGCAACCGTTTAGGAAAATAGAGTCAAGGTGCTTGCACCCCCTGCCACACGCCGAAAGGCGGCTTGCAGGGTTCTTACGTAGACATAAATTTCTTTTGCGATCTGCCGCCAAGGGAGCCATTACCTTGGACCAATCTTTTTAAAATATGGTTGGGTAAAATAATACTCTCCTACTGTCATCCCGCGAGGCCTACTTTCGGAAGGAATTATGGAAATTCTCTTGCTTTTTTACGATCCTCGAAGACATCTCGGAAGGGGAAAAAACCTTAGACGCTTAGTTACCGCTGTTCCGAAGTTGTTTACGAGCCTCATTATCCATGTTAGTCGCTTCTCACATCTGGGGCGATTGTTTTATTATGAAGCGCCTTAGTTATAACCGGAGTCCGCGATGTAAAAGCCCAAAGATTATGCTAATTAATCAGGTGTGTGGAGAGGGACCGGTATTGCTTCTCTTCGCTAGATGCGTCCTCATCACGAAGATTGCCTACTTACAGTAATCTCAGCATCTTTGACTTAGGCTATTTGTTTTTGTAATGAATACAATGGTATAGAATTTAGGGAGATATTCGGGCGGCCTTTCGTTTAGCTTCTCCATTTTCATTTATTTTCTTCTAAATGTTTAAAAAGAACCTCGTTGCGGAAATATGGAAAATTTTTTAAAGTCATGCTTCTATTACCCTATCATTTATCGCTGTGTGAATCCCAATTAAACTAGAGCGTAAGTAGACCTTAAATTCAATATTTAGGAAAAAAAGGTGTACTCGTTTTTGCACTTGAAAGTAATTGTTTCTGGTTAAAATAAGGATGAATTTGGGTTATTTGCTGATTGTAAAGAACACAAAATTTGCGAAGGAAAGTATGAGCGAATGTAGCAAACGGAAATTTGAAGTAATAATTCAGGCGAACACCTGTACACTTTCACAAATTTGTGAAACTTTATCTAATTTATTTCTACCATTATGTCAATAATGCAGAGTCACTAAGTAACGGGTTCTTCAACCGATTTTACTTTTAAATGTTTTGTAGCATTATATCTAGAGATCCAAAATCAAGCAATTTCTCCGAACTAATATCCCGGGTATTTTTTCCTTTTATTGCATTTTAATTTCACGTTCACTTATTTTTCTTGAAAATGTTATGAGTACTTAACTTCGATCCTTGTTTTAAGAAAACTGCTGTATTTAATCCTTGCATTTAATTAAAAACTTTTTAAAACTATGTTTCCGTTTTTATTATTATTTAATCAAGGACGGGTCTGCTAATCTCATTTGTTCAGCAAATAGCATCTAAAATCTTGCAATGCTCGAGTCACTTGTTCGCAGCCTTAAATTAATATGGAAATTTGAACTCCATTTTTGTTGTTATACTGATATTGAACAACTAATGTTGCTATGGTGGTATTTGCTTACACAATTAGTTTAAAATTGATGATAAATCATAATTATAGGTATGGCAAGCTCTTAATGCTTGTGCGATTTGCTAAAATAAAGATGTTACAAATTAATAGTGACATTTTTGGCTAAATTTTTGGTGTTATTCTCAGCCTTGTTGATTTCCTGAGTTAACTAATCGGAACGCCCGAAAATCGTTGGAGAAATCGTAGCGATATTTAAAATCGTTAATAATGTCCGGATTTTTTCCTTTCCTCCGACGTTACTAAATTGAATCGGTCACGCAATCTCCTTCTCGTGTTTTTTATGAAGCCGCGCACGCATCAAAGCGTATAAAGGGAGTATAATTAGGCGCAACCTCCCACACTCTCAAGCTCTTTACCTTTTCACCTGTTACTCTATCTGTCGTTCAATCTTTCCCTCACACTTTTTTCCTCCAGTTATCTGGCGCCCTACGTATCGCTTTGCTTTCCTCATTGCTTTGTGTCCTCCCTTCTGATCTTTTCTCTCGATGTTTCTACCCATCTTCCCATAGGCTTACTTACGGCATATATAGCAATTTTACGGCCCCCGAATCACTCAGGATTAAAATTCGTTTCTTCGCTATTAAATAGTTAGCTGTTAATTAGTCATCTGCTAATTATTTAGCTATTAAATAGTTAGTCGTAAAATACTGTTAAATAAGCATTTTTTCGAATGCGTTTAATTTTTTCCTCCTATCATTTATCGATGAATAAAAATAACTTTTGTCTCAGGCTAGAGAAATGTTTGTATCTTGTTTTTTGTTCTGCCTGCAAATTATTCGCTCCAAAGATCGCTTGGAACCTCACTCCCTCTATCTGTAGCTATCAAGGGCTAGTAAAGATGAGAGAAGGCTTACTAGGCAAGATGAGGAGTGTGGTAGGAGGAGGCCCCTTCAATCTAGAATCCAGTAAGCGGATCATGACCACATAATGAAAGCACAATGAATAACAGTCCTCTTAACAAAAAAATGATCCCAATTATAATTTTGCATTAATCATAGGATGAATCAAGGTAAGGTAATAAAGTGCCACCCTCAAGCATGCCTTGAAATCCTAGCATAAACAGATGTGAAAATATCAATGTCAAATTGAAAATTTGTATTCACCTTCTATGAATAATTATTATTATTGTTATTTTATTGCTACAGCTTAACAGAAATTAGGTGGCGGCCACAAACATTGTTACCTTACAAACCCTTTCACTCTTAAATTATTACATTTAAAATTCTTAAATAACATCATTATATTGACAAACAGGATAAGATCACGCTTTTAACAGCGAACATATTATAGATTTAACAATATCTTAAACAACATATCCAAAACCCCTTTCATACAATGCATTTTTATAATAGCTTAAGGCATCTTAAGTTTAAAATATTTAATTGTTTTAATTTATGCAAAGCTAGAGAAGTGGTAGGATTAAAATTCTCATAATGGTTCATAGCATTAAACTATTTTATGAGAATTATCGCAGAAGACTATTATTGTTATATATCCACGAGCTGTCTTGACTAGTTGCATTATCTCTTTGTAAAAGAAATCCTTAGATCTGGTATACGTCAACGTATGACGTAATTCACTCCCTTGAATACATACTGCTGTTTGCAGGTTCCTGTGTTTGCACTTCAGTAGCTCAAAATTCCTGCGATATCGACAATCTAAGCAATAAAAGTAAAGTAGGACTGCACTTAAAGCTATCTTATCGAGGGACAACATAAATACAGAATTTTCTAGAAAGGAAAATTTTGAAAATGGACCGGGTTAGAGGGAAGGACCGGGTTCAGGAGGAGCATTTGTTATTTGGCATATCTTACTGACGTGTCCTTACTCTCAAGTAGGCTCATTTTGTAATCTAACATAATATGTTTATTTAACCAGCGTTTGTAGCTTCTAGGAGTGATGCGAAATGTGCATGGACCGTGGGGCATCAACTGGCCCTTTCAACGTTCTTTTACTGCCACTCGAGCCTTTTTATGGCTTAGGAACTTGTAGTTAATACTATAAAAATGAATTAGAAGTACACATATTATAATACATAGTACAGTCCTGGCCAAAATTAACGCAGCACCGGCCGTAAGGATCGCATGGGAGGTGCTGCGTTAATTTTGGCCAGGAGTGTACACCTGGTTACGCCTGAACGCATAATTCCACCTAGGGCCACTTAATGTAAAAAGTATTTATCCATTTGAATTTGTGCCTGAAACTATTCATTCATGAGTTTTCTATCTTTCAGTAGGTTCATGCACAATCAAAAATTCCTAAACTATATTATATTCACAAATATGAAAGTGTTATTATTCAGGAATAAATTCTACTGAAGATAATTGCTTGATATTCGTCTTGCAGAAGCTAAATTTTTTTCAACGTTTTATTTTGTGTCTGGTTCAACAATTTTTGGAATATTATAAAAATTACTGCATTGAAATAACGGAAGTGCAAAGCAAAGAACTGTAATATGGTGAAATACCTACAATTTTTTGGCGTCATGTAGCTGAGTATCGCTTATTTTTTTGGATGCTTACAGTTATAGTGGCTGTATAATATAATATGGTATACTAGCTCTAACAGAAACGGTATTAATCACACAAATTGATTCCTATAAACACAGCAGCGTAGCACAAATCATTCCATAAGTATTCGTTTGGCTCTTGTGACGCCATACATATTGGATGCGCAGTCTCCTTCAGAGTGCGCTGATATTCATGCTTAAAGAAGCTAACTAAGAGGTCCTTGTAAAATTTTGTAATCTCCCCACTTATCAGATATTTTTCTTTGTGGTTACGATTGAAATCTTTTGAAATTTTCTATTTTCAACCATTTTCAGGTAACTATCATTTACAAATCTGTCTTTCCTCATTCCGTCTTAGTCATTGGTGAGTCAAATTTCTCTGAATCTATTTTAATATTTTTCCTTCTTAAAGGGTACTAATTAATCATGATTTTATCATATTTTTAATTATTTGTATACATTAATATAATAATATACATGTAATAATTTACACATTTTCTCATAACATTACTAGAGAATACGACCCAAGACTCAGCAAATGATAAATATGACTTTTTTAACGTTGTTTAAGATCTGATTCTTCGGTTGTAATTTCCCGCAGCAAAACCGAAGATGGCTACCTTCAAACATCACTCGTTACCAATGCCCTCAAATCACGTATTATAACATTTAAACACGTTTATAGGTTTAATAGTAACATATCTAGTCTTTTGCGAAAACAGTTATAGTTCTACGGTATTTCTAAATGTGGTTTACACTATGTATTGTCACTAGAACAAATTCACTCGTAAAAAATAAAATTTATATTCCATCGAAGTACCGCCGGTTTTTTTTTAGCTATCTTAACACTTGTAACAGACTATGCCTCAAGTATTTCACCCGAAGGAATCAATAATGTTAGCTCTTCCAGTCAATCCGAGATTGAGCTAATCATTTCCTTTTTAAGAACTCTGGGATTGGAAAAATCTGCGAGGAAGCTGAATTAATTAACCATCGGATCATCGATTGTGAAATATGTTGGACTTTGCCAGAATGCTAATGGATGTTGCATCAAATGGCAGTTAAGAAATCTACGCAATTTTCCACGTCGTCTGATCCCAAAGCGATTTTTCGAATGAATGCACGGGAAATTTGATCACGGAAATGGGCCGAACACTAATTAAAGGAAGATTAATCATCTCTTTCGCTTTCAAGCTCATATATCTTTCTCTTGCTATCTTTTTTTAAATAAAACCTGGTGTCTTTCGTGGTGACAGGTCTGTTGATGTTAACCCTCCATTGAAATCCCTTCAATGTTACTGGTCTTTATCGAATATTTTTACTGTAGTATGTATACTTTGCCTCAAAGTGTGTCTAAGTGGCTTGACATTCCCTATTTAAAGAAGTTTCCTTAGCTAACTGGTCTTCCTTTTATAATATACGGCGACATTAATCTTTGAATCTCATGAGGTAGTATGCATTGGCATACTTTTGGTCGAAAGTAATTCAATGCTGACAATTTGAACACTAGGAGTCAACGATTACTTTGGTATCGTTTATATTATGTTTTGGTTATCCGTTTACATCCAATGAAAGATAACGCTGTTTCAGGATGATGTTTCATGATTGCATGCAATATTTCCAATAGACTAGATGAATTTTCCGAATCACGTTTTTTTACAAGGAGAATACTATTTCAGATACAAGAATTCAGTCTTTGCTAATGTTTATATGATATTCCTTCGAGTGTGAAGCTCAGGGGAAAATTCCATTCATTTCTTTCCTTTTCGTGGATTTCTGTTTTATTTCTCCTATGGCCTACCTCATAGTTGTTGTATAGTAATGGATATTTATTTTACTATACTATACATCTAATATACTACTTATATATTCCATAATAATATACTAAAATATATTAGTAGATGCTGATTATATGTACTATAATTATCAAAACTTTCAACTTAATATAGTAATGACTATGCGTGTAATTTTTGCCTTGAGTTTATATTTTCAATCTCAAATCTAACGCAATACATTTTTAACAGCCTATTGTGTATTATTGTAGGGTAATTTAAACAATCTTAAATTTTTAATTGTTTCTTTTTGAAATTCGGTGCAATATGATGCTAATATATTTCATTTCCAGCAATGGAAACATAACCGAAATCTAAATTTTATTCTTACACCAAATTCACACTTAATTTACAATTAATAGAGCATTGATTCACAAAGTGAACCGTAGTATATAATTTAAGAAAATTACCTTTAATTATAATTATCTTTGCGAGTTTTAAGTGCGATATCCAGGATTTTTCCAGGAATTATCAGTAGCTTGAGAATATTATCCCGCTGTTAGAATTCGAACAGAATTAATACAGGACAATTACCATCGTCCTATCACCTCGTTGAATTCCGGTGTACGGTGGTTAAGATTACGAGAGGATTGTATTGAGGGCATTATGGGAGTGAGAGAGGGGGTAAATTTGGGATGAGAAGGGGTTGGTTTGAGTGTCGCCTCAACAGGTGGGCGGAAGGTGGGCTCGAGGAGTGGCGACTCCAGTGCCCTTCTGCGGCAGAATCGGGAACCTGGCTCCTCTCTCTCTCGATGATTTCCATTGGTCGGAGTTGGCGCCCCGTCTCGGATTTGCTCGAGTGGAGGGAAAACGCTGTCGGTCGTTGTCATGGAGGCATTTCCTCGGTCTGCATCACGAAAACAGGGAAAATCTGCGGGTTTATGAAACGTAATAATAAACTTGTTTAATAAATTGTTGAGCAATATGCATCGCTATGAAGAGTTTATTCCAAAATAGAGATCAAATATGGCTTAGTATTGCAAATATGTCTTGGCTTTGGAAAGTCTAAATAGTTATATAGTCGGAACAAGCGCACAGCATATATACAATACCTCAGGAGCAAAAGCAACGAGTTGTAATGGAAGTGAACTCGTTTAATACTATATACAATTTATTGCAACAAGCACTTATACCGTAATATTCATTAACTTCTACGATTCCTGAATATTATTGTACAAGTTTTTGTTACAATTAATTGTTTTGTATGATGGAATCCAGCCAAGTATCATTGAAGCAGTTCCATTATTTTAATACTTACGTTTTCCAAGTGAAGTAATTTTAAGCAGTTGAAATTTTAGATGAAACTAGAGAATAGCTGATGCAGGTGTAGGGGATGCTCCGTGTGTGGACGCAGCGGAAGAAACGAATTGAATCTTCCTCAGGGACCAGAAAATCCGTTTCCAGCTTATATCTTCGACTTCTGTCGCTTCACGCGTCTCTTTCTCCTCTTCTCGAACGACTTTCTATCTTGTACCCCTTCAATCTACACTCTAATTTCTCTTCATTAGATGCTATTATAGAATTTCTCAATTCTATAATAGCATCTTTATCGTGTATTTAACTCTAGTTAAGTATCGTCTTAGGAGAGTATCTACGCATTACTGGCTTTGTAGTCGTTTTTGTATCCTCATTTCTGTCATTTAATGTTAAAGTTTTGCAGGATTCCATCGTTTCAATTTCAAACTGAATGATATTATTTTCCTGAATTAAATGCGCAGTTCCAATACAGAAATAGTTCATGGTATTCTGGTAAATATTTTGAAACATCTCTGATAATATTGCTTTTAATGTATTCTTTAAAGTTTCGTGGATTTGTCTAAGTGATTTCAATTCAAATGTTGTGGATTTCTACCAAGTATCGCTGTCCGGATTCATATGATGCCCTCGTATAACAATGGCTTATCCGATTAATAAGCAGTTGGTATTTAATGATGAACAGTATTTTATAATTCTTTCTAATATTCATTTGTACCAAACTTCTTCCAAATTCATTTCTTTAGATACACGAATATTGCTGTATGTGAAAGATTTGCGCAATAAATATAAAATAATAAGTAAGTAGCAGTAGTGAGCGCTATCGTTCCAACACGAAGGCCCCGGGTTCGGATCCCGACTGATCGGGATTTTCCTGTTCTGATAAGGGAATGTGTGTGTTTGTCTGACATCCATCGCCAAAACCATTCTCATTATCACCCAAAACCATCAGTCATCAGCCGACGCCATAAAAAATGGGAAAAATGCGTAGAGGGAAAAAATAGTCATAATATTATTTACTGTCCTCTATATAACCTTGGCCAATTACTATGCACCGAGTCAAAAATTGTCGATCCAATTCCAATTCTCCATTGATACAAAAATGACACATCGAAGATTTTATAAACAAACACCAACAAGAGTCAAAATCGTCATTCAATTCCAGTCACTAGAATGATACATCCAAGGTACACTTATTATGTAAAAAAATCCCAACAATAACAGTTCATTATTCTTGTTTTGTTATAAGGAAATGGAATTGTGCGTTCGGGGGTTGCATGTTATGTCAATGCTAAAAGGTTTTCAACCTTGGGGTCTCCACCAAATCCCTATTAACATATTAAATGACATGACGAATAACGACTCGCATGTAACATTTTCGTTGTTTCCACGCCCTCTTTATTTTGGTCTTTCCCGGTCCTTCATCATCCTTGTTCCCCTTTCTTTCTCGTTAGACTTGTACCTTGCATATTTTTTCCCTCTCTCCCAAACCTCTCTTTCGCCCTTCAACTCATTCTTTCTCTCGATTTACCTTTTCTTCCTCTTCCATTCCCTATAATTCTTTCTCTTTCCTCATCTACTGGAAAGAGGGGGATGAGGTCTGAATTACATAGCGGCAGTGCGTGACGCTCCCGTTGCCAAGGGAACGGCTCTGTTACCTCCCTTTTCTGGGGAAATACAGATTGGAACTGTTTCCTTCCGGAACAAGATATTGCGAATCAAACATCGATTATTACTCCTTAATTATGTTCGCCCAACGATCGATTTTTATGGTTTTTCTCTGTGGGAGTTTCAGTGTGCACTATGCTCTTGTTTGGGCTTTCGTGTTTGTATTTTGAGAGCAGTTGAGCAACTTGAATAACCTGAAAATATCAAAAGATAAAACGAAGACTATGCATTCTTAGGAATCAGCCCAATACGAGCAAAAATTGTTGTAGAAGATCAAGTCCTGGAAGTGTCACATTTCCAATATTTACGATACGATATAACATACGACGAAGACGAAGATATTAAAACTAAAGTTAATGTTTTCCAGGAAATATGTGGCACAATAAGGAGAACTTTGAAAAAGGAAAAACAAGAAAAGAAACACAAAGTCATATGAAGTGATAGCAGTCCCTACTTTACTGTATGGGTCAGAATGTTGGGCACCAAAAAAATTGATTGAGGCAGATAGAAATGAAATTTTTAAGATCAGTAAAAGGTTGCGCAAGAATTGATAAAGTGAGGAATATAAGAGATGAACTAGGTGTCCAGACAATCACTGATAGATTAGAGGGGCACAAGAATAGATAAAAAGAACATTTATTGCGAATGCCAAAACAGGTGATGGAATATCAACCTAAAGGCAAAAGAAGTGTTGGAAGACGGAGATGATATTGTGATATATTGAAAAATGTATTGAGTTTGCGTGAAATTAACTTTGCGTGGTTTTTGTAGAGTACAGTATTTCTCGGGGTAACTGTCTAACTCAAAAAAGGAGAGCGTGACTTATGGTTGCCTTTAATGGAATAAAAGTTTGTGATGTTTAATCAAGCTTAAACATGTAATTTATACTTACATATATGAGTCGTTTATCACTCTTTAGAGACGAGTGAACTAACATTTATTTCTTTATTAACAAATGTAAGTAATATTGAATGTTGATGACGATGTTGATGAATGTTGATGTGGGAACTAATATTGCATTTAGTGACCGTTAACCTTTATATTTTTATCAGCGACAAATCGTTTTTCTCCCAAGGTTTTTATTTAACCAAACACCATATTTTTCTTCTACCATATCATCTTAGTGCTGAACGCACCCATTTTGTGGACAAAAATCATTTCTCTTCCACAATCGAAACTTTATTCTGCTTCTACGTATTTCACTACGATTTGAGGAATTCTTATTGAACTGTAAACAATATATTCAATTAAGTAACGCAATGCATGTTTTTTCTCTCCCTCATTATACCTCATGAGAAACATTTTGAGACCATTTGTTATCCTGACAGAGAAGATTACTGAAAACATGGGTTTTACATTGCACCTGTTTTCCGACTTCTATAGTATACCGTAATTATGTTTTCAGGCGAGACATTGTTTTTGTATATCAAAACAAGCAAATATCTTGTATATTTGCGAAAGAAAATAAGTGGTTATTTACCCTGCGTGTTTTCAATTTATTTCTGTTGCTCGTATTGAGCATGGATTGAATCAAAATCCCAATTAAGTAAATCATTTACAAATAAATTTGCATGAAAAAAATGTAAATTAAATTTCGTTAGTTTTCAAAAATTCTTAATTTAGTAAGAGTTGAACACCTACGATTATCGGCCTAATTTGGAATATAGTTATAGCTTTCTGTAATTTAATTAGAGGAATTCGCTGTTAAATAGAGGAACTTAATCGACATTTCCCAGGTTTATTTAGTAGCGATACAATTTTCGCATTTTTTTAACAGATACTTAGGTGAAAATGCATAAGGTAAAGATGAAATAAATCTACGTTTACAGGGCGGTTATAAATGTATTATCAATGGGCTTTGGTCAGGTTGCTTCTACTGATAATCCAAGATTGGTAAAACAAGTAAAAACATGGAGCTGAATATCCGTTGAAGGACGATTTCTTGAAATATGATAGTGTTTCCCCATGTCCCGAGGAGTATATAGATTAGGGCTGGACATATTTCATAAGTCAATGATAGTAACGGTTCATCTAATTCTACGAAAGCCTAAATGATGAGAAAAAATTTGGGCCTGTCCGGGATTTGAACCCGGGACCTCTCGCACCCGAAGCGAGAATCATACCCCTAGACCAACAGGCCATGAATACAGTGGGCAATAATTTTTCTGTTCATTGATTAATACGTTTCTCCGTCGATGCCTTGATTTGTTTTTACTTCCATTTTACTACTTTGACCTGGTATATTTAGCACTATCCTCCTATGCTCTGATTTTTTACTTTTGTATTTACATCTTCGCGTTCGTTTGATTCATTTCGAGCTTATTCTCTCTTATACGGCGGAAGTTACTGTAGGAATTTTTGCAGGTTTATGCTGTAAACCGTATGGTCAAAAGATTTTGGAGAATTGATCAACTATTTACTTCAATCTAATATTTCAGTCGTACCGATCCTTATTTATTTAAAACCGGTTAAAACATTTCCGGTTTGAATTTATTTGAATTGATATTGGTTTCGGTTTGAGTAGGGGCAGTTCAAGTTTTTGTTAGGTTTAATGACCAAAGTAATTGGTTTAATAGGGATTTTCCTGTATGATCGACATCCGTATGACCAAATCCCTTGATCTAGCGCCACGTTCTGCTGGGATTTATTCTCTGATATGCAATTTCAATTGATTGATTTTAATTGTTAAATAACATTTTGCAGTCTTTATATTCATCTGTAAAATTCTCCGTGATGCATTGTTATTGACCAAGAAAAGCTTACAATTTCAATCAGCAGCCAATTCAGTTTATAATCTTGTATGCAATTTTCACTTCGGGCTACAAAAAGACATTAGAAAATTGTTCCGAGTAAATGTGTAGTTTTCTCATGCTTGTATTGGTTGTGCAGTACACTCTTCAATGGAGAGATTTTGTCTATTTTTAAAGTGATACACTCTATTTAACATTTTCTGTTATAAATAAAGGGTGCATGATTCTTATAAGGGTTGTGTGGGGCACCTTATTGAATTTCAGCTCGAAGAGGATCCGCTGATCTAGATCGAGCCGTTATCTACCTGAAGTAAAAAATGAGGAAAAATGGGGAGTGTATAAGGCAAGAGGGACGAAAAATGCCGATAGGTGCGCGATAGGTAGTCAGTTAGCATGAAGGTCAATTACGGTGCTCTAGAAGTTGGATCTTCGTCGCAAATTAGTCCCAAATCGGGTTATACCGCTTGAAGGGGAGGGAGCTTAGCGGAGGGGATATTAGTAGAAAAGCGATTAGGCTGTGACGAAGAGTGGGGCATTAATTTTTCCCCCGTCCTCCCCTCTCTCTCTCTACAATTCGCTTTTCTCCCATTCAGCAAGATCTTACTTGTTGTCCCGGGGTCCTTCGTAATTGACGGTTGTTAGGAAGTATTTGCAGATGATGCCTTATGTCTTGCTCTTAAGGGTGCCATATTCAAGTCGCCCTTTTCATGCCAAGTTTCTTGTGCTTTATCCATTTTCTTCTGATGTTTAACTTGTTTTTATTTATTCCAAGAAATACGAAATACGACACTTGCAGGAGCGGTAGGTATCTTCCTGTGCCCTGAAAATCCTTACGTAATTCCGTTTTACTCTATTTCTTGAGAGCCAAAAGCGGACTGCATATCATCCAAATTTTTTCCTATCTTCTTTATTTGTCTTCATCATGAAATCGTCACTATTTAACTTAGCTGTTTCTTTCTTTAACAAAACTTCTCCTCTAATATTTGTCTAGCCCCTTTCCTATGTCTTCGCTACATTACTTCAATTTAGGAATCCCTCTTTTCTTTCAACATCTACTGCACTTCCACCCGTGTTCTTCAATCAACTCGAATCCATTCTTCTTTGATTTTCTTCGTATATCTATTTCCCATCATTAATAGAATACCAACTTGACAGATTCGATTTACGCATCACCAACATCTCGGAGGCCTCCAATCGTTTTATGTACTCCATGTTGCCTGCCTCAGTGAAGTACTGGTTACCCTGCAATGCCGTGGTTTTAATCCTGGTTACAGCATGATTGTGTTCGTGAATTGAAAATGGTTAAATGGAATTTCGGTCTAAAAATCTAAAATGTACTTAATTAATTAATATATTCGTCACGTAGTATTATTAATAATCTAAGTTCAAGAATAAACGAAACCGTTCTAAGAAACTTAAACGATCGATAAGAAAGAAAATTAAAGAGGAATTTGAAAACCGAAAAGTAAAAAAAGATATTTTAGTTATTTAAAGTCATTGTTGTAGTCTCATTAAGGTGCTTCGTGAAGTTTAACTTTCACTCCTAAATAATGAACGCCGACGAAGGATTTTACTCAGGAGTTTGAAACTTCCTGTTTTCTTTTGTGTAGAGTTTCGGCACGTTCGGCACTTCTAGAAATAAAACATCCTATTTTCTGTGCATATTTGGCACGAACTCGTTTCCACTGGTGTACTATCATTAGTCATTATTCAGATTTCGTTCAATTTGCTCGGTTCACATTCTTTCCGTTTAAGGAACAATAGAATCTCACACAAATAGCCGCTTATTTGATACCACAGTTGATTCTTAAATATGAATTGATATTTTCGGAACATTTGCGGAATTCCTGTATATTAATCAACTTCTGTTGTCATTACTTCGTGAATGTGGATTTAATTTCACGGAACGAAGTTCCAAAGGAAAGCTGGATCAGGTTCAAGTCTTAAAATCTAGTTGCAGTTAGTCTCTGTTCTTATCTTTCTAATTATCATTTAAATCGCTTAGGGCGGTTCGCTGAGAAAGGAATCTCAAGTATTGAGATACTTAAAATATGTGAATCAGATGTGTTTCCGACTTGCTGTTTTGGCAAACGTACTCCAGCAATTTGAGGTACTTGCGGGGCTATGATTATTATTTCTTGTCGAATTCTATCAAATATCGTTTTCGGTAACTAAGACAATTGCCGCTAACGCAATTTAATTACATTTTTTCGTTGGCTAGTTTAGTAACATGGAAATTCCAACACTCGTTTTCTTTCCTTACTCAAGCCTGTACGTTTTCGTAGTATAGTACATGCTTTAAACCTCAGTTTTTGTGTATTCCAAATAAATGTAATTTTGTTTACATTATTTTATCTTAAAATGTTAATTAGAATGAATAAATATGGCTAATCTTCCAATATAATTCCAAATCGATCCATAAATTCCTCATCAATCCAAAATTTTCATCAATCCAACCATACTCTTGTGATGCGCTGAATCATTGTCTTCTTAGATTTTATTGACAACCACGATATACGTAAGAATGTTACCGTTATAGTTCTATTGGAGTGTGACTACACTTTACATTTATATAACTTTATTTCACAACATTTATATTTAAAATTAAGTTATAGTAAATGTCATAAACAGTTAATTATTAACTTTTCTGTAGGTAGAATCTTGATTAGTGTCAAATATCCAGTTTTGGATGAAGAATGTCGTACCTGTAATGATTTTATAGATATGTGATTTAACTTCTATTATTATTGAGGATATTGTTTTTCTTTTCGGTTTTTTTAGTACTATATATTTTTGGTCAAAATTGTAGCTGTATTTTAAACATCCGATGTTTTCTCTTGATGTGGCTTCAGTAAACATTTTTTCGTTCCAAAACATGTGCGCACTACGTAAGGGCAACGCTATGTGGAAATTAACTTTCGTCAAAGTTTGTAAAGGGATTTCTGACGCAAGACTTGAAATCACTTGCAATCTTTGAAGTAGACGAACTTCATACAGCCTTTCGGAAAACGTGGCAGTAATCCATTTAAAAGGAATTTCGTGCCTAATGGAGATTACTTTGTATTGCTAGTTATGTATTTCTAAACGGGCAACTCCGAAAGAAATAAGAACGATTAATAGATCTTGTAGGGTCCTAGATACATTAAAGCTTACGGATTCTTGGTTTTTCTTCCTTTCACTAAGTAATTAATCTATTGTGAGCAGTGTCTTTGCTCTTAGCCCATTTGCTTCCTTCCGTTGTATGATGAAAGAGATATCGGTTTCAGAGGACCTAAGAAATAGGGAAAAGCACGGAAGGTGGCATAAGAGGAGGAAGCTGTAGCGGGATCGATCTATCTATGCACTTGGGGGTGAAGGAAGAAAGCGGTGTTTTTGCTCGGCCGTTGAATAATGTATAGCTCTTAATTGGGACTAATGTTTCCCTCTAGAAACCGTGATCTGATTGATCACCCGTTCCTCTACAGGTGTGTCTCTTTAGCCCTTATGTCCGAGCCGGAACATTTTCAAAGTCGCTTAACTATCTGATACTATTTAATCTATCTTACAATAATTATCTGTAAATACATTTCAGATTTGAAATAACACTTCCTTATTATTCATAGATAGTATAAACTGCGGATTTGAACAACAGTTAATTTCAATAGTTATTATCTTATATTAACATTTTGATGTCTCCTAAATACTGCCTTTTTTAAATTTCTCTGATATAAGAGGGGTTTTATATTTAAAGATAGAAACTTTGGAACACGGCTGTTAAAGAATTAGAGGTTAAAATCGCTTGAATTTAGAGTGAGATACATCAGAAATTACGATGTTTTCTTGGAAAGAGGATAATAGATACACTTATATTAATACTAAATATATTTTATTAACATAAAATCGAAAGTTGATTTTTTGAGAAACATTATTAAAGTGTTCATTTTGTCTCACGTTTATTGGTATATTCCTACCGAAATTTGTTTTCTATTTCATCGATTGTTATTTATTATAGAGACTTGAGTGTAACATTTAGAAAAGAATTACGTTCAAAGCTTTCCTGGTGAGAATTGGGTCGTAGACGATTGGCGGGCCACAGGTTGATCACCTCAAGGTCTATAGTTCTAAGAATTTTTAGTAATTGATTCTAAAGTGTAAGATGCTGTTGTGAAGCGCCTTGCCAGTTGTTTTTTTAGTTTCTGTTAAAAGTTAGATATTACCTCAGCGTTTTGTTATTGTTGATCTTGCAGTTAACATTGTAGATTGAATAAAATTTAGGATACCTCCAGTGGGGAATGATCCACCAAATTCCAACATAGTCAAAGTTTCCCCATGGAAAACTAATTGTAAAATGTAGGTCGGGCTGTTGTTTTTCCTCGAGCAGCGAAGTACGTCGATGCAGAACAAACTGATTTCCTGAGGAAAAAAATAGAAGAGTGCGGATCTTCATTAAAAAGGGCCTCATCCCAGTCCGAAGATCGGAAATCTTGAGCTCTCGGAGACGTTTCTCTTAAAATTTTAAAGGTCTTGTAGAAGCACTCGTAACAAAAGTTGCCGGTTGTAGACTAGAGGGATTTTATTCAGCCCGTCAAATTTTACATCCTGGATCTCGAGCCAGGAATCTCAGTACACGCGGCGCCAGTGTAATGTAAGAACCCGAAGGTCGACTCACAAAAGGGTTACGAATTATCATTTCCCCAAGGACGTTGGACGCTCTCCCGAATTGCGACATTTTATTGTGCTCGCGTTTGTCACTCCCGAGGAAGTGTTCTGGAAAGTAACGGATCGGCACGAAGTATTTGTCTTTTTAGGGGCTTTGATTGCTTCGTTAAGCACTGCTCCAAATTTAACCGGTCTTTATTACCGAGGCAGAGAGTCCCCACAATGCGCTCCCTCTTACGTTGCTTGACCAAAGGACGGGGTTTGTGTAAGCTGGAAAATAAGTATATTATGTAGGCCAGTATTCATGATTAGACTATTTGTGTAAATTAGTGTCTAAGTAAATTAGATTTGATTAATTTGTTATTCAGTTCACTTCAGCTCATTGCTCAGATTGTAAATACTTTACTCCTCCGTGACTATAAATTAGCTTCTTCTAATATGGTAATCACGAGGTTCAGCTGAAATACTAAATAAGTCCTTCATTAATAAGATACGATGTCTTTACATAACTGAGGGTAAACCTGATTGTAGAGTACTCATCTGATTTCAAACCGCAAACCTTCTCTAATTGAATACCAAATGCATTGTAGATGGAATGAGGCTTACTGGGCAAGATGAGGAGTGAGGAAATTTGTCTTCGCTTTCATCTCTCAGCCAGATGGCACGAGATAAATACGTTCGCGTAAATGCAGAACGATTTCAATGAATTGCAGTTATTGTAGCCGTTGATTAGTCCAAAATGAATAATTAGTATCACTCAAAAATCGGCAACTAACGGATCATCGTAGATATGAACATGGATAAGAAAAAGAAAATAGATTCATTTCCTTCCAACCGGAGAAAATAATGCGAATGAACACTAATCCATTCATCAAATATTGTAGTCGGAATGAAGTACAGCCAAATCCGAAAAGTCTTATAAAGATCATGTTCGTAAAATAGCGAGGTGCTTAAAATTTTTTACTGCCATAAAACGTCTCCTGTTAACCTTTCACCCACAAGTTTCCCACTTAAGGAATGAAAGATCTTAGTAGGATTATGTTTGGAGTGACTAGTTTCTTATACATGTCGGGAAATTGCTAATAAGAAATAAGGCAAACAGATTTTCACTTTTCCACCTGTGTGGAAAAGTGAACATCTGTTATTTTTATTCCTTGTGACGGGTTTCCACAACATCACGGCTGCCTCCGTAGATTTTTTAAATTACTAATACATTTTATTCTTAAGTATGGTATCTTCAGAATCTACCTGGACGCATTGTATTTCATTTCTTTATTACTATCAACAAATAACGCCTTTCCAATTTTATGCTTTTATTCGTTAACGACCCCAATTTATGAAAGTAGAGATTCATTTGTCTACTCTTAAAATAAAATAAGGGAGAACGAAATTCATATTCCAATTCGACTCTGAAAGCGCGGCCCAATTAAACTGCACAGCTCGAGTCCTCTACGGCATGAGGCATCTTCTTCGGATATCAAGAAAAGCCGCTCTTTTCCTTCCACTTTTCCCGGTCTTCATCAGGCTCAATTGTCTCCAGACCTTGGAGACACGCCCCGCACCCCTCTATTTTGCATATGGAATTGAGACATTACATTATTCAATGAAACGACGATTTCCTGGGAAGGAATACCTAATTCTTCACGCAAAAGGGACCGAGGGAAGGCAGGAGGAGTGGGCGGGGTCCCTCGGGAGATCATGACCACGTGACTCGAGAGCGTGTGTTCCGGATGACCTCTTGCGAACGCCCCTTGCGGCGAGTTAAGCAGAGGAAAAGAAATCTTCCTCTAGCACTGGGAGGTAAAGCACCTGATTGGAAAACCACGTTAAAAATCGCAGCTCGTGGTTTTTCTCCCCTAATCAGACGGGTGAGACCAATCTGTAGAGCAATTAAATACGAATCTTGTTTAAAACTAAACCCTTCGACCATTTACTTCCAAAACCTTCGTGAGATTGAGAATTAAGTTCATTGGAAATAAAAAATGTATCTCCTCTTTCAGCTTTTATCGTTGTCCTTTTATTTAAACTCTTTTCTTAAATTAATCTCTTAATAACTCTCCCATCATTTGCATTTAGTTTTGCAGATATGTAAAAGATCGCTGTTAAAAATCATAACTGGCAGTTTTCCTTATCATTCGCGTGAGACCAACATGTGTAGTATTTAAATCCGAATGCTAGTTTAAATATAGCAGTACGGGTGAAATGAAATATCTCTGTGAATTTATTCTACCCGTCATGGAGTTACATAAGGTTAAGGCTAGGTTACTAGAGTTTGTAATATATCGTAGACTGAAATAGTATCGCAGCTAATATGATTAATAGGAAAAGGAATGACCATTAGCAAGTTCCGTCTTCCGTTATCGAAAAGTGGATAGCGATTCTACTGTAACACTAATTATTTACTTGATTTACATATAATTTACCATCCTCGACGTGTAAGTGTACATGTTTTGTACAAACGAGTATTGAAAATGTGTACTCAATCATAGATTAAAGTCATACCTAAAATAGGCATTAAGTTTCTCATGATAATGATCACCAATTAAACTTCATTGAAAAAACAGTGAGTTAACCAGTAATGAGTGCTTTTAATACCTACTTTAAGTTAACGTATTTTACGTAAAAGCGTCGAAATATCGAAGGCTTCCCCGAATCGTACAAACTCACTCTGCTGCACTCCGTCAAAACAAAAACACGAGAAACGCGAGTCATTTTCATCAACCGATGAAACCCTCATAACTCCCCGATACCAAAATATCTCACCCCACTTCACCTCCAGCAAACCCTTAATTTCTGCCCTCGAGGGTTGGAATCACCCCTTCATTTTTCTACACCCCATTCTTTCCCCCACGGAACCGATCAACCTTTCAATGAGTGATCAATCACTGCATCCAAAGCGAGGGCTATTAGACACTCGATGGGGGACGATGGGAAATTGCGCGCAAGTAAGACATCACAGGGACTCGGAGCATGAAGTATGAATCTCTCAAAAAATGTTGATGAAAAAAGGGCCCCTTACGCCTGGAAGGTTTGAGTCGAAGAGACAGCGATTCCACCGCGGGGTCTCCATGTTTTTCTGCGGAGGAAACAATGTACCCTGAGTTAGGGGTGAATTTTAGTTGCAAGTCATCATAACAAGCCCTTTGCGGCTAATAAAGATTTAGATGGCGACTTTAACGATTTTTCCGGACGCCGCAGACCTCGAGTCTGCATGTTAATGCCACCGGTATGATGTTCCTGGAGAATTCGATGCGTTCTTACGACCACATAAGGAAAAGCCCGTAACTCGCGTGGTATAGGGACTTCTTGAATGCAGTAATGCTTAGCAATCAAGTTAATGCAATTTATGCGTGCGAATGTGGAGATAAATATATTTTTGATTCCTCTACCTAATATTGGGCGTACGTTTGTAACCCAAACTTAAAAAACTACAATTTCATCTGCTAATATAGTGAGAAAAGTAAAATTGGGATAATGTAGTTGAACATTATCACGAATACTAACCAAAACCAATGACTAAAAAAGAAGTTATTGAGGCATAAGTGATCAAATGTTATTAACGAGTGAACTGCCCACTATAAATACATACCACATTAACAGTTGATTCCATGCAGAAAATTCATTACAAAATTCAGTTAATCAAAATTCGATCTTTTTAGTATACATAAATGACTAGCAAGTCCTACTGTGCAAATTACATCTACAGCTGGTAGAAATTCCAACAAGTATCGTTAGCTATAATTTCATCATACATTTCATCAGCATTTTCATTGGCTACTTGCCTCTACTTGCCCGCAATCCATCATCTCAAGTTCTTTCGCATAACGTACGACAAAAAAGCCAAATCCTGTAAACAAGCCGTATACAGATTTGCAACAAGAGTAATACAAGCCAGTAAAGACATTAAGAACGTTATCTGATCAGCTAAGAATCACAGATGACAAAACATTGAGGTACGCTTATGGTTTGTTCATAACAACTAAATAAGATAAAATACATGATACTTTACGTGGTAAATAGAGAGATACGTAGATGACGTACTATACTGTACAATTCTAACATACCCCAACAATAAAAAGAATTGAGGCGTAGCTCCCGGATAGTCATGTGGACAGCGCGTTCGCCTTTGGTGAAAGCGGTCCCGGGTTCGATTCCCGGTGGGAGCCAATGTGCGAAATGACCTCAGCTGTCGAAGCACTTTTAACAATACTACTACTACTAATTGAGGCGTGTACTTGATTTTGACCTCGTCAGAAAAGCACTTAAATCAGTGAATACAAAAATTATTGCGCCTCACTTCCATGGCCTGTTGGTCTAGGGGTATGATTCTCGCTTCGGGTGCGAGAGGTCCCGGGTTCAAATCCCGGACAGGCCCCAAGTTTTTACGGATATTTTTTGAAAGGATTTCCCTCTTATTCTTCAGCGATTAGAATTAAGTTGGGCAGACTTCCCTCCATCGCTGTCGCCCAGCAAGATGGCCAAAATGCTACGTAATTCGGAGATAAGCCTGACAAATTTATTGACAGCAGGATGCTTAATTATGAAAATATACTGAGGATAGAATCTATTGAGGATACTTTCTTGATAGAATATACTAGATTAGAATATGCATTGCATGTTGTGTGATTGCTATCATTTGATTTAAGATCAGCATTTTATGCTCATGTTTCCAATTCCGAAGGAATAATATGGAAGGAGGGATATGACTTATAAGCACGAAGATACTCAGCTGCTATATGATTTGAACCAGTGAAATAGATAACTTAAAGTACAGATGGTTCGGTGTGTCATGTTGCTTGGGACTCAATCTGTCCCGGGCATTGCTATATTTTTTCTTCGTAGAAGGAAGCACATTCTAAAGATAAATTTCTCAGTTAGATCATAAACATTGCCACGTAACCGGAAGGCCAACTTGCAACGTAAACTTCGTAAACATAAGTTAGTTAATGGCAATTTTTATTCGTTTAGGTCCAGACATTGTGTTGGTGGAGATGGATCAGCGCGTATGTCCTTTAAATTCCTACTGAGTAAAATTCAATCCTCCTGAGTACTTTTTTGCTTTCTCATTTTTCAATATATTCGAGATTTACCTTCTTATCTTATTATCAATGTCAAATGAGATATTTGACTGATAATACTTTGTCTAATTTCACTTCTAAGTTATATCTATTAAAAGTTATGATCGTCTTTCAAGAAGGAAAAGAATCACGAATTTTTAATAGTTCAAGCGATTTTCCTATTCTCTCGGTTGATGGAGGCAATGCATTAAATTCAAATTGAATTGCGTCACACTTGTTATCAAAATTCAAATTTTTTCTTATTCTCGTGAGGAATCAATTATGCGTGTTTTAATACTGTCCTTGGATTATAAAAATTGATATTGCTGCCTCTTCTAAGAGGAAAACATTGAAAAAGCTCCAACTTTTCTTTTTCCAAGTTTCGGTGTTGCCATTCTCCAGGGTGCTTTGATAACTGAGGTATTAAACCTCGGTTTTAACAGTATCCTCCATGCGCCATATCCTTCCTGCATCGTCTACACATCGTCATTAGACTAGGTTACGTCAAAGTGTAACGGATAAGAAGTTAACCCGTGGTATTTTTCTGGGACACTAATAAAATCCTAAGGCCCTTGCAGTTCTAGAGCGAATAAAACTTTGTTACAACTCGGGCTCTTGTAGTTTGAAGGAGGGAATCTCTTATCCCACGCTACTGTAAAAATTTCTCTCCATCCCCTCTCCTGCAATATTATTTTCATTCCTTTCTCTCTGTTATGCCTTTTCCATTCTTCTTGTTGTACTATTTCTTTAGATTTTTCTCAGTTTCTTCCCTTTCTTCTTAGTTTCTTCTCCTACTAAAGTAGAATGGTATGTTACTGCGATCTGATGTGTACTATTTAATATTTTAAATATTTTTGCTCTATCATAAGTACTCATTCTATCGAATATTTTAGCGTCTTTTTTATTATATTTTACTTGATAATTTCTCGTGTTTTCTATTAATTCTCTAAGTGGATGTTATCATGATATTATTTTATTTCATTTTTGTTTTAATTATTATTTTATGATCTCCATATTATATCCAGCTTTCCTTTACCTATTTCAGTTTTCATTATGAGTAGGTTTGCGCATGTTGTTTTCACCAACCATCTTCTTGAGTGTTTTTCTGTAGAATACATACCTTCTTTTCCTAATAAATTAGGCTTATTTACATTCATTCCTTCAGTTTTCCTCTCCGTTTCTATTTATCTACGCATTATTTATGAGTTGTATTGATATCATTCATGAGGGGTTACATAGAAGAAGAGTCTTTTCAGTCTCTATCTCACCTCAATAAAGACTTTTTATCTACTTCAAATCACTTTATTTGATGTAATGGAGGGGGTTTAAAGGCAGGGCACAGCATTCAGTGGTTTAAACACTATCAAGACGTTTCCGACTTTGAAAATGTCGGTATTTTACTAAGACCCGCGTCTTGCTTTACGACAACTGCATTTTACGCTATTTAACGATGCCATCAGGTTGTTTTCGACGGTTGTCGGGAAATCTCAAATCTTAGTTACAGCTTCAATTACTTAATGTCGCGACTGGTCGACTCAGTCGGCTCACCTTTTACATCTCGCGTGATTCTTCCGCTGAGCTTATGTTTGGATTTATCGTGGCACTTTGACTTACATTTCTCTTCGGCGATGTTTGACGTGTTAATTTTCGATGTATAGAAAATGTTGACTCTAGTCTGTAACTTCTCGAACATGAAAATTCGATTTATTTGCTTTGTAGATTCTTTAGTTTAGCCTTGTTTTCATTAATTATGAAATTTGAATCTAAAAAATTTTCGGTAGAATCGATCCTACCTATCGGCAATAGTTTTCCTTTCTTAGTATTTCATAATTTTTGCCTATCCCGTTCATTTCTAGAAAATTAAATAGAATTTCTCATAATTAATGATATCCCCTGATAATCATTAGATTCAACCCTAGGCTTTAACTAATTATTTGCTAAATTTTATGTACAATATTCAATGAAACATAACTTTTTGGTATTCTTTTGTGTATATTAATGATTTTCGTCATTCTCTGTTACTTTTAAAGGTTTCCTCTGTTAAAATGTGTGGCCTTTATTTTTATTAATCGTTTTTGTTGTTCATGTGTTATTTTGCTCTTCGTTCGTATTTGGATTTCGTTTCCATCGCCCATTATATTGAGTTGGATGTTTAATCAGTTTTTTGATTCATCCTACATTGGTGCTTGTAGGAGACTCAAAAGGCCAATTTAGCCGGTTTTCATCGAACACGTCCCGAAAAACATTATTTATCATCTTTGTGATGTTAAAGTTAATATAATATAAATTAATCACTAATATATCTTCGAAGTTTATATTGAATACAGACTTCGACAGTACTATCGTAGATAAATATATACATCTTATGCTTGGAGAAAGTCATATGCTGGCCTCATCAGATTTTTCTAATGGATGTAATTGGTAAATACCCTGCGATTCATATTGGTTATGGCATTTATCGAATTAATTAGCAGGAAGGAAAGAAAAAGTTACATCACTCAGAGGAACCATATCATTTTTCATAATTTAGGATAATAATAGGCTTTTACCCACCGACCTTAACAGGAATGTAGACATTTGAGGAATTCCACCGTCATCTCAAAATTAGGAAGTTGATCATGATTATTCGATTCATAATCGTTCTTCGATTTCATCTTGCACGATGCAGGATGTGTCAATGATATTTCGCGTGAATATCAATGCTTTCCTTATTCTCATCGATCATTTTGCACCCTTATTCCTATATGCGATAATCAATCCGTGGATACCGCGTGAATTTGATTTCTAATTTTTCAGACCACCCTCGTATACACATTTCCTGAAAAAAAATCCAAGTTCCCAGAAATAGTCTCCAGGAAATGAGTAAACAGTCAAATATTGTTGAAACATACATAAATCCAAGAGTATCAACTTTTAATGACTGGCGTGGACTGCATTTGATCTTGGGGAGGCTGAAATGTGAAGTTAGGTTATACAATATACAAACATAAAGGATAGAGTGGTATAAAAAATTTATTGACCAAACATTAAGTTCTAGACAGTTTCGCAAATTTCCTGGAAACTATTTCTGGGAACTTCGATTTTTTCTCAGGAAATTTAATACGAGGGTGGTCTGAAAAATTTCCAACCCCAGATTCTTCAGACATCTTCAGAACATTTTCAGAAAACATGTCAAGAAATGTTGAAATGTCGGAAACTTTTCAGACCACCCATGTGCATCCTGCGATTCTAGTTTTAAAAGGCCTAGTTGAAAGTAGATGTAACGTTGGTAATTTATTAAGGATCAATTATTTTCTGTGTATCCAAGCAGATCACTTCGCTGATCTACGAATAATGTTTTCACAAGTTACTTGTGGTGTGCCCTGAAGACAACCTGCACTTATTCTTCGGATTTACTAATTTGCCCATTTTATTCAATTGTTTTAAGTACTTTTCAATGGATAAATCACTAACTCTGAATTCCATTTTTGGTATATACTACTTCCGCAAAGAAAAAGAGGGAAAAAGTATCATAATCGTGCTGTTTTTTCCATTTACTCCATATGAGAGTATGGTTTCAAAGGGCGAGCTTCAGTGCTGCCATCTCGCGAATGCGGACATTAAGGGAGCCAAAAAATTTCAGCAGTTTCCAGTCCTATACTTTCTAAGTTCGTGGTGTACAATAATGCGTTTTACAATATACGAATGCTACCTGAACGAGCTTGCAGCGTACGTACGTCACCTCCTACCTTCTTGCTGTATGCGAGCTTGCTATATATACTAGTCACCGAAACCAGAGTATTACCATGATGGAAATGTTTTATGAAAATATTGCATCTAAATAAGTATAAAACTAAGAGATGGGCCCTGAAACAAAGGAAATTGTCGTGGATATAATTAGAGATGGACACACTCGGATAATTTTATCAATATCTTACATTTTCTAATATTGATACGGTCCTTGTAGGTAGCGTAATCATGAACTGGTAGAAGATGGAGGCATAGGAGAAAATCCTAAACAAGGGGCTCCCAATCTAGGTAGCAATCTAGCGAGTTGGCTATAGCCAACGAAATGAAGGACTTGATAAGAGTTTAGTGGATATGATAAGTGTAGGAGAAAGTATAGCTTCGAAATTAGTGGAAAACCAGAAAATAGTTCTAAAAAATAGGAAAGTATTTTGACTAAAATTAGGGATGAATTCATTAGAACAACTCCAACTACTGTTGTACATTTTCGATTATTGGTCTACCAAGCTTCTAGGTGACATAATCATCAGTGATGGAAACAGATAGAGGGAAGTGTTTATAAGCAATAGACCCTAGATCTCATAAGGGGTGGTAGTTTTGGAAGTGCAGTGAATAATAAGTATGATATGCTAATTTAGCATTCCAAAAGTAGTTGTTTCAGCAAAAATTCTCAATTCCATGTCAGTGCAGTGGTATTTTCGTACAAATGTGTTTCTTATCAGAAGGTAGGGGACAATTTTCTCAAATGTCAAAGGGGGGTGGCGAACCACTTTCCCAAAAGACGAGGGTATTCTAGGAGGGAAATGAATCGTTGACTGCGGATGATATGAAATTGGATTTGAGGAAACGGTTCTTAAAGCATTTATACTGAGTGCCCTTTTGTATCTATGTGAAATTTTCGCTTCGTAAGTAGAGATTATAAGCAACTGATGCATGTTACAAGAGAATAATAATGGCATTGTTCAAATGATAAAAACTTGTGAGAGCGAAAGAGGAGAAAAAGCAGTCGTTGCTTTAAAAAAAGAAGAGAGAAATAAATACGGTATAATTAAACTCGAGCTTCTCCCATAAAATATTATGATTATTGTAAAAAGTCCTTACAGATAGGCCACGATTTAGGTGGGAGGGCCATAAAAAGTAAATGCAAAAATAAATATATATATGAATGTAAATATTTCATTCAAGAAATCATATTTAAATTAATATATTCTTACGTACATTTCATTATAACTTCCTACACCAATTGCCCATCAAATCGTAGTTAGACTGAAACAATAACGATGTTCAGAGAAATTGTACAATAGTGGATTTATGTGTAAAGAACTAAGTCATGGTATGCTCGTGTTAAACCTAGGAATTATGACTGAAATAGAAGAAAAACTGACCCAAAGAAGGATGTATTTCCCCGGTACAGGATTGATGGAATAGCTTTACCAAAAATCTTACAAAATATACAGAAACATAGTTTCAAATCTGATTGAAACAATCAAATCTAAATTCATTCATTATTACATGCCTATCTTTACAACTTTTTATACTAATTCCTAGCGCAGTAGAACACATCACAGAGATACAGAAACGATTATGATGTTGATAGGAATTGCGGATTGTTGGTTTTAGATATGAAGAAAAAAAGTTGATTATCAAGATATGGCAATGCCAAATCGAGGAATTTAGTATGAGTTACTTGAGAAATGGACCCATAAAATGAGCTATTTCGCCTAGAGTACGATTGCTGGAATTGTTGTGCCAAACCGATCTATCGATCGATGACGAATTTTAATAATGAAACGGATAAACCAGTTATTCTACCAACTTTGTGCATTGAATTTTTCGTTTCGTTGGAAATTGCGTGGTGGAAATGGAATTACGGGATTTTCGCCTGTATGGGTGTACCCTCTCTGCAATCTTCCATATCTTCGTCTGAATCTCCCACGTATGCGAAGGGTTTTCGGCCTCTTTTAATCCAATAGGGCAGTCTCGCCTCACCCACATATCTGGATGTATAAACCACGACGATGAGGACAAGTTTTTCATGCAAATGGGATCCATAAACGCCTGGGTGGGGAACCCAGAGGAATGGGTGCCCTTCCCCTCTGCGATGTTTCTTACGCCGGCAATTCGTCTTTTCCTACCTTCCTCTTCCGGAACGCATAACATCCCTTATCTTTCCCTTTCATCGACTTCCCCTTTTCCCCCAATCTCTCAAGTCTCTCGCTCGTTTCCTCTCGCGGAGACGTTCTTCTCCCTTTCCCTTCTCCGCTTTGTCGCCGATTTTCTTTTTATTTCCTTCTCTAACTTTTTATAAGTTTCGCGCGAATTCGGATCGTTCATTTTTACGGATTTATTGTAAGAATCATTTTGGGTCTTTATGGCCGAATTCCTTCGCAGATATGCCTCCATTTTGTCTCCTTCGTTTCTCTCGCTTCTCGTCCCAGAGGCTGTTTGCTCCAATTTTATGTTCTGCGAGCGATTCCACTTCTTTCAATTGCGTAATCCTTCTAATTTATTTTTGCGGTGTTTCGTTTTCCGAAATTTTTCAATTTGTATTTGACGAGCTAGATTCGTTTCAAACGTCTTTCTTGATGATTGGTGAAATGTTTGGGGAATTAAATCTATGAACAGCGAAATTCTATTACGATCTTTTTAAGTTTCTTCATTAAAATAAAATTTGACATTTTTTATGGCTTTTATGGCTACTGAAATTTAATACCTGACGTTTTCCCGAAGGGAAATTGGAAGGAATCACAACGGAATGCTCAGTTTAGCAGGATAAGACATTATCAATACACTAACAAAAAGTCGTTAAACTGATTGCTTTGTTACTCTTTACCGTATTGCCGCTCTATTGATTGAATTTTTAGCTCATATTCTTATATGAATTCTTGAGGAAGATCTTAATCGTCCAGTACTAATTTCCTAATGCTCCTGGAATTAATTGTCTTTCAAAGCGCTTGGAAGCTGTAAATTTGACATCTTATCTAATAGTTCTTTAAATTGATATCATTACAGCATAAAGTTTTGAAATTTGGGGAAGATTTTTAACTGTTCAAACAGAAGTTGAAATGGTGTTATTCAAGAATTTTTAATTTGGATCATACCGCTGCATTTATGCTTATTCGAACCACAGTTAAACCAGATGGTATACTGCTTTCACAAGTTTAAGTCAATATATAAAGATTCCGAAAAGGTGATGTGTTTTGTCAAGATTGTTCAAGCATGTACCAATTCTTATTAAACATTCATCATACATGATGTTCTTTTTTCAATTCCCGTTGAGATTTTTTTTACTCATGACTGATTTATATACAAGAAAAGCAGAACTTTTCATTTCCCACTCCCTCTTACTTGATTGCATTAGATAAATAAATAATTAATATATTCGGGTGAAATTAAACCTCAGACGTTTGCATAGATTATAAATTCAATAACCTTGAAAATTTGTATTTATTTGTTCTAGTCACCGAAGTTCCTTTTGTACGTGAGAAATTTAATTCCACTCAATCCGCAAATAAAACACACGTTTCTAAAAGCTTGTTTCTTCGATTATGAGTAAATGAGATTTGCTGAACAATCAAACATGTCGTCCTTATTCCTTTTTTAATTTGGGACCAAGTTAATAGAATATGAACATCATTTCAATTGTGGAGAGGATATCGTTTTCTCCTTCTTTTCCTAATCGGAGATTATATTAAAAGCAATTTGTTTTATTACGAAGAACTTTTGGCTGTTCCCGAGGCAGCGCTTTTTCAAATTAATTATTTATTCTCTCATGAAATTTCAACTTCTGCCCCCCTGCAAAGTCTTGGTCCCCTCCAGCACCTTAAGCCGATCATATTCGACGAAAAATTCTCGAAAACAGTTTATGTAGATGCCTTGCGTCGAGTTTTAATTTCCTAATCTCCATATATACCTTCAAGTGAGATATTTATAAAAATTGGAGTAAAACGAGATATTTAGGGTGAAAGTATTGCCTCTAGATTTGCCATTAAATTAACGGGTATTTGATTTGTAAAATTTTCACTCTTGTCGATTAGGGTATTAGTATATTTTATGTAAAGCGATTTTATAATACAAATTTAATATTAAGATTTATTTTAGGTGGGTTTATAGCTCTGTGCCGCATTCCGGTGACTTATTTTATTTTAGAAATCATAAGTAAATAGAACATAGATTTAGAGCTGTGCTTGCTTTCGGAAATTCCTTATCCGTATCAGATGATACGATTTGAAAATTTACGAGTGGCGTTTAGTCACTGTTTAAAAAAACTGGAATCGTTAAAATTTTACAAAAAGGTGATGTAGAAAAAGTCTAAAAGTGATGTGAAACGCGTGATAACCGTCCGAATGATTATCGTTAATCTCGCCATGAAAATGGAGGATACTTGTTGATTGCATCATGCTCCCCTTTTGTTGTATTCAATTCTCGTTACAACTTATCTCTCAATTAAGTTTAGGCATCATGAGAAAATATCAAATACACCAAGTTTTTTTATGAAATGCCTCGCGTCGATCAAGACTGTCTTTATAATAACAGAGCCGGTTAGCGTTTCTTCTCAAATACATTCGTCGTGCCTCTTCACCAACGCTAATTATAATGAAAAATGGCAGATTTCGCGTGAAATTTGCGCTGATATTTCATGTGAACTTCATTAAAATGTATGAATGCATGATTTTTACGAACGCAGTTATCATCAAAGTTTAAATCTTTATTTTCAAACTAAAACAATTTTTTGTCACAATTTGAATAATTTCTTTATTGAGTCAAGTAAGTCGTCGATCGCTTCTTTTCAACGAAATTCTGACTTTTTTATTCGGAATTTTTCTCTGCTTTTAGTAGCATATTTTAAGGTAAAACTAAATCGACTGTCGCGTTGGTTGCTATCGAAATGTCAGATATTCCGAAAATACCATCTTTATATACCATTTAATATAGTAAATACCATATTAAAATACTATATTTATAAAGTATTCGAAAAGTGAAATAATAAATAAATTGTTAAAATTAGCGTCTGCAGTTTAAACTGACTGACCTTAAAATATACGTTGAGAAAATAAGTCTTAAAACGGCATATAACCCCAAGGAAGTATAGACTTGAAAAAAGTCCGACGGCACCGGGAATCGAACCCGGGTCAGGCCATTGAGCTATCCCACCTGTTCCGGCAAGATAGCTCAACGGACAGAGCACCTGACCGGCAATCGGGAGACCCGGGTTCGATTCCCGGTCCCGTCGGACTTTTTTCCTTGTGATTTATCCCGGCTGTACGCTATTTCGTGCAAATAACCTTTACCTAATTTCCTTTTTTCAGCATATAATGTCACGGAGATATGTTCCTCCTGGATTTGGACCCCGGTCACCCGTAGATAAGAGAGCTGTTTGTTTTTTCTTGAAAAACCTCTAAGCAAAGCCTGCATAACTTTAGAATATGGTTGCCTAACCTCGTTGGTCTCGGAACAACGGCCCGCGGAGACCATTTTATCTAAGGAAAATAATCACGAAAATTTACGTGTATCCTGCCAAGATCAGCCGCCGCTTACGTGGACGTAACGTTTTTACCGAATTAAAATAGAATAGTTATTGTAGTAGTAGTATTATATTTAATTATAATAAATTAATAATTAAAAACAACATATATGTTTTAATTCTTTTTTTATTTTGACCTCGATTGTGTATTCGGCCCCCAATCTGCTTTTTTATTGTTAATGCGGCCCTCGGGCTGAAAAGTTTGGAGACCCCTGGTCTAACCAAAGGTGAGTGCTGTTATCATCAACAGCAAGGGATGCGACGCCCCCTTAAAGTGTGCAACCCTTCTTTCGTAGAAGTAATTTCGCATAGCTGGCGCTATGAAAGCTTTGTCCAGCTCTTACGTGGATATCGAATAATAGGGTTTAAACTATACGTTCGGATGGAAAAACTATTCAGAACGGGGGATAGATACACGTTTGGTCGCGACAACTAATGTGAATGGTTGTATTCGATAAGACCCATATTTTATTTTATTTTCTCATTCATGAGTTTTATTCCTTACCTTTTATCTATTATTACTTACTTTTTTTTAAGTAAAGTAAATTTATTCCACCTTGAAAGGAATACAAACAACATGAAAAAAATATTAAGATGGAAATAGGTGACCCATAGGTATAACCTGTTTCGGGGTTACCATCAAACTCAATGTAAACATAACTTACTTATCTATTACTACCATTTAACCTATGAAATGGGTTAGATGGAAGTAGTTAGTCTTTTTAGTCTCAATCTCGCTAAAATAAAGACGATTATTATTATTAGATTTTATCTACACAGTAGTCCAGTCAAATTATGCATTAAAAAGGTCCCAACCTTGTAAAAGGTCAGAATTGGCTGATTTTTCCATATGTGTTAGAATCTATAGCAGTAGTATGTAACTGATTTTGCATTTTCGAAACACTTGTGTGGGCTGAGCAATTCCCAAAAAAAAACAGTGAAATTTGTGTACTTTTTTCAGATGTTGTTTAATATCCTCTAAAATGTACATCTTACAGAAAACATTGTCCCAACAGTTTTTAAAGAAGATAAAATTTCCTATAATTTAAATGTAAATCCAACTCCATACGTCAATAACTTTTTGAGAAAAAGCTCTTCGAAAATTGGCAATTTTTCCAAAAAGTGAAGAATTCTCATTTCAGTAAGGTATTTTGGCAATTATCGGGAAATTTACTAATACAAAAGGAAATTTATATCTTCTAAATAAGTACTTTATTTGTGTTTTATCTTCTTTAAAAACTGTATAACAATGTTTTTTCTGTAAAACGCGTATTTTACAGGATATTTAACAAAACCTGAAAAAAGTACCCAAATTTCACTGTTTTTCTTGGCATTGGCTTAATTTTTGTCTTTGCAAGGTCGGATGTATAATTTGACAAGACTACGAGGCTCTACGATTATAACTTAAATAGCAAACCAAGAGACTGGCTAACCATTTGAAAAGGTTCAGCGTGCCTCTTTGATTGTGTATTGGGCTAGGTAAGCTCTGGAGGAAAAGTTTAAATAGGGGAAAATAACGGTAGGATAGGCTGCGAAAATTGTATGCAACGATTTTTTTTAGCACAGGATGACGTGGCGTTCAGTAGTGATTGCGTCACCGCCATTGCTTTCTCGTGATTCATTTGAATGTCAGTATAGCAAAGAAGCGTGAACGAATAAGACTTTCAGCTTGTAAGTCATGGATGTCTCCTCTTTTCTAAGGGAAGATTCCCCTCTTGCATCTTCATGAATGCAAGACTTCTCCCTCCCGAGAAGAATAATTAATAACAACACGAAAAATTTCCTTCCCCTCGTTTTTAATAGATGCCGACATCAGCGCCGCGAACCGAGTGGTGATTAATGACCCAAACTCCTTTCTACTTGTCCTATTCGAGTAAAACTTCGCTCACGGCTTACATTTTTCCCTTCCGGCGACTCATCCACGCTCCCGTCTTTTTCCTTTCTTTTTTCTCTCATTCTTTTCAGCCGTTTTACTCATTCCTGCGTCTCGGTCTGCTTAGACGCTTCTTCTCTCTTCGCTGTCCTTATCTCCGCTTCTTCGGGGTCTTTTCGCGGATTCCTTCGTGGAAATCAATACTTCTCTAATATAACGAATGGGATCGGGTCGTCATCATCTTTGTACTTCGTCATCATTCTCTCAGTTGTTATTTTAGTATCATTTTTTGTAATTGCTGTCTCATTCTGTTTCTATCGTTTTCTTGTTGCTATTCTTCTGCTTTTACTTATCTCTGCTTTGTGTTTCAGAGTGCTTTTGTTGTTAAACTGAAATTTAATTCATATATATTAGTTATTAATAAAGGGAAATCAGTAATGTACTTGTAGTAGATATCTTGATTTCGAAAGTTTTTTTAATAGTTTCGATTTCCGCCGATTTCTGTACTAAGTTGTGGAGTTATAAAAACTACAAAATTACGTTCGTAAATTTATACATTTTACTCTTACGCGGTGACTCTAACATTGAATTCATCGTAACTCTGAAAGTTACTGAAAAGAGATGGAAAGTAATAAAATATGTTCCTCCTTAAATCAGTATATATTATTATTTAGAATAATTGTTTTTCTTAATTTCTCATAAATTATTTTTTCAATTTCTTCATATCACCTTTGCTCTCGATATGCTTGTGCAATCTCCACGTGTAAAGTGTATCCATTTATCAACGCTAAATTTATGAATCGAGGTAATCGTTTTTTGTTATTATTTATGTGCCCACTCGTAATTACTTATTCTTTAATCGATTAACGAGGTTTAGATAAATAGCTTTATAAGAGTACACTTCGCCTGCAAACTAATCGCCGAACCTAATCTAGAAAATTTCAGGTGTAAAACATTTCACGTATTATAAATAATTCCACATGCAGCTGAATTGATCTTGTCGTGTCATAAGATTTCTAGTGATAGCAAAAGTAAGAACCATCCTGTATATGCGTAGAGCCACCGTCGATTGACAGATCATCTCGAAGCACTTAACATACTCATTTACTTCATTCCATCTCTAGGAAATGGACAAGGATATCTCTCAATAAAAATCACTTGCTCCCTTACAGCTGAGAATTTCGCCGCTCCACTTGCACGGGGCATCTTTGTCGGACATGCGTGGACATCGCTCTAAGTATCAAAGGTCGCGGGTCTGCGTGATCTGGTCGCGAGGATTAAACCGCGTGAGAAAACATCTCGTAGTCGAGGTACACTCGAAAGGTGAGATCACGGACGGATTGCATTCTCCTGCGGTTGAGCATCCTTGGATGTCCATTTCGTGTTGGGTATCTGCTTTCCTGCGACAGATTCACTTTCATTAATTACTCCAAGAGCGGAACATAATGCATCATGGGATATCGATTTCTCCACCCGATGGACATTAATTACAGCGATGCCTCGGATAACGAATACTTGGTTTTTTGTTCCTTTTTCCGGATTCGGCTTAAGAATGTTTCTATGTATGCAGGCGATTCAGTTGGCAAAAATTTACCAATGTATAGAAGCGACTGTCTCAGACGTAACTTTTTGGAACTCCTTCATTAATATATTAATAATAATGTAACCAGTAATGATTCCCACGTTATTTCTTTATTATCACAGAGAGAATCTGTCAGATTTATTTATAAAACATTTCTGCAGGTTCCTTATCAGGTATATGCATTTACTTTGCTTTCTGGTAACGCATTGGAAATTTCATTCGGTTAACAAGTGTGATACAGGTGTGACTTATCTTCGTAAGCAGAAATTGTATTTTATTTAATAAACGAATGGATTATAATTTGTGATTTATTTAAGTTTTCCCAAAAAATGAATCCATCAGCGACGTCGCTTTATCACTATTTCTTCAGGATTCAAAGTAATTTGATATACTATGCATAAAAATTATTTTTTTATGTTTAGATAACTTTCTGTAGCGTTGTAAACTCAAATATTGCTGTTAAGTATATTTACATCATACATATTTTGCCTAGTATGGCTCCATAAATTTAAAGCCTGAATTGAATTTTTTCTACTTATTCTGAAACTTTCTCTGATACTACACAGCGGATTTCCATGAACTTTCATTGTATTTGTATTATTTACTGGTTTGTTTACAAGCCACAGCGTTGAGGTTTTATTTTTGATACTTTGAATAGTTTATACGACATTAGTACTATATATCATAGGGCCATCGTTGTAATTATTGCATCGTGAGACTACATAAATTGTTTACCTGTAATATTCCTCTCGTTGTAATAAATGAAATTTAATTTAATTATTTATAAATAAAATTTTTCGTATAACAAGTACCTGAATTTACTAGACTTATTTGATTTTCAATCAAAACTTGCCAGTAAGAGATCAGCAGTATTTGATTTTTTTCGTTTCAAAGAGGTCTCGATGGAGTGGAATCGAACTTCCTTATGGTTTTTCGTTTGGGAATTTTCCATAATCCAGTATTTCCATCCTCTTGGATTTCGTAAAACTTCTAATCCATTATTCACAAATTCAACGGGCCACCTTCCTGTTTTCCTTTTATTTTACGTATTTGGTCTATGAATAAATCCGAATTGGTAATACGAAGTTTTCTACTCTCGAACGTACCTTTTCTCTAGATCCGTCTGAATTTTAAATACGCCTCCGAAGAGCTTCCTTTCCTAGCACGAAGAGGAATTTTCCCTCCTAATGGGAATTACCATTAGGAAGGAAGATGTCCCTTCCCCATAGGAGTGCGTCTTAGCATCTGTTTGATTGATGTATTATGATGAAAATACATGATGGGATCTTATGCGAAAATAATTTTTGAACACCTATAAGTACAAGACGTGAAATTTTATATAATTGCGCATTTAATTTCTAAGTTTCACTGCGGAAAAATTCCTGTTCCAATCAGGGGGACGGCCTCCGACGGTGAGCAATTAAGGCAACTGGCGTACAGTATCTATGAGGCTATAAAATAAGAGCATCGGAAAGTTTTCTTAACTTCAACCTAAAACAATTGAAAATATTGAACTATTATACACATAAACGATGATGACAGTCAAAATAAAGTCTGACAAATGTAGTGAAGTATATATGTAGTTGCACGAAGGTGGAGGTAATAGATATTCATCTACGATTTTGTACTAAGGATCGTATTACAAATGGGAAATGATTTTAAAGATCAATGCAGCCTTGTTTTTAATGCCCAGATATTAGTTTGAGCTGTCAATAATAAACGACGAATAAGACGGCTAGTTTTTAAAGATTGAACGCTACGAAATTGCATCTTAAATTCTTTCTGGGACGAAGTAGACAGGCAAAATACGGTTGTCTACTTTGGCAATGTCTGTTTTGTTATGATTTATTTTTTACAGAATATTGTATTGTAGAATAGTCAGTTTTACCGGCTCCATTCAAAATTTGATTCAATTCCGAATCAGGAATGAGAGTACGGTTGGAGATTCGATTTGAAAGAAGATTTGCAATTAGAAGGAACGTATCTGTTACTCGACTTTTTCTAATAAACTATCATATCGCACCGTAGTTCTTGGCTTCGAGCACTCTCTCCATCGAAATTTGATTTCTTGCAGCTCTCACTATATCCTTTTCCTCTTTAATGGACGCAATGTTCTTTAAAAGCTTTTTTCAAACAATTTAGTTTAGTCTTTTAGCGCTCCCACGTGTACTGGGAACCTTTCCATGAATACTAAGAATAAGCTGTAAGGTTGTTGGTTCTCATACTTTATTTCAGAGATTTTAAGGTTGGACATAATGAAATGAGACCAATTATCAGGCATATGTCTTAGGATAAGTCAGTGATCTAGATTGTTATACTGCGTACTTTTCGTGTTTTGCAATGAAAAATGTCCATCAAAAGTTTCTACTGTTAACGCTTATCGGACGAATATTCTTGTAACAAAATGATTTGCTGCTTCCATTTATAAATCGTTTCATAGTATGCGGCGAAATGCTTTGTGGTAGATTATATACGTCAATAAACTAACTTCTTTCTTTTGTAGCGAATTGTGTTCAACTTTTCTCTGATGACCCTTTTAATGTACATTAATATGAATTTAAAAATATCTGTTTATTTAAGACTCGATTTGTTCATGTGAAGAAACCGTCTGTAAAAGTTAAGAAGACCTTTGCTAACGAAATCTTTAATTATTAACATCAATATAACAAAATACTTTTTTCAGGTAGAAATTTCGAGGGTCTCCGTCCTAATCCGGACGATGAAAATTAAGATTTTTAGTGATTTTGCAAGAAATTATCCGTTTACAAACGGCTACGTTGCCGTTGGGTTAGGGTAGAAGGGAGGAATTTCTATCAAAAATCTAGAAATCCTCCCCCCAACCCAACCCCCGTTGAAATATTTAAAACACCCGCCTATCTGACTGAGCAACGTTGCCGTGCGTCAAGGGGTCATTTCTAGTAAAATCACGAAAAATCTTAATTTTTATCGTAGAACGTCGATCAAAAGACGCTTGTATATCTCTTAGTACGAGTGAGACGACAAAGATAATAAATTGTTGCTCATTTGAATTG
Organism: Sympetrum striolatum; assembly: GCA_947579665.1. Classification (NCBI taxonomy): domain Eukaryota; kingdom Metazoa; phylum Arthropoda; class Insecta; order Odonata; family Libellulidae; genus Sympetrum; species Sympetrum striolatum. The sequence goes on from OX388346.1 coordinate 89,976,038, forward strand.
TTTATAACTTTTTAAATCGAATTGTACGAGGTCAGTTTTTTTATGGTTCCCCCTGATGTGAAGGTCGGGCGCTCCCGAGCTGGCAAGCCTCGCTAAGGGTCCGGATTAGGACGGCGACCCTCGAAATTTCTACCTGAAGAAAAGTTACTGTGAAACCCCCGCATAACTACCACTAATCGAAAGTAATGACAATAATTTTGTTCAGACATGATGGAATCCTGTGTAAAGTGTTATTCATTAGGTAATTGTGCTGTACTGGCGCGTATTTTTCCTCTGGTAGCATTTTTACGGTTAACGAAAGCAAAGAAAAATTACCTCACTCCTCATCTTGCTTAGTAAGCCTCATACCCTGTCTGGGTTTTATATTTTTATTGAGGTTTGACGCTCTGCCCGGTATCTCGGCTGAATGGTTTACTAACAAGGATCAGTCTGTTTTCGTTTTTATTTTACATCTACTGAGAGCCTTTTAGAATCAGTAGCAAATCTTCTTAAGCGCGTGAATGTCACGATTCTTTTTATTTCTCCTTCGGCCTTCACTCGTGCACAGAAGGGGTCACCTGTTCATTCAATCCCCGATAGAAATTCTTTCGCAGCGCCTTTTTCTCTCGAGCCGATCCACGTGGGACTGGGAAGATAGGGATGCCTAGTGGCCGCTGCCTTGTGGATGGGGGCGAAGTGATGGGGGAAGAAAAATGATCCATTAATCTCAACGGAGGAGTCTCGGCGGCGCCTGGCGTCTCAGGCCGGACAAAAGAGGCGGTAGGGGAGGGCTGTGGTTCCCCCTTGGGGATCGTACCCATGCGGTTGCTACGGGAGACCCAATCTTGCGATTTGCGGTTGATAATGGCGGAGGAGATGGAGTGTGACCGGGGGAGGGTAAGAATCCACTTTGGCGCTCCTTCCGGTAATGTTGCGAAATGCATTTGAATAAATTCGAGCTCGCGGGGTGGGCTTTCTTTCCACGGGGCGCGTATCTCTTACGGGGGCGCCTTTTATTTCGTTGGAAGGCCGCTTGCATACTTAAAGACGCTGGCTTTTTTAGTTGGGTGATGCTCATGTTTCCGTTGGTGCTGATTTTGGGTGCTGGATTTGTTGATATTCGGTGCCGATCAGCGGAAGTATTGTCGCTAAGGGACTGCGAAAGTCTTGCGGAAGCTTCTTCTAAATGGTATCTGCTCCTATAATTTCTAAATTCCACAAATCCCAAATCTATTTTGACGCTAATAGAGCATACTTTTAATTTTAGAAATTTATTTTTTTTGAGACAATAAGTTAACCAGTTTTGGAGATTTCGATTTATCCTTAATTTTATTATTATACTTGCGAAACGTGAGTGTAGGTACCTTGAGAGTATCACATTGGTTATTCGATAAGTACTCATATAATTATTTCTCAAAATTAAGAAATTTGTATAACTCTTATTGCGGTGTTATCTTTATTTTAATATGTGTCTAAAATTCACCGAAGTGGCGCTTGAAATTATTAACTTTACTCGTATTATCTTGCATCACATTTTACAGAGAAATAATTTTTGGTTTTTCTTATATAATTTCATATATTATGATTTGCCGAATGAATGATTAAAACAAGTTTAATACCTCCTCTAATATAGTGTTTCTTATCCGGTAAGACGGTTTTGATATCGGTTCGTTGTCACATAAAACTAATTTTTGCAGTTAGAACCTCACTCGAAAAATTTCCGTTCCCTCATTAAACTTTGGAAGTATACCCAACTGAATGATATTGCGGATATAACGATACTAAGGAATTCCCAGATAACCAATCGGGTAGCACGTTCTCCATCGGTTAAAGCGGTCCCGTGTTCGATTCACGGTGGGAGCCAATGTGCGAAATGATCAGCTGTCGAAGCACTTTTAACAATATCACTACTTCTGAGTCTTATATTGATATTCCATGGTTGATGTATAGATATGACTACACCTTTAACGGGGCTCCCGGATAGTCATGTGGATAGCGCGTTTGCCTTTGGTGAAAGCGGTCCCGGGTTCGAATCCCGGTGGGAGCCAATGTGCGAAATAACTTAAGCTGTTGACGCACTTTTAACAATACTACTACTAATACTACACCTTTAACTCGGTGAAAAACTCTCCTGAAATTCATCATCATCTCTTTAAGTTCTCTAGGAAAGAGTTTCTATTCCGGGGTTAACCGAGCATCGAATCCACACGGTTAATCGAGTTAGCGGTCCCTTTGCGGAGCGGAAAACGCGCGTGCACTTCCGGTCAAAATTAATTTAGGGCGATCGTGGAATCAATTTAAATCAGCGTTGGACATGAAACGAGACGAATCTGATCGCTAATGACTACGGAGGCAGCCTATTTGGCGTTTCTCTAAAACGGTTTCCATCAACGACGGAGTGGTTACCATGGTGAGAGAAGCATTTCAGAGGCGTAGCTGGTGAAAGTTCCCCCGACGACATGTAGCGACGCAGTTTAGGCTGGTGCAGATTTTCACGACGCAGTAAATTTTACAAAATCGATTGTAACTTCGTTGTATTTCGTAGCAATATATTAGACAGGATCAAAGTTTCCCCAATGGAACTAATTCCTGTTTTGCTTAGTCATTAATAAATAAGGATTAATTTTTACTGAGAAAAATGTACTCCAGTTTTATTTATCTTTTCATGAAAATGGACAGGAATATGTATGTATGTGATAGCGAACCCCAGCTTTCAATTAATTCTGAATTTTTTATGGCGTTACTTAAGGGCACTAATTGCTAAGTAACATAATTTTAGTAATGTAATGGACATAAATAATCTTATGCATCATGCTTTCAATTGCTAATTAAAATGCAATTAAAATAAAACCTAATGTTTTGTAATTGTAGGAAAAAATCAAATGTATAGTTGTATTTACTTGTCACAGTATAATCGTAACTACTCGTGAGAATGACCTGTCCCATACATGTTTTTGTATGTCGTTGGATAAATTATGTATCATTATCAATGAGGTCTTTTTCTAAGGTTGTTCTACATGTTTAGTTATTTGTGAAGCTTTTTCACATTTTCCTTCCTTGTTGTTGATTGATGTTTTCCAGCTTTGGTTACTTTTTCCGAGCTTAACTTAGGCTTTTAAATCCACATCTAAACAGATCTATTAAATCAACTTTACAATTATATGCTAATTTAGATTTTTTATTTGCTACTTAGATTTTTTAAGCTATTATAAAAATGTATTGTATGAAGGGGGTTTTGGATGTGTTTTTAAAGACATTGTTTAATCTATAATATGATCATTGTTAAAAGCGTGACCTTATCCTGTTTGTCAATATAATGTTCGGTAATACTGTGCAATGTGTAATAGAAATTTAGGGACCTCTGGAAAACTAAGGGATTGCTTGACAGGGTGATATACGGTGGGTTTCTACCCCGTGAGTGCTACGGTAGCCCAGAAAGCTTGTGATGAACCCCGAAAAATCCAGTAAAAATAGTTAAAAATTATATCATAATTTCATTACTTAATTTGTAAGGTATGTTTGTAATTATTCGATGGGAATTTTTTAATTGTCATTGATTTATTTTATATACATTATGTTTATAACTTGTACAAATGTATGTAAGTAGAAAAGAAATGCCGCCAGGCTAATATCCTACCTGCAGTTTATGCCTTAATAATAATAGAAATAATTAGATCTATTTTCAATTAACGATGGGTCAAATGGCAGAGAAGCTTGCATTTCGCCCGAAATAAGGACATTATTTATTTACTTACTGACTGCATAATCTTGCTATGATAATCTGATTTCGCATGTATTTTAAGGCTTAACAATTACAAAAGATAGGTTGGTGTTTAAGGACACCTTCTTGCTCGACGTTACAATGCTACCTCCACTTCATCAACATTTTATCTCAATTATCATGCTAAATACCAATTATTTACCATATCTACTGAGAATAACACTTGTTCAGGTATCCTTGGATTCCAGTTTCGAATTTTCTCTCGTATATATGAATTAACAAGTTCATATTGATCGTCGCTGTGACGTACAATCAATTTCAGTGAGTAAACATTAAAAGGCGTCCATTCTGTCCACTATTTCCCTTTTAAATATATATAGTGAAGGGATGGAAAATTTGGATTCTCGGGTTTTCGAAGCTGTGCGATATGGAAGTTTGTTTTGCCTTTGCGTGACGAGAATTGTCATGTCTATTTTAAGACTTCTCGGGAACTAAGATTCATGCGAAGAAAATCACGCCCTGCTCGTAATTACAATCGGCTATTGCGCAGGTCAGTCATTTTGCCGAAGTCGCATTTCGCAATGGCTTTTAGCTCGTCCAATGCCTTTTCTTCACGATGAATCCCATTGCGTATATTTGCATGCTTTACTAGATTTTTAAGGTCATTTTTTGTTCAGCGGCATGCAATTTATTCTGTTTTCTCTTTGTTTTTTTCTTTTTTCTATTTACTTGTCTTCAATAATTATTTTCCATTTGTATCTGAGCTGAAAATAAATATTTTGGGAATATTTTTCGAATTATAAAAATCACATTCCAATCAGGAATATCTTCGATATTTTATAAAGTGCCTCTTATCATATAGAATTAGAAGGCTAGTAATGGTATTTAAATTGTCTTTCATTATCCCTTACTTTCACCAACCATGTACGTATAAATGTAATTCAGCCCATGTTGTGAAAGTTAGATGAGATTCACATTTTTTTACGGCCACAGGTTTGGCGAGTGTACAATGTCATTTCAATTTTAAAGTTTTTAGGTTTCAAATCAGGGATGATCTGATTCAAGGGAATAGTAAATCCCGCTTTGGTCATGAACAAACTGCCAGAAGCATCTTTTATCATCTTTTGCGTGTATAAAATCTTATATTTTTCACCCTTGGTAAGACTAACCACAAGCTATTGTTTTCTCTAAGATCTCTCGCAAAACTTTGTATAACAATCGATGTGTAGATGCACAGATTTTATAATCGAAGCCTGGTAAACCATGTAATTTACGATAAGCGATATCATCATATTTGGCTAAGAAAGATCTAAAAACATTAACTCGCTGCTTTTATCTTTTAATTGTCCCCTTTCGGCGAACATTTCAGCAATCATAATCGATCACTACTCTTTACTAGACGTGTACATTAGTGTTCCTACATTCGATAGGTTTGCACATTCCCTATTCTGTGCCTTTATATTCCTCTTCCTTCATTGCGGTTACGATGTGGTATTTACCACTATTCATTTCTATCTTCTTACAAAGCGGATCAGTAACATTGTCATATCTCATTGTATTGTATCCCCTACCTAAGGACGGCAGGCTTAGTAATAGTGCAGATCTATCGTGTAAATTAAATGTAGCCTTTAGCCAATTTCATATAAAGTGGGATATGTGTCTACATTTACAAGTCTTTAACTTTATCATATCAATCCCCAGTCTTTAGCAATTGATACCCTATTGACTGTGGAACCCAATGGTGATAGACTTCCTGATATCTCTGGTTCCTAAGGTAACACAGTAAACAAATACGATATTAATAACAAGAAATATACTTTAATTCGTAACTTCCACAAATTATTTTTCAAAGTAAAGTGTGTTTCTTACTAATACTATCATGGCTTTCCACGATATCCGGAAAACTCATATTGATTATAAATGCGATTTTATTTTAGCAAAAAAGTAAATAATTACCACCCACATTTGTGATTTTGCGGGGGCTCTAAATATTGCGAAATGAAAAGCAGATTATCGTCGTTTTGAAGAGCTGGTAATACTTCGCGACTACGGTATTTACAATAACGATAAACAATAGATGCTTATTAAGGGTTGGTTGTAAAAAGAGACTTATAAGTCTCTATGATACTTTGTCCGAAATTGGGCCTTCCGTTGGGTCACCCATAGCCAGCCACGGAGTCTCTAATAGCCCGTCAAGTGAGGACCTCGGTCAAGGCGGAGACACATGTATATTTCCCGAGGGAAGAGATAGTTGCGATGATTACAGATCTGAATGAGGCGGACGCCGTTGGGAAGAGGGGCGTCATTACGACAGGTTAGTGACGGTAGCTCTCGCTCGAAGAGGCAATTAGCTCCATTTAGTGTCCTTCCCCTCCGAGCGCATCTCCGCACTTAGATTTGAAACGTTAATCATGTCGTAAGGGCCTTGTCCTCCCGCCGACGAAGGTCGCGCGCCGCCTCACCTTTGGAACGTCTTGGCGACGGATGTATCGCCTTCCAGATCGTCTGTCGCCGCATTTACGCCTCCATCTAATCTACCGATTGCGTCTCTCGCTCCCTCTGTTGCCTTAGATCGGTCTCTGTGATCTGCTTATATTCTGCTGCCTTTTCTAAAACTCTAGTTTTAAGTGTTTTTGCTACTGGAAAACATTCAGCCGTGCTAACAGCAAGCGGAGAAAGGATCCTTGTAAAACATTGATAGAAGAGGAAACTCATTTGTTATGTTGTCACTTTAAATAGACTGTATGGCTGAATGTGATAAATTGGCAAATAAATAAATAAACTTAATTGAGCGCGCACTGAGACACGACTAAGTCGTGGGGGCAAAACTGGAAGGGAAAGGAAGACCTAAGTTAGGTTGTGTGAGGCATATAATGTATATGAGGCATATAATCGTGCCTAATAAATCATTTTTGTGGAAGTTACAAAGAATTTTTTTCTCTAAAATGTCGTGTCTATTCCACAAAGTCACGCTTGATCATATCAATTTAATTCATGTAATGGTCAGTGTTTAGTCTAGGAATTATTCAGAAATGACGTACTCGGGTATGACGGATTTAAGAGCTACAATACACCAAACTTCAGATTTTAAGCCCATGATTATTATACACATTTACTTACTTATATATAGATACATCACATCTTATTTATTTACAGATTTTAAAATTTGTAATCTTTATATATTTGCAGCCGTGCTTACTAACAAGAGGCTCACGCTCCAAAGTAATAAGTATAGGTTCTTGTGAGGGATACCTTGAAAATGAATCTGCTGTGTTTCTTAAATATCAAAGAGAGGGTGCCAACGTTTTTGGATAAAATGGTTTCTATGGAGATGATTAACTGAGATCGAAGAGTAATCTTGGGAAAGAGGATATGATTGCTCAAATATAGCGAGGGATATACTGAAACAAATTTGTATGATTTGCCTCCGTAAAAATTTTAAACATTTTATGTAAGAAAATAAGCTCACCTGCACTGTAAACTGTAAGAAAAATATTTCCTCTTATTTTTTCACTTGACGTCATTAGTCATTTTGGAGCACTAAATGATTTAAAATTGCATCTTATTAACTAAAATTAAATTCAATTAAAAGAATTAACTAAAAGACCTTGGTAGCCTAGATGCCGGAGGTAACCCACTCACCGCTCTAATGTGTACTTGGTTAATGTCAATAAATGAAATCTTTAAAGCAACTTATTCTATATTGTTTGACTCGGATTATCAATGATCAATCTTTATTTTTCTTACGCTAGTTTACATGCGATTCTCCCACGCTCTTTTCCATGCACCGTATCATCCAAATGAGAATGAATCCTATGCGTACGTGTGTCGTGACAATTTGAAAAATTATTTTCGAAGAAGTTGCATTACATATTCCATTAAAGCTCATCAGAATTCCTCTTCACTTTCCTCGGAACCGTTGAAAAGACGAAATCCAGTGAGATCCTCAGCGGCTCCATTGCAATCATGCTCATTATTTCCCTCAGCCCGTCATAGAGTTCCTCACGTTCTTGCCAGACCTGGCAACACGGTGTCATTATCCCTTTGCTTAGCAGGTTGTTACGACACCGTCCCCGCCACAAGAGAGCATCTCCCCCCGTAAACCCCCATCACCTCCCCATGCTTCGCTTCCCTCCCACCCGTGCTTTTGCGGAGGCAACGCGCGATTTGTCCGCGGGATGAAACAGCGCGATTGCGCCGCGGTCGGAGTCTGCGTGCCGCGTTCCTCCGTGGTCCCTCCGATAGGTGACCGGATGTACCGTCCTTGCCCAATGTGCGAACAATTATGACGGAGGCTATAATGGTCCTCTGAGGAATATTTATCCTTTCCTGTTACGTAAATGACCAATGAGGCTGACCTTTTTTTTAATCGCCCTGCATTAACTGAGCGCAAATGTAGTGTTGAACGCCTTTCGGCGTGTGCCATGCGTAAATAGGTCTGCCTCATTATCCAGTCTGTTTCCGGAGATTATTGGAAACATAAAGTTTTGAAGTGTTCTAGCTTGAGCCGATCCAATGTTTTGTTTCCCGTCTGCACATTATCATCGAGAAATACTTTCCTTTCGCTACTACAATGCGTGATTTCACAATTTCAAGAGAAATTTGTGATATTATTTAATTTCACATCAGTTTTTACCTAAGAAAGTGGAGTTTTCATTCAATTTTCTTATAAAAAAACCCTTCCTTTTTTACAATAATCTCATTAAGGCTTGCTGATTTGTCGTGGTAATTTCTCTCATTTTTAGTCTACTTTCTCAGCCATTTTGAGGGTTGTTTTAAGTTATTGAGTTTGAGAGGTAAATGCTTTGCATCCTAATCAATTCAGCGATGAATTATGTTTGAATTTGAATTGAAGCCCGATATTACAGTTTCAAATTTTGAGTAATTTGTATTTTTTTCTAATCAAGCATGGGATTTCATGAATTAGTTTGGGAGTTACATTTAATGCGCCAGTCATCAAAGTCATTAAATAAATATCGTTCAGAATAGTCGTCAGTAAGTACTTACATGTGCTAAAAATTGGCAAACCATGCGGTAGGTTGCAATTTAGCGCAGCTCCGAATCTCCGTATATGTGAATATGTGAAAAAATTGGTTTCGGTTTTACCATATAAATATAGAGGTTATCTTGCTCATATTATACTATAATTTTAATAGAATTTATATATTTATTTTCTATCTTGCATTATTTTTATAGTGTCTAATCTTGCAATGAATGTATCTTACGCAGTTTTTTTCTCTTTTGCAGGTATGACACGCGTCTGCTGTGGTACCAAAAGATTCTTTGCTAAGTTTACCAATTCTGCTTCGTAAGGTAATATAATTAATTATATGATTACATTATTGACATTCAATATTTTGAAGCGTCATATATACGGAGCTGATCATTTGAAGCTTGCCTTGGAATTTATTTTCTCACGGAGCCGAATTTACTGCGATGTCTTTGAATATTGCGTTGCGTTGTCGAAAGAGTTTATTTTTACGGAATAGATTGATTGGTGTGCTAAGTTTAAATATTGCTTCGTAGAATTTTAGTGAATTGAGTTTTTGGAATCGTATTAAGCGAAATTCCTTTCTTTCTCATTCTATGGAACTCTCAATGAAATGATAAATATAAAAGAAAAGGTTTGCGGGAGAAAATTTTCGCAACTTCAGAACGTCGTACTAGAGTTCCATTTTGTGGAAATATTCCCGGAAAAAGGGAGTAAAGGAAAGGAGAAGCATAATAGCAGTATATAATTAAAATTGGTTACATAAAAGACTTACCTTATTTGTACTGACATATTATGTAAAATTACTATTATAATATAAAGCATGGATTATAATTAGAAAACTAGAATTTTCAGTCACTAATGAAAAATCACGTAAAGAAGTATGTATATAAAATGTTTTCACCAAAATGGTCCAATATTATTCATTGAAAATTGTAAAATCACCATTATTTGTATTTAGGCGGCAATATTTAATGGAATTTATGAATCGGGATTATTTTTATTGGACCTCTTCTGGATTGCAAACCTCACTTTGGGAAATGGTGACACATCTCTAATTTCTGGTGGAAATATTGTGTAACTGACGTTATGATATACGTATGCTGGTAATGCTGCTCTAAGTACAGGTTAGGAGACACATGCTGCAGAGAAGCTTTAATCTAACGATTATTTAGTCTAGACCAGCGTTTTCCCAACTCTCCTCTGACGGATCATTTCTCAATCTCCCAAATTAAATCGGAAAACCTGTTTATTTTGTAAAACTAGTTGTTGTGTGTTACAGATAAATCAAGAATTTCTATTAGAGTTGAAGAACGAAAACGAGATTTCGTTCTCGATTTGAATTTTATCAGCCGAAGATATTGAAATATGAAATGAGGTACAAATTGAAATCTAGTGAACGAATATTTTCATATATTTTGGTTTTTAAGAGTCATAAAATTGAAAGAGAAGCTCTCGGGATATCAACCAGGTGGATTCTGGTCTCCAGAATCCACCTGGTTGATATCCCGAGAGCTTTTCACTCAATCCATCCACCAGGAAAGCCTCAAGTCATTGTACTCGTCGTCGTTAAATTTTAAAATATTTTTTATTAAATGCTTAATATTACAAAGCAGGTTTTTAAAACAACCATGTCGAGTATCTCCCTATACTTTGTTGTGATTACAACTCACAATCTGAAGCAAGTTAAAAATATTTCATTGCATTAATATTTCAACGTGAATCGAAGGCAAGTGCAAATAGCTAGTGTTGACTAACAGGAGTACATTTAATGGTTAATTTTTCCGTATGTCTTCGAAGGTAGTTCTTCGACTTTTTGTTTGAAACTAGATTCATTTAATTAAAACGATGAACTGAACCGCTACAAGTGCCGTACCGCCCTGAAGTTGGACAGATATTTCGAGGTGGCTTTTAATAGTTGAAATTTGTTTAAGAATAATAATTCAATAATCTTAGCCTTGATCAGTTTAATTTGAAGACATTTGAAGTATCGCGAATATAATTTTTTGCTTGCTTGAGCGACATTACAAATGGTGGTCTCGAATTCTTTATATCATTAAACTTCAAACTGCTGCTCGTCATTGAATATTGCAGTAATCGATAAAAAATTTCTGTTCTTATAATTTTAAAGGGTACAGATTAGCCTGGCAGAGCCAGGTTGTACCCCTTATTTATAATAATGGTATTAATTTTATTGCGTCACATAACACTTATCAAAAACAGAAAACATCTGTCATGAATTGGTAACAGGTCATACAGTAATTAGTGATAACACATAAACCAAAGACAACATGAAAAGTTTTTTAAATCAATTTTACATAGATTTCACCTATACAAGCATACATTCCTTGACATTGTTTCATTGTAATTCACAAATATACACCAGAATCACGTTAAAATTATTCAAAATAATATTTTTTACAATTAAAATAAAACTGATTACACAAATATACATAAACCAAAAAGTATTTAACAAATTTACATACAACCTTAAAGCTTATTTGCATATCCACTTAGAAATTGTTATCATTAAAAAATTCTTCTACTGAATAGTAGCACGTTTTGGATAGTCATTTATTAGGTTTTCTTTAAATGTTTTTATATTTTTTCATTCTTTTCTTTAATTTTTTTTGGAATCTTATTATACAATTTTATGCCCATGTTGTATGGAGTCTTCTCATATAATGACAGTCTATGTTTTGGAAAAGTGATATTTTTCTTTCTCCTTGTATTATGTTTGTGTTTGTTCTCCAAATTCCAAATAATAATAGAAGTAGGAAGCATCTGGCTTTAAAAATCGCTGTCATCAGTTTAGGTAATTCATAATTATAGTCTTCAAATAATGTCTCAGAAGCTCTAATATCCTTCAGATTTAACTGTCACCCCCAATAGTTGATCTCTGATTTCCTTATTTCCCTCTGTATAAGGTTCTTTAAAATATTTTCAATTTAAAAAAATGGTCTATTGAAGTTATTCCTCTTTATGTAATAGAACTTCGTTGTAGTAAGGAAAACGTTGTAGCCTTGCTACTTTTGGTTGTGAAATGAAATGTATTCGGATCGTGGCCATTGTTTTGTAACGCAGTGTTCACTAACAGAGTTCCGTTATGGAGAAATAAGGAGGAGCAGAGACTTCCGGGTGACACGCTATATGAGGATGCATTTGGCATGGAATCGATAGGATCGCGTGGACACCCCTCTCCCTTTCCAACGTGTCCAACATTTCCATGTCTCTTTTAGTCTTCTTCCCTCGGCACTAATGTGGAGCGAGTTTTCCCTCCGTATTGATGTAGATAGACGCGTTGTTCCCCTGTAACAAGGATGGGCAGTGGGAATTCAAGGAAGTGAAGCCAATCCAAAAGGGAGCATGCTAGAATTTCAGAGTATTCCTTAACTATCTAAGTAAACTGTTGTTACATCATTTTCATAACAGACGCTGGTCATGCTCTCTATGGTTTATAAAATGTTTGCATTACTTTTACTATCGATTATTACAATGTAGAACTCAAATAAAATTCCGTTCAAAAAATTTAAAGTACTGAATTGCTTTATGACGAGGAAAACATTTTAAAATTAAATTTCAACCAATTAATTATTTGATATATCGTTCCATTACACCATAACATAATTGTCAATAGGTAACCAATAAAAATTATACTTTTTATAAATTAACTTTTCTATAAAGCTGTGACTTGAAATGCAAGTCAGAAAAGTCAATCTGACTTTCCTTTGGACTAATTAATGTTTTTTTTCTGGCAACAATGATACCTTTCCACTCATCTGAAAGGCTTTAATGTATTTTAAATGTTATTTCAAATTTCTAAATCAATTTGAAAAAGGCGAAAAATGGGGAATTTTTACTTAATTAGCTTACCGAATAACGAAGGAATCATTTACATAGTATCAAGGCGCTGTATTCTTGGATATTGTAATAAGTGGCCTCGTGTTATAAATTTGGCCCACCTCTAATCATTATACATCACTCCAATAATCCATGTCGTTCTTAATTCTGTTTTAATCAGAAAACCTTTCTCTCCACTGGAATTGCATCGGAATTGCCTGTTGCTTGGGTAATTTTGCTGTGTGCATGATTATTAGGCTCCATATCTTAGTATTATCCCTTTTAAATGCCTCTCCGGTTTGATAATTATTGTAGCAATAGATGTAGTTGACGTGAATCGTTAACAACCTTTCTGTTATAGTTTTCATAATCGATAGGAATATTTCACCTTTCACACCCGCATTGAATAAATTCTTTCAACTCGGTAATGAAACATATTAACTCGCATCACAAACTGCTGTTAGATGTTTTATATCTCTAAAACTTTATTGTAGCCATGGGTACAAGAAAAGTGCGGCGTTTCTTTCTAGCTTTCTCCGACTACAGGGAGGTAAGAGGATGAATGCCGTCAAAGACGGCTTTTGGAGATTTTAAACCTCGAATTCTTAACAGCCGTGTTCCAATATTTCTTTCTTTTACCACAAACTGCTGTCGTACAGAAAATAACTTCATATAAAGCCATTAGATACACAAATTAGTAATGTGCTACCTGCTTTAAACGGCTTTACTTTAAAACAAAATTACATCAGTTTTAGTCGCTTAAGTGGGTAAGAGAGAAAAACTTCTACTTTTTTGCTCTCTGCATTATAAATTAGATGGAAAATAATGTTTAAGTCGGAATTGGCTTGAAATAGAAACGCTGATTTATGAAGGCCTTCTTTTGCCTCGTTTCAGTCTACCTACGTTTGTGACGGAATCGCAACCTGTTATACCATATGCTAGTTTCAAATTTCGCATTTTCGGAGAAGTAGATTTTTTTGTCGACAATTAGACATACTGTTGCGAATCTATACTAAACATATTTAAAGTAAAATAAGGTTCACCAGGCAGTTATGACTTTCTTTAAGTTTACTTTATAGTAGAAGTCTTCGAAAGTCCGTTAACGAAGATGTAAGAGGCCACTTCGACGAAAAACCGCTGAACTTGCATGGAAGACTTGACGTAGGTAGCTTATACTTCAACTGGTGCCTCTTTTGGTTGCTCTTATGTATGCGACTGCGAAATAATTCGATGAAAATCCCTTTCCCGAATAATTAAAAAAGGATATTGCTATCGCCCAGGAAATATCCTTCATCAGCCCTATTCTTCATTCATTTTTGCTCAAATTTCCTCTCTCGCCTTCCCCCTTTCGCTTCCCAATTAACCGCCCCATTTTACCAATCTCGTCTCCTCCATTTCACTTTTTTTAACACTTCGACCTTCCACCTTACCTGCTCTCTCCGCCCCATCCTTTAGACTTCGTCCTCCTTTATCTCTCCTTAGAGGAGTGACGCCGCCGATATGGGTGGCACGAGAGAGAAAAAAGGAACAGGGCGGATTCCACTTTTTCCCGCGTGAATGACATGGCGGGTGACAAATGAATGTGCGAGAGGAGGACAATATGGCGGCGCCGCGAAGAGAGTGGCGAATGACTGGGACGACGGTGCGTGTGCGTTTTGGAGGGAGTAATGACAGCATTGGGGGATGGGGGGAGTGTTGCATGTGAAAAGGAGGGAGGGTGAAAGACCCCGGGGAGGAGACCCGTGTGGCGCATTAAATAATTGAAAAGACTCGTCCGATGTAATCGGTGTTTCAGTCTCGCATGTCTCAAGACTCGCCCTCTTCTCTCTTCTATTTCTTTCCTTTCTTCCTCTCTCTCATACGGTTTTTTATTCCGATAGGATTCTTTCTCTTGTTGCTCAAAACCCTTGCATTACTGTCCCGTCCGATAGGGCCCCAACTCAAGTGGGGGGCGGGCAATTGGTCCAATTCTAACGCTTCCTCTTACAGAAATTTGGTAACAGGAACGAAAGAGAATTTGTCGGAATCTGCCACGAAATTTGAAACATTTTCCTGCTATCAGTATCGTTGTACGAAAGAAAAAAAAATCAATCAAATAATTAACTTCGGAAATACGTGGAGGTGGATCCTCAGAGTCTTTCTAAGAGCTAATGCGGTCCTGTTAGTGAAGACCTTAGGAACCCTTAAAGCAGTACCAATAACGTGCAGCAGAAAATTAGTAGCAGGTCTGTAAATGAATTAGAGTTTTAAAATCTGATTTTGCCGTCTTTGTCGGCGACCCTCACGTCAGCCACCGGTATTCGGAAAAAACAGGGTGTATCGCCCCTCTATTGCGAATGCCGGTGAATGAAGTGAGGAACACCAAAAGACGGCTATTAGAGATTTTAAACCTCTGATAGTGAATTTACCCATAATTTATAACCATCTTCTTACCCTTACTATCTGATTCGTGTAAACAATTATTATAGAATACAACCGAAGTGATCTGATAATTGCCTGTGAGTATTACGTTTTGGGAATTCGCCTATTCTATCGTAACCAGCGAAGTGTTTCTTAAAGGTATGCATTCGCTATCTCTGAACGGCCGTTAATATATATAACCTTGTTTCAATTCTGTATATAATTAAAATTTGTTGAGTATTATGATTCGTGATAACTTTTTAGAAAACGAATTGAGTGATGGAATCAGACTTTTGGGCTTACCCAAGACACACTATAAGAATTTGCTAAACTTTTGGAGAAGAACCCAAGTTAGCTGTCATGTATTTGCCCTGGCAGTGCATTTGATATCATCTATACGCTTCGTAGATTTTACTTTTTGGTATCATGAAAATTCCTCCATCTTCTATTTTCTGCACAGTCTTATTATAGTGTTATTATCCTGTGCAACTTTTCGGTTGGAAATAGTATGCAAGTTATTATTTTGGGACTTTACTACGGTCTAGTATATTTTACTGCTAATCCAAGTTTTTCATTTTTGATAGTGCTCATTAAGTTAACATTGAGATTTACTATTCTTTAAACTAATTTACCGTGAGGTTGAGATAAAAATTGGGAAGAAAGTACCTCTCCTATAAGCGCCACGCTTTCTGGGTCGATTTCTATGATTTACCGAATGGGAAAAATGGATGTATTAATATTCAAACATATGAAATGCAAACCTTTTTGCTTCCTTCCCAGATTCGTGTATTCTCTTTTTTAAAGGTTCATTGCTTTTCCCTTGCCCTTTTAATACAAGAGATCATCGCACACGGAGCATAGATATGATATCTTTCAGGAAATCGATTGCCCTTGCTGTAAGCCCAATAAAATATTCAAATGCCGTTTTTTTCCTCTTTCTTCATTCTTCCTCGTGCCCTTCACCCGGCACGCACCGGCCTTTTTCCGTTTTTCGACGCAGTTTTTGCATTTCGTAACTCACGGCGACTGACATTTCCCAAATCAATTGCGTTCGAGTATTTGCCAAAGAAGTACATGGTGAGAAAAATCTCGGGTGTGAGTACAAACGATTTCTTTATCAAAGTAAGTTCGGGGAAGAAATGTGATGTCTTCAACTATCCTAGTTGGTTTTATATGAAAACTTAATTCTTTTCAACCAGAGGGTGGATGTAGAAATATCATAAGGGAATATGAGATCACTGATTTATGCTATGTTGCAAATGTTCGTAATTTTAAAATTGTTCCTTATCACACACATCAGTCAAGAAATGTTTTATTAATCAGGCTCTAAATATTTAAGTAATGTTTGCTGAAGGATCTTAAAGTCTTGAAGTTGAAAGGATCCACAATTAAGTAAGAGAGAGTTAATTTTTCATTTTATGTCTAAGCACCACAACTTTATTTGCTATAAAAATAAAATAATCGAATCTTAAGCTATCAACAATACCGTTTTTGAATGCCTTAGTTGGTGATAGAGAGCTCCGTAGACTGATAACACCCGGTACAAGATTCTCAAAATACCTTATTTTTTTAAATAAAGTTTTTATACAAAAATGAGTATTTCTGTCTTATTGAAATACTTTCTTTATCTTTGCAATGATTTCTATTAATATTTTTATTTCATTGTCAAATTTATGTCGTTAACGTTTCTCTAATTGCGAGTTTTTTTACCGCCTAACAGCTATCGAAAATATAAGAAGCATCAGTTGTGAAACAGCGTTAAAATCCTCGAATCGTCTATCAGCTGCCTAGCGTAGGAAATATTCTATCGTTACTGTAATGTTTACTCATACGCTATGACTACTCATTAACCTTTTGCCATTGCTCTTTAGAAGATATTTCAAATCATATCGACCACAACGTTAAAGGACGTACGCGTATAATTATAAGATCGGTTTTTTGCCACATTCAGTAGATTTCTAGTTTAATCTCTTTTAAACTATTTTTATACTTTTTCTTTACTTAATTTAATTTACTTGTATTTTTATTTTAATCCGCCTAAAAGGTAAAACTATTTTCAGTAAGAGAATAGCTCACGCCTCTTTAATTCCAGAAATCCTTATTAGTTTTCTTTGCCATTATGTGTCATTCTTTTCAATTGGAAAATGATTCTAAGTTAATTTCTGCTGTCGGTTTTTTGCTGTATGACCTGGACGAGTCTTCCATATAATTCAAGCCGCGGTATTTCGCACAAAAAAAGATGAAGATGATTAAATTTTACGCTTGAATTCTTAACGAGAGTTTTGGTGAAATTATTAACGGAGAGCTTTGTCCCTCCGCTCGACCGCATTAACGTGATTAATCATAAAATATCTCTCACGTCCGAGGAACCGCGGAAGTTCGTTCGTATGTTTCTCTGACGCGGTTGCGGAATAATCTAGGGGTTATTTATTCGAATCGAGATTTTTTTATTTCGTTGTTTAAGATGCATAGGTGCATACGACTACCGCAATTTAACACCTGCAAAAGTTTCACTCAAAAATGCTCTCCTTAAGGGATTAAGGTATATTATATTTTGTGGAATACGTCTTTATATTTCGTTATATAGAGTTAGAGTTGTAAATATTGTTTCGCACTCAATCGATCTTTTTCTGAGGAAATTTTTGAATTGATTTGAGAATTTACCTGGTTATATCAATCTTTCACAAAGCAGAACATTTAGAGAAGTTGCTTGTCTGCGTTTTATGAAGTGATTATTCTTGTGAACCGTTTCAGAAAATACTCCTTTTCCCAGGGTTAGCCCACATCTCATCACGTAACTCAAAATATGTCCAATAATTATTGCAATGTCTACTCATGTCCAGATACGATCGGTATAGCTTTCCGACTCCAGAGCTGATGGAGTATTTTAAGAAAATGGACATTTGTGCCGAAATGCGAAAATGTATAGCCTGGCCTCGGGAAGGGTGTGTTTCGTTAGTTGTGGACCCTTTTACCTGTTTCCCAAAGTTTCATTTGGAGCGCGATGACTTGCATTCAGGATCATCAGCTGCATCTGCGTCTTCGGCCTCCCTGCGGAGTCAGGGGCAACGCTTTCTCCCTTACCGATTCGCTGTAGAAATCTTCCTCGTCTTCATTGGCACTTCACCTTTGGGAGATTTAGCAGCCGGCTTTAACACTTTGCTTCGTTCACGACCTCAACCACTGCTATAATTCCGACGTCCGCAAGTCTTTGACAGTGAATGAAAATTGGAAAGCTTACTACAGATCTCAATTATTTTCATGCTCTCTGAGTATTTATAGGTTGTTAATTAGATGAATTTGATCTCATTTTATTTCTTTTTCCAGTTTCTTTGTGCGAAAATTGAACGCAACCGCTTGTTGATATTAGTGGGGCATACTCATATATTATGTGACATGAACTTGACACTTTTCATTCTTTTCTTATTTTGTCTGATCTTAGATTTCAGTATTAGATCTTAGTATATTAATAAATTGGAAATAATCAACTATATTAGATCTTAGATTAGCATTTATTAAAGAATCCTAATTTCCAATAATCTTTACTTATCGATACCCTAAGTGAAAGAACTGAGTTATTTTTTTAAGAAATCGCATGTTATGATGATACGATGATGCTCATTCGATCAGGTTAACAGTATTATAGCGATAAATGGTTCTTCTACTGAACTTGTCAACCTTAGACTAAAAACAGTTAGGTTAAAACTTTTAATATTTCGATTGTTTCTTTACGCCTATTCATTCAAAAGATAACTAACCAAAACTGTAAGGTTTAGCTAGAGTTATTTGGACGTGATATAGGCTGAAAGTATCCTCTTCAATCACGGGTTAACGCGAAGGCGCACCAAGTTGGTTGCGTGTGATTGTGTATAACGGCATGCATGTTTCAGGGTTAATCGGAATATAAAAGTTTTGAGACGATCCTATATTAACCATTTTTCTTCAAATTTATGACCAATTGAACGTAGACTGTAAAAGAAGAAAGTTTTTGAATTATCTGTACTGTTATCACTTTTGCAGCGCCACTTTATTATTTTTAAGACTCCCCTTAAACTTCCCATGCCATGGTATTTGACTCCAATTAAATTCAATCTTATTCTCATTGCATACAATCTACTTCTAATGTGATTCCTATGGTCAGCATATCGAGGTTTGTGGCCGTGCTAAAGCAAACGAGAGCACACACAATCATTCATTTCTACAGCGAATTGTTCGTCGCTGGAACCTTTTTCGGTTGGGTTTCATGATTTGAAGGACAGATGGACGTAAGCGCGAGAATGGATTCGGCAGGTATTGGCGAATAGTGGGTGGGTGATTATGGAAAGGGTTTTGACAAAGGGCACATGAAAAGGAAAGCGCGTGTGCGAACTGAAAGAGGCTACGATTTTTGTTCGCTCATGCGGTAAGAGGAGCCTACATTAGCAGAAAGAGGAAGCTGCAAGGATTAGGCGAGATTCGAGAGCCGATTGTGCAACATTCAGTTTGAAAGAAGTGGCGAAAGCGGGCATTGGGTTGTCATGGAGAGTCCATCTCATTTGCTATCTTTTGCGACCGGATTTTCAGAGTCCTGTGGTCCATTGGCCATAACAAATGTTCCGTTAGGTTTTGTTCCCTCTTCCAAGTACTTCACGTATTAGGTGAAGTGATGGAAGGGGTTGATCCTTTATTTCTGTGAGGTTAGGTACAGGAGGCTACTCTTTTACTTGCAAAATCACATCCATGTTTATTTCTCACGCCCATAGCTTAAATATATTATAATAATATTATTATTTTATTCCACCCTTTTACATGATTAATAAAACATGTATTACTTAAACTAAAATAATATGTAAAGCAAGAAACAAAATCAGAAATAGCGAAAAACAGGAATACAGGTACCCCAGAGGAAAACCTTGTTTTGGAGTTGCCTTAAAACATATTAACATGCAGCAAAAACGTTTACAATTAGAGAATAATTACATGGAATGGTCTTGTTGGAACTACAGAGAAAAATACAAAATAGAATGCGTGTATACGCAAACAGATTCCAATTTTTCATTTAAAAAATAGCTATTTCCTTAAATCTCTTAGAATACATAAACTGAACTTGAATTGGCTAGATTATCCGGGAAGAGAGAGTATAATTTTGGTCATAAATGTAAGTAAGTATGTTTAAAAAATTCATACCTAGGTGTAAATATTTTTGATAGACATTCTAGATCTCAATTTTTTGTAAGTCTGTATGTTTAATTTTGTGGCCTTCCCTATGTATTTAAGGAAGGACTTTGTTTTTCCATGAATGTCAGCTTAAGGTTGAACGCTTTGTTCTCACTTTCAGGGATGACGGAGTAGAGGTATAACAAACACAGAGGCAAAATATATTTGTCTGAAATAAAACAAAGTGATGATTTGAAAGACCAAAATGATTAAAAACGCTATGAAATCTTACCCATTTGGTCATCAAATTCCAACGTTAGAATTCTAAAAATTACCATGTTAAAAGAAAAAATAACCTTCATGTTAAAATGCAATGAAAGTGTGGAAAGTTGTTCCTACAAATACCCGTCCAAAATCGAACATCATTTTTCCCTCACCTCTTTGTGAAGAATTTATTCATTCTCATAAATATTTTCAGCAATATTATATTCTCAAGCTTTAGCTTTTTATATGTGTAAGCAATGAAATTAAAATACTTTTGAGAATAATTCACTGTTCATTTGTGGACCTTTATTATAGATTAGAAAACTATTCGGATTAAATCAAATATTTATCGACATTTGCTCATCTTTAACTCCTTGAGAATGAGAGTGTGCTGTAATATTTAAATGCACGTTACATATGAAAGTGGTGTATGGAAAAGTGCGTGTCTCCGGCGCATAGTTTTGGCAAGGAGAAAATCGCAGAGAGAAGAGCGTCCTTAGAGAGGCTTTAACAGGGCTACTTTGACCATTCCCGTCTTTTCCATTTCGCCCGAACAGTAATACTTTCCTTTTCCTTAAACCTCTTCCAAGCAAAGTTAAGCCTTTTGCAAACTTCAGTCTGGAATTCACTCGACCTCATTTTACTCCTCCTTCCTTTCATGTGAATGCTAATGCATGTCTTAACATGTTCGTGAGATACTCCACCCCAGAAATAAATTATGTGGACTCCTCGTGATCTATGCAGAAGCTTATGTCGTCCCGTTATGGCGTCTTTTATTTTATTCACAAGTCACCTTGAATTTCATCCAAATCATACTAAAATAAAACAGAATCGACAGTGTCTCCTATATGTGATTGAACGAATGAATATATTTATTACCCTAAATATTGCATATTTAATTAATACAATATAATTTACATATTTTTAATAAATATTATAGCTTTAGGTGTTCTGTATTGTTGAAACCGATAATACACAATACGTTTTGTGTTAACAAACCATAGAAATACATTAAAGCACTCATTTATCTTGGAACGGTGACGTGTGTTATTACGATAACATTACGACTAAAAGGAAAGGCTATACAACAAACATTGAGAAAAAAATAAAGAGAAGGAAAAGAAAATTTAAAGTGCGTTAATGAACAAAGAATCCTTCAAAACTAATAAGAAAAAACGTATCAATTTTTTCATCTCTTCATTGCATCTCTATTTAGTAAGTATCTCTATGCAAAATTGGATATAATATAATTTAGTGCTTAGTTTGCTCTATCCTGCACGTGTAAAATTTGTATGCCCTTATAAATGATAATCTCAGTCGGTTGAAATTCAACTTCACTCAGCGTCTCAAATAATGAATTAGTACCCATGAACAATGCAGAAAGTCGAACCATTTTCCAGTGGAAGAAGAACGTTATGTTTGTCGTTTTTTATGTCGAGGGTCTTCTGTCGTTAAGGTTGGGTCCGTTGAATTGGATTTTGGAACTACTTAATAATTACTATTAATTATTGCTGAAACCACGAACTTATAATTTCCAGCACGAGGAGAATTCCTCTTCCAGTTGTCAATTCCGTCAAAAAACGTTTTTTCGTGTTTCAAAAAAATCAAGACACAATATTTTACAGTTTCACGAATTCGTGAGGAGTTTAAAATCAATTTGTGGAATTGTGCGTCTTAATTCTATTAAATTATGGAGAGATTCCACCAAGCAACTCTGGATATGTTTCATTTTGCGTTTTTCACGAAAGCCTCACATTTTCCTGCTTGGTTTCATTAGCAATCGTAACTCGAAACTGTGATTTAATCAACAGTCAACAGTAAGTCAACCACTAAGAAATTTACCAGACAATATTGGTCACCAATATTGCAACTAGTGATATACCTGCTTGTATTTATTCCATCCGTGTTTTCGCGGGTTTTTTTCACTCCCCTTCTTGTGTGAGCGTTTTCCCGCACATTGGGTTTTTCTCCGAAAGCCTTCAGTCAAGGAGTTTTTCCGCACATCCCAATTATTTTATTTTTACGTCTTCTTTTTATATATATATTTGTATTTTTTCCACCTTTTTGTAATTGATATTAGTTACCCATAAGGGGTGAGAGAGGACCTAATGGGCCTAACCTCGCCGAATAAAGAGTTTATTATCATTATTATTCAATTGCCCAAGATGTTTCACCGGCTGCAGATGATAAAGAGATGCATAAGTACGCTCATTGCTGATACGTTTGTCGTTGCGGTTGCGTGTCCCTCTCTTTCTTTTCCATCCCGTTGTTCCAGCAACCAAACCATTCCACTCTCTTCCCTCGTATGCATCCTTCCTCCCTGTTCATTATATCCCTCCTTTCCGTCTATTATCCTACCCTTCCACACCAGTGCTCAACTCCTCACTTATGGGGGATGCAAGCCCGCTGATCCCAACGGATGGTGCTTCGAAGGGGGAGGGAGGGTTATGGGGAATTGGGTATGGATCCGGGGTGGCTTAAGGGACCTTGTGCTTGGGTCAAGCGGGCAATTGTTGGCTCCCTCTTAACCCCTTCCTCCAACTACCCTTTCCTCCACCCTTTCCTCCACCCCTTCCTCCACCCCTTCCTTCAACCCCTCAAGGCGGCGCCGTCCTAGATGACCGTTTCTTCTCCAAGGGGTGGGACTCCGCTTCGCAGGCCTCTTATTAGCCCGCATTCCGCTCAATTTTCCTCTTGTATGACCCCCGCGTTAATTAGTGTCCTCAAGAGGAGGTAGAGGCACGTAAGGGAGCCGAACCACGCCGGTGCGCGCGAGACTTATATGTGTAATTTTGGAGTTATTGAATATCCAGTCGTCCGTCTATGTTTGCGCAAGCGGTTGGGTTCTGCAGTGTTGATGTGCGTTTTCCAACCGTTGGTTTGCCCCTCTTAGACATTAACGCAGCTTATGAGGTGGAGGAGTTGGATGAGGCGCTTGTGCCTTTTTCTTCCTGCCAGTAGCCGAAGTCAGAAAGTATTGCTAAATAAGATGAGAAAAGTCGGTAAAATCAAATATATTTCGCAAAAGAGTAGTTTTGAATTGAATGTGCTTGAGTGCTATCAATCCATGATCAAGCCAATCGAATTTTGTGTCACGAAAAATACTCACTCATGATTTTATTTTCTTTAGTGCTTTTTTCCTTACGGGAGGCAAAAAAACTTGCTCCAGAGAAAATTCGCTGCCAATTTTGATTTAAAGAAATGTATTCTATCCGAATTTAATTAATGATTTTCAGGGAACCTTTTTTGTTTTCATCTAGTTCTTCTCTTTTTATTGATAGCTATTTCCTTTCCAGCTTCTGCTGTTGATATTAACATTGGGTTTTTATATTCTACAGCTGATCTTTCATCCGTTACGGTTTTCAGTGGTGGTGATGATTTAGTGCCATTAAAAAATATCATTGTATTTAAACACAAAATCTGGCCAGGTTCCGTTACAAATACAACAATTCAATTTTTTTTTATAAATTTAAGTAATGTCCTCTTTAAAGCCTGTATAATAATGTATGATCATACAAACATACGCTTTTCAGTACTCCTTAACAACATCCGAACTATTTTCATCCCGACTTTAATCTTTTCCATTACATTTGAGCAGTTTGCACCTTTGCACATATGAGAAATTTTGATGCAATGTGAGCTATCAATAGCCTGACCTCGGTCCAGTTACTTTTGCTTATCATCTGTGACTTGCAAAACCGTTCCACCAAAGGCAGACTGAGAATAAGATAAAGAGCATTGAGTAGATAACCAGCAGTGCGCAGGCAAGGCCGATACTTGGCTAATTTGCGCGTTCGGGTGCGAAATTTCGGACTTGAAGTGCGTATCTCGTGATAGACGCTATAGGACTCGGAAAGAAACAGCTGCAATGCAATTTGTTTCGACGTCATTATCTCCAGTCCTGGTTACAGCATAAGAAATAACCCGTTGCGTAACCACATGGTTCTATAAGTCGACTTTTGGGAGTCTTCCGAACTCAATTGGATTAAATTAAGCCTTTGTTTTGGGCGCTTACTCAGGGCCTGTCGGCATGTAAAAGTACATGTTTGGGAATGTTTTATCTCCGTTTGTTGTAATTTGACAACGTGCGAAATGTTTCCTCAAATATTTTTAGAAATATTAACCTTTCCTATTTGAATCAATGTAGCCACTTTTTATTCAAAAAGTTTTTCAAAGCAATATCAAATTTGTTTCAGAAAGTTATAGACCCCTGCCTGTGGTGCTCAGCGCCAAGGGAGCAGATGTGTCGATGTCGCTGGAGATTTTAACTGTGATCGACTTCGACTAGGATTTTTTGCAATACATAGAATCTTGATGATAGTTCTTGCATTTAATACACTAAGAAATAATTTTCCTGGAGCGATGATTATAGGCAGAATAAATACAACCTTTTTAGCGCTTCATAATTTTCTCTCTATTTACATTTCACCATTTTTGTTGCCTAGGTTTATTATAATGACTTTTGAAGTTGTTTTAAAATTATCTCATTCTAACTGATTATTCTCTGCGAAATGATGGCCTGTGTTTCCTTAGATCTTTGCAGGGATTGAGAAAGGAAACATGTGAAATTCAAAGATTCAGCCTCCTTACAGATATATCCATTATTTACAGAGCATTTATTTGTGGTTTACTTATATTTTCATTATTTATTTTGAGGTTGATGTGTGAGTCACACTTCAATTGAATCGAATATTATATTGAAAGCATTTCTCTTAGATAAAAGAAATGCTTCTGTGAAAAGTATTCCCTGATTAAAACATACCTCGAAAAATCTAAAAATTTTCCTGTCTGATTCGTGAAATTATTCTATTTTGATAACTCTGAAGAAATCTGTGGCCGTTTTTGTATCGCTGTGATAAAGTGGGGAAACCCAAATGCGTACTTCAGTGTTATCTGTCGAAAAATCCAGTTAAATCCCGTTTAATAAGTTTTGCTTGCTATAAAGTCGACCTAGTAGTGTGAAATTTCTATCGTACACTCCTGGCCAAAATTAACGCAGCACCTCCCTTGCGATACTTAATGCCGGTGCTGCGTTAATTTTGGCCAGGACTGTACAATATTTTTTCATATTGTATTTCAATACCAGTTTGATTAAACTACGCGAAGGAATTGAAGCAACCATGCAAATATTTTACGTCGAAATCCGAATAATTTGCGTTTTATTTATTGATTTTCTAATCAGCGGTCTATCTTCGTCGTAACTATTTGGATAATCTAACTTTTTCTGTAAAGGATGTGTTTTAATCTCCCATAGTTCGGTATATGTGTTCATAATCACGTTGCTTTTATTTAAAATAGTAAGTTGCCCACTCATGCTGTTTCTTTCTATAAACGATGAAATTCGTCTACTCTTCTGGATTTCTATTTTTATTCAATGAGGCTGTATACCTCGGGACGGTCCTATTCATATACAGGTCACACGACTAATTGTGATTCATTACTTTTTCTCCTTTTGTCAGTATTTAAGGCTGATAGAGACGACAGAAAGGGTCACAGTTGGAGAAACATTCGAAAGGACAATCCCCTTTACCCTGTCTTGATTTACTACTTGCTTCCTTTCTCTCACTGTCGTCGCAAATGGTTGTCGACCAACTTCACTTTCCTCATTCTTCCCACCGCCACTTTCTCCACTTTTCTCTCTTAGTCTTGTTTCATTCCATCTCTTCTAAGAATGGTCTCTCCTTTGTAATGCCAGTAAACAGGGAATCTTTCTTATCCCTTACGGTTACATACAGTGATGTTTAGTTCTTTCCTTTTGTTACGAGACGATGCAGGCCTTCGCCCTCTATGACTTTGCAAGACCAGTCATTTGCATTTGCATAAATTGAGAACTAATACCAAAAATTAGTGTTGATATATTTGTTAGATTGCATTACAAATATATAGGATTTTTAATGATACAATGAAATTTTTAAAAATGTGTATTGAGAGAATCGGATAATAACTTCTTTCTTCAGTTTTTCTTCTTATAGTTTATTGGCAAATATCTATATAATCTAATTGAAATGAAATGTTGACGTTTCAACGTGTAAAAACACACATTGAGAGAATCGAGCCACTAGTTTTATTCTAGATGTTCTTAACCCATTCTCAAGTACTGAAATTCTTCCACGAAGGATAGAGGGTCTGTGCTACTACATATATCAAAGTAATCATTTATTTTTTGTGTCTTATATGTTCTGTGTTTCTTATTTATGCATTTCACATCGACTGGACCTGTCAACAGGCGTTTGATCTATCTCCGAGAGTATGTTATAATAATAATTATAATAATTTTAAATCGATGTATAAAATAATGCCAAGAAATCGCTCTGAATAATATCTAAATCTACCCCTCAGCTTACTGAAATCAAACTTTGTCTATAAACAGTTGTACTCTTCCTCCAATTTTTCTACTCCTTTAATCTCTAACGGTTATTTCTCATCTCAAATATTTAAACGACTCCACTTTTTGAGTATGTATATATCCCAGCGAATTCGTTCTTAAGTAAAACTTTCTAAGAAGATGCGTGAATTAAATTTCATCGGCGTTTTAACTCTTGTTGCTGAAAAGGTACATTACTAACTGTCTTATACTTCTTTTCGTTTCATTTCTAACGGATATTTCTCATCCCAAATATTCAAAGGACCCCACTCCGCAGTATGTATACATCCCCTTGCGTTCGTTCCCGGCATGCCATGCGAGCGTAGATCTCGTTTCCCCGAAAGAAGACAGTCCATTTTCCACTCAGCCCTTTGCTCAAAGGGAATGGAAATTCGACTGTCGATGCCAAAGAGCGTCCGGTGTTGGGAATACGCGTGTAAAAGGGTGCGTTCCGCAGAAAAAGGTTTTTGTGACCGTTTTTGCGGACTGCGGCGGACTAGGTGCTCTCGTCCCTTTGCCCAGGGCTATTTTTAACCCTTTTGTGCACAAACAGCGCCCCTAGGGTAAGGGGCTAATGCGTGGGTGGAGAGGTTGCAGTTTTTGGCGGTTCCACCCTCTGCGTTGCCAGGTGTATGAGAGGGCGCCGGCCTTCTGTGCATCTTTCGCTCCGTTAGATTTCTGGGATTTTTTCCAGGATGCGCCTCAGTTATGCAGACGCTGTTTCGAGATGTAGGTGAAGGCTTTGACCGCCGTTGCCAATTTTTCTTCGAGCTCGTCACTCAAGGTTCCCCGAATTATGGCTGAGATGCCGGCAAACTCGGAGGATCGCTAAAATGTCGTTATATATCCTAAATGAGTAGATTTCGATGAATAAATAGTAAAAAAAACCTAAGCTGAAAATGAGAATTCATAACCCATAAATCTACAATCCTTAACATAATAGTCATATTAATGTAGGTAATAATGCACACTACCAATTACTGAGAGGGATAGATTTTTCGTTGTTAAGCGCCGCTTTCTTTATTGAAGTAATGTCATTATTTTATTATTCTTGAATGTTTTGTGGACGCTTACTTGCTCAATCATCCACAGGTACACACATTGGTTGAATCTGACTAAGTTGGTTTTTAGTTATGTTACTAGTTATGTATCAGTGTGATATCACTGTTTCTCCTTATCCAAAGAAAAGGAGCACTTTGGGCTGCACTCACTCTTTCCATATACGATAGATGCTTCTAATAAGTCCATTTTTTTCATACTTGTTGTCATATAATTTATGATAACCATTAAAATTTATTTTCGAAGGAACATTTTTCTAAATAATGCTGTTACTATTGCTTTCCCTAACTAAATTTAATATAATTCAAATCGATTCACTTGCGTATGTATTATCCTACGCATCCCTGTACTTTTGTATGCTTACTTCGGGAGTGCAAACGTAAACGAAATAATGTAATTTTTAGATACAATCTGTTTTCATAAGCCCGAGAGGTTTCAATTTTTGTTCATAAATCTCATCAAATGTTCAACTAATCAATGAACTACCTTAAAGTTCTATAACTTCAGATCGTTGCGTTATCATTTACGAGCGATTGTTCAACCAGATTCAATTATTTAATGGCATTTAGTTGTTTATTATTTGTTAAAGATATGAGTTAGGATGTCCTCTTCACTTCGAAAGACCAACTCGATGCCCTCTCGCACTTCCCACGCTTTTGAGTACTGGTCAGTTTCCCAGCTTGGCCGCCAGGTGTCGTCAGTTGCCAGCGGAAATTTTTCTCGCGCTTAGTTCGTTTTCTTGGGAATGACCAAGAAAGGTTCGGAGTGTATTCTCGATATGGGGAAGTAAAAAATGAAAAATTATGAATGTCATATAACAAACATCATGTATATTCACGCATGATTATTGTAAGATTGAACGATTATTCTTCATTAATGAATAATGATCTTAATAGAATGATTGTCTTGAGAATTGTAATTTATACGTTATATATTATATATACTTGATACGATAAATAAAGTACATAGGCAGAGAATGCGCTGCTCAAATCGCGTAATTATTTTTGACACTACATAACGAATTACACGAGACAACCGCTTCAGTAACTGCACTCAAAATCTCAATCACAACTCGATGACAGAATTTTGGTAATGTGATATCAACATCTCAATCATGGCAGTTTGAAAATGTAGATCTATGATCGTAAATAACAATCACGAAATGACTGACTGAATAGTTTTTAATAAATATTCCCTGGTATCTATTTACAATTTTGCCACTCACTATAGGAATTAATGCAATGTTACGAAATAGTGAGGGAATTGCAGATCATCGAGAAAACAATGGTATTTTGTAACGTAACAACAATAATATTCAATTATCAACTTTAGTTTTGTGGTGATACAGGTACACCGATCGTTATGCTTTGTTTTATGGCTGTTACTGAGTATTCTATTTCCAACATAGAAGCAAAGCTTCTTCGTTACCTTCGTCATTATTGTTAATGAGAATTGATCCGTAATTGTATAACTATTATGTCCATTATTGGACATAGTATTCTCTTCGCAGTTGTGATATAGAATTCTCTTTATTTAGCTCCCCGCCTTTAAAATTTTACATGTTAGTCGGCGCATATCTTCTTTCATTCTATTTCTAAACGTATCAGATTCGTTATTTAGAGTCATTCATCACGACCATCGTTAGAACGCAGGTAATTCTTTTTCGGAAATGGCAACATATCTCAAGCAACATCCGATTCCTCTAAAGACCCCCGAGGAAACCGTATTTGCGTAACGCATTAGAGGATTCTGGCCATTTATATCTCCACAATTGCCTACATTCTCACCCCGCGTTAAGGATTACACCGCGAAGATTTAGATATAAATACCTCTGGTTACATACGGGGATTAGGGGAATCTTTCCTCGCCGCTATTACGAAGGATTATCACCTCAAACAAACTCGGATGTGTATGCTCTCAACGAAACGTTTTGTGGAAAACCTCCGGGGACATTAGGGTTAGAAATGATTTAAATAGGATTATAAGGAATGCCGCTTTTTTCTTGAATCCGATTTATATCTCCGGTTCCAAACGCGACTTCTTGCTCCCCGAATTATTTTTTCCCTCCCATTATCCCCTTTATTTCGGGCACTTAACCCAAAAACGTCGTGGAATTCCCCATCTTTCACTCTTCATTCCGAAGTGATATTTCATTAGCGCCCCCTTCCCGACCTCCGGTCATCTTTATGGTTCGGAGTTCGCTTCCTTCCATCAAACATACGGGCGTCCATGCTGGTCGTTTATTATTTAAACTACTTTGCTCCTCCTCTCTTCCCTCTATAGCTGGAGTAAATGCTGGTGGCACAAAGATGCGCAGATGATCGTGTGATTAGTACCTCTACTGCGCATCTGTCAAAATCAACATAGGTTACAGATGTGCAAACTTTTAATGACAAATTCAAAAGATATAGCTTGTACGAATTCCACAAAGAGAACTCTAAAAATTGTGGAATTTATACAAGTTATATCTTTTGAGTTTACCATTAAAAGTTTTTAATATGAAATTCTAACAAGTTACGCTTGAAAATATTTATTTGCAGAGTTATGTTTTTATGCATGAGTTTATGTAAAGAATTGCTACGATAAAACAGCGAGTGTTACTCAGGTGCTACAGGACGCGGAATGGGAATCATTAGAAGATAGAAGGAAAATTCAAAGGATAAATTTATTAAATAAGTTCAGAGAAATTACGTTCTCAGATAATGTAACCGATATAATGTGACCCCCCTGTTATATGGGCCGTTCTGATACTGCCAGAAAGATTAAGGAAATAGATGCTAGAACGAATCGTTCCAAAAATTCATTTTTTCCGCAAACTATACGCGAAAGCAACCGTTTAGGAAAATAGAGTCAAGGTGCCTGCACCCCCTGCCACACGCCGAAAGGCGGCTTGCAGGGTTCTTTCATAGACATAGAGTTGCCGGGACCGGTTTTAGGTAATTAGAAACCCAAATGAAAAGTTATACGAGGAAACATTTTCTATCTTTCGTTATTAATAGCAAAGGAAGAGGTACTCCGGACAACCTCAATCTGAATGTGCATAGTGTGATGCATTGCTTACCATCTGCATACGCTTCTAGTAGCCAATATGAGGCACCAATTGTCACAACCGTAGTTTTAATCTTTCAAGACAAATTCTAAAGTTTTTGACATATTTCGTTTTACAATATCGCTACATTTGTTTCTAAATGGTTTCTGTATTTTCTTCACATTATTTTTTTGTATAATTTATTTATTCTTTTATTAAAATTTCCGCTGCAGTTTGCCAATGTCTGGTGGCAGCGTAATTATGAAATTATATTTAATTTGTTGATCTTATTTTTTTACCGTTGCTTATCGTCAGCTGTAATTGGCTTCGTGCTATATGATGATTCTTTTTAATAAATAAATAAATAAATTCTTGCAATCTCGTGTTAATAGTTGTCTATTTTGACTCTCCCTTCCCACGTATTACCATTTTCAGTTACCTTCATTCCAAACTTAGCACAATCTGCTTAATCTGGGCTAATATTTACTGGGCATTAGTTTTTTAATTTCAAGTTTTGATACATTTAGTTGCAGCAATCCTCCGAAAATGTCCCTATATTGAATAATCTTTGTGTTATTAGTAATACTTTAATCCTAGGCGAAACATTTGATGCATATCTATTACGTCTAATAAGTAAAAGAAAATACTCCAATCCAATATTTCCTGTGATTCCTTTTACATCTTTTCTTTGGGAAATGAACCTATTACGGTGCCCTCTGCAAATATGCATGTGCTGTCTACATTCACTAGAATGTGGGCAGGTACTAGAAACAGGAGGATCAGCATATTCATTTTGCATGAGGCAAAGATAAGTTGAAGATTCCATCTCATGTAGAGCTTAACTGGAAGAGGTTTTGAAGTGATGGCTTTAAAAGTTTATAATATATTGCTTAACACTATCAGAGGCAATGAAAGCGTACAATTCGGTGAAAATTTAAAAAAATGACTCCTAACAAAAACTTCGTATAGTTTAAAGAAATTTTTCAATGAGGGGAACCTGTAATATGTTAAAGAGATGATATGTGTTATTAAGAATAAAATGTATGCTGAATTAAACTTTAATGCATGTTTTAATGTGTTTCTAATGTAAATTTGTCTGTGTTTTGTCGGTGTGATGATTGGTGACTTATCCTATTCGTGCATTTGTAAGTCCTTGGATGAATAAGAATTATCCTTATTATAGTGCAGAAGTATAGAGTTATCAAGTGTAGATCTCATCGGATTTTCATCCTAATGGTTTCTCTTTCTATTATCGATGACTTTCAAAGTGCATTGCCTGGAGAGTTGGACTCGCCCTCCTGGTCAGAAAGGCGCCGCTGCCCTTATTAGTTTAAATTCGATAGCCTTCGGAGGGCAAGCTCTGTTTCCCCGACTCCATTTCGCTTTTTCCTTCCGCTGCAGTTTATTAAGAGCGGTGCATCCTTGGGTTCGCTCCTTTCTTCAGAAGTGGTTCTCATCCCTTAAGAATCCCCGCCAAACCTCAAGAAACAGGAGTATCCCATTGGGTCAAATGGTTTGGGGTTTCTCAGTCGATTTGCAGAATTGGGTTTTGGGTTGCGTTGGGTTAGGGGATGAGAATTCCCCGACCATTTCTCCTTTTCGGATGCGCCAAAAGACTTAACCCTTATCCTCCCACTTTCTCACCAGGTATAGACTGAACTGGTTTCCGTAAGGTATTGCACCAACTGGACTTCCTTAACATTTCTGAGAAAATGTCCCTTTCGCTGTCCTTTCCTCGCTCTCTTTCTCTCCTGTGTTGCCTTGCTTTCCCACGCAATGTGTGGCTCTCCGTCTTTTATCCCGTCCTGATTGTTACAATTCTGATTACAAAATGTTAATAGGTAATATTAGCAGATCATTATGGAATTCATTGTAGAACATTACAGTATTTAATCGCAATCATTCATATAGAATTTCATGTTATTTTTCTTTAAAGATTCAGCTTTACAAAAAATAAATTATGGCATAGTAATATTGTTTTTTTTAAATTCAGTGGGTTAACAGATATATTCATAGTTAAACCACACTCAATCAAATATGGTTTATGTATATAAAAATCTGTTATTCCACTTGTTTATGTCGGAGAGTACCACGTCAAGAGCTCTATTATTGATACTAATAATTTTAACTCATTCATTAACCATTTTATTAAATTCCGATGTATGGCACCATCAATACCTATTCATCAGGTGATGCAAAACGATGCATCGGAATCCTGGTGGTGATTATTCTAGTTATTGAAGTATTAAATTATAATTGCTAATATTTGCTATTTTTCTTTTTTCCTGCTGTGGAATATCACCATACGAAGGCCATCGACTTCTATATTGTAAGCTAGGCTTGTAAAGTGTTTTTTCTGTGATTGTAAGCCATTATCAGGGTTTTTCTTTGTATATATGTTTTTTAATTAGTTTAAACGTTTCCATCTCGTGTAGGCGTTATTAAAAATTTATAAATGTAAAAGAAATAAGTTTGCGAGCGATTAAAACACACTAAAGGAGCATATCTTATGCAAGACTTATCTAGCATCTAACATGGTGCGATATGCAACCTAAAAGTTTGTCTTTTATTTACACGTTTAATGGGGTGCAATATTTTAAATCTGTACAACAACAAGGTCTCGAGCTCATGGAGAATATCCGTGCACACTCACTTTCTACGTATAAGTATTATAAGTATCATTGACGTATCACATAAGAGTTGCGGGCGTGGCTCAGTAGTAATTATATCGAGTCTGCCAATTCTTGCTTTTTATTTCTAATCTTTGTAAAGAGGATTTCAGTTATTTATAATTTGCTTAAATATTACTTATAAAGTAGATAAAATCCTTTATAAATATCCAACTAGTTATAACTTTCTCTTAATTAAGGTATATGAATATAGAAGATTTCCTTTGCCCTTTCATGTGCTACGAAAGAGCATGGACATAAATTCTATGATTTCAACATTTTAATGATTTCAAATCCATCGATCGACTATCAATCGTTCAGCAATAGATAGGTCGATCTAATCTTCGCTGTCAATCTTCCGTACTCTTTGCTATGCGAACGAATCTTTATTCTTTATAAATCTTGCGTATACTCCAGCATTACCTTCTGGTTTCCCCTCGAGTGATCCGCCATCCTTCATTCACTTTTCTGCTACCCCAGCGGTACATCTCCCTTTCCATCCCTTCTCAACTCTGATCCTTCCGTCTAATGGCTGTCTTCCCCTCGTGCAACATTCGTTTGTTGGCCCTCAAAGAAAACCAATCGGATGCGGAGGAAGTTGAGTTTGCCTTTGAGGAGGAGCAGCCAGACGTCTAGGTTACGGATTAGTATGCGGAGAAATAAAAGTCAAGAAAAGGATAAACGTACGCGTAAGGGAATGCACATATAATAATAATAATAAATGGCTTTTATTCGGGCGAGATTGAGACTAGCAAGTCTCTTCTTACGTCAAACCCATCGTCAAATGAGAAACAGAAAGAAAGAGATAGTTTGCAAAAGTACACGAAGAAAACTAGTGTGTGGATTAAAGAAAAAACCTAAGCTGAGGGTTCAGGAAAACAATTTTGCTGCAGGAAAACACTCACATGAAGGGGAGTGCGGAAAACCTGCGAAACCTCTATAAATATATTTTGTAAAGGAGAATAAAAAGAGTCATGAAAGACAAGCAGAGAATAAATGAAAATTATACAAAAGAGGCACGGGAAAAATACATATTCACCACTAGCAATCAAATCAAATAAAAAATCTTCACAAATTACACTTATTCTAAATTGCAAGAATTGCAGCATAAAGAAAGATAAAACACAGAAGAATATTTCAAGAATAATAAAACGACTAAATGAATTAGGTTGAGAATGAATAAAATGATCAAAAACATTGTTTATATTAAATTGAACAAAGACAATAAGAAAAATAAAAACTAGATGAAAATAATGAAAAATAATTTTTTTTTAATTACATAGGATGGTTCCCAAGGTATAATTCACGGAATGAGTCTGACAGGGCTGAGATACGAACTCGGATCTTCCACTTTCCGGGAGGCTACTCTACAAAAATGATCTGGGGCTCCGGTGCGAACTTCAAAAATCAGAAGCCCTAGGTGTGAAGAACACTTCGGGGCCCCACCAAGAGATTATTCATCTTAAAATAACGACAAAGTGCCATTTTTGGCCCCTTAACATTGAGGCTCTCAGAACGGTTAGCACTTCTAGTGGCAAATCCGTCACCGTAGCGAAAACATCAGACTTGCCGACCTATTATCTAGAATTATTTAACTGTGTTGTACGACTATTCGGTGCATGATATCTTACATGTGTCTTACTTTACTGATGCGAGTGCTCGAGATAAAATAATGTTCGAAAAATTAAGGTAAGCTGCATAAAAAATAATTTTGTTGCGTTTTCTCCAGCAAAAGTCATTGAAACGTAGATAAAGAGCAGAATATTGAAAGCCACGATTTTTATGGTGAATTGGGCCAAATTATATTATTAGAGAGTAAAGGAGCTGAAAGATTTATTTCCGTGCTCAAAACATGTGGGAGATGCGAAGATTGATACGGATACGTGGATGCGAATATTTGGATTTTTTTCGAAGATATTAAGGCTCCAGTTTTGCCTAAAGCTGGTGAGAACGTGGGAATGCAAGGATTAAGCCCTTCGTGAATTCTTGATGACCTTTGGCGGGATATGTTGAACTCCCCAAATATCCTTATCCAATAATTCCAGGCCATTTGTATCTTTAGCGACCCAAATTGCGCCTTATCATCGCGAAGAATAAGTTCCTCCCCCACTCGAGATCCCCAAAAAAGAGCAAAGAGGAAATTAGCATTCTAGCGTCGTCTCGTAAAAACCTCGGAACTCCCCGGCGTCGTCGGATTCCGCCCGAGTCGCATTCTCTCTCCACTCATTACACTTCCCAATGCAAATTCCTGCGAAAGTAAAAACCGAGTTCCTCCGCTTTCATTCCTCAAAAAAATAATAAATCGACGACAATATCAATCGAGCGTCAGAAATTTTTCATATCCGCCGCCTTTTATGAAGCCGGGGGCGGTGCGATGCGGTGAGGAGGCCATCCCAGGGGGAAGGTAAAGATAGAATAGGGGAGAATACGATAAAAGAAGGGCATAAAACGGGGAAAGGAACATGTCTGAAAAGTCCAGGAGACGGTTTTTTTTCCGAGGATTCGGTCGCGTCATCGCTGTATAGCGGGAGGAGTCAACAGGGGTCAACGATACAGCCGTCACACGTGACGACTAAAGACCCCATCATCTCTTAACCTCCTCTCCCCCCTCTTCGGATGCTCCTTCTGCCCAAATCTCTCCTTTTTTTATCGTTAGACGCGCATTAGGATACGTCTACGCCGTTCCGTTGGTTTATTAAATTCGGTTGTTTTCTCGGGGATTTTTAGGAGGGGTGGTGTTCGTGTATTTTTTAACGTCGCCGCTATTAGTACGGGCGCAAGACGTCAGCGGAGTTTCGCCCGCCATTCATTGGTCCAGAAGAGGAGCTGATGATCTTCTGGAGATTGTGAGTCAGCGGCGATGGTCCTCAGAGTTGGGTCTCCCGAAATTATTGTCACGTGTCGATGAAAAAGAATGCGCGGGCAAATGTCATTTAATAGCGGTGTGTGATGACGGTGGCACGCTAAACTCGCGCGTCAGAGACGTTAGGATTATTACGCTGTTTATCGCATGGAATTCTTAAGGTACTTGAACTCACATAAGTACAGAAGGCTAATTTATGTTACCATTCTAAGTTTTTAATCTTCCCGTAATGGTTGATGTATACTTAAATTTCCTGCTTAATTTTCTATATTTACTAAAATAACATATCCATCAGCTAACCTATTGTTTCTATTTCTTCCCTTGTGTTTTACTTTCTATAACAATCCACCAATACTTACGAATTCAAATTCATAAATAAATCAAAATAGAGTGACTCATCAAACAGAGCTCAGGTTAGTAACATTAAGGAAGAAACTGATAGAAAATGTTTCAAAATGGTTATAAGAAATTGGGTTATGCTCTTGAAATATGCTTATATTAAATTTGATCATAAAATATTCAGGAAAAGTATACTTTAATATATTTCATTCCTATACAAGTCCCAGCTTATAGTCACAAGTTACATTACTTTAATAAAGGACATAAGAAAACGCTTTACAAAATTCGCATGCAAAGGAAATAATTTATGCGTGGTGAAAAGTTAACTTGCGTTAATTTTGATGTTCTCTTAATTATCTGGCATCCAATATAGTAGAGTTAGGAAGATAGGAAGTATTCCACTACGAGGTTTTGAGATTCTGTATTAATAATGCACAATATGGTAATGGTTTTTTTAAATTTAAATTAAAAATGGATATTATATTCCTTTTTGAAGTCCCAGTTAGAAAAAAATCATGGGATAATATAATCCTAAATTAAAATGTGTTTTAAAATTTTGATTTAAAAAATATTTTGATTATTTTTGGTGAAAATTGTTTTGCTAAAATTTTTATGCCGGTAGGAAAAGTATTCTTGATTCGAGATTCTTGATGAAATGTTCCTTTGGTGAAACATCTCTCAAACCATTTGTGAGTCCCTTTGCATTCTATTCACCTTTAATGGCATTACGATGAAGACGGAAAAATTATTCCGAGTAGAATTTGCGAAGCTTAAAGTTTCTTCGACCTCCGTCTTCAATCTCTCTTCGCCCCAATCGCTGTCAATTTTTTCCACTTTCTACTCCGCGTTGCATTCCAGTTCATCGTCCGAGCCAAATTTCGCATTTTTCTCTCTCTCTTGATATTTCTGACTCTGTGGGTGTTTGACCGTCTAATTTGGTATGCGAGAATCTTTGCCATTCAAACTGCGGGGAGCGGAATCCAGTTTGGGGAGTCAAATGGGGAAGAGGGGTTAAAATGGGGGACTCGTGGGGATTCGGAAAGAAAATGGAAATTCTTTCATTTTGTATCCTTCCCTCCCTTCCGAAAACTTGATTAGGGAAAACTGGCTTTTCTAAGGAAGAAGATTGGCGTAATGGAGGCGCGGTTTAAACAACTGGTTCATTGGTGACGAATCTTCTCTTTATTTGCACCGAATGATTCTCTCGTCCACGTCTCATTAAATCCCTCAAGTTGGTTCGAACTTTTTCTTGAAGTACGTCATCCATCCCAATTTAATCACGTGACCATGATTTTTTGAATCTGTTGAAACTCAACTTGAATATTTGCGATTGAAATTTGTATATTTTATTTATTTATTGTGTCGATTCTACAACTCCGCAATGAGTGGAAGTTATTCGAACATTGAGAAATATATAATAAGGTTAATGAATTCCTGTAAACCTCTTAGCGAATTTTCGATTTGACTAAAGATGTTTGAATAAAGTATGACGACATTGCGCGTAAACGGGTGCACTTATAAAAATTCCCGAGAAGGAACGGGCAAAGATTTTTGCTGCACTCATGGTTCTCGTATTTTTCTATTTTTTTATGTGAATTTATACGTAGTTTTCTACCAGTGGAATTATCCATAGTTGCCGTTTTATATATTTTCCGTTAGTTTTATCAAGTTTCTTAGTCGCACATCGCTTGCGGAAATAAATGAAGTTTTTGGTTAAGTTTTTTCTTCCATCCATTGTTACCAATTTAGTGTTTTTGTTCCTAGATTTATTATTTTTCTTTTAGTGAGTTTTGTTCCTTTTTGGCGATATCTCGCTCTCAAAGCAGTATGCTTACGTAGACCCTTCACTTGGTACTTGATTCATTAATAAATCTCAATGGTATTTCCTTTTTGCAATGAAAGAATTATTTCGTATCGACTATATAAATTAATTAATTTATACACTTATATTGCATTTATAAAAATAAATTTCTTTGATTTAATTTTTCGACTATATTAGTGAAATATTTCCTCTCATTTTTTCGGGCTCTCGGATACTTTCCAAAGCTCCTTTTAGGGAGAATTAAAAGGTAAATTGGCCTCTTTGCACCCGTCTCTGTTTTCCCACAGTAGGAATCTGATTCTATCACTGTTTCTCATTGTTTCTGGCTGGTTGCATGAAGTCCAAATCGTCAAAGAAAATTCATGTGCTAGTGCGACCAATTTTTAATTTTTACTCTTTTTGTTTCGCCGTAGATATAAAAGTATTATGCAAACCACGGATTCTTTATTGAAGCTAATCATATTACGAGTAACTTAACTCGTACTTTAAGCTATCCCGTTGGAAATTTTCCTTAAATTTCGTGATTAAAGGAAAGTGTTAAATTTTGGAATAAATTAAAAGGAATTCCTCCTGAAGTCTCAAATAAACCCTAGTTTTGAATAGTGCCGTTTCTAATAACGATCTTTCAATTAATACGATTTAAGACACATGGTATTTCTTATCTAAACTGGTTGAGGACAAGACTGGTCTTGGCAAGCTTATTATAAAGCCTTCTGTAGGAGTATTAATACTAGTGATAAATAATGCTATGTCTGTAAAAATCGGTGAAATCTACCATGTTCTTTACCACGATTTACCAAAATCTTTGAAGAAGGAAGGCGGCATGCATGGCAAGATTGAGGAGCAAGCTTGCCATTGCTTTTCCAAGTAAAGTAGCTTTTCCAAGTATATTAAGTATAGTACCAAGGTCGTATGTACTCAACTGGGGTAAGGCTCAATGTGAAATAATCATATCAGAAGCTTTTTAATTGGAATTCGTAATATTTTCATTGCAATCATAACAATTTTCACATCTGTACTATATTTAAGAGAAGTGGTTTAGAAAGGGGACTTCTCAAGACCATTCCTGCTGTATCGTCCAAATCCTTCCTCCAAATATCCGACCCTCTTTTATCCCCTCTAATCGCAATGCTCTCTTTCCTCGGCACCCGCATCCCGGGGAATATCTGCGCCAGATTTGAATCTCGATCGCCCAAGTTTCTCTCCCCTCCGGAAAAAGTTTCGTCTTTGGGTCATCTTTACGAGATCGTCTCACCCTTATGATTGTTACCGGTCAGCCGCGGTATTTTGTCTCATCCAGCGATTTCCCCCACGATGAGTATCGAGGAGCGCCTTCCCTTTCCTCTCCTTTAACTCCGTCGGAATGTCTGCGGCGAGGTTACCCGGCGCCGACGCCTTCATCGGTTAGCTGTGCGAGTCGAAGGTAGGAGAGGGGAGTGGTATTGCGAGGGTTAAGGGAAAGGGTTTTGTTGGAAAAGTTATTGGGATGGATGGCAGGGGATAGGGTGGAGATGTGACTCTTATGTAATATTGTTATTATGATTTAATTCATTAAGTAGTCTGTAAAGTATTCCGGACGGTACATCACCCTATCTAACATTAGCTATCAAGAGCTAGGGGAGAGTGAGGCTTACGGATGAGGAGTTAAGGAGTTATCTCATTTACTGTCAGTAAAGTTTTCAGCCCAAAGGCTGGTTGATACTCCACCCTCTCTAATATCAGCTACCGAGAGGTAGGATGGGATGTGGCTTACTAGGCAAGATGAGGAGTGAGGTAGTTTGCCCTTGCTTTCTTCACCAACTCACAATGCTTTAAGCGTTAAAAGTACCTCGACAGGTCATTACATCCGTGTACACCCACCGGGAATCGAACCCGTGTCTGCTTTCATCATGTCGCTACACACTTGCACTTACCAGGGTGCAACTTCATCCAGTAATTAGACTCGCTTTAATTGGGAAAGTTCCGATATAGTTTGCTTAAACCCGCATCTCTTGTTTGGACAAATGGTTTTTACATACGGTCATCCCGTTGGAGTAAAGAAGTTGAAAGGAGGATAAATGATGGTCGTTACAGATGTGCCGCTGTAGAGGCGCTCGGTGTGGCGATGTAATTTGTTAAGAAAATAGATCCCTTGCATGTTTAGCATAATCATTCAACATTGAAGCAAGAACTGAAAGATTTTACGTCTTCTTGTCCCTGAGGTCATTCTCTTATAAATTGGTTACCTCCTGCTTGCTGTAGATCTCGTTTTCATAGGCATAGTTTCCTCTTATTTTATCTTCTTTTGTTGGAATGAAATTTGCAGCAGAATGGTAGTCCTTTTCGTGTTTTGTGTGCTAGCCGCTAGAGGGACAAGCGCGGAGGGCAGTCGAGTGGTGAGAGCCTCCGCGAAGACAGTGAGAAATCATTGTTGTCGATCATCTCCTTTGTTGCGCATTTAAACAAAGGCTTTTCCTGAGCTGAGAATCGTTTCCTATCTTTTCCTCAAACATCCAAGTGTGTCCTCGGTACTAATTCACTTAATATGCTAATGATAACAGAATTTCGTCATGTTTGTCAGGGAAGGAATTAGTTCGCTTATATCATTATGTAATTAGTGAAAAGACAAGATGAATAATGTAATTCTTTATAGGTTATTGTAAAAAATACAGCTGATGGCTTATAAATTTTAGAATAGTTCCGTGCGTTAGAATTACCAGCTGCTGTATTTCTCTAAAATTAAATTTACTCGTAAGGTTATCATTTCATTGATATAGTAAGACTCAATGATACTTCTCTAAAGATGAGATACATTAGAAAGTGTATTTAGTTTATTAAGATGCAAAGAAATGGTTGTGAAAGGATGCAGAATAATTGAAAATTCCACAGGCGAAGCTAGTCTCAAGTGAGTATTTCCCATCTATACTTTATGTTCATTCGAAATACTTTAATATTATTTATTTTAATACTTTTGAATTTAAAATATGAAACATGGAGATAAGAAGGAATTGATGTGCAGTAGAGAAACAATTAGGAAAAGATTGGATAGGTAGAGAAATAAATCAAGTTCGATTGGAAGAAGTTGGTAGGTTGGATAGTTGAGGA
Organism: Sympetrum striolatum; assembly: GCA_947579665.1. Taxonomy (NCBI): domain Eukaryota; kingdom Metazoa; phylum Arthropoda; class Insecta; order Odonata; family Libellulidae; genus Sympetrum; species Sympetrum striolatum. The sequence goes on from OX388346.1 coordinate 90,017,596, forward strand.
GAAGTAGCACTGGGGAGATGAAGGCAATCTTAGGGAAGTTAGGATAACAGTTGAGAAATGGGGGAAAGAAAGAGTAGAGATGTGATATGATTAGGGTGCACAAACTCTTTGGTCCGTTAGAGAATTCCATTCGACCCTCAGAGTAATTGCAAGAAAAGAAGTGGACTGGAAGATTAGGTTCGTTTTCACTCTAACAGTGCAGAGTATAGTAGAAATCACAAATAAAATTTCCCAGTCTCTCAAAATGGCTATAGTTATATTGTAGCGTGAAAAGCTAATTAGAATACTTAAAGGATGATTTTGTTTTGACAAAGCCTTCAAGTTGTACAGTAACAACCAATTACTCTAAACTGGTTGATTTAATGATTATTCATAATTTTCTGATGCTTGTTTTGTTAGAGAAGAAAATTTAACAGATTTTATCGTCATAATTTTCTAATGCTGTTTTAGTCGTTAAATATCAGACTGTGAGAAGAAAGATTCTTTCATCCAACCAAAGGAGTAATACGCGATTCTTTTTAGGATAGATTATTCAAATAAATTTCAAAAAAGTTTAAAAAGTTCAGATATTGAACGACTAAAACAAGAACCAGAAAATTATGACTTCAATCACGAGTTAAATTTTTTTTCGAACCTTAGAATTTGTTGTTTTTTAATTTGATATGAACCTCTTAGTTTTCTATCACTAACCTTTACATATACAGTATAATTTTACCAGCATTCATTGAAATTTAATGAGCGCAACGGGCCTTTAAAAAATTCTCATTTTTGACAAATTGATAACTTTAAGAATTGCCTCTGATATGTCAGTATCTTTTATATTGCATCACTGTGTGTATTACCGAATTCTAAATGTCGTATGTACCCATATTAGTGCCGAAAAATATACGAGTCGATCATACTTCATATTTATGTGCTATGTAATAATGGTATGAGTAGTGCTTGAGATGCGGCCCTTATATCGCCGAGTTGGTGCACCCATTGATTGGATGAATGTCGGAGGAAGAGTTGGTTGGCGGCAGAAGAGAAGTGGTTGGATATGGGGGAGGATAAGATGAATCGAAGTGGAGGGAGGGAATTTGGCAGAAAACGTTGGGTGCCAGTGAGTGGGAAAAAGATTGGGAGACACTTCCATCTCTCTCTCTCGTTCGTCGGTATTCAATTTTGCCATCGTCCTTCCTTTTGCTCCGAGTTTTTTGGCGGATCCTCCGTGTCGTGATTAGAAAAGGATGGCCTGTTTGAGACTCCCCGGGAAGTTTTGGATATCGAAATGAAGATTAGGGTTCATAGGAATTCCTAAGAATGGAACTAACAGCGAGTTTTGGTGTTTGATGACTTAGTGATGTTGCCTTATCACGAACAAGTATGGCTCTCACTTTCAAATATTCCTCGTATGGAAACTTGTACGCCAAACTAAATGGAGGTATTGCTTATTATTGTTAATTTTGGTATCAAGGCCATAATTCGACTGCAAACTACGTTATTGTCAGGATATTCATTTTTGAACCAGAGAATATGATTTCCATTGGAAGTAGTTCTTGTCATCAGTCTATGTTGCAGCTCCTTTTCTTACTAAACGGAATCTATTTATTTAAATTTCCTATATCGGCAACATATTCTTTACGCAGTACATATTACGCTGTAATAATTTATTTTGATAGTCACCGGCACCACCTATCGAAATTTTCCTAGTAAAAACATCGCAGAATGACTGTGTTAGCACGAAATTTCTTAACTACAGCAATTATCATAATGGCAATTGTTATTTATTAACTGTAATTATCTTCACGGTAATAAAAGTAATAGATGAGTTAAGCTCGCATTTATGATGAACTCATCGAACTATCTAAATATAAGTGAAATCTCTTTGAAAAGAATCAAAATAATTTTTTTTCTATTGATTAAGTATAAATATATGTATACAGAAGAATATACACTTACTTTGCATATCATATAGTTCTGAAATGGTTATGCCATTATGTGAAGGGAAAATTACTGTAAATGTATGAATATGATAGTAACAATATTGACCATTTATCATGCGTATCGTTTCCACTCTTACTTTTTTCAACTAAAACAATCCGTCCGCAAAAATCGTGGATAAGTTCCACCAAGTATCGCCAGAACAGATTAATTACTTTCCTTTTTAGTACTTATTCCAATTCTAGCGATTTTGCGTTATTGGAATTTTTGTTCTTTATTTCCTGCGAATGTTTTATCGTACGTTAATCTCAGTGAAAGTGAACTTACGATCGAGGTCGAAACAGTTTCGCCACGTCAATTATACTCTCATTAAACTCTCCGAATTCTAAATCCGACCTGTTTTCGTCTCCATAACCTTTACCTTGGTGAGTTAACGGCCAATCTTTCCCTCCTCGGATATGCTTGTTTCATGGCGCATTATTCGGAAACGGGACCCAATCGAATGTTTATCGTTCGCCTTTGGCCGTGGATCTGCTAATCGCCGGTCTCCTCTTCAGCCTACAGTACCCACAAACGGCAATCAAACTCCACTCCATGAGCCATATTACAGTTTAGAATTTTTATGAAGTCTGAAGGGGAAATTTTCCTCCGTAAAAAAGGACTCCGACCGTTACGTTTGATTGTTTTCTATCGTTTCCTCTTTTTATACCGCGGTGTAAAAGGTTATTCGCTGTATATTGTTGGTAAATCCATCGGGTTATCAAGGCTACGGTCCAATGTTGAGAGAGGGATAAGAGCCTTAATGTTGCATGGCGATTCGGGTGAGGTTGGCGGAAAAAGAGGGTTGTACAGCGCCTCGTTGAGGCAGTTTTGAGGCGTTTCTTTCGATGCGTGCTACCCCAAATAGCCCAGACCATGCCATTTTAACTTCACTATAGGTCGCTTCGAAGCAATGCTGCTCATAATCGTAATCTACGTCTTCGCCTATTCTCCGGCGTGAGATTATTGCCGCAGTCGAGTGTTTTTCAGAACTGGACACGATTTCAAGCAAGTGAGACAATCGCCATTACAAAATGGCGTTTGCAGTTTAAATAGCTACATTTTTCTTCGGTATATTGAAAGAATTTGAGAATTTATTTGTGAAATTAAGTTTTAGTGAAACATTGTAGGTTTTCTTCCAGTAAAAATATTCGGGAATTTTAAAATTACAATAACTAAAATTTTTTCGTAGTATATTGAAAAACCTAAAGATTGTTTTAGTAAAATTAAGTAATTAAGGAACATTGAATGTCCTTTCCAAGAAAATCATTCAGGAATTAGTGGGAGTTTACTTCTAGTGTTGAATTTGTATGTACTGTGAAAGTATTAATGTAAGTACAGTTTAAGCTGATAGATATTACTATATAGTAGTTTAACTTAACTTTAGTTTGGAAGAATTAGGCATGGAATGATGTCGTATAGAATGCTTTGGGATCTGGAAATATTAATAATTATAATACGGTTTTATTTGGGTGAGATAGGTTATGATCATTTTCAAAGTTTAACATTTTAATAATGAATGTGATCATATAGCTATGGGATTGTATCGACACAAATATTTATACCTCGAATATTCTATAATCATCATTGTAATTTCCAAATATATTCTCATACAACAATAAAATAACAAAATCTTTTAACTTTCCAAAATATTTCAGTTTCACGAACAAATATGCTAAATACCTTAGTGATTTTAATAAGAATTGATCAATTTTACGTTTACCCTACAAAGGAAAAAATTTCAAATGAAGGATGACTTATTCTGATTCCATGATTCTTTACTCCTTATAAGAAAATGCATTAACGTACAGGTATTGTATGTATTATGTCTCAAATAAGCAATTGTCTTCATCGACTGTATGGCTGAGTTAAAAAAAGATTTCGGCTCTTGCCTATGCGTGTGAAGAACCCAGTGGTTCAGCTAGAAAAGAGACTTGGTGAAATTAAAAATAAATTAACGAAGATATGAAGCTCTCAGTGCTGATGAAAAGTAATTTCGCACCGCTTTCATTGATTAAGTCGGAGTTATAGATGTGTAATCATTGGGCGGTATCATTTCCTCATTACCCTTTCCTCATTACCTTTTCCGCTCTATCTATCTATTTCACCTTCTATTTCCGCCCATTACTGACCACGTCGCGTGCTCCATGACCCGCCATAACTAGATGACTATTTTATCTTTCATCTGTCACTGTATCCGATCTCCATGTCCTTCAGTCCTGTCTGCATCAGTTAGCCCTCCTCTTCGACTTTTACCCACTTCATTAGAAAATAAATGACTCTTCTTTTTAAGTCTACACCATCGACTGGTGTCATTTCTGTTGGATATATATTAATATTAATTGAGAGCGAGGATTGGAAATTTTTGTTTAGAATTATGAATGAAATAATGATCCCCAAGCAAGAGACATTGGCAAAGCAGTTATTTGTGAGAAAAATGTGCAGATATAATATTCTATCGTGGTATTATCTTCTGCGGCAAGAGTATTGCAGGAATAATATTTTGTTATTTTTATTCATGCTAGTGGTCGTAGAAATATCGCTAAACACTTATGTGATTATTATTTAACACCACTTCATTCATAAAATATATTTCTTTGTAATTTTGCATGTTATCTACGAAAATCGTGAAGAAAAAAATGTTCAAAATGTAATTATGCTTTAAAAAAAACTGTTGGACTTATACCGAAACAGTAAACGTCAGAATAATTTCTGGAGTCAGCATCTTTAAATTATTCACGCGTATAATTTTAATCGTTGTGAAATATTGTTTCCTTTCCGTCGTTTTTGTCCAATCGTTATGTTTATACAGGGATAAATACCTTTTGAGGATTAAAGGATGATAACAATCCATAATAATAAGGATTTATACATATATATAATGTATTTTTAAAAATCTGTTTCATAATATAGTATATAATACATGATATAGTTTTCTAGAGGCATGAGCTAATCATTAAAACCAGCAAATGGTGCTAATTGGCCTTAGATGTCGACGCACCGCAATTAAAATACGTACAATAATAATCCTTTTGAAGATTTCGAGTATTGATCTGCGCGTATTTTTGTAATAAGAATTAAAACGTGTAAAACTCTTTATTTAATGTTTCCATCTCCGAATTACTGTCTGAGAAAAAGCTCGAAATTTAAACCTAATCTTCTCCTGTACTTACAATTAGAGTAGTTAGAGAATATACCTGCTCCCTCTCCTTCCGTGAAATAAATACTTAAGCATTATCTCAGATCTGAGTTCCTTGCATCGTTAATTTCACAATCTTATCGGAGCAACTCTAAAAACCAAAAAGCTAATAATACCTTCTTCTAATACTACTTCTAGTGATACTTCGAAAGGTCTTAGTAGAGAAGGAGTTGAAAGTTGAATAGTTAGCAGATTTTCTGCCTCCAGTGAAAATCGTTTCCTTGTTATATAGCTCCTAACGTAAGAGTATTACTGTAATTCCTGTGCAAGATTGGAAACTAAACTAACTTTTAATACATCTGGGTTTATTGTAAATGAATTAGAGGTGGGTTCTAGAGTTTGAATAAAGCGATTTATTTGATTATATTGAAGGAAAGGTGTAATATTCGAAAATCGGTGAAGTTTATTTCTTAAGTAAATATACTATTTGATTGCCTATTTTTTTAATCTAAAAGAGGAACACTTGGAATTTATTCATTTATACCGTATGTAAAATTTCCTCATTGTCTTCTATTACGCACAAATTATTAGTTGTTAACTTACAGAAAGTCCATAGGAGATAACGTTTCACTAAAAGAGATTCACTAAAAGTTTAGTAAAAAAAATAACGAAGGGAGATTAAGTACTACTTTACTCTTTGTCCACTTGATTTTTTGCATGTTAATAAATACCACAAAGTCACACCTAACTATGTCACGTTTAAATTAGTAGTGTTCACCAATACTGCTATTTTATTTAGGTGAAATTTTATTAACTTGAATGTGAAGTTATGGCGGGTATAGTGGACTTAGTGTCTTACGACTGAAATAATTTTGTTTACATGCAATTAAAAATTGAAATAGATCATTTTTCAAGATATTTTAAGTCGAGCCAGAATTTTCAGATATCGTATATTATCCTTCAAAAGGATTTGAGGCACAATTGGATGGAAATGATTGCTTCAATCTATTGGACTTCTTTTCCGAGTTTGACAGAATAGGATTTTACGGGTCAAATAACTCGCAATGGAGTTATCATCTGAACACATCCGCGATATCATTCGAATGCCCTCATTACTCCGATTCGACTTCATCTCGGGGCGCGTCTTAAAAATTTATCCTCCGAATGATTCGAAGGATTATCAGTACTCTTGTGCTTTTATATCCACTGGCAATCTCGAGTTAGGTGACGCGGGCATTTGACGGAAAGGTTCCCGACTCTCGATTGTCTCCCGATGTAGGCGGCGCTGCGTCGCGGTGAGGGGGAGAGAGGTGGGGGAGATCGGGGAGGGGGAGGTAGGGGATGGGTGTGGAGAAGGGTTGCCAACTCTTAAGAGTTGATCTTGGTAGTCCCAAGAGCAAGGCAATTAGGGGAGGTTACGGAGGATCAAACAAGGGTCCTCACTTAAAATGGCCACGTTATCGATGCGCATAATATGAAACAGTTCCTCACAAATGATCTGTGTAATAAAATACGATAAAATGCTTAGTTTGGCGAAATAAAGGCTAGAGAATCCAATCTAAGATTCAATCCATTTTCAAGCCATTTAAAAATATTTTCGAGATTTTAGATTGTAAGCTTAGTATTCCCCTTCGGAAAGAACATAAATTAGAAAATAAAAGATGTTAGGATTAAATGCTCATGAGTTTTTATCATGGTAACTTTTCCTTCATCAAGTAAAACAAGTAGAAATATGTGAGTACGATGAACTGCTAAATACATAGAAAACGATAGATGATTACAGCTTAGAAAGTCATAATAAAAGTTATTCGAATTATTCTGAAATAATAGAAATGTGTTTTCCGAAGGGTTAACGAAGGCGTGCTATTGATTAAGCAAATATTTAAAAGATTGGTTGATGATAACCGTTTGAAGGATTTCTAAAACGATTCAATTGGTCTCCTTAAAATAATATATGGCGTATTCAGATAAGGATTTTATTAGTATTTACACTTAAATCAATTATGAAACATTAGCATAGTACTATAATAATAAAATTAATATAATATAAGAATATCTTTGAAAATTTTCACTGCCAAAAATGTATGCTGCGGCGCGAATGCCATATGCTTTCCATGCTCAATTAATCTATTAATTGTGTCAAAATATTTGTATAATAATATAATTGAGATGGTAGCTTCAGCGGAATTACCTACACCTCACGCATATTGAGGATCCCGATGGTTTTAATTATGTTTTGACTTGTCACATAATTTAAAATAATCTCGACACGTATTAACTTACGTGATATCTCTAAAATTCATTGGTAAGATCGAATCATAGTTAAGAAAGGGTTGAGGCAATATTACCATCGTATTTCTTGACCCGCTTCTCCAATTATAAACGATGATATTGTACTGTTTGGCGCTGCAAAATAAGAGAGAAGTTCAAGCTGAAAATGGGAAGAATCTCGAAGTAATTGTAAACCCCAAATCCTAGCAAACCCGGTTATGTTGGCAACCCTGTCGCGGAGGGGTGGAATGAAGGAGGAGGGGGAGGTTTTTACGGCAAAAGAGCTATTCGAGCGGGGGCGGGAAAAAAGTTGCCGATCGCTGCCCGAAAAGTTCGTCTCCATCCGACGCCGTAACCATATTCTGGTGCTCTTCTAAAGGGGGAGAGGACGCCCCGTAAAAGACTTTCGCTGGCGTCCGTCACTTTCACCGACGCCGCGAAGTCGCTAAGGGCGAACTTGGCTGCGATCCCGAAAAATGGGCGGAGACAGGGGTGTTCTCCCACCTTCCAATTTCCCTTCTTCTAAACGTTCAATCCCCGGGAAGGTCCGCCCAAGCACACGTCTGCCAAAGGATTTAATGTATGTACTGCGCGACATCCTCTCCGTCTTCCCACACGTCAGAGGATGATTAACCTACTGGTGGAAGACGCGAATCTAAACCGGAAAAAAATGACGAAAAAGACCATTTGTGTTACAAGTGAAAGAGAGTGGTGGTTTCTTGGCATCGTTGGTAGGTAGTACTTTACTTTTTGGAATGCGATTGGAAAATCGTATTGGGCTAAAGGAGTCTATTCCCGAGTAAATTATCTTAGTTATTTCGTAAATCATCTCTTTATTTTTTCCTTCTCTTTACTTTTTTTTGTCTTTGTTTTAATTTATATCTACGAATTGTATACGAGGCTAGGTGGAAGAGAGTCCCACATGAACCTAACCTCGCCCTAAAGGGTCAAACTAACTTTTCATTCAGAAATACCATTTTTAAGGTACATAATTAGAAATTACCCCTAGTAATGAGTATAAATTGCGTGTCTTTAACATAACAGACAAAATCGGACGTATTTCCTGTTTTGATCAGTTTTCCAACGTTCAAACTTATAAAATTTAAACAGCTTCCCTTTCTTGAACGATGAAGCAATGAAATAAAAATTATTCTCTCATTAAAATTTTGATACCAAAAATGGAAATTTATTCCGAGATTATTCTGATATCTGCAGAATCTTATTTGCTTTTGAAATTACGCTCCCACTGAATCTTTTCTGTAGGAGAAGGTACCAGTGGCGACTTAGAGAATCGTAATATTTTAGGCTCTTAAGAATTATATCAAAGGCTACTATTAAGTATTCACTTAATTAGCTACTGTAAAAGATGAGTAATACCCAAATCTAGAGACAACAATGCTAAATATTCGAGATTGAATCAAAAGAGGTGTGAAATGATCGGTCAATCCTTTTGTTCTACAAAATGCGCTTAAGTTATGTTTAAGTTACTCCTAATACATACAAAATAGACCGATAAATTTCTTTCGAGTTTCCTTAGCGAAATTTTATACCAAAGAGTGTGTGTGGTGGATCGTGCAGAATAAATGAATTGCTCATTAGGAATTTACAAACACTGTTGACATGTTACGCGATTGCATATACACCTAGTGAAAACGAAATAGAAAATGCTAAAAATGCCACGTCTGTCAAACAATGAAATACCATGCTTTTAGTATGAAAGTGTGTTTGCATGCGTGTTTATATGCAGTATGCTATCTTACTGAACACATTGTATGGTTACTGTAATACAGAAGGAATATTTATGTAAATGAAAGCAATAGGGCGCAATTCTACATCAAAATTAAGTACTTTCGAAGAATTCGAATTATACCCTTTTCATGGGGGTTGTGAAACAAGTAGATCGTAAGATTTATCACCCTCGTATTTAGAAATATCCTCACTGAAATGAATACATATTCCTGTGGTACTTAGTGTGGATTATTCATTTCCTGGATTCCTCGTTTCAAATTATCCGATATCGAATAAGTAGAATTCAACTTCAGATCGCGAATCATGGTTGATCATCGCCGGGAAGGAAGGTTGCGTTATTTCTATCCAAATTTTAAATATTGTACCCTGTAGAGGGTCTACTTCCCTGGCTCTTAAAGGAGATTCTTTTTTTATTTTTTACTCAACCCGATTTCTTTCTTTCACTCAACCCCATTTCTTTCCATCGCTTGTCATGCTCCACCTATTCCTTCCCCTCAAGCCCTCTCTCTTCCCCTTCATTCTCTAAGCCCTCACTCCACTCCCCCTAGCCTTTCTGAGAATTACTTATACTCCGTTTTATTCTTCCAGTGTTGTTTTTGCGATACCAAAAACTTATTTTATGGTAATAGTAACTTTTTGCAATTATAATTTTTCAGACAGCTCTTGAAGTATAACTTGGCCGGAAGGAGATTTTCTTTACGTCCTCTCGAGTTGTATCGCAGAAATTCTTTCATGTCGGATGTATAATAATGCTGAAGATGCATGTCTACTACAGTTGTTTCATAAAAATGCGACTATGCTTTTTATGGTATTTGACGGGAGAAAGTTGAGAATGTTGCCTGGTATTTCAGCCGGTCTTTCTTTTTACGATTTCCTTCTTTCGACTAAAAATTAGTTGAGTTTATATATTAAGGGCTTAGGGCGTTGGCCCTCTGCTTTATAATGATAGCGACCGGAGTTGTCTTCACGGAGAGCGAGAGGGAATACAGCCTCTGCGAAAATAAATTATGGGGTTGGCGTGTTTATTGTTTTGACGAATAAAAATGCCTTTTGAAGTATCCATAACCTTTTTATTGTAATATTTCCGAAGAAATCTAAAAGTTGTAGAACTTGAATCAAATTAATTTTCAATCGATTAAATAAATAGGGATTTTTATCAAATACTCCCATATTATTCTTTTAATTTCCATCCAAGCATTTCAGTTAGTTTTAGTATGGTTTATTTTTAAAATATTATCTTCAAAACACAAATATTTACCTGAATTTTAAAATAATATAATCAACCTTATCGATCACGACTTTGTGAAACTTCTTGAAGATCCCAAGATTGATATTTATAACATTTCTTTTAATCCAAAAATAGTAAATGATAAATAACAGCATCATTTATTGATTTTGGAACAAAGACAAATAAACCACCAAATTGGAAACATTGAAAAAATAACGCCTCTAAAAATTATTTCATGTCTAGGAATTACACGACGAATTAGCATCGACTGAGACTCTTAGAGGGTTGAGTTTTATTTTAGCTAGAGTTGGAAAATTTTAAATGATTGAAAGTTTAACACGAGGTTATATTTTGTGTTATTGTACTCGCAGTTTATTCTATTGCTTTGGAATTCTACCGTAAAATCGATTTATTTGGAAACAGTGGTCCGAACGCTCATTTTAATTAGAAAGCGTCACACTGTAATCTTTCTGCCATTTTTCCATTTCCAGAACTCGATCCGTCACAACCTGTCCCTGCACAACCGCTTCATGCGGGTGCAGAACGAGGGCACGGGCAAGTCCTCCTGGTGGATGATCAACCCCGACGCCAAACCCGGCAAGTCCGCGAGACGCCGAGCCGCATCCATGGAGACCTCCAAGTTCGAGAAGCGGAGAGGCAGGGCGCGGAAGAAGGCCGAGTCGATGAGAACGGCGGCCACCACCGCGTCCACGCCCCAAGAGCACCACGGCGCGCCCACACTCCACCAACCGCACCACAGCATCCTCCACGGCGGCGGGCAGCCCGCCACCCCCAGCCCCGCCTCGTCCCTCTCCGAAGGCCTCGATCTCTTCATCGAATCACCGCCGCCCCAGATCCCCATCCAAGGCCCCGGCACTCCCTCCGCCTCGCCTTTCGGACCCCCTGACTTTCGGCCCAGAGCTTCCTCGAACGCGTCTTCGTGCGGGGGGCGCCTGTCCCCCATCCCCGCCCTGGACTCCGACTCCTCACCGCTGCCGCCGAGGTGGGAGAACGGGGAGTACTCCCCGTACGACAGATACGCCACGGAGCAGTTGGCGGGGAACCTGGCGGAAGGAATGAAGATCGAGGAGGCGTACATGCAGATGCGGCACAACGGCTTCGGGGAGTCCCCCGGATCGCCATTCCCTCCACCGCCTCCACCTCCGCCCGCCTACGAGGCCTACCACCACCATGCTCATCATCACCAGCACCACCAGAGACAGCAGATTGGTGTGCACATGGGCCACCTTCCGATGCGACACGGTGGGAGGCAGGAGGTGGAGATGGTGCCGTACCACGGGATGGGCCCTAGTGGGTGTCCGATTCATCCTCACCAGCAGTGTGGGTGCCAAAGGCCAATGGAGGCGGCATCGGTGGAAGGCAGTATGCAAGGCCATTGCGAAGTAAGCGATCTTTCTTACATAGAGTTAATCAAAAACCAACAAACCAAAACTTATTATCCTACTTTGGCAAGTCATTATAGATCTTGATTCTTTGGCCAATCTATTATTCCATGTTGTCTTCCGAATTATTATTCTGAATGCATATGTATCAAAGTTACATTTTCAACTTGTGTTAACTGCATCTCTCCTAAAAGAAAAGCTGAGAATTTCTTCGCATTAAGTATATTTAATCTTTTCACTTATGCTTTTCATTTGGTAGGGTATGTGTAATTCATAAAAATAGCAGCAATTTTAGTTTCTTATAAGTAGGTAAATTAGGGTTCTCAAAAAAGCAGTAACCCCGGTTCCTGCCTTTAACTACACTTGAGTAAAATTGCAGTATTGCCTCCGAGTATCTAGTTAGCAGTGTCTCATTATTTCAATACCAATATCAGTCTATACAATGTAAAAAGCTATAACAGTTCTTCAAATATTTAACATTTCAAAATTTATGAATTTACAGTAATATATCCTGTTTTTTAACCGTGTTGCCTTAAAAGGCCCACATTAAAATTAAAATACAATGAATCAATGCATGAAATAACATATTAAATGCATAATTTTTTTCTTGTTCGATCGCACAGAATATTAAAAATTAATCTTAATTATTAGTGTTATTTTTTATTATTCGGTTTTGGTTGAAATCAATAAACTTATTTTATTGATGCAGAATTTTGGAAATATTTACCCGATAATACGCTAACAGGATGAAATTTCAATGTTGTGTCCACCTCCTTGTTTTGCGAAACAAACAAAACAAATATTTAGAACATATTAGGTAAAAATACGTATAACAAGATTCAAGTTTTTGATTGATTCGTGTTAAACCTGCTGGGTATACGATCAAACTTTTTTTACCACCGCCTATTATGAGAGCTATCCCGGAGTCTTATTCAATTTTGAACGTTAAATAAAAAAGTATACTCCAGTATTGTCATCTCGAACAAAGTCACTATTATAACCAGTAATATATTCTAGAGAACGTCAAGTCTCGACAAAAACTTTCTGAGTAAATTCACAACATGTATGAGAAAAACGCGTACACGCCGATAATTTTACGAGAAGTTATATCATAATTACTTTTTATTATTTCCTATGTGTCCACAAATAGACTTCAAACCATCATTACTATTTTATTCAATCTTCAAACAAGAAAATTTCTCACAATGTCAAATTCAACTATCCATTTAATTACTAAGTACCATCAGAAAAATAGTGTTTGAGCGAACCTGTGCAATAATTGGAGAAACGAAGAACATTGTTCGATGTCCTGGTTCGGAAGTACGTACGGCAACTTTTCAAGAATCTAACCAAGTAGAGAATTCAATCTACACTTCCTCTAGTAGACATTATGGAGCCCTCCATATTCCTACAGTAAGAAACACTTGCTATGTCCAACAAATGATCTTATTCCTCCCACTAATCAAAGTCATATCGGAAGCCGTTAATCTTTCAGCTGATAATTTTATGAGGGGCGAGGGTTTAATAAATGAACTCGGATTTTCTATATTTTGCTTTCACATACCATTTACGGAAAAATCTATCCATCTAAAAGGGCGGAATAAATTCTTAGCGTGTGGGATTGCTGTTTCCAGCAGGTAACCAAAGTTGAGAAAAAAGAGAGAAAAATTAATGGGTGTCAATGGATAAATTTTAGGGAGTGAAGCGGTTCGAAGACACAGAAGAAGACCTAGAAATTGTAGGATCCCGAAGATGGAAGGCTAAAAATAGAACCCAATTGGCTCGAATCACAGACAGACAAAACCGTGCGTGAGACCCTAGTAACCCCGGAAAAGTTTCCTCAGTTAAGGCCTGCACACACCGGCGCGAAACGCGAAGCGAGACGCGGGAGCGAAATTCGCGCGGGATTTTGTTGGCGGGAAACCGTAGCGCGCACACCGGTGCGAATCCCGCACGGCGGAACGCGGTACTGCAGCGAATTTTTCTCGGTTCGCTGTTTGCACGAAATCCCGCGACTGTGGTCCGGAATCTGAAAACGTTGAGAAATGTCGACCACGAGGTAGCCCATATAAGTATTTAAGTAGTATTTTACGGCCTTTAGCCTAGAGATTCCTTGTTATAAAAACAAGCAGTAAAAATCTGATGTGGCCAGCACATGACTTTCTCCATATATAAGATGTAAATATTTATCTACGACAGTAATTTCGAACTTTATATTCCATCTAAACTTTGAAGATGAGTGATTAATTTATATATTATTATCTTTTACGTCCCAACCATTATAAATAATGCTTTTCGGGACATGTTCGATGAAAAACGATGAAGTGGCCTTTCGCCCCAGCGCCAAGAGCGCCCACAACGTACATAGTCAGCAACTTCCGGTTTATCAGTATTTCACGAATTACTCCTACGCAATCAGTAATACAAAAATATGTTTTATACAAAAGTCATAGTAAATTACATTTTCTAAAACTTTTATAAGTTATAGTTTATACCTATATTTAATACTTATGGAGATATTTTGAAAACCGGAAATGAGCTTTGATGAATGAAGCTTGACTTCCGGTATACTGATTTACTCCAAAATCTAATCAACTCTAACGACACAAACCAAAATACTTTATATGAAATTTAGTGTTGATCCGACAAACAGTTTTCATGTTAGAGCGCCCACAAAGTACATAATCAGCTACTTCCGGTTGATCAGTATTTTACGAATAACTCCTAATCAACGGGTGATACAAAACTATGTTAAATACAAAAGTTATAGTAAAACACATTATCTAAAACTTTTATTGGGTATAGAATATACCTATATATCATATTTATGGAGATATTTTGAAAACCGGAAATGAGCTTTGATGAATGAAGCTCGACTTCCGGTTGATCGATTTACTCCAAAAACTAATCAACTCTGACAGCACACACCACAGTACTATATATGAATTTTGGTATTGATACGACTAATAGTTTTCATGTTAGAGCGCCCACTATCACACACACACACACACACACACACACACACACACACACACACACACACATACACACAGACATCATTCCGAAAATGGTCAAAACGTGTTCTAGGGACCCCAAAACATGTATTTCCGTTGAAATCTCGAAGTCGATTGTTTTCATGAAAACAATACTTTCTCTATACTTCGTATATGGAGAAAGTAAAAAGTCGAGATATGGAACAAAATTGGAGCGGAATATGGAACATCTTGTGATTATTTCACATCATTCCTAATAATAACATCTTAGATTATTTTGTGAGTCGCACAAAAATAAAATATCCTCTAACACTTATTTTTTGTTGATTTTCGATCAGATGGAATGATGGCTGGCGTTTGTAGAGAAAGATAAAAATAATAAAGAAAAAGATAAATAGTAAATTTTATCCTTGCTGTCAGCGAGGACTAAGTCTCAAGACAAAGTATTTATTGATGTAATCAATTTTCAAGGTTTCTGAATAAGTTACTTTGTTTCTGTACAACAACTCTGCCACGATTCGATCAAACGACACGGCCAAACTCCTCACTTTAAAGTAATCAAAAGGAAAGAAGGCTGAGGTTTAGAAATTATTCCTCAAGAATAGAAGGTAAAGCACGTCGTCATGGGTAATCGTAGTCGTTCACCAGGAGGAATTGGATAACAGATATTGGTGTGCTCCTTCCGAATATCGTTTTGTATTAGATTTAAAGTTTCAAAAAAACTTTCACTTCTCATACGAAAGTAAATTTAAATTCTTTTCTCGTCCTGCCGTAACTTTGGCATGAGTGTGTAAAATTCTCCATTTGTTTCCCGCTCTTCTTTTATTTCATGTACCCATCTTCTTCTTTTTCTGAGGAAATGTTTTAAAATTTATCGAGTTATACATAAGTTTCAACAATTGTTTTTGTTTCAACAATTATTTTTTGGCTAAGGATATGCCTTTTGCAACTAAAAGTTTCCCTCTAGCCTCAATAAGTCACTTATATGCCTCTGAATAGGGCAGAGATGACTCCTATGGGACCAGAATAGGAGGCGAATTCATTTAAAATGAAACTTTTTGTAACTCCCTCCGTCCTCGTATATTCCTTCCCCTCATGGCACCTATTTATTACATTTAATAGCTTATACATTTTATAAATATTATTATTATATTTTCGAGCAACACATGACCCAACTTAAAGATGATGAGATTTTTGTTCTTGATAGTGAAGGAAAGAACACCGATACTTGTCGGAAGGATGAAATTCTTCGAATTTTCAACGAATTATCTAAAAAACCAATGAAATGGAATAGAACTTCATTGTCAAGTAAAAGATAAACAGACAATTCAAAGGTTTCTTGTTAATTCTTCGACTATTCAAAGATTATCATCTTTCCAACCGGTATTGATGTTCCTTCATTTACTCCCAAGAACATTTCTCTAATCAACTTTAAAGTGGGCCAGGATTTACTCAAAAATATAGTAATACCATTCATACGACAAATAGAGTATTAATTGTAATAAATATGTGCGTGACAGCACTGCTTTGCTACCGCTACGAGCCACCTAGTAAAGGAATAGACGAGGACGGAAAGAAACTTCTATTTAATTAATTCTAAATTAATTTGCCTCCTATTCTGGCACCATAGGAGGCATCTCTGCCCCATACAGAAGCATGTAAATGGCATATTGAGGCTTTAGTGACAGTTTTCGTCCCAAAGGACATATCCCTATCCAAAAAATATTCGTTTGAATCGAAATAGAATTTTTTTGCAATTTTAATGTTTCTTGGTGAAATTTCGAAACTTCGAGGTAAAAATTCTCACAAAAGATAGTAACTGATTTGGAAAGAAAACTATATATCTGCAATGTGGATGTTCCACTATTGCTGGGTGTTTCATTTCAATGAGAAAAAACAGACTAAACGACTCACCCTACTGTCTAACGAACATCCGGAACATTTCTGTATATTTTGCGTATTTCGACGAATTTTGGCAAACTGAGAATCCATTTTCCTTGTTTCAATCATACTAAATCTTTAATATTAAGCAACAACCAAGAAATATATGTACTTGTTTGCCATTAAATCACTTCGGAAACATTGAGAACCATCAGGAAAAAATGCTAAAATTTGACATTTTGCACAAAAATTTAAAATTTTGACTAAAATTCGCAGCCTGAGGACATAATCCGATCGAGTTGAAATTTTTTATACGTTATAAGGAACACCAACCACAAACTTTAAGCACTAGCCGTTGACGGATTTTGAGAAAAAGTTGTTTCGATCCACCCTAGTGTACAGACATACCCACGCACTACTGCTCATGCGAATGTTTCGCGTTGGTATGTGTTTGCGAAAGTTCGCTCTCCTGGCGTTTCCCGCGCGAATTTCGCTCCCGCGTCCCGCTTCGCGTTCCGCGCCGGTGTGTGCAGTAGAGATGGGAACCTCGAAAAAAATGAAACGTTTTAAACGTTTAAAACGTTTGAAAAAAACGTTTTTTTCATTCGTCTTGAAAAAAACGTGAAAAAAACGTTTTTTTCGTCAATTTTGAGATGGCGTTCGTCGTGGTTTATCCGATAGATATACCATCCTGATTGGTAAATTTTGCAGTTGACCTGACCTAATAGCTTGTAAAGAATGCATTTCTCTAGTTTTTAAAATTATTTTATAAAAACACAAGTGTTTATATGTTTGCAAGACCGATACATTGTATCAAATCAACATTTTCAGGCGTAACTTTGTGGAAGTTTGTCTTCATGATAAAATTAAAATGAGTTAATAGCTTTGTAAAAGCTATCTATGATAAAGTGTAGAAAATTTCGAAAATTGGCGCCACGTAGTTCACTAATGACCGCTAAGTTTCATGTTGCTGAACAGAAGTAGTGTACATAGTTGTTTTTTGACACCACATATTCACGTGTTGGAATTCATCAAATTCAGTGCTCCGCTTCAAGCTCTGAGTGGAAGACGTATCTTTGCATGGATTTTTTGGGCGTGTGTATCATCGTTCGAACTTAGTTTTCAGATGTTCAGAAGAGCAAAAATCAACATGGCAAATGATGAGCCACAGCTTAGTAAGGTCTGCTGAGTTTTCCTAGATCCCTTTGAAAGATTAAAGCATTTTTGTATGATCAGAACTGAAATTACGGATGGTCACAGTTGTAAAATAATAAATTTAATTGAAAAGAGAAGAGATTTGACCTTGACGAAGGCCCATTTGCCAGCTAATTTTTTTGGTCCTTCAAGAAAAGGTTCGAGCTTGGAACCATCAAAACTTTCTGATGTTTTCAAATTTGTTGATATTCTCGCCAAATCAGATCCCACCTTCAGTGAAGAGAATGAAAGAGCTTTGAAACCTATTTTAATCAAACACAAAAAGCGATAATCTCTTGAAAACTGGATGGAGAGGAAGTTGTTACACTTGCGGGTGTAGATGAGAATATTTCTTCACTCATTTCTACTGAGGTATCAGATCTAGATGCCGTTGTGGAGGAATTTGAAGACACAATTACACAGTTAATCCAATCCAAAACATATGGCCACTTTGGCTCTTTTGCTTTTGTATCGAGTTTTATGCATCTTTAGAGTTGTGCCCTACAGACTATAATTTATCTACAAAAATACAAGTATGGCTGTAATTAATACCATGGAAGATGATATTGTCCATGATTAAAAAAATGTTGTAAAAATACATCCTTCTTATTTATAGTTATCTACGAACTTTTTCACTCATTCATTTAATAATCCTAAGCTACGAAACGGAATTGTTAAAACATGTGTCATCATAATTAGATTGGAATTTCAAAAAAAATGCTGCTGCTGTTTGTTTTTAATTTTACTGTTTTTAAGCCTAAATTAATCCCCTATAGTATTAGATAAAAATAACCACTATCGATATACATAAAAGATATAAACATTTTTCGAAGATGTTTCTGCTATTCGAGGTAAGTTGTATTAATATTATAAGTAATTTATTTATTATTTATATTAACTCCGCCCTTACCGCGCGAAAACTGGAGTATTCCTCAGCATTTATATCCAATTGAATATTTTCCTTTAAAATTCAGAACCAGTTAAAGGTGGCTGAAATAATTTCATATCTAATACTAATTATTATACTTATCATAACTATTATATGCTTAATCCATTTGGTTCCTTTATTGGCTCTTTAATATGACAAGTAAGCAAGATTTACGTGTTTGAGATCATCGAGTATTCAAATGTGATTTTCATCGCATCATTGTGCATAATTTTGTGATAAACTTACGTCATAAATTTTAATTTTTTGTTCAATAACTATTACTTGGAACAGATAATGAATCAGTTTATATTTTCAATGAGTAATATACACATAAATGTCTAATTTCAATCCTAATATGGGAATAAAATGTAAAAAACGTTTTTTTAAGAAATAAAAACGTTTTTTATGAAAAAAACGTTTTTTATTCAACGTTTTAAAACGTTCGCATGAAAAAAACGTTTTTTTCCCATCACTAGTGTGCAGGCCTTTAACGAAAGTTCGCTCTCCTGGCGTTTCCCGCGCGAATTTCGCTTCTACGTCCCGCATTCGCGTCCCGCGCCGGTGTGTGCAGGCCTTTAACCCTAGAAAATGGGTCGTTAGCTTGTAATATTTGTGGATTGAATGTATACATACTCCGTGAAAAGGATAGTGTAATACGTGATAGAAATCAGCTGTAATTGGTTGAAATAAAATAATAGCTACTAGCAGAAGTACCCGTTGATTCTCAACGGGGATATTTAATTTCATAAATACCAGTGTAATAACCTTGATCGTAACAAATGCTTCATAATTGTTGGTAAATAGCGAATACCAGACTTTCCAAACCAATATATCAAGAAATGTAAGTTACAATTAAGTCTACAAAGCCGCTCCAACTCAATATTCAATCTCATATACTTTGAATGAAAAATTTCTTCAACTGAGAACATATAAGTATACTCTAAGATCACATTAGGATAAGCAGTACCACGTTTAATGTAACGTTTTCATACAGGTACAAGAGGACAACTGAATCAAACATTTAACATACATTGCAGAAATAAATTATATATCACTCGAAATAGAGAGAGATAAATTATATATTATATACCCGTTGCATCTCAACAGGAGAAGGAAGTACTGTTAAATACAAATACTAATACAAAAGCTCCAAACGATAAACCAAATACTAATTACCAACTACTTCAAACTGTCCACTATAAGTAAATGAAATCGTGTGAATGTGTGTATGTATGCATGTATATGACCATTATTTTCATATAATAACCATGCCTCAGTTTAAAATTCCGGCAGCGAAGCTTACGTAGCAAAAGAAGTTGGTTCACTCTGTGGTGCAAAGTACCAAGTGAGACCACCCGACCCAAAAAAACCCTAATAAACAAATGCTTCAAAGTGTCAGTCTATAAGTGAATGTGTGTATATATGTATGATATAATTTTAATTTAAGAGACCGTGTGAATGTGTGTATATATGTATGATATAATTTTAATTTTAACTATAATTACATATTATCTCTATGCGAATAAAAAAGTCGTCACAATTCATCTCTTGGCTGATCTTGATTTATTATCCTGCCTAAACTGCATCAGTTATACATTGGTACGCCCAGGTCTAGATGTTGAATAGTTGAACTTCGATTTTCGTTGAAAAAAAGGATGCACCGAAGTAAATGTTAAAATAAAGATCGCAGCTCTAGTCAATGAATCCTATCAAGGTGAAACAATAAATTTTCATATTTTTCCTACACATTTGTTCCTGGAGTACTCTAAAGTATATGCAAAATATACGAATTATAAACTGCTGAAAGCTGGAAATAAAAATTTCCAATTTTGTCTATTTCCTGATTTAATTTCAAAATCAGAAAAGAGTAATATATTCAGTCCCATTATTATTATGAACTACATTCTGTAAATAGTGTGATAGTAAAATATTATATACCAATCCTTCTTAAACAAATTTCGAATAATTGTAATTTTACCTTCCAAACTGTATTCAATTATTTTAAACATGTAAATTAAAAAGTAGAAAATACGTTTATTATGCTTTTCTGAGTTAAATGAAAACAACCACTGTCCAGAAAGAATATAAAGTCTCTAATAAAATGAATAACAACCGTAACTTTCAGTAAGCTCATAACAGTCGTATCGTTGAGGTCCTACTATTTTGATAAAGCTTAAATAATAAGTTGATAAACGGTAATAAGTAAATGAATATGCAAATGATCTATCAAATAAAAGTTTGCACTATTCTTTCTACTATATCGATTTCAATTTTATTTTTCTAAACCACTTCTCTGAGAGAAATTGGTTCCCCGTGCATCTGAATCTTGACTTCGCCTGAAGATCGCAAGCACCGTGAATCATATTGTCAACAGCCTCCGTCCGACATTAATCCACAAAGTGCACCAGACGCAGTCGTGATTGTCGAAGCAGAGTTATCAAAGAGCGCGGATATCCAAGGACGCTCGGAGTCATCAGTATGCCTCCTGGACTTTCGCACTCGTTATTTTTTCTAAACACGTCGGCAGGCGTAAGATGTTCAATTATTCACTTTTCGACTGCTCCCAAGGCGACCTCTCGAGACGTGGCAGACAAAGAACGAACGGAATTTGCATTCCGACACTTACCCCGCTTCCGCGGCTACATACCAATTCGGCGTCCCCGCAACAATTGATAGTAAATTTCCTTTCGATCATTAAGAAGTCGCATTTGAATCCGTGACGTTTCTCGACAACATTAAGGGGACTGATGAAGTGCCGACGGGCACTGGAGACGCATTCTTTGGGGTGCCAACCGTTGGAAGAACTCAGGGAATCGCGCCTCTAGCGCCTTGCCGGTAAATTCCTTGACACTTTTCGTGGAAGAGATTTTGTTTTGTATTGTGGATATTAGATGTCCCAGTTCTTCCAGAACCACAGAATTAAGTGTTTATGAGTCAGGACATCAAACCGGAAAAATAAACCGTAGAAAACGTAATTTTTACCTGATTGAATACCAAACCCGAATAGAAAATTCTTATCGAATCCTGAATCGAAACAAGATACTCTTATACATATTTTACGATTATCTCAAATAAGAGTAAAAGGTAGTAAGAGGTTTAGTAATCTCTATCTCGCCCCTAAATTATTCGTTTTATGTAATTTCTACTTTTACTACTTCTACTTTTTACTATTTCTACAAGTGATAACAATAATACGACGTAACAATGGTACGATAGTATTTACTTCGTGTAAGCTACGGTGACTTAAAGCTCACGGAAAGCTGCACTGATCAACAATTAAATTTTTATTACTTAACTTATTTCATGATAATTTCTGTTACGCCGATAGTTTTATTCCAAAATTAAATTGGAACATATTATAATAAAGGATATCTTATAATATAAACCTTGGTCTGCGGTTGTTTTATCGGACAGAATAAAAAACTGTTCGAACCGGCTCAACGGTCTCTGCCGGAGAGAAACCGGAATTTGGCGTTTCCTTTCGAAGCCGCATATTTTTCCGTTGTAACAAAGAGTTCGAGAGACATTGTAGAAATAAAAAATACTTTGATTGTATTCGAAAGCTGCATCATGAAAGAGAAAGCTCAATTGCAAAGTTGGATTTACGTTAGTTAAACGGCAAAGTGCACCAGATAATTCAATAATACCATTTATTCTGTAAAACTTAGTGATATTTTTAAGTGGACTCTTCCTGTGATAATTGAATAAATAATTAATGAGCACAGTCTCAGGCGACGTCTTGTGGGAATCCATCACTTGAAAATTAATAGTTATTGTACTTTTTTCACAATAAATGAAGATTTGTTTAAAGATTGGAAACGACCAGGTTTTGACGGGTAATCGTCATCTCTAGGTGAAACCTGGTCATTCTCAAGATTTAAATATAGTTTTATATTTTGTCGAAAATGAGTAATAACGTTTTATCTCTAAATTAATGAGCAGTTGAATGCGGAATATTTTAAGCCATGGAATGAAGTTGTTTCGTACCAAACCTGGGGCTCTCAAAATTACTAATAATTCATAGTAATTAATAGTAATAAGTAAATACTCATTAGTAAATAGTCATAAGTAAATAGCCATACGTAATTAGTAATAAAAGGTTACGTTTTCTAATGGTATTGAACGGCCATACACTCGAGGCGTTAATTTGGTAGCTTGATCGCCTCTCTCGGGTGATTTTAATGCATGAAAAAGGTGTTTCGGCCATCTCTGTGTCAATAACAAAGTATGGTGATTTCCTCCCTTGTAGGCAATGTCTCCCGGTCTTTCTCCATCGCAATTGGGACAGAGCGGGGGCTACTCACCCACGGAAGGGAACGCCTCCGTGCCCCCTCCACCTCCACCGCCCCCACCGCCTCCCCCGGCAACCTCCGCCTCCTGCACCTCGCCTCCGGCTGGGACGGTGGCGTCCCCTGCCTCTGCCTCCTCTCCCTCTGCACCCGCCTCCAGTGCCTTGCTGGCTGCCAGACGCTCCCCCGCGGCACCCGTCTCACCTTCGGCCTCCCCGGCCACCGGGTCCGTCGGCCTCCCTGCCCCCAGTCCATCAGAAGAGAGAGATGTGGAGGAGAGGCGGAGAGTCGGCGTCAGGGCCGGTATGAGAGGAGGCCTCCACGCCGGGTCTCGAACTCCGACCCCCTCGCAGATGATGAGTCAGCTGATGGGGGTGCTCAACAATAACACGAGGAATAACAACAACAACGAGGAGTACCTTTCGCAGCAGCACCAGCCGCATTATAATTACCAGGTGGGTAACTAGACGCTTTGATTAGGCTGACGAATTCTCAAATGCGTAGGGAAGTGGAGGAATTGCTGAAGCAAGTGAAAGCGTACACCTCGCTATGCCAAAGAGCAAAGGGAAATGAAAAACGAACAGCTTTCATAATAACTTATGTAAATAACGTGACGTGAAAGAATCCTATTTAATTCAGAGTATGTGTACAAATTAAACGTAACATTTAATTCTTCTATTTAATAAAGAACGGAATCTGGACAGGTTAAAGAAATTTCATTCAAAAGCAAGTTTATCTAAAATTGTGTTAATTAGGTGAGTTCAAATTCAAATGCTGTCCGATAGAAAGATTGATAATATCATTGAGACTGTCCATGTTTTAACAGATTACTCTTTGGAACTTGATTGTGCTAGACCACACTAAACATATGTCTTTAGTTGTGTTTCTAATGTGTTTAGTCGTACAATTTTTCTAAAAGATATCCTCTTATCTTTTTAAGTGGTAACAACATTGATTTTTTTGGTTATAAATCATCAAATTATGCATGAAAAATTCAACTGAATGAGTTTTAGTTATTATTGTTATCTCACGGGAATTTTCAACAAAGTGCTAATGATAGTTATACGCTATAGTTTAAAATATATATTTTAAAATTATAGTTATATGTAATTAAATTATGTAGATAAGGCTCGGGTATATGCGAAGGCGGGTCAGACTGGTCGGATGGCGTCGTTTCAGCCCCCGCCAACGCCAGCGCTAAGTGTCGAGAAGATG
The DNA here is from genome assembly GCA_947579665.1 of Sympetrum striolatum. Lineage (NCBI taxonomy): Eukaryota > Metazoa > Arthropoda > Insecta > Odonata > Libellulidae > Sympetrum > Sympetrum striolatum. The sequence goes on from OX388346.1 coordinate 90,041,848, forward strand.
AAGAGAAAATGAAGCCCCGATCGCTGATCGTGCGCGGGGGATTCACGCTCGAACTCTGAAGGAAGCGACAATAATGCTCAAGTTTCTTTCATTTTCTCCGAAGATTTTGCCTCACTGAAGCAGATTTTTTATTTATCTTAATATTATACCTTTTTCCTTGCTTATTTTCGTCTGTCAATTAAAGATCTTCATATTTCAGACGAATTGTTCATCATTTAAGTCTAAAATTATAATTATGTTAAAATATTATTGTTTTTGGTATTGGTAGTATCATATTAGCCGTTGTTACAGTTCGTAGACATTTGTTATTTTCATTTTTCCTCGGCTTTATTAAAAAAAATATATTGAAAGCTCATAAACCTTGCGAAGTGGTAAAAAAATCTATATAATTGACAATGATCATTATGTTTTAGTAATGTATTCCATTATACATCACATTTATTACAGAATTTATTTACTCTCTATATTAAAACATTGATGGTAAACATGACATTGATAATTTTGATAGTATAATTTAAGCAATTGATTCCAGCGTGATAATCTTCCAACTAAGTTTAGAACTTCTGTCTTGTAACCAGCATCAGGATCCTATTATAGGGAGGTTTCCTAATTTGGGAGGTTTTTTCGCTTTGTAAGTGCTACTGTCCAACAAAATCCTGTGTAATTTTCGAAGAAGCGCTTCTAGCTTTTCTGTATTTAACGTTACTTCCCCATATTAGGAAACCTCTCCATAATAGGGCATCTTACCGTAATAACTTTGATTTCATTGATGAAAGAAAGAGGAATAGTTTCTTGCTTTTCGTTGCTGGTGACAATGAATCCGTCTTTTCCTCCCTTAAGGTTCAGCAGGCAATGTCCGGAGGGTCCTTCCAGCACCAGCACCTCATGGACGACTTCTCCATCAACATCGAGACACTGCACGGAGGCTTCGACTGCAACGTGGACGAGGTCATCAAGCACGAGCTCAGCATGGACGGCTCCCTCGATTTCAACTTCTGCCAGCAACAGCAACAGCACCTCCAGCATCAACAGCAGCAATTGCAGCAGCTGCAGCACCAGATGAACCCTCACCACCACCACCACCACCCTGGACACCCCGTTCACCAGCAGCAGCAGCATCACCACCACCAGCAGCTGCACCTCGTCCAGCACCACATCCAAGAGGGCCACTCGTTTCAGCCGCACCACTCCTTCCACCCCCATTTGCTGCAGAGTGCGCCAGGAGGTGGGGGGAGCGTGACGGGGGGTCACGTGGGGGAACAGGACCTGTTGGGGGGTCACCACGCGACTGCGGGGGCCGCGGTGGGGCAGCAAGGGGTTGTTCCTTTCGCAACGACGGTGGCCACGGGACCCTCGTGGGTTCACTAACGCCTCGCAGGTGAGTTTTTTCTTGGTGTACCTGAATAGCCAATAACAACGGTCGAAACAAAGGAAAATGTGTGGAATTAACCGAATAGAATATGACTGTGGAGCAGGCATGTCAAACTCTTTCAAACAATGGGCCATTAACTGCGACAGGTAAGATTCTCGTGGGCCACATCGCACATTTTCGTACAATTTTATTTTGAAGTGAGAAAGCAGGAATATAGTAAACGTAGTTAAATCACATTATGCAGTTTCGTGAATTCAGTTCAATAGTATGCAATTGCTATAATATTTCAGTTCAATAATATACAATTGATATAGTATTGCTTTTATTTAAACAGTTATTATGGGCCGTAAAAATCACGTCGAGGGTTGCCTGTTTGACATGCCTGCTTTAGAGTATGCAACACCTTAATCACTATATTGTGAAGAAACGCACTGAAAATCAAAGTTATTAGTGGAATATGGTGATATCCTGGAGTAAAAGTAATCCAGCTGGCCAACTTTTCGGCTTACCTCGAGGTTTTATTAGTCGGGAATAATAAACCTCGTTCACATGTTCGTAAAAGCTCAAAAATCCTAGCCTGGTAAACAATGAGAGATCCAAATTAAATTCTTCCTCAAAGAGCAGAAGTATAATGCTACCATATCTTACAATTCCAGCTATTTACAATGAAAACTTATATTTCGGGTAATTCTGAATAGATATAAGAATCAATAGTGAGAAAATAAATGCGAGAATAATATATCACAATGTCTAATCCTTACTCAAATTTAAAGCGCACACGATCTATTAAACAACAAATCGCCGTAAAAAGATGGTGTACAAAGTCTAGTCAGCTTAATATAGAAACTTAAATAGGAAAAGTTTATTAGTGAAGAACCATGCGCAATAAAAAAGCAAACAATATGCTTACATTGTTATTTGCCGTAGTACATTATTTTATATGCCTTAAATGGATCTGGCTCGGATTTTACCCATCCATAGGGTATCTTTCCTTCAGTTGAGATCTAAAACAAATAAATCTTACATAAATATATTACTTTTGCATTTTGGCATTAAATTGTTCTAATTTCGGTGTTTTTTCAATGCAACGCGTCTTCGTATTATTTGTTTGTTCGGCTTCGCATAACTCTGCTTCCTCTCAATTATGTCTTTCCTCCCTCCATTCATTATCTGCTTCTATTAAATTCTCTTAAATTTTATTCTCTCCCCTCGTTCGTTATGTCTCCACCCCTCAACGCCCTCCCCCAAAACCGCGCTTTGTCGAACTCATGCTGAGAGAGAGACAACCGGTTAATAAGAGGAACTTGCGGGAAAGAAATTGAAAACTTTGAGGGAATCCGTTTTAATAAAAATCTCAAATAACGAAAAATGGCTTATTAAAGGTGGGAGGGAAGTCTCCTACTTATAGAGTTGATTTGCGTTCGAGAGGTTCCGAGATAAAAAAAAGAAGAATCGAAGAAGCGGAAGGAGAAATGTGACCATTCCGGGATGGGAACGTTGAAGAAATGGGAATAAGGTGAGGAAAAAGATGTAGGAAAGAGAAACAGGGGCATTTAGTCATTTATTCGGGTAATTTTAATTTAGGTAAGTCGGAATGGCGAAATATTTCCGAGAAACTCTCGTTCGGGATCTTTTGAAAGAAAATGTAATCTCTGCCAATTTATAGCCGTTGTTTCACCACAACTACCCAATGGACCAAGAGACACTCAGAGCCTTTGCTTAAAACTGGCATTCGCTTATCGTTTGCGGATTAGCTTTTTTACGTGTGGTTTTACTTGCTCTGCCGCGTTTGGAATGCCATGAATAATCGACAAATAAGAGTTAACTCATTACTTCAGACGCTACAAGTAATAATTCCGCTCTCTCGCCAACGCATTGCAAATAAACATCGACTATTACTTCCTTAAGAATGTCCAGAGTCTCAGTTGCACCCGAGGTATAAATATGTATGTATTGACTAACGTATTTCATACCGTGAATAAATTGTGTATATAAGCACCAGTGTGAGTTCTACAGCTTTAATTATCTTAGTTATCATCCGGCAAATAAAACGAGGAAAAAGTCAACTCCTTCATAAAGCATCAACCTCATACTACCTCTCTATAGATTATGCATTTATTTGATTCAGAACATAATTTTACAGCAGCTAAGTAAGCGATGCTTACAATTGCATCAACAATTTGCAAACAAAGAGGTATTCTAAAAATATTTCTTCGAAGGAAAAATTACAATTGTCAATCCTTTATTCAGTAAGTATTAGGGAAATATATGAGTTCTTATTTCTCATCATGAGAATTAGAATGGATAAGTTCGGTAAAGTTCAATTTATAAAATTATTTAGTTGATTCTCAATTGGCGAAAATCCATCGTATGTGCCCGAAAACAAGAAAATTCTCAGTACCTCGTGGTTTTAAAATTGCAATCTGAGCCGTAAAATAGCTTTGCAATACCGTTCTTTATCTCACTTCGACTGTTCACTGTTTCTGGCAAACTTAATACACTCTCCCAACCTTTCGAAGCTTCCAATTTTGATCGAGGTCTCCGCGCAGTACCCATCCATCGCCTTCTTGTCCTCTGATAAAAATCCCATCCTCCCACTCTTCCTCTTTCTTCAATCTCTCACTTACCCTAATTCCCAGCCTCTCTCCCTTTTGCATCCTTCCCGACCCCATCCCTCGGGAATCCCTCTGCAGCCATAACAGATTTCCATTAATTCCATTCTCCCTCCCACTCGACAGCCCACGCTGCTTTCACATCCCTTAATTCTCCTCCCTTCCGAATTTCTTCATTTTTACGTCTCAACTTCGTCACACTTCGGCTCCTTGTAACTGGTGTCACCCCTGTGATATCCTACAGGTTTAGAGTTTACTTCGAATGTTGTGGTTCACAGGAGACTGAAATAGCAAAGGTTGGTGTAGAAGCACTGCAACGTCCTGATTCTTGGATCGAGTCTTGGTTAGAGTATTGTTGTTTTCAACTTATTCACACTTTGTTAGAAAATCTGTGTGGAATATCGGAAGTAAACTGTATACAGGGTAAAGACCGTGTATAACCTCAAGTTAGTTGGATGCGCAGTACGATTATGAAAGATATGAAAAGTGATTTCAGGAGTAGAATTAAAAGAAGAAATAACTTGGGGAAATATTTCGGTAGCAAATTATGTCAAAGCTTTCAGACTGTAAAAAATTCATGGTAAACAAACTTTTACTAGACCACTAATTTAATATCCGAATAACACGACCTAGGTTTCGTAGCGTCGCAAAGTTTATTTACCATGAATTTTTTACAAGTTAATAAGTACCATAAAATTAACCCTGAATCGGTATCGCTTTCAGACTGTGTTTTTATTTTTCTTATAGAAAGTAGTCTTTTCTGGCTAGAATGAATACGTCGCACAGTGCTTAAGCGGTATCTAAATTAACAGTTTAGTTTCGGAAGAAAACGCAAATCCAAAAAGCTGAAAGCCAAAATCTGTTTACTGATTATGCACAGTAAAATGCTTTTTCTGATCTTGATTCGGGTAGTTAAATAATTCATTAAGCTTTTCTTGCTCGATATAATTCCATTGGGTTGTAATTAAGTATATTTTTCATTATATCCTAGGTCATGATCCGCGATATCTTGCAGTAATCGACAATTATGTTGTATTTATTGACTGAACGTTATTGATAAACAGGTATTCACTTAAATAAATGTATGTGAGAAATTTCCCGACTCATCTTATTATATTCTTGCAAACGATTTATACAATCAATTAAACCTCGTTTAGTTTCACCTTTTACAATATAGAAGTTTGATTCATTTCAGATTTCCCTGAAACAACCGACAGCCGAATAAAGTCATATAATTACTCAATTAGGAACACGATTTACATTTTTAAAATAAATACCTATTTATGCGCGAATTGAGACAATATTCTCAAGTTTCAGAGAATGTTTGCTAACATTTCCCTGACGCTTAGGGAGAAATTTCCGTGAATATCCTTAATCCAAATCCATTAACGCAGATAACCTATTTTGAACTTCTGATAATGTGAAGTTAACAGAGTGTCCAATCAATGCGTCTTGCGGTTGAGTTACTAGTTACATGAATGGCCCTTTTAAAATGCGTTACATGCGATTCCGCTCATTGCTAATTGACTGACTTCTTGCCGTCACGGCTTCACAAATGCCGTGGGAGAGTGCAAGTCCACGTTTTCTCATATATGAATCATACCTTCATAGTTAGTTATACCTTTTGGATTCATTCTTTATGACGCGATAGAGCTGAAGAAAACAGATTCATCGTTTCCTGATCCTTGAAGCCTACCAATGAAGTAAAATTTTGTATCAAAACTTTCACTGATATTTATCGTTTGACTATGGCAAAAGAATGTTCTTCCTTGTTCCCTCACAATTTTACAAACTCTCTTGAAAAGTGATATTTTAAAATTATAAAAGGTGAATTATTATCTTATTCATTATTTTTTAATTAAATAATCATGGACTTTTGAACTTGCTTTAGGTGAGCACCGTAAAGATTCTTCTAATACTACTGTGCATTACTCAGGAAAATCAGAACTCGGAAACTGGAAATTAAAATTGATTTACCCTCAAGATCCTTTAGTCAAATTCGTGTTATTAATTTAAACCCTCTTATGCGATTAATACCGATATTGTATAAAATAGAGAGTTGAATCGGAGGGAAAGAAATGTTCGGAATACCGACATATTTAGGCATATATATCTAGAAAATAAATTATACTTTAAACACTGCGCACTACCCAAGTTGGCAATTTTTAAAAACACAAACTGGTTATAAATTATTATCAATACTAACTTGATTGCTAATTGAAAATAATGCCCAACGTTAGAACCTGCGACCATCGAGCTTTCCAACCATTGCTCTAACGAATCCGGTAGACCTTTTATTGGAATGGAGTAAAGTTAAACTTGTCTGACATTTTTCATGAAATCATATTATTTATCAACTAAGCATTTGAAAATACCATTAAAAATATTTCCCTCAAAACAAAATCTTGACCGACAAAATTTATGCAAGTTGACAAGGATAGTACTAAACTATTTATACAGTAGGTGCAAATCATGATCGTGCTAAAAACATTTACAAAGAATGATTAATTATTATAATTATTACATTGACTACAGGAAGACGGATGGCAGCCCCTATACATTCAAGTGAGTCACATTACATACAAACTCTCCAAAATGTCTAACACCTTTCCCTCAAATACCAAAGCTTAAAAACAACATCCCCATAATCACAAGCAGCAAAATACAAATACATTAAGACTTAATTCATAAATTATACCATCCAACTCATTTATACCACATGATTAGATCCAAAGTTACCACACAGTTTAAATTTATATTTTTAATTTGTCATTTACACTAAATAATTATCAAAACACAGCTACGCCAGCATCCATAACATCATCTATAAAATTAATCATAGGATACTATTAAACATATTCATAAACTAGTATTACTATATTTAAAGGTATTATTTACATCATTAGATTTACATATTAATCGTGTTGCATTTTAATTATCAATATTAATAATATTATACCGACCCAAATTATAAAAATAATTATATGTAGCATGTGTATAATATGTGAATGATTGGGGTATTAGGGAAATCATCTCGTTACCATTATAGGAGACTATCCGTTATCCGCCAAAAGTTGGCAGTTAACTGTCTTGCAGGAACCAAATTAATCACCAGCGTTACTTGAATGCATGGAATTGTAAGAGACATGAAATAACTCGCTGTACTTTTTTATAGAGGTGAATCTCCATCTATTATTAGTACAAAAAAGGAGTAACATGAACAGTCGAAAGACAAGACAGTGACCATGAAGCTCTGTGACCCCAACGAAATGACTTGCCATCCGAAAAAACTCTTTCAAAAGACAAATTTCGCGTAAATATAATCAGAAGGCGAAGAACATTCCCGTCATATGTCCGCGCAATTTTTTCCGGACTTAAACTCAGGTTTGCGTTCCCCTCTCACTCCTCCTTATTTTCCCATAAAAGTTCTCGAATTCATTTTTTTAATACGCCGTCATTCGCTGACGCTTCCATCTAGGCTCCCTCTTTCTTACTCTTTAAATCCGTCCGCCCCGCTGAATCTATAACAACATTAATTTTCCCCGAGAGGCAACCGTCAGAAGAATTTCCGAACTCCCCTTTCCCGGGTCCCGCCTAATCAAATTCGGTCGGAAAATAGAATGTAAAATTTAAAGAGCTGACAATTTCTGGAGTCACCGGACGTCTTATGTCGTCGCCGGAAGAGGCAGCGGAAATTTTTCTCTCTCCTTGGAGGAGTCTCGAGATGACAAATTTCGGGGCGAAAAATAATAAATCAGCGGGGTTTGAGGGTTTTGTGGGGGGAGGAATGAAATTTTTCCTCGCGGTAAAAAGATTTGCGTGAGTGGTGCCCTCTCTCCCGGGAAGAAGCGTGATAATTTTGGGATTCTGAGGGCGGAGGAACCGTTTTGTCCGCGGAAGGGCTTCCGACGGCGTTGAGGAATCGGATTTGGAGGAATTCATTGGCGTAGTCGTACCTTATGGGACGATCTTAGTAATTTTCGATTGCCATTGAGGTTCAATGCCCATAGCTAATCTTGTACTGAATGAAGATACTGTAATTCATATTATTGATGCATTCTATTTATTATATATTATTAATTTACTTAATTTAATCCCTGAAATGTGGTATGAGTACAAGGTGGCAACGGTCGAGGGGGATAAAGTAAGATAACAATACAATCTGTCCTGCATTCGCCCAAGGATGGTGTATCAAAGGTTACATAGGTAGGAGACTGTGGTAAAGTGGTCACCTTAAGACAAAAGGTGTTTTAAGTTTACTATTTTTGAAGGAAATGCTATTTAAAAATACTAATATATAAATATACTAATAATCTCATTAGTGCACAATCTATAACCATCAATGTATCAGCAATATCTGGAAAGGTATTTTCGCAATTCTGGTTTTTTTCAACTTCTGTAAAGTGGACAGAGGTAGACATTTTACCCAAAAAAAGGAAACTTGAGATGGTAAACAGAGTTACATACAAAATCAAACTGTAATTGTATTATTAACTATCATAAATCAATATTGTTATTGTTATTATAAAAATGTTACAATTAACAATAGATCAATATGAGATAATATGTTTTTGCAAAAAGAAACTGTACTTTGCTTTAGGAATTTTCTTGCAATGTTCACAAACCAAATCATCATCATCTTCTTCGTATCCAGCACACGCTTCATGAGCCCATTTGTGGCAATCACAACATCGTATCCATCCCTCGATTACTGATTTTGAATGACTCCCGTTACAGTTAAAGCATTCTATTTCATCATAAAAATATTATTGTAAAGGTAATTAGACATCGGGTTTAGCTATGTCCATTTAAATTGTATCAGTAATTAATGACGAAAGAATGAGAATAAAACTAAAGAATTACCTCACATCGATTCCCCAAAAATTAGAAAAACTGTTTTAACTCAAAAAATTCGGCAAACTGATCACTGACACTTTAACGCAATACCATTAGCTTTCCTACAAGTTAGTTCAAAACTTTTACCACCAAATTTCAATAGTTTCCAGCAAGTACAGGCCAATGGCCACTTTACCCCAATCTCCCCCATATATCGATCTAACAGATTTATAATCAGTAATAATTGTCGATGTAAAATTCGATATGTGTATTCATAATTAATTATTGAGATACTTAAGTCCTGAAGCCGTAATTAGGCGAAACAGGAATAATATGTTAGCTTTCATTAAAAATGTTTTATCGGAGCAAATAGTTCCAACTCACAGAGTCATCATCTGACTCTGAATACAAAGTGATAATATATTTTTTGTGAAACTTTACGTACTTGGTTATTTTTTTGTCATCCCTTATTATTTTTAATACGAGTATGAATGATATTTATGCGATTTGTTCTCCAAGGTAAATCTTGCGAACCTCCGTAAGTAGACCTAGCATACCAAATGGACTTTCTTCACGTTTTCTTGTTTAGCTTATGTGCATAGCGCAAAACATGTACTACATAATAATAATCTGTTTGCGATCAAATTGAAATGATACTTAGTTTAAACAAATTTAATTTATAATCACTATTAACTACCTATAGACATCATTAACATGTTTTAAAAATACTAAAGATGTTAAAAATATTATCTTTGTAGACATAAGAAGTCGCTTCATTTACTCAATTGCTTGAAAATCGAAGCGAAATTTGCAAGTATGACGTTAAGTGTTTGCTTATAACTCTAAAATAAACCGAAGAACCTGAAGGCCGCACTGTAACGAATTGATACATTCTTACGTATCAATATTTTTCCCCCGGTAAATGTGTTTTGATAATATTACCATTTTTCACAGGATTCGTCGCTCATTTTTAACCCAGTAATTGGCAAGAGAAATGAGGATGTTTTCTCTTTACGGTATCTTTGACATGGCGAAGATTTGTTTCCTCTTTCGAAAACAAAGATGTTCCAAAAAGCCTCAATTCGGTGGAAAAAATTGGCTAGGTTAAAGAGTTTCGTGAAGGATATGCTTTCTTGTGATCGGCGAGGGGTTATAAACGTATAAAACGAGTGTGCTTTGCTCTCATTGAAAGCGAAGACCTGTTGCTCTCACTCCCTGCAATCCTCGCATTTCCCTCGAAAGCATTTCAGCGCACTAAACGTAATGAGGTTTCTCGGAATCCCCTAATATTGAGAATTCAGATTGAAGGTGCTTAACGCATTTCGAATGTTCGCCGAGGTTCTCGGAATTGACTTTGTGAATCAATTTCGTAAAAAAATGTCGTTTTCATGTTTTTTTAATTGAGGATTTCCCATTTTGATTTTAATAATTTAAAAATCATTTCTGTTCCAACTTCAAAATATTTAAGAGCTTAAAGTGATAAACTAACACTGGCTAGAAAAAGTAACATTTTCGATCAATTCTATTCTGTTATCATTGACAAACGATAGCAATCATTAGCCTCTTTCATGAGGTAATCTACATAGAAAAGGAAGTTGTGAGATTGTGTATAAATGTGTTATTGAAAGTGCGATTAGTTTCAGCTTGTTATAGCAATAATTTTGTGCATAAAAATAAATGACACTTAGTTCGTGAATAAAACAGGGGGATTACTTATGTGTCACAAGAGATGGGACAGTTAACCGTGAATAGTAAGGGAATAAGTGGAATAATAGTAATATAATATATATACCTATATATGTAGTTAATAGTAAGGAATAGTGGTGGATTGTCGAAGATTGGTTGACATATAATTATTTTGATCGAAAAGTTAATCTCGAAACACTTAAATGTAAAATCACGGGCAATTTTATGGAAATTGTGATAAACGAGCAACTTAATTCAATAATTAATGAAGGAAGAATCGTTGTAATGGTGTGAATTCTAAGATCCGCTCAGGATACTAATTCCCTTCAATTCCTTTGCGCGAATCTCTTCTAGACTAACGAATGTACGTACAAGAAATTGCTGTCGCTATAGATTAATTTATAACGATTGTGCAATTCACCGTTTTGCCGTCTTAATTTTCATTCCATGCGCGTAAACTACTAACCTTCAATGACGTCCACGTGCTGCCGTGGTGAAGTAATTTCTTTTGCCCAAGGAAATCCACCTTCGAAATCTGCATCCATTCGAGATACTCTCGCATTGTTTTCATTCTTATGTAATCGAGTCGAGTCACGTACCGCATCTTTTTGCAATGTATTTCTTTCGAGATATTCCAATAAATAAATCACCTTTTTATTTACTTCCTCGCAGACCGCTGTCACTTATACGCATCAAGAAAGGGCGCCGAATGGGTTTTTCATTAAATTACGAAGAGCTATTACGATACCTTGAAAATGGATTGATATAAATGCGTGCTTTTGTTGTAATTAAATAGATGGCCTTTTCAGTCACTTTCAATTAAGTTACTTTTCCTTATTTAGCGTGTAATAACATTATCTTACTTCGAATTAATACTCTGTAAAGCAAAATCAATGGGGTATTCTTAGAGAATTATCTTCTTAGAATAATTAAATTGTGACCAAATAGAGTTTAGTTTTGAAATAATTTACGAAGAACTATGAATGATTGCTATGCCCACACGTTAGCTATACGTAAGTGTCTTTCTACGAAGGTATCTATAAGGGAGGCTGCCTCAACCATCTAGGCTACCCGGCCAGAAAAATTTAATAAGCCGTTTTGGGGACCTTGTGCGCAAGGGCAAGTGTAGTTTCGTCCGACTGAGCGGCATCGTCTACGGCCATGGCTTCATCGAGGCACCGGCAGCACAGCTAGGTGTATGGAGAAACCCCCCTAAGGAAATACATTTAAGGAAAGGGTTGAGGTGACCATAAGGGCGTGCACCCAATTCTACTAATTCCCGGTCCTGTCAGACTTTTTTCAAGCAAGTTTTTCCTTGGGAATTTTCCTGGGTGCACGCCCTCAAGTGCAAAGTCACCTAAACCTTTTCCTTATACATCTATAATATTTTATGTAAACTATTCTAAAATTAGAGCTTGGAATTTTGTATTAGTAGTGCTACTTCAGAAGAGAGTTTGATACTTCAATTTTAATTTCATTATCGTTGCAGGCAGTTCTTTGTAATAATTGATCTCGCAGTGAATTATATCTGCAGGGAATTGGTGAAAATAATTCAGATTGCGTTGATTGTAGTTGTGATATTGAACAATATGACTTAAAGGGTTTGCCATATACTATGTTGAAGTCAATGTTAGGTTGGCTTATGTATTTACATCTCAAAACCGAGATTCGAACCAAGTGATAGTGATTCGAACCAAGAGGAGTGATCGTCCCTTGTTTTTGTACGTTTCCAGAAAAATATGATTACTTTCAAGTTGCTGCTCACTCGTTTTTGAAAAAAAGTCCAATTTTTCTTCAAATGTAATGTTTTCTCTTCCTCATTTTGTACCGATTTCCAATCAGAGAGCTACTTTGAAACAGATCTACAGCCTCAGGAAATTCTCTGTTTATTGTTTTCCCTTGAGTCTCGTGTAAGCATTTGTGTAGGGATAATGATCGCGCGTTATAGAAAACAATCCTTGCGACTTATTTTTAGAATCGATGACTCTGTAGTTCTCTTTCTGTTTGCTCTTAAAAATAATTTTAAATTGAAATGTTGCTATCTTATTTCTTATTCAAATCTTCTTGAGTTATTTTGGGCTGACTTCCTTTTGATCAGATTCAGAGGTTGGCGATTATTGTATGCACACTTACATACTCTAAAGTTTTTGGATTTGAAGGCTGATTAAACCTCATCTCTTTGCCCTTCAACGTCAAAGCCCAGGAGACGAAAAAAGGCTTTTTAAACAAGATAAGGATTGAAATATTTTGCCCCTCCTATGCTAAGCCTGAATGGTATGAGTGCAAAAATTCCACGCTCAATAAAGGATTATCACTTTTAACTATCAACTGCACTCACTTATGATCGGCCATAATGAATGACATTATTCAGCATCACTCATACCCTATTACCTTTCATGTGATTGCAGCCAAGAGCAAGACTGACAAAAGTAGATGAAAGATACTTTCTTCTCTATCTTGTACCGAAATTTAAAATACTACATTAATTAAGATATAGTCGCAGAAACCCACGTATATAGTTTAACTTATTTTAATGTTGATTAATTTCAAGATAAGCTTTTGGCTTGATATAAATCTCAATCGCAGTCAAAAGTTTACTTAATTGCCTTTCTCTTAAGTGCTGCGTAAATAACTTCGTCGGCCGCTTCGAACAACTCGTCGCGTAGCAAAAGCCCACTGCCGGGAGACGGAAAATATTGGAAGCAAAGCCTCGATGAATGAGTTCTTTCGGCGTGGAAAACGATGGTGTTTAGGGGGAGAGATAGTGGGGAAGTCGGGGGGAGATAGTAGGGGAGGTGGCGAGTACTCGTTAATGCGTAGAGCGGACATCAATCAATGGAGGCGCGCGTGGGGGGAAATGGGTTTTTCGGAGGTCGGACGGGTTGAGAAAAGGGTGACCCGTTGTTCCCGAATGGGGTTATGTTCGGGTGAAGTAGATTGGGTTGTTCTGGAAAGTGCTTAGTGAGCGATCATCCGCCATTTTAGGCACGTCGTGCTCGATCTAGTGGGAAATCGGAGGCTTTGAGTTGTGCGCCGTGTTCATGGGATTCACCTGCGTGTGGGGCGGTCTCCAATCCCACCGATGGTATTTTGCGGTGCGTAATCTCAAATTTAAGGAGGAAGATATTGCAATTGTGACTATTTACGCTGCATAAAGCCACGATTCATGGCAGGAAGACTCAAGCTCAGCGATCGTGTTTGAAAAACCTTGGTAAAATTATGTGAAATTGTAGATGATAATAATAATTATTATTATTATAATTATCTTTGACCGCAAACATATAACATATCTATTGCATGCGATATAATAAATAAAATAAATATATAGACAAATACGAAAACATAGAGGGAACAATGAAATCACTAATTAATTCTATATTATATTTAATTATATTCTATACTATATGATGCTTACTATGCTATTAGCATCCTGATTATGGCTGTGTAGCCGAAACATGTCGATTGATCGAAAAAACTTGTACGGATATTCTAAGTTTTTCTTCGCTCTTCAAAATCACTAGGATAGCATATATCACAAGAGACATTAACATTACAAATAAGAATAAATTTTTCGTTTAAAGATTTAAGGGAATCACATAGTAGATCAATTTTGATTGCTGGAATAAGGATATCGATAGTTGATCTAATAATCCAAGACATGTTGATTGCTAAGGATTTTACTAATCTTTTATTTTTTAATTTCTGCACTTACCTTCGTGATACAATATTTGTTTAGTTGAGATAATAGACGTCTTGACGTCTTTCTATTGGAAAGAATTAATAGCAGCGAGGGAGCTTACATTATGGGGCGTAAAAATCGTGATAAATTAATATAAATTGAAACCTTTGTGTTTTTATTTCTCAAAGCGTCTATGAATTATCTAATGTATAATGTCTGATTACGGTGCTCGTCATAACTAAGATTATTCATTTTACGAGGAATTAACAGAAATAATTCTAGTAAAATTAGGACATCTTGTAAGTATTGGGCGCTACAGAAAATAGCTAGGCGTCACCTCATAAAATATATTGAGCGACCATGCGTCGAGTTTAGAGGTAATATAGAAGGGAGAGAATCGAATAAAATATAAAGTCCACTACTGAAATGCGATAGCAATTCAAAGGAAAATGTCATATGAAAATTATCAGGCAATATTAGCAAATAATTAATAAAATAAAGTATGTCCTAGTTGTATACAATAAAACCTACTAGTAAGATTTAATGCGGAACTCCAAACTAGAAATATATTTTAAGAATTAATTATGAAGGGTTATCAAAGAGCAATAATGAAGAATAATTTAATAGGTTTAAAAATTAAAACTATTGCCACTGAAAGTGAAAATATGAAGAAAACCATGAATTAACGTGTGTAACCAAAATATAACTTCTCGTCAATTAGTAAAGTAGATTTAATTTGGTTACGTCAGGTCAGGCAATGTTAAATTTCCAATAAATTTATATTGATGAGTTGGAGACATAGCTCTACCCTATGATACTAGTTTCCTAACGAAACATGTCGACAAATTAAATCGCGTGCGAGAGGTTTCATTTACTTTGGCCTTCCGCGCGGTAACGGCTTCTCCTGTCGAGTTTAAACGAGCGAAACAGAGATAAATGCGTGGAAAAATAATCAGCGTATAAATCAGGAGGAGATAAAAAGTACTGTGAAGGAGCATAAACGCCGCGGCGTAGATCTGAACCGGATCAGAAAAGCGAATAGTGAATTGGAGGACGCAAAGCGAGTATGACGAGCATTGGTGAAGACGTGAAATAGGAAGATAGAGGAAAATCCTGGTGTGAATAGATACGTTAAAGGGTAAGGATATATTCGGAGAAGGGGATCGGACGAGTGGCGGGTCCCAAGCCATTTTCATGAAACATTCATAATTCTTGCGTGTCTTCTTCGCTCGAATAACTTGTTCCATCAAATTCTCATCATGCGAGAGCCGCTGTAGGGGAAGAATGAGAGACGCTGTATATCTAGTCACGAAGGAGCCGTGGGATGAGGATTTGGGATGTGGAGGGAGGGTTTTTTCGGCTTGTGAGCCAATGCAACGGCGACTCTTTTAAGAGGAAATGTGACGGTATTGTATAGAAAGGGCACCTTTTGTAATGGTATTGAATTTTGATGACTTCATCGTTACCGTCGATGTAGAGGCGGGATTGTGCGGCTGTAATAATCCAGGTTGGCTTCTGTATGGTTTCTGAAGGGGAAATTTGGGAGTGTGACATTATACACGCTCAGCTATTCCTTATTTCGTCCTGAGCAATTGCAAGATTTATTTACCACGTATTTAGTCCACAATTATACTATTTTTGCCAGAATTCAATAATTAATGTAATTCTGATAGAGCTTCGTGCATGGTGCTTTAACATGTTATAGATATTCTGTATCCTAAGTCTCTTCTATCCGTACGCAGATTCATATCTTGGACAGTGAAATAAATTACGCCCTGCTATTCACCTTCTTCCTTAGCAGTTGTAAGATTTATTTACTTAGTATTTAATACACAATCATACTATTTATACACTTGAAAATATTTGACGAATAATCCAACAGTCTTTATTGACCATAACTAAAGCTTCGGATGGCTCGTTACTCAGCCAAATCTTAACCATTTATATGTGATGTATCCGATGAAATAGGCGCTTGCACCCCCCTTTTGCCTGATTAATATATGTAGTTGCTGTGTAAAATATTTAAGCTTACGATGACTTAGAACTTGAGATAACAATGCAAAGTCAGGTGGAAAAGTATCGCAAATAATTTAGTTCCATTAGTATTAGCTGCAATTTATTTGCTGAATGTTGCCAAATGGGCACTTTTATTCATTTCGCATGCCCTTCCATCACTTAAATATACTAGCCTTCACAATAAACCTTAGAAAAAGCACTATTTCCATGCGGAAGCAAAACTTACGAGAATTTCGCGCATTTTATATCACTCTAATTATGAATAGTGCTACGATTTTCATCTGCTGTAAAAGCCACTCATTAACGGGAATGGATAGCGAAGGAAAGATCTCGCGATCACCTGAAACGTTGACCTGCTTATGGATGAAACTGAAAGTTTTCGGCAGACTAGTATGCAAGCTCATATTTCACTATCCTCAATGGATAAATGATAATTATTTTATTGTAACGAAACAAAAATACAAAAACCAGACGTGCCATCATAAAATTAAAACGTAAGATACAAACTATCGGTCAATTCGATTTCAGCCAGCTTCAGGGTTCAAAACCGGTCGTATGTTTTATTTCGATTTTATAGTATCTTGTTTTACTCTATTTTTATTTCGATAAATAAGGATGCTCATCATATTAGAAAGGAACTAAACCAAAAGAAGCTTGAAATTATTGAGTTTATTCTTCAATAAAAATTTGATAACATGCAAGGAAAAATAATTAATAGAATCAATTAAGAACAGAGAATATTTTGAATGGAAGTAGATTATTAAGTAAGCGTTATGAAACTAGAAATTATTAGTGATATTTCAATACAAATTATTAGTGATGTTTCAATGCAAAGGAATATGGACAATGGACGAAAAATTGATTCCTCCCTATGGTAAAGAAAAGTACGATATAAGTAGACAGTGTTTGAATCAACTTCCTCATCCTTTGAAAGTGCTACACTGAATACAATTATGTTACAGGCTATGCATCTTAATCCATGCCGATGATTATTTATAGCAATGTCAGTCTTCCTTTTTCTATCGTTTTGCTTTCACGGTATGTGATTTAGCATTATCTTAATCTTTTTATGAATTGACTGAAATTTATTGTTAATTTGTTGTGACTTGGAATGAACAGCAACATCTTTATTGGGTAACGGTGAGTTTCTGCAGGGACATTTTCGTGAAAATAGTGCAACTACTTCTCTTTCGGAACCAAATTGTATTGAATAACTTGATTGGGATACCGACCTATTTATTAAACTTCAATTTAGGAAGTAACTAATTTCAAGCATTCCTAATATTCGTGATAAAATTCAAGAATTAAAATAATTCAGAAAGAGCTTCTTGCTTGTTGCTCTAATATGATGTAGACCTTCTGGTTCTTTTTATTTCTTTTATTCGTACGTAAATTCATGTCTTTCTACATTTCTTTAATATCTTCCATTATTGAGTGAAACGACCAAATTATAAAAAAATCTGATGTGGCCAGCACATGACTTTCTCCATATATAAGATGTAAATATTTATCTACTCCAGTGATTTCGAACTCTATATTCAATCTAAACTTGGAAGATGAGTGATTAATATATATATATTATCTTTGACGCCAAAAACATTATAAATAATGTTTTTCGGGACATGATCGATGAAAAACGATGGAATTGGCCTTCCGCCTATAGAGCCCAGAGCGCCCACAAAGTACATAATCAGCAACTTCCGGTTGATCAGTATTTCATGAATAACTCCTAAAAAATCAGTGATACGAAAATATGCTTCATACAAAAGTTATAGTAAATTACATTTTCTAAAGCTATTATAAATAATAGTATATATATTATATCATATTCATGGAGATATTTTGAAAACCGGAAATGAGCTTTGAAGAATGAAGCTCGACTTCCGGTTAACCGATTCACTCCAAAAACTAATCAACTCTAACGACTGTAATAAAAGTACTATATATGAAATTTTGAGTTGATCCGACAAACAGTTTTCATGTTAGAGCGCCCACAAAGTAAATAATTATATTCATCCGGTTTATCAATATTTCACGAATAACTCCTAATCAACCGGTGATACAAAAATATGTTAAATACAAAAGTTATAGTAAAACAGATTATCTAAAACTTTTATATGGTATAAAATATACCTATATATCATATTTATGGAGATATTTTGAAAACCGGAAATGAGCTTTAATGAATAAAGCTCGACTTCCGGTTGATCGATTTACTCCAAAAACTAATCAACTCTGACAGCACACACCACAGTACTATATATGAAGTTTGGTATTGATACGACTAATGGTTTTCACGTTAGAGCGCCCACTATCACACACACACACACACACACACATACACACAGACATCATTCCGAAAATGGTCAAAATGTGTTCTAGGGACCCCAAAACATGTATTTCCGTTGAAATCTCGAAGTCGAATTTTTTCATGAAAACAATACTTTCTCTATACTTCGTATATGGAGAAAGTAAAAAGGCAAACTCGGCAACTTGACGGATAACCTTGCTATATAGCGGGTTTCTTCTAGATAAAACTGCCTTTTACCATTTCATATTTTGTGACTGCGCTGTTGTATAGCCCGTCTCCAAATCTTACCCTATCTCATATTTATGTATGGTGTCATTTTCAAAAGAATCCTCAGTGAATTCACACTTTCTTTTAAATGGAGGACTCTCGGGATCTTCCTAGAAGCTGACTTCTTCGGAGTACTTTTCTTTTACTATTTAAGCATTTCATTGTGATTTCGAGAACTTATTTTACTACGCTATATCAAATCTCTTTATACATCATGTGGATTTTCCTATCACTTTTCTCTCATTATTACTCGCTCAACTTATCTATTCATGATATCAAAATATCCGATAAAGTAATCCAGGTATTATTTTAAAACTTCAGAAGTAGTTCCCTGTTTCGTCTTAAGGACGAATTCAGAGAACTAATGATTAGACTAAGGATATGTAGACTATCGACTTAGGAAGATCTCGATCAGTTTTCTGTCCCAAAACTGAATGCCTATAGCCGTGTTTCAGTTTTAATGTTACATCTTAAATAAGAATCGATCTATCCGCCTAAACTCTTCAGGTACTAATTACCGTTGATAGTAAAAGTAAAGCTTTATAAATTATCCTCGGAACGCAGAGTATTTATGGTAATTAAAGCGGTCTAACGAACGATCTTTGCGGGACTCTTCTGCATTAGTCAATGAGTGTAATTTCAATACGGAGGACATAACTCCAAAATGTGAGACGCGGTATGTTAAAAGGCTCGTCTTCATCGTCTTTCGGCCAACTCTCTTAATTCCCCACTCCTTATCCTCCGCGTCTTTCATCCCCATTAAAAAATCGCCCACCCCGAAGGAGCCCCCCCACTCTGCAATCCGACCAAACCCGTGCCTCTCATCCCCTGAATGCCATCTCACAGCCATCAATCTTGCATTTATTGACGTTTCCAATTGATAGGGGGGCAGGCGGAGGGGAAGCCATCGAGGCGGCAAAGTGCAAATTACGCGTGTTTACTCTTGAGAGGTTGTGAAAATGTGGTGGGGAGAAGACAGAACAAGGAGTGGGAAGAATGGTTTGCATGGGTATGAGCCGTGCGAGAGCTAAGAACTAACGAACTGGAACAGACATCCTTCTTTCGCGCGGTCCGGCAATTAAATAATGATACATTTTTTTCGATCGAGATGACAATTCCTTAGGGATCACGTTTGACATGCATCGCTTTCGATTACCAATTGTAGTGATTTCGTGATCAACGAGTAAACTTGATGGAGTTTGTGCTGTGGCTTTGGACCTACTGTTACCAAAAGTTTTGGAGTAAACTCGCTTTTGCAAAGCGGTTTCTTTGCTCATTTTTAAAAGTGGAAGGAAGGAATTCATATTTTGCGCGTGCTCTTCTGAGTTTGAAAATCCCGCTTCGAAGTCTCTCTTTAAATGTAAATGAAACATGTTTTAAAATCACCTCTGTGGAATTTTACATAAGATTCCACATAGTCACTGTATAAATGTACTTACAGAAACCGTATTTGAACTTGGGCTGTGAATCAGGGGAGCTAGAACATCCATCAAAGTACGAAAAAAGGTATTTTGCAATGTTTCTTGCGTTTAATGCTATGAAAAATAACAATCTGACAAGCTATGTCAATTTTTTATGTTGTGTTTGGAGTAAAAATGCATAAATACGTTCCTGCTAGCAAATTTCGATGTATAGAATGTTTTTCAACTGTCTTTAAATGCAGAGCATGGAAAGCTTTCAATTACTTAAATCTCTGCCTTGTCAGCGTTTGTAATAATACGAACGTTGCTGAAATATGAGTATTGCTATTCATCTATTGATATCCATTATTAATGCTATAAAAAAATTTATCATTCTTCCTCTGAAATTCTACGAATTTTGTTCCGTGTATAGAAATCCGAATTCTTGTATAAATGGCATCACGTCTCATCTTGTCCACTAAACCTCATTCCCCAACCTAAGCTGTTTTCGCTAGGGGTGGGGGTGTTGGAAGTTTCAACTAGCCCTTAGTTGATTTATTTACATTCAATGTCAAATTTAGCAAATTTTAAACCATATTGTGTAAAACCTTGCTAAGTGAGGTAATTCTGTTATTCTTTTGGTGGTTACTGGTGCACCCAAAGCTAAGATGCATGGATGTGCTCAGGAATGGATTATTACACAGCAAAATTAAGGTGTCTAATGATATGGGGAGGGTCTCCTTCGATCTATGGCATGACTGGTAAAGAGGTGGGAGGGCGAAGAACCTGCGCTGGAAAGGATAAAGGTGTTGATGAATCCAATTTTCCAAAAATCTATTCAGAGCGTGTTTTGCGTCTTCTTCAATCGTGTTTTTACACTCCGTTCTTTTATAGCGAACGAATCTCGTTTTTCCCCCTCCACAAACCTCTTTATTCCCCACATCCCGAGGCCCATGATCAATTTCACCCTCTCGCTTTGATACTTGTTTACATCTTAAAATTCCGGATGATCTTTCGATCTCTTTCTATCTTCGATGCTAATCAGCGCGACTCGTAATAGAATAAAAATGTTCCGCCGATCGAGAAAACAATGGCCCTTTGGAGTGAGCGTAATTTTTCATCCGATGCGAAAATATTATTGCTTCAGGATGAAATTTGGTCGGTTGTTCGTAAGGCGATTCGAAAACAAGCGAACGCTATCAGAGGAGCATCTTAAGGAAGCGTGCGAAAGGTTTCGATTTATTATTTTTTATTGCAGTTAAGATTCGCGCGAAGTTGTTACTCCACGGGAAATTGAAGAGTGAGGTAATTAATTATTCGGGAAGGTTCTTCCAAAGAATTATATTTCCGGATATACTTCACGCCCATCGACATAATGCATTAACACATTCATCAAAGAACAGGAAAACATTGGTTGCAGGAAAAGCTATATATGTATTAATGTGTGCGTGTATATAAATTTATATCTCAACACATATTCATAAATTACAACTTTACATTAAAATTATGCGGATAAACATTAAAATACATACATGTAAACATAAAAAATACTCCTTCACTATTGGAAATGTATGTATATATATATATATATATATATATATATATATATATATATATATATATATATATATATATATATATATATATATATAATATAACACAAATTCCCATACGTACGTAAAGGATCTGTCAAATGGTATCTAGATACCGTTGGTGTCAAATTGTTAGTGCGTCTCTAACAAAGATAAAAATAGGTTAAAGGTTTTTAAATTAAATAAAGATCGATGTTGTAAGAGAAGAAAACAAGTTAAACAGACTGGACATCAAATGTTTTCATAAAAAATTAGTCAGGGTTGATTCTAACTCATATAGTAGACATTCAAAGGTTTTACAAATTTCTGCATCATAAGATTTCGAGCATTGTCATTTGATGTCTTATATACTCCAAATCTGGTTCGACGAAAGGGCATTCTCCATGCGTTCCATGGATCAATTTTCTATGGAAGCTATGATATTTTATCAGATCGACGAAAGCTACCTGAATTACAACACGAAACGTTGGGTAGATGACTTAATTAATAGGTAAAGAATCTAATGCATTCTAGTAATGCCGATGAAGGGACGTTTAATTAATATGCTGACCACGTATATCTACCAAATTCATATTTGTTTCAGACAATAAAAACAAATTGAAACGTAATTATGACAGTTTATATCAACGTTCAACCCGCTCTCTATTACGAAGAAGATCGAAAGCATTATTCTTCTAGTTTACAATGAAATCACGTCGTTATTCCCAGTCAGTGTTATTTATAATTTCCCCAGTGTACCGTACGTGGTCTCTGTGGTAGATTCCCTTCTAAATCCCCGCAATTCCTTTTCCCTCACTAGTCACCCATCATATCCCCGTCGATCTGGGTGCAAGTCCTGAGCTCCAAGGGCCATCGAGTGCCGTTTTTCATCTCTATCAGCCCTTCATACTCCCCCTGTTGGATCCTCTCTATCTACTCTTTTCTATTCCCCGTCATCTCTCCCTTATCTCCCATCATCTCTTCGCCCCCAGTCTCTTCAGATCCTTCTCAACTCCCGCTCACTTCCTTCGCTCTGTCCCAACTCGCTTTTTATCAGCTCCCTATCCTTGTTCTTCGTCGCCCCCGAGTATCCACGCGATGATGCATCTGAACACATTTTACGAGAGTGTAGCGCCGCGCAACTTATCATCGGTCCTCGCGAGTCAGGCACACAAATTATTATTAACTTATTTACACTGGAGATAGGCAAAAACCAGGCGAAAGTGCCCGTGATATAACAAAATTATGAATGGAACACTTATCTGAAGATACACGAATGCAAAGAATGAGAAAATATAACTAAATCCCAAAACCATGCAAAAGTTACAACAGTAGTCAATAAGAAACAGATAAATTTTTCAGGGCTAAATTCCCAATATGTTTAACATTAATTATTAATTATCCTTAAATGTCTTAATTAGCGTCATCCTTTACACCGATTGAAACTTTTTACTTCGATAACTTAAAAAAATAATATTTACTCTACATAATACTTCCATAACGACATAAAATATTTATAGAAATTTTACAGCTATGTCTTACGAACCTCGTAATAGCCAATTTTTTCAATGGTTTTCTTCAACTTCCGTTCATCAGCAGATCATTTACATGCAAATTAATTGCAAATTAATGTGTATGGTTGTATCTATCTATTTATTCCGAATTATGTCACATTTTGGTCATTGGACCAGGTTGCAACGGTCGAAATGAATATAATATGTCCTACATTAGCCCGAAAAGATATAGAGGATGTAGGACATCATAAGTAATGATTAGATTGAAGCCCCATTAGGAATTATAGGGACGAAAGTTGAGCATTATGCCATAAAACATGAATGAACCAATGAGTGTATTACATGTAAATGCTAAGTTTTAACTTCGGAAAGAATTTACGTAATGTTGAATTAGGAGTTGATGTTTCATCACTCATGAATTGCAATGAGTGATGGATAGAATACACGTCATACAGAAACATAAATTGTGTGAGGTATTTTACAAACGTATTATTCATTTGATATAGATTTATATCTTGAAGTAGAAATAAGAACCCGTGACTCCGCCATATTCACAAAAAAATGAACAAGTTGTGTGTGGAGTTTCTAAGCAGAGAACTGTTGAAACTTTTTTATGGATGAGGCCATCAGTTTGGTACCAGTTATGATTTCGTTGATTTACTCATATATGTGCTATCAAAATAGACCTTTAGCCCTGTTAATTACATCATCCATAAATCTTTCCTATGTTCCATTACTGGCACCCTATTGCTAGTTAGGCTTCCGGATACCCAAGTGAGTTAAGCGTTCGCCTTTGTTGCAAGTGGCCCCGGGTTAGATAGCCGATAGTGGTCCACATTTACTAAAGAGTGCAAAAGGGCAGTCAAGGTAGCTTTATTAAATAGCAATTATTAAAAAAGACATTAATTACCTGCTCCGTTGCCTCACTTATTCTTTTGTTTGGCCCTGGGAACACCCATCTCGTTCTTCATACGTACGCACGAAGGGCATAAATAAAGCTGAGTCTATATCTTGACCGCCGCTTCCCCCTCTCGCTCCTTATCGGCGACTCTCTTCTGCTGAATTGGCCCAAATCCCGTCCTCCCATTCCAATATACTCTCCCTATACTAGCCCTCTTGCGGTCACCTCCCATTTCCCTTCGAAGTTTTTCTTCGTCGGAAGGAGTTCCCTATCAGAAAAACGGGAGGGAGGATAACCGTCGAGTTAACAAGTTACCAATTTCCTTGAAATTCATAAAAACTGAAGATTATGCCCAGGAGTCAGGTTTTAGAGAAAATGGGAAATTCGTTTCTGAAGAGGGAGTAAGGGTTTCAATCTTGAATTTTTTTATCTTAGTAGCGAAACTTTTCTTTACAGCAACATTTCAACAAGAAACTTTGGATGTAATCCATTAGATGGAAGGGAATTACTTAGGCGGTGATGGTTTCGTTTACTCTTTAAAAAACATGACTGACCTTGTAGTACTGTTCATGTACCTTTCGCATCTCTGTCCATTACAACTGATTCATTAACAGATTTCATAGTTTTTACTTTTATGCCTGATAATAATAATGCACATGCATAATGCTTAAACAAGATTAGAGCTGAAGCTAAACTACGTTCCATTCAGTCTATTCTCAGCAATAATATATTTCGTGATTAATTTATTCGAAAATAAAAATAGAGAAGTGAAATTTTGAATTTTTGTTTATAAAAAGCGTTTGAGTTCCTAAAAAAATGATCTCGAGATTGAAAACTCCCGCTAGGTAGTGGATGTGTAAATGCTATTCAAACAAATACAAAGGAATATTGTGCATAGACAGAAATCAGAACCATAGATACGTTAGAGTAAAAATTAATATAGTCGCTTTTCCATGTACCATTTATGTGCTTATAAACCATTAATGTGATAGAGAGAGTTGAATTTTATCATGGAATTTATTTATTTTCATCTGTCAGACAGAATTTGGAAGAATGAAATTTACCCCAATTGGGCGGTGGAGGCTTTACCCCTTGTGTTTATGCTTACCTCAGTATACACATGCTTCATTAGTTGCCTGCGTATACGGGGCTTTCCCATTGCCCAATTTTTATTGATTTGGTTTAATTTCTGGGATGTTGCTTTGCTGATGCGGATATAATTTTATGACAAACGTCTGTAAATAATAATGAATAAATATAGCTAAACCATTAAGTTATATCTTAGTCGAATAGTTTTGGGTACTTCTCCTAAAGGCAGAAAACTAACGTTTCTCGAACGAATTAAGTGATACGTAATGTTTAATTTATGAATGTAATGATCTGAAATGTTCAGTATACGCTGCTCGCCAGTCATTTTCCAGTAGGTGAGGAGGGAGTCTGTCAAGATTATCATAATCATAGGTATAGTTTTGTAGAAGATTCAATGATTGAGGTAAATATCGGTTGATTTTTAGTATGACAACTATTCAATGATATTTGAGTTATTCGAATATTATCATCAATCAATATTTTCTCATTTTACTGCTCAAGAATAGGAAGTGATATCCGGACGGTGCCACTCTTGCGAGTACATTTTGAACACTAGTTCTGCACTATTGCTTTACTTCCTTATTGAGACCTTTTTGGAATATCTTCTGTCGATCACTAAATAAAGCAGTAGATCACAACATTTACCCTACTGAATAGTTATCAAGTCAAATATATATTTTTATATTCATAGCTGGATCTTATGAAAATCATATGTAATCATCGTTTGACCCAAATTATTCTTCTGCGGTTGGCCATCGTACATGGCCATGTCCATCGGGATCTTCCCTCCCTGTAAACTGCGAAGACCTGCCAAAAGCGATAGAATCACGTGTCTCATGCACGTGCCCTTTCGTGGGGCAATCCAGTGAAGGTTTCGTGAGCCAACGGAATGTGTTCCGTGCAACAAGTAGCGCATTTATTTTTCCTCCAAGAGAGAACCCCTCTCTTCGACCCTTTCTCTCCTCTCTCTGCATGCTTTATGTCTCTCTTCTTCCCTACCTTCTCCTTTTTCGACATTTCTGTTTACACTCTCATAGCGGCGTCCAAACGCGATCGCCGCCCCATCTTCATGGCGCGAACCGGAACTACTCCGCAACGGGTGTGGAATTCGAAAATGCCCCGCCGTCGGTTGGCCCCTCCTTCCTATCCCCCAAAGTAGTTCCGGGTTTCTTAATGGAGCTGCGAATTCTTTTCGCAATCGTGCAGTATCTCCTCAATTCATGCGTGGTTTTCGTGGGGTCATTCAGTGTTTGGTTTCATAGTAGCGCGAATTTTAGCTGTTGCTCTATTTTTCTAAGGGACATTGTATATTGTGGCTCGATACAGGGGTAAATTTAGGTTTAATGGGATGAATAAGGTAATATCAGCTTGTGGTCCACCAAAAAAATAATTCAGCATTAAAGGTATACAAATTTCATATTTCCCTTCCTAAATGGAATTTAGGCGACAGGAAGTATCTTTTGCGCTTAATCTTGCAAGTAAGTTAACTAGTAAGAACCTCTGTAACTCAGTAGACTTATTATTTACCGGAAATAAACTCAGGAAGTGGTACTTCATTAATGACGATATTTACTCGCATTTCCGTGATAAAATTCAATAGGAATCGTCATCAGATTAAAAGCGATTTCTGATTGTCTCTCGAATCCTAAAATGTAAATAATCCGACAAAAAGCCAACACTTTCCTATACAAGGATGCAAGATTGGCTTGCATCTTCTATGTATTTGTTATTTTCACGTTTTTGTTCAAATACATAATTGCGTTCCCATCAGTGTATTCGTTAGCGAAATTACTTTTCGTAAACGGACTCCGAAAGGATCTTAAAGTTCTTCGTTGTCTGAGTCTTTTGTTAATCGAGATCTCTGTAAATACTATGATTTAGGTGATATAGAAGGAGAACTTGAATGAATAGAGGAGATGTTGGTTTGGTAAAGAAAAAGTGAATGACTCGATTGAGAAACAAACGTGAAAGCGTTTGTGTCGAAAATGGATTGAAATGATGTGATATCTCTGCAACAGAGAAATTGAATTAAAATAAAATTTTATCCTCATTTATTCAGTATGTAATTGCTTGCGGAAATTAAAAGTAATTACATACATGTTTGCGTTATTTGATGTGTGTCCTTGTGAGATGTATATATTATGAGATGATAAAGATAGGAAACTACATGAAAAAGATCGCTTCTATTTGATTTATTACTATGGGTTATGAGATTTCCAAAGAAACAACTCTGATTTTATTTCAACCCCTTTTTCTGCGAAACTTACGCAGTGTTTTTTATTTGGAAATGTGTGTGAAATTCTTCGAAGTTACGCTTGATAATATTAATTTATATAACATTAACATTATAAGTTATGAGCTCAGATTTCCTCAGACACTCTTCTACGCGCTGTTTGTCAGCTATTTAAAATGCAATTAGAACTTAAATCCAATCAATTGGCTCCTAAGATTATATAGATAATGTTAAGAAGCAATTATTACTTATACTTTGAGTTTCAGTTTCAACTTTACTTCATATTTCCACATGAGCGTTCCCCAATAGCCGCACGAGGCTAGCGAGCGGCACTTTGCCAACCCTTGTTCGACGTCGTAATTATGGAATAAAGAAAAATATCGCGTTTGACCGGTAGATATAAACTTACCGGTCAGGAACCCTTCATGTATGGAAACAATTTTTAAGGGCGCTCGAATTTTCTTAGGGACGCCAGATACTTAGCCGCCCCCATGTCTGGGGCTGTCCGTCGCGGTTTTTCTCTCACGTCCCGTCTTTATCATCCATCTCTTTTCCCTGGGTGCTTCAGATCGATTTGAGGGAAGCGGCGGCACACTGGCCTCGGCAAGGGAAATTACAATTTGTCACAGCCACTCTGACACCTCTCCCCCTCTATATCTTCCTTCCTGCTTCCCTCCAAGGGTGCCGGGTTCGCGTCCCGCCGTCGGACTTTTCTTCATCCCCCCCAATCCCTTTCGGATATCGTTTGAGAAGAGCCTTCCTCTTTGTGTTACCCCTCACCTCCGAGATAATCTCTCTTCATTGCACTCCCGAGGAGTTCTCTCCGAGTCATCGCTCATCCCTCACTGACAGCCCTCACTCCCCCTCCACCAATCGCTTCCCTTTCTTCCTCCAGCCAAAGCGGCATTTGAAAATTTGGCAGCTCGCCCACTTACCAGATCTCTTTTCATTCTTTAACTTCTCCCCGCTTTCCCTACATCCACGACATTACTCTCCCTTCTACAGTCCTTCAACATCTCTCCCATTATCCTTTCGAACTTTTCCCCCATACGGTCTCCAATCCGAAGGGTTTGTGACTTTCCGGGCGCTATTTGGTAATGACGCGCTATGGCTATGCTCAGATATGTTTCATCCCTAATATCATTATTATTGATGAAAATGAAGGAAAGTTAGGACACGGCTGTTTAGGAATTTGAGGTTAAAAATCTCCGATAGCCGTTTATGTCGACGTTCCTCTTCTCATTCCCCGGTATTCCGAGAAAACAAGACATTGCACTTTTTGAGAGTCATACGTGTTTCGAATGCGATGCAGTCTTCGTCAGGAGTAATTAGATACAAAACGATGCCGGCAGGATGTGGGCTATTAATTATTTAGTGGTAGAGTGAGTTTCCCGTTACGCAGGTGCAGGTGCTCAAAAAGTGCGGTGTCCTGTCTAGTTTTCTCGGAATGCCTGGGAATGAGAAGAGGTACGCTGAAAAAAACGGCTGTAGGAGATTTTAAACCTCTAATTATTATTGATATATTTAGCTTTAATAGTTGTTTCTGGATATATAGGCAAATTTCCAACATTTCCGTGACAGTAGTATGGTAAAAGTTTTAAATTGCCGGCCATGGTAAAAATATAAATAAAAATCATTCTTTTGTGCAAATGAAATGCTCCTTTGAGAATTTTTTGATGTCCAATTTACATACTACCGTTATTTCACACAAATTTAAGGTGTAAAGCGTGGGTATTCATATTGGTTATAATGTAGTTTCTATCAATATTTCAACATGATCACTTCATATTTGACTGCAACAATTTACTCCAACATTTATCGGAATATAACCTTGGCTCCGAGTGATCCAGGGTTATATACTTTATTCTCATCATTACATTATGGTGTATCATGTTGCCATTGTAGCGTTAACCTATATTCACAGTAAATAATAATAAAGTTTAGCTCTGCTTAATACAACTCGTACGCTCAAATAAGTGGGCAATCCTAAGGATTTGGAAGTGTTAACACAGTGTTTATATCATCGAGCTGGAAATAAGGAGAGATTTAACGTTTCTGGTGAATAAGGGAACAATCCTTCATCTCTCCTTGTTGAATGTAGGATAAAAGATTTTCTTATGGTAGATGACGAGGATCTCTAGCAAATATACAACGACGAAGTGTTGAAAAGACAACATTCTATTGCAATTATTACGCCAAAATAGCATATCAAATAGCCTATTGGAGGAAAATAAAAGTTGAAGTTACATTTAGGGTTTTAGTTCCAATTCTAATCATACGAAAATTCGGAGTAAATGAGGAGAAAGTGATTTAAAATGTATCCTAATAAGATATTCATGATGCGTATAATATTGCTGTGTTTCTAAAGAAGTGCGGGCTGATTCAGTTAACGGCCATTTCGGCTAACGTTCCGAGCACAAGAATGGATCAGCATCATCAGCTTCCGCGGTAGTTGCAATCAAAGAATGTAGACTGGGATCCAAAGCAGAGGGAGGGGCAGAATCTGTGACGAAACGTATAGATGTGGATCGATGGATGTGGAAAAAGGGCAGACAAGGATTCAGTGGCGGGAAAATCGAAAGTAACCGCCAAATTGAGGATTGAGCACTGCTGTGGCAGGTGCCACGTCCCGAGGATGTCGCCACTCCGTTGACATCGTCGTCAACAACCATTTTTGCTAGTACAAGCTCTACCAGTGATGGCCCAAAGTAAACTGGTGTCCTAGGCGAAGAGTTTTGGAAAATATCGTCACTATTTTTCAGACTGCTATCAATCTACCGAGAGCTAAAACAGTTTTTTTATAAAGAAATTGTGAAATTTTATGATAACAGGTATTAGTTATATAGGATTTATTATTAAACTATGCAGAATTGAAGATTGGGGTACTCGTCCTTCTGCCATTTAGTTCCATTTAAATATTGATTGTCGTGAAATTTCCACTAGGATTTCAGATCGAAGGAATTATAAAAGAATTAATTTTCTATCTCACTCTCGCCTTTATCTTTAATATCTATACATATTCAGGTCTTTCACGCGTTCTATGAAATATATAATTTTGTATAAGAGTCTGTTTTGGTTAAGATTTGGAAACGATAATAGCTCTGCAAAATTAAGCACGTGCATTCAAGTAACCCATAAGTTATATTTACTACTAGCCATAATTTATTTGATCAACCAAAAGTTATTTCTACTTCAAGGCCTGAGTCATACATTTCTGATACTCGTCTACTGCCGATGCAATGGAATAAAGATATCTTCTTGCGAACCAAAATCGGATCCCCCAAAATTTTGCCTCTCTAGCGATCTTTGTTTCGCTTGTGCTCACAGACGCCTTGAAGTATTCAGACAAGTGTAAAATCAAATCGTACAAAAGCGCCTTTGTCTACATCTTTCTGCATCAGTTGTAAATGAGAACACATAGGCTTTCCTGCGCCTACCTCCCTCACCATCCAGAGCCGGCCCTGTACCGTTGTAATATAGTAGGGATTGGAAAAAAGGGAGATGAGGAATAATCCCAGGAAAGAGGGCGAGATACGCCTCAAATGGAGTCGAACCTCCCGCCGCCGCAGCCCCTCCGAACCCCGGATAAGGAGAAGAGTAAGGACCAACCTAAAAAAAAGAAGGGAAATGAGCGTGAACTTCGGAAGAATATCGACGGTGAAATATTCCACTAAGCTTCCCTGCAGATTGGGAGAAAGGGAGGGAGGTCTAGGATATGGGAGTTAGGCGTCGACAGGGTGGCTGGCTCCGGCGCCAACGGCAAGAGGGGGACAGGTCGTTGGCAGGATAGGGAAAAAGGGTAAGGGAGGAGGGGCTGGCGCCAATGCTTCAAAGGGAAAGCAGTCATCAAGTCTGAGCCCAACTGGAAGATGGGGGAATGGACGGGGATAAGTGATAGGGAAGATATGAATGGTAAAGGGGGGCAGAGAGCGGGTAATGAGATTGGAAGGGATTGATAGGTGTGACCGAAAGGAAGGAATGGGCGAGAATGTAAGGCAGAATGTAAGGGACGTTATGAATGATAGGAAGTGACGCGGGAAAGGGACGGCCGGAAGTAGGTGATGATTCGAGTTTCTTTCAAGGAAATGGACAAATGTTAAATCGCCGCGTTATATGCGAAAATGCCCCACGGTTTTGTGAGACAAGATGGCTTTTAAAAAGTCATTGAGAACGGATTCGCGTAATCAAACCGAGTCTCTACGCAAAGCTTCGTGAATCAGTCTCTTGGGGCTCATTTGATCCCATGCACTCGATCATCAGTGAACGATTAACGTGAACAAGGCGAGTATTGAAGTTAAAGGAGTCGAAAAGAGACGAATAATCTAAAGATATTGGTCAAATTCACGTATCTGGGTCACGTTCCTTTTGATGAATGGGGTATTAAAGAGGCCATAAAGAGAATGATAGTTACTAAACCTTTCATGGAGGTAAGGGAGCTGAGGAAAAATAATTTTGGTAAAGTTATTAGGAAAGTACGAATTAAGTCCTTAACATATGAGTTTTCATAGTGAATAGAGAACTTAAAGAATGTTTCATAATGATACTGGCGGCCTCGTGGGTGGGACATATAATCGAAACGTGAGTTATTTCAATAGGAAATACGAAGAAGTAGTGAATTTTGATATGAGGAGGGTTCTGATTGAAGAATAAAGAGGCAGGTGCATGTGTAATTCAGTGATAATTGATCGCCAAAGAAAGTAGTTAAATGTAGGATGCAAAGGAATAGACAGTGGAAACGACGAAAGTTAAGGGATGATACTAAGAGAGGGTTTAATTATGAAATGAAGAAAGTGAGTTTAGTACGTTTTTACTTAAATAGGTGTTAGTTGCTGGCGCAATTTTCTGATAAATCTTCCTAACAATAGGTTAAAGATTTATTCACGAAAATCAAATTTGAATTAGAGCTCAAGTCAACCAATATTTAGGTAAGTGTGTATGGAAAGCACCAGGCTAATAACTCTTTCTATTATGAAAATGACTAAAAGCATAGCCAATGCAAGAAGGTGGAAGAGAAACGCAAAAGAATAAAATATATTATATAATAGATAGGGTAGAATTTAGGATGTGATATAAGTAGTTTCAAAAATACAAAATATTGGTACATACGTACACATATCCCAGCACTCCGCAGTATTTTCCTAAATCGTCACGCTATTTTTATTTTTCATCGAAATCAAGTGTAGACTTTCGTTTTTTTCCTGACGTCACATTCGCTGCGATTGATGTACAATATCGGAATGCGGCAGCGCTTCTTTGAGATGCGGACTGTACAACGTACTCTGGAACGGATGCAGATGAGAATATTATCGGCTACACATTTGCAATTTGAAGCACGCGCTAAAGGAATGACTGTATAAAAGCGGAATGCGCGCTCCGTGAAAGACAAAACGCGTGTCCAAAGAATGTACAACGATGAGAAAGGTGCAACTGAATTAGGATTTCTACGATGGAGTAAGCGCGTGAGTCTTCGTAGTGTTGCTATTGCGACTTCTTGATTGGCTGTATCCGGTTACTATTGAATACGGAAAAATTGAATCAATGTTAACTGCTTTATTGAGGATAAATCCTGCAATGCACAATGTAATTTTATTCACGCACAAATAGGCTGTACAGCCTGATACAAAGGAATAGTAATTCATTCTTTTGGACTATTATGAGGCACTTTTTATTGTCGATTAGCTTTCACATCCGTCAAAACTCAGCAAGGTTAAGAGCGGATTATGGTGAAATCATCATTAAAAATTGTTTATTTCAGTTATTTGATGGCTAAAATTGTGAATACTTTAATTAAATTCTCAAACAAAATCCTTTGACAGCTCGATTATCTCGATACGCTGAATACTATAGTTTCTATGAAAATATTACTGCTTATATTTCTCGAATAAAATATCTTTATTATTAAAATTTCTTATTTTAGTTTCAATGTAATGTCGCAAGGAAAAAATATCCTGCGTTAATGAGTTTACGCTCTCCTCAATTGAACAGTGTTTTTCGATGATCATCAGTGAGCTTTACAGTAGAACTCACTTCAAAGTGAAAATATACGTAATTTTCCGATTAATATTGGGAAGATTCATAGATGCTTTAGTAGATGTTCAGCCTTAAAAACTTGCCTCATTACGATCTATGAACAAATTTTGACATTCTTTTCTGTTTCCCTATTTTTCTCTACTTTAAGTGGTGGTGTTCCTTATAGTTGCAATGTTTATGTATCAATTTTAGTTGATATTTATCGAATCTACAACAGAAACTAATGGGAATTTCTCTTCTCTTTGCAGATTTGCTGATTGCCGTCAGTCTACTGTTTTTGTTGAAGCTGATTCGAGCAACGCCTAGCTGTTTAAATGAAAAGCAGGATCGTTTGAAAACGGAGCGGTGGAATAGGTTGACCTCACCGGCTTGAATTCACGTGACGCGGCCTGTCCCGCGGGCCCATTTGACGGGCCACGTGTTGCCTAGATATATATACATATTATACTATGTGGTTATGTAATTATAGTGGAGATTACTGCAGTGTATTTTATCCCAAGAAGAAGCGTTAAGTCTGGTGTTGATATATTATTAATATTATTATTATTTTCACTGATCTCGAAGCCTCGTGTGTGTGTATCTCGCTGTTTCAAAATGGACAAACGTAGAAGGACTCGGCCGAGACGTCAGAGCTGTTTATTAAAGTTTAAAAAAGGGCATTAGGAAAGTGAAGATATTAAGTAAGCCATCTGTTCCTCGGGAGTTTTATTGATTTTTAAGTTCTTCGGCGTTGGATTACCTTGTTCTTGCATCTCCCCAGGACTTTCTTCCTGTTGACACAGACTGGAGGAGACATTTCGGAAAACCAAGAAGGGACTTCTGATTCCGACCGAGGAAGACTTCGGGCCGAAGCAAGGAAAGGAAGGTCCAGTTCAATACGAAAACAGATGTAGAAACTGGAAAAAACCGATAAGCCGGCTGACATGATTTTCCTTCGTGTATTTTGAAAATGCTCAAACCAATGTTTTAGATGTCGCGGCTTTCGGGGCTTAAAAAAAGATGTTTTCCTAACGAAAGAAGGTACTGGTGCCGTTCAACTACCTCCATACCCCCCATTTTAACCAATCAAGCACACCACGTACGCTTTCTGCATGTTCTTCGGAGAGAGATAGAGAGAAAGAGAATCTAGGAAAATGCGCCCTCATGTGTTTTTTTGTTGATATTTTGAACTAGTTTGTTTGAGAAGAGAGACAGAGAAACGGGAACCGTGTTCTTTTTGTTTTTTCCACTCCCCTAGTAATGTGTGATTTCATCGTGCCAAAGAAGCGCGCTTATGTAGTTGGAGTCCCTTCCTCGACTTTTTCGAAGGGATGGTTCGCGTGGAGTAAAAATGGGTGCTTCGTTATGTTTTCCCTCACGAAAAAGGAATTTCCTCGAATTTCCGCCTATTCTGGAAGGGAATGAACTGTAGGGATCGCTTCATGCCCAAGTGGTTTGGGTTATTTTTCAGAAAGAAGTACTTCCCTTCGTATGAACTGCACACCTTAAACATCGGCTTAGTCTTCTCGTTGCCCATGGCGGTTGTTAACCTCCCCGTAATATTCCCGCAGTTGTAAGAAAATGGAGTTTTCTGAGCAGTCCAATGGGGAAGGCATGTATGACGCAAGAGCCGGAATGAACCGATGTTAAATCAACTTTCAATTGTTTTCCTCTTCCCATACTTTACCCCCAAGGATCGACCGGTGTTACACTTGTTGTCTCCCTCGCAGCATCTGCGTCGGAGAGCTTCGTTGGTCTTTTATGATTTTTTTAATAGTTGACTGGCGTTGGGTGTGCGTCATTTTTCTGCCGAGAGGGCGCTCGAAAGCGGAAGTTCGTGATGCCGCCGCTTCGGGCGCTGTACTTCCGTGTCCGGTCGCGGCCAGAGTTGCGATCTGGATTGGAGAGCCCAAGCATACACGAGACAGAAAGACAATGTGCCATAGTGAGAAGTTTAAATGGTAAAGAAAATAGGGAATCCGAAGGACACCGCTTCGATTTTCGAGTTTGTTCTTAGCGATGGAAATGAAATTTGAAATGAAATTGAATGGGCGAAAGAACTTGGTGCGAAAAAATGTTGAGTACCTTCCTTTGGGTTGTGTTTCCTGCATGGTTGAAAACATGCAGGTCGAAAAATTTACTTATATATATCGAAAGTGTAAATAACTATAATTACTGTCATAATTGCGATTGTGTGTTGTTTATGGACGAGCATCTCAAACTGTAGTGGCCAGTCATTTTTCCCGTTTTTCCATTTTTTGTACTGAGACATCTTTTTTGACGTTTTATAGAGTGCATTACTTTATTATGAATGTAGTTGTTATGATTTTTGAGAGACAGAAAAAGACAGAAATGACCTCCTCAGGTTTCAAAAGGTGAAGAGGAACTTTTGAGTTTTGCTCACCTTTTTCCCCGATTGCCATTCTCTTTTTCCATGTGCCCCTTTCCTACCCTTCCTCTCTCACCTTACCTAATCTCAGCTAATTACCCTGTCCAGTTGTTCCAACCAATCATGAATCGCTTCCCTGAGAGCACCGAATTTCTGTACTATTTGCTGTAATTCACTCGGTTTTCTTTTCAGCATATAATCAACATGCTCGTTACTTGTTACAGTTATGTGTCTATGACGCGGGAGTATAGTAAAAAATTATTGCACATAGATTAGCTATTTTATTTATCCCTATAACCCTTATTTCCAGCCCCAAAAATTCACTCTTAGAAATATCAATGTGTATCAACTATAGCTTGTTGCTCGTTAAAGACGTAAGTCTTCAAAATATTAGTGGAAGGTTGATGCTGAGGACATACTGCTTCCAGAATCGCTCTTGGTATGCAAAGAGGCAACGTAGGCAAATATCTATGTCTATTTTGAAGGAATTGAATTGTTCCTGAATTTTTAAATGTGATAGTGCCAATTTTGTAACCACTAAGTACCGAAAATGCGGGAGAAATAAAATAATGTTTAAAATTTTGTCGTAGTCGACCCCTTTTATCTGAAATTAAGAGCAGTTTCCAACTTTCTCTCTCTAAGTACCGAAATGGGTATGGGAGTAGTTAGTAACTACTATAGATGTAAGTTTTCACCGTCAATAGTAACTACTAGTTACTATTGACGGTGAAAACTTACATCTATATCTATATTAATACCCTGCGAGTTGCCTTTCGGCGTGTTCAGGGGGTGTAAACACCAGTTGATTGAAACTACATCTTTACTCGGTTATTGTCGAGTATCGTTCGCGAAAAGAATGTATCTTTAAAACGATCCGTCATAGCATCTATTTCTGTTAACTTACGTTCATTATCGGATCGAACAAGGTAGCAGGGGGTTGCATGATACCGGTTGTATCTTCCGCAAATGTAGTTTCTCTGAATTTATTAAGCAATCGTAGCCTAGCTTTCAATCTCCTGTCTTTCAAGGATTCCCAAAGTCTGAGAGTATTTTTGTAATGCTTGCTTTTTATCGTTGCATTTCGCCTCGCCTTATGCTGGCACTTTCTCGAGTTCGAGGGTACACGTTTCAGTCTCCGGATCCCATATACTTGCCGCTATATAATACACATATTTTGATATAAAAGATAATCTGATAAGGGAAGGTGCTGGGAATACACTGAGTCAACTTATTTATTTCATTAGTTAAGGGGTATTTGGTTACTTCGATACCTATTTTGTATGTATGGAATGAAAACTGTTCCATCTGGAAATTGACGCTCTCATCCGGTGCTGCCCATACTATTGATAGTAATTTAAGACAAATTTGGCGGTATGCAAAGATTGGGTTAGTGATTATTTGATTTAGGATTTCATAATTTTAAGATCAGCTTAAAATTCGCAAAGATCCCTTATGAATCAGTCCCTGGTATTCTGAATTGCTCAGTTAACGTATTGAATAACCATTAGGAAAGTCTGAATATAGAAGCTAATTACTAAGTCTAAGCCTTCTCTCACATCTTATTAGAAAAATCAAAAAGTAGAAAAATCAGTATGCGTACCATTGATGTTGTTGATGATCTTCTTGATCAAAAATGATAAGAAATAAAAATTTTATGATTCCTCTATACTATTTATTTTCAAGACGTACCAAGTAGCTTAGGTTGAATTATGTAGGTAGCCTAGATGGTTAAGGCAGCCTCCCGGTTAGAGGAAGATCCCGGGTTCGATTCCCGGCCCTGTCAGACATTTTTCAAATCCGTTTTCCCTTGGGAATTTTCCTGGGTGCACGCCCTTATGTGCAAAGTCACCTCAAACCTTTCCTTAAATTTAAAATAATTACAAAAAAATTATCCCGGCTTTGGAGGGTTAAAACGAGAAATGTTGGAACATTGATGCTAATTCCCAAGAATACGCCTTCTCTTACATTTCATTGGGAAAAAAATTCTCGCGAGAGAAGAGGCAAAGCTCTCTGATTCGGAAACGGTAGGTTCTGACGAAACCTTATTCATTAGCCTCTTCTGATCGAAAAACTTGATACAGCAAAACAATCGGAGTTTTTCGAAACATTATTTTTTGGGGTGAAATCACGCCTGGAAGTTTTGATTAAAAACGTCGAAACATTTTCTTCCCTCGATTAATGCACTGGAAAATATCGTCAACCTTCAAAGTTTTCAAGATTTCCCCGAGGAATATGTTAAAAATATTATTTCATTTGTATCATCTCTCCGTTTTTTTTTCGTTCTCTTCTCCTTGATACACGTCTTTTTGGCAAATGGGAAACACAGAAAGATTCATTACAATATATTGATAGATTTCCTCTAGATATGCACCAGCTGAACGAGACAAAGGTTACTCAAAGAGTTGGAGAGAAGAACCACTTAAAAGGAAAATGCTAACAAATGCAGAGGATCCATTATTTCCTCTATATATAAGGAATTTATTATTGTTTCGATAGTATTCTTAAACATTCCACTAATGCAGAGTTCTCACGGAGCCGAGTGCACGACGGGTGATTTGACTTGCGTGCACAACTAGCGAGTACTAGCGGTCGTTCACGACTCATGTCGTATGTACAACATCGAGTCAATATCGTGTTCAGTTGAGTAAGGAGAAGCAAGTGTCAATATATTAGAATTTTTAATGAAATCAGTTCAGGGAGCGTATAATCCTCTTCTAATTAATAACCATACTTTATACAGCTTGCTATTTAATAAAGTATGTGAGGGCAATAATTCACCCGTATTATCGTCTAGGAATTGTAAGGAGTGAACTCCGATGTCATTACTTTATTCTTATAGCTCTGCTATTGACATTTTAAGCTCTACAATTGATATCGACACTATACCTTTTTAAATGCAGAAACATTTATAATTCCCAAACCACCAAAACGTCCGGTATTCACAAAAATGAAGGTATAATATTTAAAATTGGATAATCCGTTGCATCTCTGTTTTGACTATCAAATGGACGTTTCCTTCTACGACGCTTGGAACTAAATTAAGAGACAAGAATCCGGTCTTATAGTTAAATTACAATTTTCACAATATTTTCTACAATTTACGTGGAATTTCATTCTGAAATGAGATTAAATATAAAAGTTATGTGAATGTGAAGTTAAGTAAATTTAAAGTGTATTATACAATTACTCATTATACTGTTAACGATTAAATACACTAGCATGTATTGCGCGCTCCGCATTGGCCAGTGAGAATCCTTAAAATTGGAATAAAAAATCTCGTTTATTTGGATTCAACGTTGATAATGCGATTTATTTAGGTGCATTGATAAAATAATATACTACAGTAAAACCTGTCTAAGACGGAATACCAAGGGATCGAGTACATACATTTTCCGGCTTACGTAAGTTTTCGGTTTAGGTTGGCCAACCTAAACCGAAAACTTACGTGTTAACCGGTTAACACAAAGTACACTTATTCAGTGCGGACTTAAATAATGTCTCAGTATCACTTGAATGAAGTATCGTTTCCGGGAAGACATAGATGAAACAGGTAAGTCCTTTTAATACTCTGAATACAAGCACTAGGAACTAGGAGCGAGCAGGAAAAGAAAGAAGCCTCAGACGAAAATGTCATTTCTTCTGAGAGGGCTTCAACTCACTCCATTGAAACATTGCATAGGTGCCGACAACCCATAGAGAAACCAGCTTTCTTTATTTTCGTACCCTTGGGATATCGTCTCGTGGATATAACTTCTCTAAAGATATCGTAAAGTTAGGAAAGACCAGAGAACTGTTGTAAGGAAGGCGATCCTACCCTTTGGTAGTGGTCCAGATACGATAACATTGATGACCATGCATCAGCGGAATTGATGTTGATAAGAAAGCAATAATGCATAGCCAAAGGTGTGGGGGAAACTCCAGAGGAGAGCATACAATGCTCATATGTACACGCAAAAACTATCAGTTTCTACCCCTAGTTCTATAGAATATATTGTCCTATAGATATAGAAAGTCCTCTATATTAGGTGTTTCAATTTTGATAAATTTGATTAATTTTGGTAAACAAACTTGGAAGAGATTGCAAGTGGTTTTGAAAATTAGAAAATTATCGTTCCGCCTTTCACAGGTCGAATACTAGTTGTTCGTGTATGTAGTTGAATAATATAGATTTTTTCGCTTTACAAAGG
Organism: Sympetrum striolatum; assembly: GCA_947579665.1. Taxonomy (NCBI): domain Eukaryota; kingdom Metazoa; phylum Arthropoda; class Insecta; order Odonata; family Libellulidae; genus Sympetrum; species Sympetrum striolatum. The sequence continues at coordinate 90,081,920 of OX388346.1, forward strand.
TTCCGCCTCACAGAGGGACTTCCGCAAAATCTTGTGTTTGTGCAGTAATATTATTGATGATTTTCGACATGTTTCACAGTAAGCGTCCTTGGCTATTGATATATCCTACTCGTTTTAATTTCAGTTAAAATAAATGCTCAATTTCACTCTTTTAAATATATTTTTAAATGATTTTCTTTATTTTATTCTTTTTATACATATAAATTAAAATCCTTCGAGTAGAAGGCAAAATTTCATAAATAGCTGTCTAGTTGTGTCTAGTACCAGAGAAGTTTTCCCGAGCCCACCCAATGGCAATAACGATGCTCGTTTATTAAACAGCGTAGAACCGGAGGCGTACGTTTGGCATGCTTTGTTGGGATAAAGATACATCCCTTAACTTATAGTGACTCTAAGTCAGTATTCATAATAATGTTTAAATCTTGATTGAAATAATAAGGAATCAAACAGTTCATTTCTGGAAACATCAACTCAAGGGGTAATGTGGAACGTTTGTTACGTAAGTTTGAATTAATAATGTGTTACTGTATTGTGTGTTTAAAAGTCTATCATGCCTTGAATATATTTCTTACGATAAGGAGTGTTGTTATATTCGAGGATGAAGATGAGAATATTCTTAATAGTCTTCCGTTAAATTACCGCTGTAATGATTAACCTGGATACTTTTCACAAATAAGAAAATACCTTTTCTAGAGCCTAGATAAATCTGCACAATATGGAATGTAAAATTATCCCTAGTTACGTAAAGTTTAATATCATTAATGATCTCCTAAGTTTGTTGTTTAATTTTATAGTTAAAGAAGATTTACAATATCTCCAAATTAGGTTGTTTCATAGTTTTTCAATATTCTCTTTTTTCCCATGTCTTTATTTTCTTACTCCTGTTCTTTCAAGATCCTCAAATTCTCTCCCTTCCTTTATGAGAAGACTGTCTTCGATTTCGTTATGCCTCTTCCAATTTCCTTTGGTAACATTTCTGAATTCTTTTTCATACGGAGAGAGTGAACAGCTGGGCTTCAAATGGACCCGTGACGTTATGAGGATAAAAAGTAACCATAATTTACCATGTACCTTCATTTAAAAATATATAATTATAGGTTGGACGCAACAAGGTATGAAACTTCAAATTTATGCAAGCAATGAAACGTTATTTCATGGTGTTTATTGAATGATTCATTTTTATCAGACTATAGGAAACTGTTATCTGTGATGACTGAATCAAGAAGGGGAGAAGAAGATCCCTTTTCTTGCATTGTTCAAAATAATCTCGTTCAAACGAGGATTACAACGGCAAAAAAGAGGATAACTATTGAAATTTCGCTATAATTATCCCATTTCTTATATTTTTTCATTATAATCTCGTTCAAACGATTATAACAACAGCAAAAGAGAGGATAACTATTGAAATTTCGCTAAAATTATACCTATTAGTTGCATTTTTTCAATATTATCTCGTTCAAACGATGATAAAAACAGCAAAATAGAGGATAACTATTGAAGTTTCGCTATAATTATCCCTTTTCATATATTTTTTCAATATCATCTCGATCAAACGGATAATATTTGTAAAACGGATAATATTTGTGTAATTTATATTTTTTTCCTCTATATTGCCTTAATTATCAACATTTTATCGAGATAAGATCGAAAAAAGCAACGAAAACGGATAATTTTAGCAAAATTTAAATTTTTTTCCTATGTATTGCCTCGATTTGCGTCGTTTTATCGAGATATAATCGAAAAAACCAACGAAAACGGATAATTTCTACGAAATTTATATTCGTTCCTCTATTTCACCTGAATTCTCGTCATTTTACCGAGATATGATCAAAAAAAGCAATGAAAACGGATAATTTTAGTTAAATTCCAATTTTTGTCCTCTATTTTGCCTTATTTTGGACGTTTTATGGAGATATGATTGAAAAAACAAGAAAAAAAGATAATTTCACCGAATCTTATGTTTTTTCCTCTTTTATACCTTAATTTTCGTCGTTTTATCGGGAAATAATCGAAATAAGCAACGAAAAGGGATAATTTCACCAAACTTTCAATTTGTATCCACTACTTTACGTTAATTCTCGTCATTTTATCAGGATATGATCGAAAAAGGCAACGAAAACGGATGATTTTTGCTAAATTTTATTTTTTTCCCTCTATTTTGCCCTAATTTTCAACATTTTATCGAGATAAGATCAGAAAAAGGAACGAAAATGGATAATTTTAGCAAAATTTCAATTTTTTTCCTCCATTTTGCCTTAATCTTCGTCATTTCATCGAGGTATTATAGAAAAACGGATAATTTTAGTTAAATTCCAATTTTTGTCCTCTATTTTGCCTTATTTTGGACGTTTTATGGAGATATGATTGAAAAAACAAGAAAAAAAGATAATTTCACCGAATCTTATGTTTTTTCCTCTTTTATACCTTAATTTTCGTCGTTTTATCGGGAAATAATCGAAATAAGCAACGAAAAGGGATAATTTCACCAAACTTTCAATTTGTATCCACTACTTTACGTTAATTCTCGTCATTTTATCAGGATATGATCGAAAAAGGCAACGAAAACGGATGATTTTTGCTAAATTTTATTTTTTTCCCTCTATTTTGCCCTAATTTTCAACATTTTATCGAAATAAGATCAGAAAAAGGAACGAAAATGGATAATTTTAGCCAAATTTCAATTTTTTTCCTCCATTTTGCCTTAATCTTCGTCATTTCATCGAGATATGATCGAAAAAAGCAAAAAAAATCGGAAAATTTCACCGAAATTTCAATTTTTTTCCTCTATTTTGCCTTAATTTTCGTTATTTTATCGACATATTATCGAAAAAAGCAACGAAAACAAATAATTTCACCGAAATTTTTATTTTTTTCCTCTATATTGCCTTAATTTTCAACATTTAATCGAAATAAGATCGAAGCAACGAAAACTATAATTTTAGCGATATTTCATTTTTTTCCTCTATTTTGCCTTAATTTTTTCATTTTATCGAGATATGATCGAAAAACTGATAATTTTAGCCTAATTTCAATTTTTTCCTCTGTTTTGGGTTGATTTTTAACATTTTATTGAGATATGATCGAAAAAAGCAATGAAAACGGAACTTTTTTCCGAAATTTAAATTTTGATACCAGTATGTTGCCATAATTTTCGTCATTTTATCGAGATATGATCGAAAAAAGCAATAAAAACGGATAAATTTAGCGAAATTTCAATTTTTTTCCTCTATTTTGCCTTAATTTTCGTCATTTTATAGAGATATGATCGAAAAAAGCAATGAAAACAGATAATTTTAGCAAACTTTCAATTTTTTTCCTCAATTTAGCCTTAATTTTCAACATTTTATAAAGATATAATCGAAAAAAGCAATGAAAACAGATAATTTTAGCAAACTAACAATTTTTTTCTTCTATTTTGCCTTAATTTTCGTCATTCTATCGAGGTTTAATCGAACAAAGCTACGGAAAACGGACCTTTTTAGCGAAATTTAATTTTTTTCCTCTAAATATCCTTAATTCTCCTGATTTTATCGTGGTATACTAGAAAAAAGAATTGAAAATGGATAATTTCACCAAAATTAAATTTTTTTTCCTCTTCTTTACCTTAACTTTCGTCTTTTTATCGAGATTTTATCGAAAAAAAGCAACGGCAACGGATAACTTTAGCGAAATTTCAATTTATTTCATCTATTTTGCCTTTGCCTTGCCTTTTCGTCATTTTATCGAGATTTGTTTTAAAAAAACCTAAAAAAAACGGATAATTTTTGCGAAATTTCAAATTTTTCTGCTATTTTTCCATAATTTTCTACAATTTATCGAGATATGATCGAAAAAAAGCAACAAAAACGAGCATATATTAACAATGTTTTAATTTTTCAGCCTGTATTTTGCCTTAATTTTCAATATTTTATTGAGATTTGATCGAAAAAAAGCAACAAAAACGGGCAAAATAACAATAGTTATTAATTACCGAGATTAGATTTTAAAAAGCAACGAAAACGGATAATTGAAGCGAAATTTCAATTTCTTTCCTCAATTTTGCCTTAATTTTCGTCATTTTATCGAGATTTGATCCAAAAAATGCAACAAAAGAGGAAATTTTAACAAAATTTCAATTTTTTTCCTCTATTTTGCCTTAATTTTCTTCAATTTATTGAGATAAGATCGAAAAAACCAACAAATCGGAATTTTTAAATGAAATTTTTTACTAGTATTTAACCTTAATTTTCGTCATTATACCGATATAAAATCAAAAAAGCAATGAAAACGGATAATTTTAAGGAAATTCCAATTTTTTTGCTCTATTTTGCCTTAATTTTCGTCATTTTAACAAGATAAGGTCGAAAAAAGCTATGAAAACGTATAATTTTGGCAAAATTTCAATTTTTTTCCTCTTTTTGGCCTTAATTTTCATCATTTTAATGAAATATAATCGAAAACAGCAGTGCAAGCGGAACTTCTTAGCGACATCTTCAATTTTTGCCTAAATTTTCGTCATTTTACCGTGATTTAATTGAAAAAAGCAATGAAAACGGATAATTCCAGCAAAATTTCAATTTTTCTCCTCAATTCTGCCTTAATTTTCGTCATTTAATCGAGATATGATTCAAAAAAAGCAACAAAAACGGAAATTTTAACAAAATTTATTTTTTTTAGGTCTATTTTTCCTTAATTTTCTTCAATTTATTGAGATATGATCGAAAAAAAACAACGAAAACGGACCTTTTTAGGGAGATTTAATTTTTTTAACAGTATATTGACTTAATTTTTGTTATTGTATCGAGATAAGATCGAAAAAAGCAATGAAAAAGGATAATTTTAACAGATTTTCCATTTTTGTCATCAATTTGGCCTTAATTTTCAACATTTTAGTGAGATATGATGGAAAATAGCAACGAAAACAGAACTTTTAAACGAAATTTTTAATTTTTTTACCAGTATATTGCGTTAATTTTCGACATTTTACATATATTAAATCGAAAAAAGCAATGAAAACGGATAATTTTAGCGAAATTCCAATTTTTTTGCTCTATTTTGCCTTAACTTTCTTAATTTTATCGAGATTTGATACAAAGAAAAGCAAAAAAACAGAAAATATTTACAAAATATAAATTTTTCTTCTATTTTGCCGTATTTTTCTTCAATTTATTGAGATATGATCGAAAAAAGCAACGAAAACGGATAAATTTAGCAAAATTGGAATTTCCACCCCTATATTTTGCCTTAATTTTCGTCATTTTACCAATATAAGATCGAAAAAAGCAATGAAAACGGATACTTTTAGCGAAATTCCGATTTTTTTGCTCTATTTTGCCTTAATTTCCTTCATTTAATAGATATTTGATACAAAAATGCAAAAAAACGGAAAAATTTAACAAAATTTCAATATGTTCCTTCTATTTTGCCTTCATTTTCGACATATTATCAAGTTTTAATCGAAAAAAAGCAGCAAAAACGGAAAATTTTAACAGAATTTCCATTTTTTTCCTCAATTTTGTCTTTATTTTCGTCATTTTATCGAGATTTAATCCAAAAAAAGCAACAAAAACGGAAAAAGTTTAACAAAATTTCAATTATTCTCATTAATTTTCGTAATTTTATCGAGATTTGATCGGAAAAAGCAAAAAAAACGGAAAATATTAACAAAATTTAAATTTTTTCCTCTATTTTGCCGAAATTTTCGTCATTTTATCGAGATTTGATCCAAAAAAAGCAACAAAAACGGAAAACTTTATCAAAATTTAAATTTTTTTCTTCTTTTTTGCTTTCATTTTCGTCATTTCATCGAGATTTGATCGAAAAATGCAACAGAAACGGACAATTTTAACAAAATTTCAGTTTTTTTTCTCTTTTTGACCTTAATTTTCATCATTTTAATGAAAAATAATCGATAACAGCAACGGAAAAGGAACTTTTTAGCGAAATTTTTAATTTTTGCCTTAATTTTCGTCATTTTACCGAGTTTAGAATGAAAAAAAGCAATGAAAACGGATAATTCCATCGAAATTTCAATTTTTCTCCTCAATTTTGCCTTCATTTTCGTCAGTTTATCGAGATTTTATCCAAAAAAGCAACAAAAACGGAAATTTTAACCAAATTTCAATTTTTTTCCTCTATTTTGGCTTAATTTTCTTTAATTTATTGAGATATAATCGAAAAATGCAACGAAAACGGATAAATTTAGCGAAATTGGAATTTTCTTCACCATATTTTGCCTTAAGTTTCGTCATTTTACCAATATAAGATCGAAAAAAGCTATGAAAACGGATACTTTTTGCAAAATTTCAATTTTTTTCCTCAAATTTTCCATAATTTTCGTCATTTTATCGAGATTTTATCGAAAAAAAGCAACAGAAACGGAAAATTTTAACAAAATTTCAATATGTTCGTTCTATTTTGCCTTCATTTTCGTCATGTTATCGAGTTTTAATCGAAAAAAGCAGCAAAAATTGGCAATTTAAAAAAAAATTCCATTTTTTCCTCAATGTTGCCATATTTTTCAACATTTTAGTGAGATATATGGAAAAAAGCAACGAAAACGGAACTTTTAAACGAAATTTTTAATTTTTCTACCAGTATAATTCCTTAATTTTCGTCATTTTACAGAGATAAGATCGAAAAAAGCTTTGAAAACGGATAATTTTAGCAAAATTTCAATTTTTTTCCTCTTTTTGGCCTTAATTTTCATCATTGTAATGAGAAATAATCGAAAACAGCAACGAAGCGGAACTTTTTAGCGAAATATTTAATTATTGCCTTAATTTTCGTCATTTTACATATATTAAATCGAAAAAAGCAATGAAAACGGATAATTTTAGCGAAATTCCAATTTTTTTGCTCTATTATGCCTTAACTTTCTTTATTTTATCGAGATTTGATACAAAAAAAGCAAAAAAAACGAAACTTTTTATAAAATTTAAATTTTTTTCTTCTATTTTGCCGTAATTTTCGTCATTTTATGGAGATTTAATCCAAAAAAAGCAACAAAAACGGAAAAATTTTAACAAAATTTCAATTTTTCTCCTTAATTTTGCCGTAATTTTCGTAATTTTATCGAGATTTGATCGAAAAAAGAAACAGAAACGGAAATTTTATACAAATTTCAATTTTTTTCCTCTATTTTGCCTTAATTTTCGTCATAATACCGATATGAAATCGAAAAAAGCAATGAAAACAGATAATTTTAGCGAAAGTCCGATTTTTTTGCTCTATTTTGCCTTAAAACCTTCATTTTATAGAGATTTGATACAATAAAAGAAAAAAAAACGGAAAATGTTTACAAAATTTAAATTTTTTCCTCTATTTTGCCGAAATTTTCGAAATTTTATCGAGATTTGATCCAAAAAAGCAACAAAAACGGAAAAGTTTAACAAAATTTCAATTTTTTTCTTCTTTTTTGCCTTCATTTTCGTCATTTCATCGAGATTTGATCGAAAAAAGCAACAGAAACGGACAATTTTAAAAAAATTTCAGTTTTTTTTCTCTTTTTGACCTCAATTTTCATCATTTTATAGAAAAATAATCGAAAACAGCAATGCAAACGGAACTTCTTAGCGACATCTTTAATTTTTGCCTTAATTTTCGTCATTTTACCGAGATAAGATTGAAGAAAAGCAATGAAAACGGATAATTCCATCGAAATTTCAATTTTTCTCCTCAGTTTTGCCTTAATTTTCGTCAGTTTATCGAGATTTGATGCAAAAAAAGCAACAAAAACGGATTATTTTAAAAAAATTTCAATTTTTTTCCTCTATTTTGCCTTTATTTTCTTCAATTTATTGAGATATAATCGAAAAAAGCAACGAAAATGGATAAATTTAGCGAAATTTTAATTTTCTTCCCCATATTTTGCCTTAAGATTCGTCATTTTAACAATATATGATTGAAAAAGCTATGCAAACAGATACTTTTAGCAAAATTTCAATTTTTTTCCTCTATTTTGCCATAATTTTCGTAATTTTATCGAGATTTGATCGAAAAATAGCAACAGAAACGGAAAATTTTAACAAAATTTCAATTTTTTTCTTCTTTTTTGCCTTCATTTTCGTCATTTCATCGTGTTTTAATCGTAAAAAGCAACAGAAACGGACAATTTTAACAAAATTTCAGTTTCTTTTCTCTTTTTGACCTTAATTTTCATCATTTTAATGAAAAATAATCGAAAACAGCAGTGCAAGCGGAACTTCTTAGCGACATCTTCAATTTTTGCCTTAATTTTCGTCATATTACCGAGATTAGATTGAAAAAGAGCAATGAAAACGGATAATTCCATCGAAATTTCAATTTTTCTCCTCAGTTTTGGCTTAATTTTCGTCAGTTTATCGAGATTTGATCCAAAAAAAGACAAAAACGGAAATTTTAACCAAAGTTCAATTTTTTCCGCTATTTTTCCTTCATTTTAGTCATTTTACCAATATAAGATTGAAAAAAGGTATGCAAACAGATACTTGAAGCAAAATTTCAATTATTTTCTTCGTTTTTGCCTTCATTTTCGTCATTTCATCGAGAATTGATCGAAAAAAGCAACAGAAACGGACAATTTTAACAAAATTCAATTTTTTTTATACCGATATAAAATCGAAAAGAGCAATGAAAACGGATAATTTAAAGGAAATTCCAATTTTTTTGCTCTATTTTGCCTTAATTTTCCTCATTTTAACAAGATAAGGTCGAAAAAAGCTATGAAAACGTGTAATTTTAGCAAAATTTCAATTTTTTTCCTCTTTTTGGCCTTAATTTTCATCATTTTAATGAGAAATAAAAGAAAACAGCTACGGAAGCGGAACTATTTAGCGAAATATTAAATTTCTGACTTAATGTTCGTCATTTTACATATATTAAATCGAAAAAAGCAATGAAAACGGATAATTTTAGCGAAATTCCAATTTTTTTGCTCTATTTTGCCTTAATTTTCGTCAGTTTATCGAGATTTGATCCAAAAAAAGCAACAAAAACGAAAATTTTAACCAAATATCAATTTTTTTCCTCTATTTTGCCTAAATTTTCTTCAATTTAGTGAGATATGATGGAAAAAAGCAACGACAACGGAAATTTTCACCAAATTTCAATTTTTTCGACTATTTTCCCTTAATTTTCTTTAATTTATTGAGATAGAATCGAAAAAAGCAACGAAAACGGATAAATTTAGCGAAATTGGAATTTTCTTCCCCATATTTTGACTTAATTTTCGTCATTTTACCAATATAAGATCGAAAAAAGCAATGAAAACGGATAATTTTAGCGAAATTCCAATTTTTTAGCTCTATTTTGCCTTAACTTTCTTCATTTTATCTAGATTTGATACAAAAATAGCAAAAAAACGGAAATTTTTATAATATTTCAATTTTTCTCCTCTATTTTGCCTTAATTTTCGTCAGTTTATCGAGATTTGATCCAAAAAAAGCAACAAAAACGAAAATTTTCACCAAATTTCAATTTTTTCGTCTATTTTCCTTTAGTTTTCTTTAATTTATTGAGATATAATCGAAAAAAGCAACGAAAACGGATAAATTTAGCGAAATTGGAATTTTCTTCCCCATATTTTGCCTTAAGTTTCGTCATTTTACCAATATAAGATCGAAAAAAGCTATGAAAACGGATACTTATTGCAAAATTTCAATTTTTTTCCTCAATTTTTCAATAATTTTCGTCATTTTATCGAGATTTTATCGAAAAAAAGCAACAGAAACGGAAAATTTTAACAGAATTTCAATATGTTCCTTCTATTTTGCCTTCATTTTCGTCATGTTATCGAGTTTTAATCGAAAAAAGCAACAAAAATTGACAATTTTAAAAAAAATTTCCATTTTTTCCTCAATGTTGCCTTATTTTTCCACATTTTAGTGAGATATGATGGAAAAAAGCAACGAAAACGGAACTTTTAAAAGAAATTTTTAATTTTTCTACCAGTATATTTCCTTAATTTTCGTCATTTTACAGAGATAAGATCGAAAAAAGTTATGAAAACGGATAATTTTAGCAAAATTTCAATTTTTTTCCTCTTTTTGGCCTTAATTTTCATTATTTTAATGAGAAATAATCGAAAACAGCAACGGAAGCGGAACTTTTAAGCGAAATTTTTAATTTCTGCCTTCTCTATTTTGCCTTAACTTTTTTCATTTTATCGAGATTTGATACAAAAAAAAGCAAAAAAAACCGAAAATTTTTATAAAATTTAAATTTTTTTCTCTTATTTTGCCGTAATTTTCGTCATTTTATCGAGATTTAATCCAAAAAAAGCAAAAAAAACGGAAAAATTTTAACAAAATTTCAATTTTTTTCCTCTATTTTGCCTTAATTTTCGTCATAATACCGATATGAAATCGAAAAAAGCAATGAAAACAGATAATTCTAGCGAAAGTCCGATTTTTTTGCTCTATTTTGCCTTTAAACCTTCATTTTATAGATATTTGAAACAATAAAAGCAAAAAAACGGAAAATGTTTACAAAATTTAAATTTTTGCTCTATTTTGCCGAAATTTTCGAAATTTTATCGATATTTGATCCAAAAAAGCAACAAAAACGGAAAAGTTTAACAAAATTTCAATTTTTTTTCTTCTTTTTTGCCTTCATTTTCGTCATTTCATCGAGATTTGATCGAAAAAAGCAACAGAAACGGACAATTTTAACAAAATTAAATTTTTTTCTCTATTTTGCCTTAATTATCATCATTTTAATGAAAAATAATCGAAAACAGTAACGGAAGCGGATCATTTTAGCGAAATTTTTAATTTTTGCCTTAATTATCAATATTTTACCGAGATTAGATTTTAAAAAGCAACGAAAACGGATAATACAAGCGAAATTCCAATTTCTTTACTCAATTTTGCCTTAATTTTCGTCATTTTATCGAGATTTGATCCAAAAAATGCAACAAAAACGGAAATTTTAACAAAATTTCAATTTTTTTCCTCTAATTTGCCTTAATTTTCTTCAATTTATTGAGATAAGATCGAAAAAACCAACGAAAACGGAACTTTTAAATGAAATTTAAAATTTTTTTACTAGTATATAACCTTAATTTTCGTCATTATACCGATATAAAATCGAAAAAAGCAATGAAAACGGATAATTTTAAGGAAATTCTAATTTTTATGCTCTATTTTGCCTTAATTTTCGTCATTTTAACAAGATAAGATCGAAAAAAGCTATGAAAACGGACAATTTTAGCAAAATTTCAATTATTTTCCTCTATTTTGCCATAAATTTCGTCATATTATCTAGATTTGATTGAAAAAAAGCAACAGAAACGGAAAATTTTAACAAAATTTCAATTTTTTCCTTCTATTTTGCCTTCATTTACGTCATTTCATCGAGTTTTAAACGAATAAAAGCAGCAAAAACGGACAATTTTAACAGATTTTCCATATTTGTCCTCAATTTGGCCTTAGTTTTCAACATTTTAGTGAGATATGATGGAAAATAGCAACGAAAACAGAACTTTTAAACGAAATTTTTAATTTTTTTACCAGTATATTGCCTTAATTTTCGACATTTTACATATATTAAATCGAAAAAAGCAGTGAAAACCAATAATTTTAGCGAAATTCCAATTTTTTTGCTCTATATTGCCTTAACTTTCTTCATTTTATCGAGATTTGATACAAAAAAAAGCAAAAAAACAGAAAATTTTTACAAAATTTAAATTTTTTCTTCTATTTTGCCGTAATTTTCTTCAATTTATTGAGATATGATCGAAAAAAGCAACGAAAACGGATAAATTTAGCAAAATTGGAATTTTCCTCTCCATATTTTGCCTTAATTTTCGTCATTTTACCAATATAAGATCGAAAAAAGCTATGAAAACGGATACTTTTAGCGAAATTCCGATTTTTTTGCTCTATTTTGCCTTAATTTCCTTCATTTAATAGAGATTTGATACAAAAAAGCAATAAAACGGAAAAATTTAACAAAATTTCAATATGTTCCTTCTATTTTGCCTTCATGTTCGACATATTAACGAGTTTCAATCGAAAAAAGCAGCAAAAACGGACAATTTTAACAAAATTTTCATTTTTTTCCTCAATTTTGCCTTTATTTTCGTCATTTTATCGAGATTTAATCCAAGAAAAGCAACAAAAACGGAAAAAGTTTAACAAAATTTCAATTTTTCTCCTTAATTTTCGTAATTTTATCGAGCTTTGATCAAAAAAAGAAATAGAAACGGAAATTTTATCCAAATTTCTATTTTTTTCCTCTATTTTGCCTTAATTATCATCATTATACCGATATAAAATCGAAAAAAGCAATGAAAACAGATAATTTTAGCGAAAGTCCGATTTTTTTCCTCTATTTTGCCTTAATTTCCTTCATTTTATAGAGATTTGATACAAAAAAAGCAAAAAAACGGAAAATGTTTAGAAAATTTAAATTTTTGCTCTATTTTGCCGAAATTTTCGTCATTTTCTCGAGATTTGATTAAAAAAGAAGCAACAAAAACGGAAAACTGTAAAAAAATTTAAATTTTTTTCTTCTTTTTTGCTTTCATTTTCGTCATTTCATCGAGATTTGATCGAAAAAAGCAACAGAAACGGACAATTTTAACAAAATTTCCGTTTTTTTTCCCTTTTTGGCCTTAATTTTCATCATTTTAATGAGAAATAATCGAAAACAGCAACGGAAGCGGAACTTTTTAGCGAAATGTTTAATTTTTGCCTTAATTTTCGTCATTTTACATATATTAAATCGAAAAAAGCAATGAAAACGGATAATCTTAGCGAAATTCCAATTTTTTGCTCTATTTTGCCTTAACTTTCTTCATTTTATCTAGATTTGATAGAAAAAAAAGCAAAAATACGGAAATTTTTACAAAATTTAAATTATTCTCCTCAATTTTGCCTAAATTTTCGTCAGTTTATCTAGATTTGATCCAAAAAAAGCAACAAAAACGGAAATTTTAACAAAATTTCAATTTTTTCTTCTATTTTGCCGTAGTTTTCGTCATTTTATCGAGATTTAATCCAAGAAAAATTATAAAAACGGAAAATTTTAACAAAATTTCAATATATTCCTTCTATTTTGCCTTAATTGTCGTCAGATTATCGAGTTTTAATCGAAGAAAGCAGCAAAAACGGACAATTTTAGCAAAATTTCCATTTTTTCCCTCAATTTTGCCTTATTCTTCAACATTTTAGTGAGATATGATGGAAAATAGCAACGAAAACAGAACTTTTAAACGAAATTTTTAATTTTTTTACCAGTATATTGCCTTAATTTTCGACATTTTACACATATTAAATCGAAAAAAGCAATGAACACGGATAATTTTAGCGAAATTCCGATATTTTGCTCTATTTTGCCTTAATTTCCTTCATTTTATAGAGATTTGATACAAGAAAAGCAAAAAAGCGGAAAATTTTTACAAAATTTAAATTTTTTCCTCTATTTTGCCGTAATTTTTTTCAATTTATTGAGATATGATCGAAAAAAGCAACGAAAACGGATAAATTTAGCAAAATTGGAATTTTTATCCCCATATTTTGCCGTAATTTTCGTCATTTTACCAATATAAGATCGAAAAAAGCTATGAAGACGGATACTTTTAGCGAAATTCAGATTTTTTTGCTCTATTTTGCCTTAATTTCCTTCATTTAATAGAGATTTGATACAAAAAATCAAAAAAACGGAAAAATTTAACAAAATTTCAATATGTTCCTTCTATTTTGCCTTCATTTTCGACATATTATCGAGTTTTAATCGAAAAAAAGCAGCAAAAACGGACAATTTTAACAAAATTTTCATTTTTTTCCTCAATTTTGCCTTTATTTTCGTCATTTTATCGAGATTTAATCCAAAAAAGAAACAGAAACGGAAATTTTATCCAAATTTCAATTTGTTCCTTCTATTTTGCCTTCACTTTCGTCATATTATCGAGATATAATCGAAACAAGCAGCAAAAACGGACAATTTTATTAAAATTTCAATTTTTCTCCTCAATTTTGCCTTAATTTTCGTAATTTTATCGAGATTTGATCGTAAAAAGAAACAGAAATGGACAATTTTAACAAAATTTCCATTTTTTTGCCTCAATTTTGCCTAATTTTTCAACATTTTAGTGAGATATGATGGAAAAAAGCAACGAAAACGGAACTTTTAAACGAAATTTTTAATTTATTTACCAGTATATTTCCTTAATTTTCGTCATTTTACAGAGATAAGATCGAAAAAAGCTATGAAAACGGATAATTTTAGCAAAATTACAATTTTTTCCTCTTTTTGGCCTTAATTTTCATCATTGTAATGAGAAATAATCGAAAACAGCAACGAAGCGGAACTTTTTAGCGAAATATTTAATTATTGCCTTAATTTTCGTCATTTTACATATATTAAATCGAAAAAAGCAATGAAAACGGATAATTTTAGCGAAATTCCAATTTTTTTGCTCTATTATGCCTTAACTTTCTTTATTTTATCGAGATTTGATACAAAAAAAAGCAAAAAAACAGAAAATTTTTACAAAATTTAATTTTTTTTCTTCTATTTTGCCGTAATTTTCGTCATTTTATCGAGATTTGATCCAAAAAAAGCAACAAAAACGGAAAATTCTAACAGTTTCAATTTTTTCTTCTATTTTGCCTTTATTTTCGTCTTTTTATCGAGATTTAATCCAAAAAAAGCAACAAAAACGGAAAATTTTAATAAAATTTCAATTTTTCTCCTCAATTTTGCCTTAATTTTCGTAATTTTATCGAGATTCGATCGAAAAAAGAAACAGAAACGGACAATTTTAACAAAATTCAATTTTTTTCTCTATTTTGCCTTAATTTTCATCATTTTAATGAAACATAATCGAAAACAGCAACGGAAGCGGATCTTTTTAGCGAAATTTTTAATTTCTGCCTTAATTTTCGTCATTTTACCGAGATTTGATCGGAAAAAATTAACAAAAACGGAAATTTTAACCAAATTTCAATTTTTTTCCTCTATTTTGCCTTAATTTTCTTCAATTTATTGATTCATCACCGAAAAAAGCTTCGAAAACGGATAAATTTATCGAAATTGGAATTTTCTTCCCCATTTTTGTCTTAATTTTCGTTATTTTACCAATATAAGATCGAAAAAAGCTATGAAAACGGATACTTTTAGCAAAATTTCAATTTTTTTCCTCTTTTTGGCCTTAATTTTCATCATTTTAATGAGAAATAATCGAAAACAGCAACGAAGCGGAACTTTTTAGCGAAATATTTAATTATTGCCTTAATTTTCGTCATTTTACATATATTAAATCGAAAAAAGCAATGAAAACGGATAATTTTAGCGAAATTCCAATTTTTTTGCTCTATTATGCCTTAACTTTCTTTATTTTATCGAGATTTGATACAAAAAAAAGCAAAAAAACAGAAAATTTTTACAAAATTTAATTTTTTTCTTCTATTTTGCCGTAATTTTCGTCATTTTATCGAGATTTGATCCAAAAAAAGCAACAAAAACGGAAAATTCTAACAGTTTCAATTTTTTCTTCTATTTTGCCTTTATTTTCGTCTTTTTATCGAGATTTAATCCAAAAAAAGCAACAAAAACGGAAAATTTTAATAAAATTTCAATTTTTCTCCTCAATTTTGCCTTAATTTTCGTCATTTTACCGAGATTAGATTGAAAAAAAGCAATGAACACGGATAATTTTAGCGAAATTCCAATTTTTTTGCTCTATTTTGCCTTAACTTTCTTCATTTTATCGAGATTTGATACAAAAAAAAGCAAAAAAACAGAAAATTTTTACAAAATTTAAATTTTTTTCTTCTATTTTGCCGTAATTTTCGTCATTTTATCGAGATTTGATCCAAAAAAAGCAACAAAAACGGAAAATTTTTACAAAATTTCAATTTTTCTCCTCAATTTTGCCTTAATTTTTGTAATTTTATCGAGATTTGATTGAAAAAAGAAACAGTAACGGACAATTTTAACAAAATTCAATTTTTTCTCTATTTCGCCTTAATTTTCATCATTTTAATGAAACATAATCGAAAACAGCAACGGAAGAGGATCTTTTTAGCGAAATTTTTAATTTCTGCCTTAATTTTCGTCATTTTACCGAGATTTGATCGGAAAAAATTAACAAAAACGGAAATTTTAACCAAATTTCAATTTTTTTCCTCTATTTTGCCTTAATTTTCTTCAATTTATTGATTCATCACCGAAAAAAGCTTCGAAAACGGATAAATTTATCGAAATTGGAATTTTCTTCCCCATTTTTGTCTTAATTTTCGTTATTTTACCAATATAAGATCGAAAAAAGCTATGAAAACGGATACTTTTAGCAAAATTTCAATTTTTTTCCTCTATTTTTCCATAATTTTCGTCATTTTATTGAGATTTGATCGAAAAAAAGCAACAGAACCGGAAAATTTTAACAAAATTTCAATATGTTCCTTCTATTTTGCCTTCATTTTTGTCATATTATCGAGATTTAATTGAAAAAAAGAAGCAAAAACGGACAATTTTAACAAAATTTCCATTTTTTCCCTCAATTTTGCCTTATTTTTCGTCATTTTACAGAGATAAGATCGAAAAAAGCTATGAAAACGGATAATTTTAGCAAAATTTCAATTTTTTCCCTCTTTTTGGCCTTAATTTTCATCATTTTAATGAGAAATAATCGAAAACAGCAACGAAGCGGAACTTTTTAGTGAAATTTTTAATTTTTGCCTAAATTTTCGTCATTTTACATATATTAAATCGAAAAAAGCAATGAAAACGGATAATTTTAGCGAAATTCCAATTTTTTTGCTCAATTTTGCCTTAA
Source organism: Sympetrum striolatum (assembly GCA_947579665.1). Taxonomy (NCBI): domain Eukaryota; kingdom Metazoa; phylum Arthropoda; class Insecta; order Odonata; family Libellulidae; genus Sympetrum; species Sympetrum striolatum. The sequence goes on from OX388346.1 coordinate 90,098,661, forward strand.
ATTTCTTCATTTTATCGAGATTTGATACAAAAAAAAGCAAAAAAACAGAAAATTTTTACAAAATTTAATTTTTTTTCTTCTATTTTGCCGTAATTTTCGTCATTTTATCGAGATTTGATCCAAAAAAAGCAACAAAAACGGAAAATTCTAACAGTTTCAATTTTTTCTTCTATTTTGCCTTTATTTTCGTCTTTTTATCGAGATTTAATCCAAAAAAAGCAACAAAAACGGAAAATTTCAATAAAATTTCAATTTTTCTCCTCAATTTTGCCTTAATTTTCGTCATTTTACCGAGATTAGATTGAAAAAAAGCAATGAAAACGGATAATTTTAGCGAAATTCCAATTTTCTTGCTCTAATTTGCCTTAACTTTCTTCATTTTATCGAGATTTGATACAAAAAAAAGCAAAAAAACAGAAACTTTTTACAAAATTTAAATTTTTTTCTTCTATTTTGCCGTAATTTTCGTCATTTTATCGAGATTTGATCCAAAAAAAGCAATAAAAACGGAAAATTTTTACAAAATTTCAATTTTTCTCCTCAATTTTGCCTTAATTTTCGTCATTTTACCGAGATTAGATTGAAAAAAAGCAATGAAAACGGATAATTTTAGCGAAATTCCAATTTTCTTGCTCTAATTTGCCTTAACTTTCTTCATTTTATCGAGATTTGATACAAAAAAAAGCAAAAAAACAGAAACTTTTTACAAAATTTAAATTTTTTTCTTCTATTTTGCCGTAATTTTCGTCATTTTATCGAGATTTGATCCAAAAAAAGCAATAAAAACGGAAAATTTTTACAAAATTTCAATTTTTCTCCTCAATTTTGCCTAAATTTTCGTAATTTTATCGAGATTTGATTGAAAAAAGAAACAGTAACGTACAATTTTAACAAAATTCAATTTTTTTCTCTATTTTGCCTTAATTTTCATCATTTTAATGAAACATAATCGAAAACAGCAACGGAAGCGGATCTTTTTAGCGAAATTTTTAATTTCTGCCTTAATTTTCGTCATTTTACCGAGATTTGATCGGAAAAAATTAACAAAAACGGAAATTTTAACCAAATTTCAATTTTTTTCCTCTATTTTGCCTTAATTTTCTTCAATTTATTGATTTATCACCGAAAAAAGCTTCGAAAACGGATAAATTTATCGAAATTGGAATTTTCTTCCACATTTTTGTCTTAATTTTCGTTATTTTACCAATATAAGATCGAAAAAAGCTATGAAAACGGATACTTTTAGCAAAATTTCAATTTTTTTCCTCTATTTTTCCATAATTTTCGTCATTTTATTGAGATTTGATCGAAAAAAAGCAACAGAAACGGAAAATTTTAACAAAATTTCAATATGTTCCTTCTATTTTGCCTTCATTTTCGTCATATTATCGAGATTTAATTGAAAAAAAGCAGCAAAAACGGACAATTTTAACAAAATTTCAGTTTTTTCCCACAATTTTGCCTTATTTTTCGTCATTTTACAGAGATAAGATCGAAAAAAGCTATGAAAACGGATAATTTTAGCAAAATTTCAATTTTTTTCCTCTTTTTGGCCTTAATTTTCATCATTTTAATGAGAAATAATCGAAAACAGCAACGAAGCGGAACTTTTTAGTGAAATTTTTAATTTTTGCCTTAATTTTCGTCATTTTACATATATTAAATCGAAAAAAGCAATGAAAACGGATAATTTTAGCGAAATTCCAATTTTTTAACTCTATTATGCCTTAACTTTCTTTATTTTATCGAGATTTGATACAAAAAAAAGCAAAAAAACAGAAAATTTTTACAAAATTTAATTTTTTTTCTTCTATTTTGCCGTAATTTTCGTCATTTTATCGAGATTTGATCCAAAAAAAGCAACAAAAACGGAAAATTCTAACAGTTTCAATTTTTTCTTCTATTTTGCCTTTATTTTCGTCTTTTTATCGAGATTTAATCCAAAAAAAGCAACAAAAACGGAAAATTTTAATAAAATTTCAATTTTTCTCCTCAATTTTGCCTTAATTTTCGTCATTTTACCGAGATTAGATTGAAAAAAAGCAATGAAAACGGATAATTTTAGCGAAATTCCAATTTTTTTGCTCTATTTTGCCTTAACTTTCTTCATTTTATCTAGATTTGATAGAAAAAAAAGCAAAAATACGGAAATTTTTACAAAATTTAAATTATTCTCCTCAATTTTGCCTAAATTTTCGTCAGTTTATCTAGATTTGATCCAAAAAAAGCAACAAAAACGGAAATTTTAACAAAATTTCAATTTTTTCTTCTATTTTGCCGTAGTTTTCGTCATTTTATCGAGATTTAATCCAAGAAAAATTATAAAAACGGAAAATTTTAACAAAATTTCAATATATTCCTTCTATTTTGCCTTAATTGTCGTCAGATTATCGAGTTTTAATCGAAGAAAGCAGCAAAAACGGACAATTTTAGCAAAATTTCCATTTTTTCCCTAATTTTGCCTTATTCTTCAACATTTTAGTGAGATATGATGGAAAAAAGCAACGAAAACGGAACTTCTAAAAGGAATTTTTAATTTTTTTACCAGTATATTTCCTTAATTGTCGTCATTTTCCCAATATAAAATCGAAAAAAGCAATGAAAACGGATAATTTTGGCGAAATTCCAATTTTTCTGCTCTATTTCGCCTTAATTTTTTTCATTTTATCGAGATATGATACAAAGAAAGCAAAAAGGCGAATATATTTTTACAAAATTTAAATTTTTTCCTCTATTTTGCCGAAATTTTCGTCATTTTATCGAGATTTGATCCAAAAAAGCAACAAAAACGGAAAAGATTATCAAAATTACAATTTTTTTCTTCTTTTTTGCCTTCATTTTCGTCATATTATCGAGATTTAATTGAAAAAAAGAAGCAAAAACGGACAATTTTAACAAAATTTCCATTTTTTCCCTCAATTTTGCCTTATTTTTCGTCATTTTACAGAGATAAGATCGAAAAAAGCTATGAAAACGGATAATTTTAGCAAAATTTCAATTTTTTTCCTCTTTTTGGCCTTAATTTTCATCATTTTAATGAGAAATAATCGAAAACAGCAACGAAGCGGAACTTTTTAGTGAAATTTTTAATTTTTGCCTAAATTTTCGTCATTTTACATATATTAAATCGAAAAAAGCAATGAAAACGGATAATTTTAGCGAAATTCCAATTTTTTTGCTCAATTTTGACTTAAATTTCTTCATTTTATCGAGATTTGATACAAAAAAAAGCAAAAAAACAGAAAATTTTTACAAAATTTAATTTTTTTTCTTCTATTTTACCGTAATTTTCGTCATTTTATCGAGATTTGATCCAAAAAAAGCAACAAAAACGGAAAATTCTAACAGTTTCAATTTTTTCTTCTATTTTGCCTTTATTTTCGTCTTTTTATCGAGATTTAATCCAAAAAAAGCAACAAAAACGGAAAATTTCAATAAAATTTCAATTTTTCTCCTCAATTTTGCCTTAATTTTCGTCATTTTACCGAGATTAGATTGAAAAAAAGCAATGAAAACGGATAATTTTAGCGAAATTCCAATTTTCTTGCTCTAATTTGCCTTAACTTTCTTCATTTTATCGAGATTTGATACAAAAAAAAGCAAAAAAACAGAAACTTTTTACAAAATTTAAATTTTTTTCTTCTATTTTGCCGTAATTTTCGTCATTTTATCGAGATTTGATCCAAAAAAAGCAATAAAAACGGAAAATTTTTACAAAATTTCAATTTTTCTCCTCAATTTTGCCTTAATTTTCGTCATTTTACCGAGATTAGATTGAAAAAAAGCAATGAAAACGGATAATTTTAGCGAAATTCCAATTTTTTTGCTCTATTTTGCCTTAACTTTCTTCATTTTATCGAGATTTGATACAAAAAAAAAGCAAAAAAACAGAAAATTTTTACAAAATTTAAATTTTTTTCTTCTATTTTGCCGTAATTTTCGTCATTTTATCGAGATTTGATCCAAAAAAAGCAACAAAAACGGAAATTTTTTACAAAATTTCAATTTTTCTCCTCAATTTTGCCTAAATTTTCGTAATTTTATCGAGATTTGATTGAAAAAAGAAACAGTAACGGACAATTTTAATCTCTAATTTTTAGCAAAATTTCAATTTTTTGCCTCTTTTTGGCCTTAATTTTCATCATTTTAATGAGAAATAATCGAAAACAGCAACGAAGCGGAACTTTTTAGTGAAATTTTTAATTTTTGCCTTAATTTTCGTCATTTTACATATATTAAATCGAAAAAAGCAATGAAAACGAATAATTTTAGCGAAATTCCAATTTTTTTGCTCTATTTTTCCTTAAATTTCTTCATTTTATCGAGATTTGATACAAAAAAAAGAAAAAAAAACAGAAAATTTTTACAAAATTTAATTTTTTTTCTTATATTTTGCCGTAATTTTCGTCATTTTATCGAGATTTGATCCAAAAAAAGCAACAAAAACGGAATATTATAACAGTTTCAATTTTTTCTTCTATTTTGCCTTTATTTTCGTCTTTTTATCGAGATTTAATCCGAAAAAAGGAACAAAAACGGAAAATTTTAATAAAATTTCAATTTTTCTCCTCAATTTTGCCTTAATTTTCGTCATTTTACCGAGATTAGATTGAAAAAAAGCAATGAAAACGGATAGTTTTAGCGAAATTCCAATTTTTTTGCTCTATTATGCCTTAACTTTCTTCATTTTATCGAGATTTGATACAAAAAAAAGCAAAAAACCAGAAAATTTTTACAAAATTTAATTTTTTTTCTTCTATTTTGCCGTAATTTTCGTCATTTTATCGAGATTTGATCCAAAAAAAGCAACAAAAACGGAAAATTTTAATAAAATTTCAATTTTTCTCCTCAATTTTGCCTTAATTTTCGTCATTTTACCGAGATTAGATTGAAAAAAGCAATGAAAACGGATAATTTTAGCGAAATTCCAATTTTTTTGCTCTATTTTGCCTTAACTTTCTTCATTTCATCGAGATTTGATACAAAAAAAAGCAAAAAAACAGAAAATTTTTACAAAATTTAAATTTTTTCTTCTATTTTGCCGTAATAATCATCATTTTATCGAGATTTGATCCAAAAAAAGCAACAAAAACGGAAAATTCTAACAAAGTTTCAATTTTTTCTTTTATTTTGCCTTTATTTTCGTCTTTTTATCGAGATTTAATCCAAAAAAAGCAACAAAAACGGAAAATTTTAATAAAATTTCAATTTTTCTCCTCAATTTTGCATTAATTTTCGTAATTTTATCGAGATTCGATCGAAAAAAAAAACAGAAACGGACAATTTTAACAAAATTCAATTTTTTTCTCTATTTTGCCTTAATTTTCATCATTTTAATGAAACATAATCGAAAACAGCAACGGAAGCGGATCTTTTTAGCGAAATTTTTAATTTCTGCCTTAATTTTCGTCATTTTACCGAGATTTGATCGGAAAAAATTAACAAAAACGGATATTTCAACCAAATTTCAATTTTTTTCCTCTATTTTGCCTTAATTTTCTTCAATGTATTGATTTATCACCGAAAAAAGCTTCGAAAACGGATAAATTTATCGAAATTGGAATTTTCTTTCCAATTTTTGTCCTAATTTTCGTTATTTTACCAATATAAGATCGAAAAAAGCTATGAAAACGGTTACTTTTAGCAAAATTTCAATTTTTTTCCTCTATTTTTCCATAATTTTCGTCATTTTATTGAGATTTGATCGAAAAAAAGCAACCGAAACGGAAAATTTTAACAAAATTTCAATATGTTGCTTCTATTTTGCCTTCATTTTCGTCATATTATCGAGATTTAATTGAAAAAAAGCAGCAAAAACGGAAAATTTTAAGAAAATTTCAACTTTTCTCCTCAATTTTGCCTTAATTTTCGTCATTTTACCGAGATTAGAATGAAAAAAGCAATGAAAACGGATAATTTTAGCGAAATTCCAATTTTTTTGCTCTATTTTGCCTTAACTTTCTTCATTTTATCGAGATTTGATACAAAAAAAAGCAAAAAAACAGAAAATTTTTACAAAATTTAAATTTTTTTCTTCTATTTTGCCGTAATTTTCGTCATTTTATCGAGATTTGATCCAAAAAAAGCAACAAAAACGGAAAATTATAACAAAGTTTCAATTTTTTCTTTTATTTTGCCTTTATTTTCGTCTTTTTATCGAGATTTAATCCAAAAAAATCTGATGTGGCCAACACATGACTTTCTCCGTATTTATTGAAAACATAAGCCTATGCCGGTAATATATAAATAACTCTAAGACAATGAGTGTTACAGGAAAATGTTTCATACAAGCTTTGTAGTAAAAAACATTATCTTCAACTTTGGTACATAATTGTATATACCAAAATTGCATTCTGACAGAGATATGTATGAAAAACTTCCTTTTCTGGGTAAACAACAATTTCCGGTTAACCATTATTGAAGAATAACTCCTAAACAATCAGTGTTACGAAAAAATGTTTCATACAAAAGTTGTAGTAAAAACCATTATCTACAACTTTGGTACAAAATTGTATATACCTACATTGCATTTTGACAGAGATATGTATGAAAAACTTCCATTTCTGGATTAACAACAACTTCCAGTTAACCATTATTGGGGAATAACTCCTAAACGATCAGTGTTACGAAAAAATGTTTTATACAAAAGTTGTAGTAAAATACATAATCTACAATTTTTGTGTGTAAATCTATATACCTATATTGCATTCTGACAGAGATATGTATGAAAAACTTCCTTTTCTGGGTAAACAACAACTTCCGGTTAACCATTATTGAAGAATAACTCCTAAACAATCAGTGTTACGAAAAAAATTTTAATACAAAAGGTGTAGTAAAGTACATTATCTATAACTTTTGTATGTAATTGTATATACCTATATTGCATTCTTACAGAGATATTTAAGAAACAAAAATTTGTTCCGGATAAACCGTAACTTCCGGTTAAGCGATATTCTCCAAAAACTAATCAACTCTTGGCATTGTTAGGGAAATCCTAAATATGAATTTTGAAAATGATCGGATAATTACTTTTTAAGATAGAGCGCACACAAACTTTTTAACCACAGACAGACAGACAGACAGACAGACAGACAGACAGACAGACAGACACACAGACAGACATGTTCGGGAAAATAGCTTAAACATGCTCTATGGGCCCCAAAACATCTATTTCCGTCGAAATCTGGAGATCGAATTTTTTTGCGAATACAATACTTTCTCTATACTACGTATAGGGAGAAAGTAAAAAGCAACAAAAACGGAAAATTTTAATAAAATTTCAATTTTTCTCCTCAATTTTGCCTTAATTTTCGTAATTTTATCGAGATTCGATCGAAAAAAGAAACAGAAACGGACAATTTTAACAAAATTCAATTTTTTTCTCTATTTTGCCTTAATTTTCATCATTTAAATGAAACATAATCGAAAACAGCAACGGAAGCGGATCTTTTTAGCGAAATTTTTAATTTCTGCCTTAATTTTCGTCATTTTACCGAGATTTGATCGGAAAAAATTAACAAAAACGGAAATTTTAACCAAATTTCAATTTTTTTCCTCTATTTTGCCTTAATTTTCTTCAATTTATTGAGATATGATCGCAAAAAACAACGAAATCGGATAAATTAATCGAAATTGGAATTTTCTTCCCCATTTTTGTCCTAATTTTCGTTATTTTACCAATATAAGATCGAAAAAAGCTATGAAAACGGATACTTTTAGCAAAATTTCAATTTTTTTCCTCTATTTTTCCATAATTTTCGTCATTTTATCGAGATTTGATCGAAAAAGAGCAACAGAAACGGAAAATTTTAACAAAATTTCAATATGTTCCTTCTATTTTGCCTTTATTTTCGTCATATTATCGAGATTTAATTGAAAAAAAGCAGCAAAAACGGACAATTTTAACAAATTTTCCATTTTTTTCCTCAATTTTGCCTTATTTTTCGTCATTTTACAGATATAAGATCGAAGAAAGCTATGAAAACGGATAATTTTAGCAAAATTTCAATTTTTTTCCTCTTTTTGGCCTTAATTTTCATCATTTTAATGAGAAATAATCGAAAACAGCAACGAAGCGGAACTTTTTAGCGAAATTTTTAATTTTTGCCTTAATTTTCGTCATTTTACATATATTAAATCGAAAAAAGCAATGAAAACGGATAATTTTAGCGAAATTCCAATTTTTTTGGTCTATTATGCCTTAACTTTCTTCATTTTATCGAGATTTGATACAAAAAAAAGCAAAAAAACAGAAAATTTTTACAAAATTTAATATTTTTTCTTCTATTTTGCCGTAATTTTCGTCATGTTATCGAGATTTGATCCAAAAAAAGCAACAAAAACGGAAAATTCTAACAGTTTCAATTTTTTCTTCTATTTTGCCTTTATTTTCGTCTTTTTATCGAGATTTAATCCAAAAAAAGCAACAAAAACGGAAAATTTTAATAAAATTTCAATTTTTCTCCTCAATTTTGCCTTAATTTTCGTCATTTTACCGAGATTAGATTGAAAAAAAGCAATGAAAACGGATAATTTTAGCGAAATTCCAATTTTTTTGCTCTATTTTGCCTTAACTTTCTTCATTTTATCGAGATTTGATACAAAAAAAAGCAAAAAAACAGAAAATTTTTACAAAATTTAATTTTTTTTCTTCTATTTTGCCGTAATTTTCGTCATTTTATCGAGATTTGATCCAAAAAAAGCAACAAAAACGGAAAATTTTAATAAAATTTCAATTTTTCTCCTCAATTTTGCCTTAATTTTCGTCATTTTACCGAGATTAGATTGAAAAAAGCAATGAAAACGGATAATTTTAGCGAAATTCCAATTTTTTTGCTCTATTTTGCCTTAACTTTCTTCATTTCATCGAGATTTGATACAAAAAAAAGCAAAAAAACAGAAAATTTTTACAAAATTTAAATTTTTTCTTCTATTTTGCCGTAATAATCATCATTTTATCGAGATTTGATCCAAAAAAAGCAACAAAAACGGAAAATTCTAACAAAGTTTCAATTTTTTCTTTTATTTTGCCTTTATTTTCGTCTTTTTATCGAGATTTAATCCAAAAAAAGCAACAAAAACGGAAAATTTTAATAAAATTTCAATTTTTCTCCTCAATTTTGCATTAATTTTCGTAATTTTATCGAGATTCGATCGAAAAAAGAAACAGAAACGGACAATTTTAACAAAATTCAATTTTTTTCTCTATGTTGCCTTAATTTTCATCATTTTAATGAAACATAATCGAAAACAGCAACGGAAGCGGATCTTTTTAGCGAAATTTTTAATTTCTGCCTTAATTTTCGTCATTTTACCGAGATTTGATCGGAAAAAATTAACAAAAACGGATATTTCAACCAAATTTCAATTTTTTTCCTCTATTTTGCCTTAATTTTCTTCAATGTATTGATTTATCACCGAAAAAAGCTTCGAAAACGGATAAATTTATCGAAATTGGAATTTTCTTTCCAATTTTTGTCCTAATTTTCGTTATTTTACCAATATAAGATCGAAAAAAGCTATGAAAACGGTTACTTTTAGCAAAATTTCAATTTTTTTCCTCTATTTTTCCATAATTTTCGTCATTTTATTGAGATTTGATCGAAAAAAAGCAACCGAAACGGAAAATTTTAACAAAATTTCAATATGTTTCTTCTATTTTGCCTTCATTTTCGTCATATTATCGAGATTTAATTGAAAAAAAGCAGCAAAAACGGAAAATTTTAAGAAAATTTCAACTTTTCTCCTCAATTTTGCCTTAATTTTCGTCATTTTACCGAGATTAGAATGAAAAAAGCAATGAAAACGGATAATTTTAGCGAAATTCCAATTTTTTTGCTCTATTTTGCCTTAACTTTCTTCATTTTATCGAGATTTGATACAAAAAAAAGCAAAAAAACAGAAAATTTTTACAAAATTTAAATTTTTTTCTTCTATTTTGCCGTAATTTTCGTCATTTTATCGAGATTTGATCCAAAAAAAGCAACAAAAACGGAAAATTATAACAAAGTTTCAATTTTTTCTTTTATTTTGCCTTTATTTTCGTCTTTTTATCGAGATTTAATCCAAAAAAAGCAACAAAAACGGAAAATTTTAATAAAATTTCAATTTTTCTCCTCAATTTTGCCTTAATTTTCGTAATTTTATCGAGATTCGATCGAAAAAAGAAACAGAAACGGACAATTTTAACAAAATTCAATTTTTTTCTCTATTTTGCCTTAATTTTCATCATTTAAATGAAACATAATCGAAAACAGCAACGGAAGCGGATCTTTTTAGCGAAATTTTTAATTTCTGCCTTAATTTTCGTCATTTTACCGAGATTTGATCGGAAAAAATTAACAAAAACGGAAATTTTAACCAAATTTCAATTTTTTTCCTCTATTTTGCCTTAATTTTCTTCAATTTATTGAGATATGATCGCAAAAAACAACGAAATCGGATAAATTAATCGAAATTGGAATTTTCTTCCCCATTTTTGTCCTAATTTTCGTTATTTTACCAATATAAGATCGAAAAAAGCTATGAAAACGGATACTTTTAGCAAAATTTCAATTTTTTTCCTCTATTTTTCCATAATTTTCGTCATTTTATCGAGATTTGATCGAAAAAGAGCAACAGAAACGGAAAATTTTAACAAAATTTCAATATGTTCCTTCTATTTTGCCTTTATTTTCGTCATATTATCGAGATTTAATTGAAAAAAAGCAGCAAAAACGGACAATTTTAACAAATTTTCCATTTTTTTCCTCAATTTTGCCTTATTTTTCGTCATTTTACAGATATAAGATCGAAGAAAGCTATGAAAACGGATAATTTTAGCAAAATTTCAATTTTTTTCCTCTTTTTGGCCTTAATTTTCATCATTTTAATGAGAAATAATCGAAAACAGCAACGAAGCGGAACTTTTTAGCGAAATTTTTAATTTTTGCCTTAATTTTCGTCATTTTACATATATTAAATCGAAAAAAGCAATGAAAACGGATAATTTTAGCGAAATTCCAATTTTTTTGGTCTATTATGCCTTAACTTTCTTCATTTTATCGAGATTTGATACAAAAAAAAGCAAAAAAACAGAAAATTTTTACAAAATTTAATATTTTTTCTTCTATTTTGCCGTAATTTTCGTCATGTTATCGAGATTTGATCCAAAAAAAGCAACAAAAACGGAAAATTCTAACAGTTTCAATTTTTTCTTCTATTTTGCCTTTATTTTCGTCTTTTTATCGAGATTTAATCCAAAAAAAGCAACAAAAACGGAAAATTTTAATAAAATTTCAATTTTTCTCCTCAATTTTGCCTTAATTTTCGTCATTTTACCGAGATTAGATTGAAAAAAAGCAATGAAAACGGATAATTTTAGCGAAATTCCAATTTTTTTGCTCTATTTTGCCTTAACTTTCTTCATTTTATCGAGATTTGATACAAAAAAAAGCAAAAAAACAGAAAATTTTTACAAAATTTAAATTTTTTTCTTCTATTTTGCCGTAATTTTCGTCATTTTATCGAGATTTGATCCAAAAAAAGCAACAAAAACGGAAAATTTTTACAAAATTTCAATTTTTCTCCTCAATTTTGCCTTAATTTTCGTAATTTTATCGAGATTTGATTGAAAAAAGAAACAGTAACGGACAATTTTAACAAAATTCAATTTTTTCTCTATTTCGCCTTAATTTTCATCATTTTAATGAAACATAATCGAAAACAGCAACGGAAGCGGATCTTTTTAGCGAAATTTTTAATGTCTGCCTTAATTTTCGTCATTTTACCGAGATTTGATCGGAAAAAATTAACAAAAACGGAAATTTTAACCAAATTTCAATTTTTTTCCTCTATTTTGCCTTAATTTTCTTCAATTTATTGATTCATCACCGAAAAAAGCTTCGAAAACGGATAAATTTATCGAAATTGGAATTTTCTTCCCCATTTTTGTCTTAATTTTCGTTATTTTACCAATATAAGATCGAAAAAAGCTATGAAAACGGATACTTTTAGCAAAATTTCAATTTTTTTCCTCTTTTTGGCCTTAATTTTCATCATTTTAATGAGAAATAATCGAAAACAGCAACGAAGCGGAACTTTTTAGCGAAATATTTAATTATTGCCTTAATTTTCGTCATTTTACATATATTAAATCGAAAAAAGCAATGAAAACGGATAATTTTAGCGAAATTCCAATTTTTTTGCTCTATTATGCCTTAACTTTCTTTATTTTATCGAGATTTGATACAAAAAAAAAGCAAAAAAACAGAAAATTTTTACAAAATTTAATTTTTTTCTTCTATTTTGCCGTAATTTTCGTCATTTTATCGAGATTTGATCCAAAAAAAGCAACAAAAACGGAAAATTCTAACAGTTTCAATTTTTTCTTCTATTTTGCCTTTATTTTCGTCTTTTTATCGAGATTTAATCCAAAAAAAGCAACAAAAACGGAAAATTTTAATAAAATTTCAATTTTTCTCCTCAATTTTGCCTTAATTTTCGTCATTTTACCGAGATTAGATTGAAAAAAAGCAATGAAAACGGATAATTTTAGCGAAATTCCAATTTTCTTGCTCTAATTTGCCTTAACTTTCTTCATTTTATCGAGATTTGATACAAAAAAAAGCAAAAAAACAGAAACTTTTTACAAAATTTAATTTTTTTTCTTCTATTTTGCCGTAATTTTCGTCATTTTATCGAGATTTGATCCAAAAAAAGCAATAAAAACGGAAAATTTTTACAAAATTTCAATTTTTCTCCTCAATTTTGCCTTAATTTTCGTCATTTTACCGAGATTAGATTGAAAAAAAGCAATGAAAACGGATAATTTTAGCAAAATTCCAATTTTTTTGCTCTATTTTGCCTTAACTTTCTTCAATTTATCGAGATTTGATACAAAAAAAAGCAAAAAAACAGAAAATTTTTACAAAATTTAAATTTTTTTCTTCTATTTTGCCGTAATTTTCGTCATTTTATCGAGATTTGATCCAAAAAAAGCAACAAAAACGGAAATTTTTTACAAAATTTCAATTTTTCTCCTCAATTTTGCCTAAATTTTCGTAATTTTATCGAGATTTGATTGAAAAAAGAAACAGTAACGGCCAATTTTAACAAAATTCAATTTTTTTCTCTATTTTGCCTTAATTTTCATCATTTTAATGAAACATAATCGAAAACAGCAACGGAAGCGGATCTTTTTAGCGAAATTTTTAATTTCTGCCTTAATTTTCGTCATTTTACCGAGATTTGATCGGAAAAAATTAACAAAAACGGAAATTTTAACCAAATTTCAATTTTTTTCCTCTATTTTGCCTTAATTTTCTTCAATTTATTGATTTATCACCGAAAAAAGCTTCGAAAACGGATAAATTTATCGAAATTGGAATTTTCTTCCACATTTTTGTCTTAATTTTCGTTATTTTACCAATATAAGATCGAAAAAAGCTATGAAAACGGATACTTTTAGCAAAATTTCAATTTTTTTCCTCTATTTTTCCATAATTTTCGTCATTTTATTGAGATTTGATCGAAAAAAAGCAACAGAAACGGAAAATTTTAACAAAATTTCAATATGTTCCTTCTATTTTGCCTTCATTTTCGTCATATTATCGAGATTTAATTGAAAAAAAGCAGCAAAAACGGACAATTTTAACAAAATTTCAGTTTTTTCCCACAATTTTGCCTTATTTTTCGTCATTTTACAGAGATAAGATCGAAAAAAGCTATGAAAACGGATAATTTTAGCAAAATTTCAATTTTTTTCCTCTTTTTGGCCTTAATTTTCATCATTTTAATGAGAAATAATCGAAAACAGCAACGAAGCGGAACTTTTTAGTGAAATTTTTAATTTTTGCCTTAATTTTCGTCATTTCACATATATTAAATCGAAAAAAGCAATGAAAACGGATAATTTTAGCGAAATTCCAATTTTTTTGCTCTATTTTGCCTTAAATATCTTCATTTTATCGAGATTTGATACAAAAAAAAGCAAAAAAACAGAAAATTTTTACAAAATTTAATTTTTTTTCTTCTATTTTGCCGTAATTTTCGTCATTTTATCGAGATTTGATCCAAAAAAAGCAACAAAAACGGAAAATTCTAACAAAGTTTCAATTTTTTCTTCTATTTTGCCTTTATTTTCGTCTTTTTATCGAGATTTAATCCAAAAAAAGCAACAAAAACGGATAATTTTAATAAAATTTCAATTTTTCTCCTCAATTTTGCCATAATTTTCGTCATTTTACCGAGATTCGATCGAAAAAAGAAACAGAAACGGACAATTTTAACAAAATTCAATTTTTTTCTCTATTTTGCCTTAATTTTCATCATTTTAATGAAACATAATCGAAAACAGCAACGGAAGCGGATCTTTTTAGCGAAATTTTTAATTTCTGCCTTAATTTTCGTCATTTTACCGAGATTTGATCGGAAAAAATTAACAAAAACGGATATTTTAACCAAATTTCAATTTTTTTCCTCTATTTTGCCTTAATTTTCTTCAATGTATTGATTTATCACCGAAAAAAGCTTCGAAAACCGATAAATTTATCGAAATTGGAATTTTCTTTCCAATTTTTGTCCTAATTTTCGTTATTTTACCAATATAAGATCGAAAAAAGCTATGAAAACGGTTACTTTTAGCAAAATTTCAATTTTTTTCCTCTATTTTTCCATAATTTTCGTCATTTTATTGAGATTTGATCGAAAAAAAGCAACAGAAACGGAAAATTTTAACAAAATTTCAATATGTTCCTTCTATTTTGCCTTCATTTTCGTCATATTATCGAGATTTAATTGAAAAAAAGCAGCAAAAACGGAAAATTTTAAGAAAATTTCCATTTTTCTCCTCAATTTTGCCTTAATTTTCGTCATTTTACCGAGATTAGAATGAAAAAAGCAATGAAAACGGATAATTTTAGCGAAATTCCAATTTTTTTGCTCTATTTTGCCTTAACTTTCTTCATTTTATCGAGATTTGATACAAAAAAAAGCAAAAAAACAGAAAATTTTTACAAAATTTAATTTTTTTTCTTCTATTTTGCCGTAATTTTCGTCATTTTATCGAGATTTGATCCAAAAAAAGCAACAAAAACGGAAAATTCTAACAGTTTCAATTTTTTCTTCTATTTTGCCTTTATTTTCGTCTTTTTATCGAGATTTAATCCAAAAAAAGATACAAAAACGGAAAATTTTAATAAAATTTCAATTTTTCTCCTCAATTTTGCCATAATTTTCGTCATTTTACCGAGATTAGATTGAAAAAAAGCAATGAAAACGGATAATTTTAGCGAAATTCCAATTTTTTTGCTCTATTTTGCCTTAACTTTCTTCATTTTATCGAGATTTGATTCAAAAAAAAGCAAAAAAACAGAAAAGTTTTACAAAATTTAATTTTTTTTCTTCTATTTTGCCGTAATTTTCGTCATTTTATCGAGATTTGATCCAAAAAAAGCAACAAAAACGGAAAATTCTAACAGTTTCAATTTTTTCTTCTATTTTGCCTTTATTTTCGTCTTTTTATCGAGATTTAATCCAAAAAAAGCAACAAAAACGGAAAATTTTAATAAAATTTCAATTTTCCTCCTTAATTTTGCCTTAATTTTCTCAATTTTATCGAGATTTGATTGAAAAAAGAAGCAGAAACGGACAATTTCAACAAAATTCAATTTTTTTCTCTATTTTGCCTTAATTTGCATCATTTTAATGAAACATAATCGATAAAGGCAACGGAAGCGGATCTTTTTAGCGAAATTTTTAATTTCTCCCTTAATTTTCGTCATTTTACCGAGATTTGATCCAAAAAATCAACAAAAACGGAAATTTTAACTAAATTTCAATTTTTTTCCTCTATTTTGCCTTAATATTCTTCAATTTATAGATTTATCACCGAAAAAAGCTTCGAAAACGGATAAATTTATCGAAATTGGAATTTTCTTCCCCATTTTTGTCTTAATTTTCGTTACTTTACCAATATAAGATCGAAAAAAGCTATGAAAACGGATACTTTTAGCAAAATTTCAATTTTTTTCCTCTATTTTTCCATAATTTTCGTCATTTTATTGAGATTTGATCGAAAAAAAGCAACAGAAACGGAAAATTTTAACAAAATTTCAATATGTTCCTTCTATTTTGCCTTCATTTTCGTCATATTATCGAGATTTAATTGAAAAAAAGCAGCAAAAACGGACAATTTCAACAAAATTTCCATTTTTTTCCTCAATTTTCCCTTATTTTTCGTCATTTTACAGAGATAAGATCGAAAAAAGCTATGAAAACGGATGATTTTAGCAAAATTTCAATTTTTTGCCTCTTTTTGGCCTTAATTTTCATCATTTTAATGAGAAATAATCGAAAACAGCAACGAAGCGGAACTTTTTAGTGAAATTTTTAATTTTTGCCTTAATTTTCGTCATTTTACATATATTAAATCGAAAAAAGCAATGAAAACGAATAATTTTAGCGAAATTCCAATTTTTTTGCTCTATTTTTCCTTAAATTTCTTCATTTTATCGAGATTTGATACAAAAAAAAGAAAAAAAAACAGAAAATTTTTACAAAATTTAATTTTTTTTCTTATATTTTGCCGTAATTTTCGTCATTTTATCGAGATTTGATCCAAAAAAAGCAACAAAAACGGAATATTATAACAGTTTCAATTTTTTCTTCTATTTTGCCTTTATTTTCGTCTTTTTATCGAGATTTAATCCGAAAAAAGGAACAAAAACGGAAAATTTTAATAAAATTTCAATTTTTCTCCTCAATTTTGCCTTAATTTTCGTCATTTTACCGAGATTAGATTGAAAAAAAGCAATGAAAACGGATAGTTTTAGCGAAATTCCAATTTTTTTGCTCTATTATGCCTTAACTTTCTTCATTTTATCGAGATTTGATACAAAAAAAAGCAAAAAACCAGAAAATTTTTACAAAATTTAATTTTTTTTCTTCTATTTTGCCGTAATTTTCGTCATTTTATCGAGATTTGATCCAAAAAAAGCAACAAAAACGGAAAGTTTTAATAAAATTTCAATTTTTCTCCTCAATTTTGCCTTAATTTTCGTCATTTTACCGAGATTAGATTGAAAAAAGCAATGAAAACGGATAATTTTAGCGAAATTCCAATTTTTTTGCTCTATTTTGCCTTAACTTTCTTCATTTCATCGAGATTTGATACAAAAAAAAGCAAAAAAACAGAAAATTTTTACAAAATTTAAATTTTTTTCTTCTATTTTGCCGTAATAATCATCATTTTATCGAGATTTGATCCAAAAAAAGCAACAAAAACGGAAAATTCTAACAAAGTTTCAATTTTTTCTTTTATTTTGCCTTTATTTTCGTCTTTTTATCGAGATTTAATCCAAAAAAAGCAACAAAAACGGAAAATTTTAATAAAATTTCAATTTTTCTCCTCAATTTTGCATTAATTTTCGTAATTTTATCGAGATTCGATCGAAAAAAGAAACAGAAACGGACAATTTTAACAAAATTCAATTTTTTTCTCTATTTTGCCTTAATTTTCATCATTTTAATGAAACATAATCGAAAACAGCAACGGAAGCGGATCTTTTTAGCGAAATTTTTAATTTCTGCCTTAATTTTCGTCATTTTACCGAGATTTGATCGGAAAAAATTAACAAAAACGGATATTTTAACCAAATTTCAATTTTTTTCCTCTATTTTGCCTTAATTTTCTTCAATGTATTGATTTATCACCGAAAAAAGCTTCGAAAACGGATAAATTTATCGAAATTGGAATTTTCTTTCCAATTTTTGTCCTAATTTTCGTTATTTTACCAATATAAGATCGAAAAAAGCTATGAAAACGGTTACTTTTAGCAAAATTTCAATTTTTTTCCTCTATTTTTCCATAATTTTCGTCATTTTATTGAGATTTGATCGAAAAAAAGCAACAGAAACGGAAAATTTTAACAAAATTTCAATATGTTCCTTCTATTTTGCCTTCATTTTCGTCATATTATCGAGATTTAATTGAAAAAAAGCAGCAAAAACGGAAAATTTTAAGAAAATTTCAACTTTTCTCCTCAATTTTGCCTTAATTTTCGTCATTTTACCGAGATTAGAATGAAAAAAGCAATGAAAACGGATAATTTTAGCGAAATTCCAATTTTTTTGCTCTATTTTGCCTTAACTTTCTTCATTTTATCGAGATTTGATACAAAAAAAAGCAAAAAAACAGAAAATTTTTACAAAATTTAAATTTTTTTCTTCTATTTTGCCGTAATTTTCGTCATTTTATCGAGATTTGATCCAAAAAAAGCAACAAAAACGGAAAATTATAACAAAGTTTCAATTTTTTCTTTTATTTTGCCTTTATTTTCGTCTTTTTATCGAGATTTAATCCAAAAAAAGCAACAAAAACGGAAAATTTTAATAAAATTTCAATTTTTCTCCTCAATTTTGCCTTAATTTTCGTAATTTTATCGAGATTCGATCGAAAAAAGAAACAGAAACGGACAATTTTAACAAAATTCAATTTTTTTCTCTATTTTGCCTTAATTTTCATCATTTAAATGAAACATAATCGAAAACAGCAACGGAAGCGGATCTTTTTAGCGAAATTTTTAATTTCTGCCTTAATTTTCGTCATTTTACCGAGATTTGATCGGAAAAAATTAACAAAAACGGAAATTTTAACCAAATTTCAATTTTTTTCCTCTATTTTGCCTTAATTTTCTTCAATTTATTGAGATATGATCGCAAAAAACAACGAAATCGGATAAATTAATCGAAATTGGAATTTTCTTCCCCATTTTTGTCCTAATTTTCGTTATTTTACCAATATAAGATCGAAAAAAGCTATGAAAACGGATACTTTTAGCAAAATTTCAATTTTTTTCCTCTATTTTTCCATAATTTTCGTCATTTTATCGAGATTTGATCGAAAAGGAGCAACAGAAACGGAAAATTTTAACAAAATTTCAATATGTTCCTTCTATTTTGCCTTCATTTTCGTCATATTATCGAGATTTAATTGAAAAAAAGCAGCAAAAACGGACAATTTTAACAAATTTTCCATTTTTTTCCTCAATTTTGCCTTATTTTTCGTCATTTTACAGATATAAGATCGAAGAAAGCTATGAAAACGGATAATTTTAGCAAAATTTCAATTTTTTTCCTCTTTTTGGCCTTAATTTTCATCATTTTAATGAGAAATAATCGAAAACAGCAACGAAGCGGAACTTTTTAGCGAAATTTTTAATTTTTGCCTTAATTTTCGTCATTTTACATATATTAAATCGAAAAAAGCAATGAAAACGGATAATTTTAGCGAAATTCCAATTTTTTTGGTCTATTATGCCTTAACTTTCTTCATTTTATCGAGATTTGATACAAAAAAAAGCAAAAAAACAGAAAATTTTTACAAAATTTAATATTTTTTCTTCTATTTTGCCGTAATTTTCGTCATTTTATCGAGATTTGATCCAAAAAAAGCAACAAAAACGGAAAATTCTAACAGTTTCAATTTTTTCTTCTATTTTGCCTTTATTTTCGTCATTTTACCGAGATTACATTGAAAAAAAGCAATGAAAACGGATAATTTTAGCGAAATTACAATTTTTTTGCTCTATTTTGCCTTAACTTTCTTCATTTTATCGAGATTTGATACAAAAAAAAGCAAAAAAAACGGAAAATTCTAACAAAATTTAATTTTTTTCCTCAATTTTGCCTTATTTTTCGTCATTTTACAGAGATAAGATCGAAAAAAGCTATGAAAACGGGTAATTTTAGCAAAATTTCAATTTTTTTCCTCTTTTTGGCCTTAATTTTCATCATTTTAATGAGAAATAATCGAAAACAGCAACGAAGCGGAACTTTTTAGCGAAATTTTTAATTTTTTCCTTAATTTTCGTCATTTTACATATATTAAATCGAAAAAAGCAATGAAAACGGATAATTTTAGCGAAATTCCAATTTTTTTGCTCTATTATGCCTTAACTTTCTTCATTTTATCGAGATTTGATACAAAAAAAAGCAAAAAAACAGAAAATTTTTACAAAATTTAATTTTTTTTCTTCTATTTTCCTGTAATTTTCGTCATTTTATCGAGATTTGATCCAAAAAAAGCAACAAAAACGGAAAATTTTAATAAAATTTCAATTTTTCTCCTCAATTTTGCCTTAATTTTCGTCATTTTACCGAGATTAGATTGAAAAAAGCAATGAAAACGGATAAATTTAGAGAAATTCCAATTTTTTTGCTCTATTTTGCCTTAACTTTCTTCATTTTATCGAGATTTGATACAAAAAAAAGCAAAAAAACAGAAAATTTTTACAAAATTTAAATTTTTTTCTTCTATTTTGCCGTAATAATCATCATTTTATCGAGATTTGATCCAAAAAAAGCAACAAAAACAGAAAATTCTAACAAAGTTTCAATTTTTTCTTTTATATTGCCTTTATTTTCGTCTTTTTATCGAGATTTAATCCAGAAAAAGCAACAAAAACGGAAAATTTTAATAAAATTTCAATTTTTCTCCTCAATTTTGCCTTAATTTTCGTAATTTTATCGAGATTCGATCGAAAAAAGAAACAGAAACGGACAATTTTAACAAAATTCAATTTTTTTCTCTATTTTGCCTTAATTTTCATCATTTTAATGAAACATAATCGAAAACAGCAACGGAAGCGGATCTTTTTAGCGAAATTTTTAATTTCTGCCTTAATTTTCGTCATTTTACCGAGATTTGATCGGAAAAAATTAACAAAAACGGATATTTTAACCAAATTTCAATTTTTTTCCTCTATTTTGCCTTAATTTTCTTCAATGTATTGATTTATCACCGAAAAAAGCTTCGAAAACGGATAAATTTATCGAAATTGGAATTTTCTTTCCAATTTTTGTCCTAATTTTCGTTATTTTACCAATATAAGATCGAAAAAAGCTATGAAAACGGTTACTTTTAGCAAAATTTCAATTTTTTTCCTCTATTTTTCCATAATTTTCGTCATTTTATTGAGATTTGATCGAAAAAAAGCAACAGAAACGGAAAATTTTAACAAAATTTCAATATGTTCCTTCTATTTTGCCTTCATTTTCGTCATATTATCGAGATTTAATTGAAAAAAAGCAGCAAAAACGGAAAATTTTAAGAAAATTTCAATTTTTCTCCTCAATTTTGCCTTAATTTTCGTCATTTTACCGAGATTAGAATGAAAAAAGCAATGAAAACGGATAATTTTAGCGAAATTCCAATTTTTTTGCTCTATTTTGCCTTAACTTTCTTCATTTTATCGAGATTTGATACAAAAAAAAGCAAAAAAAACGGAAAATTCTAACAAAATTTCCATTTTTTTCCTCAATTTTGCCTTATTTTTCGTCATTGTACAGAGATAAGATCGAAAAAAGCTATGAAAACGGATAATTTTAGCAAAATTTCTATTTTTTTCCTCTTTTTGGCCTTAATTTTCATCATTTTAATGAGAAATAATCGAAAACAGCAACGAAGCGGAACTTTTTAGCGAAATTTTTAATTTTTTCCTTAATTTTCGTCATTTTACATATATTAAATCGAAAAAAGCAATGAAAACGGATAATTTTAGCGAAATTCCAATTTTTTTGCTCTATTATGCCTTAACTTTCTTCATTTTATCGAGATTTGATACAAAAAAAAGCAAAAAAACAGAAAATTTTTACAAAATTTAAATTTTTTTCTTCTATTTTGCCGTAATAATCATCATTTTATCGAGATTTGATCCAAAAAAAGCAACAAAAACGGGAAATTCTAACAAAGTTTCAATTTTTTCTTTTATTTTGCCTTTATTTTCGTCTTTTTATCGAGATTTAATCCAAAAAAAGCAACAAAAACGGAAAATTTTAATAAAATTTCAATTTTTCTCCTCAATTTTGCCTTAATTTTCGTAATTTTATCGAGATTTGATCGAAAAAAGAAACAGAAACGGACAATTTTAACAAAATTCAATTTTTTTCTCTATTTTGCCTTAATTTTCATCATTTTAATGAAACATAATCAAAACAGCAACGGAAGCGGATCTTTTTAGCGAAATTTTTAATTTCTGCCTTAATTTTCGTCATTTTACCGAGATTTGATCGGAAAAAATTAACAAAAACGGAAATTTTAACCAAATTTCAATTTTTTTCCTCTATTTTGCCTTAATTTTCTTCAATTTATTGATTTATCACCGAAAAAAGCTTCGAAAACGGATAAATTAATCGAAATTGGAATTTTCTTCCCCATTTTTGTCCTAATTTTCGTTATTTTACCAATATAAGATCGAAAAAAGCTATGAAAACGGATACTTTTAGCAAAATTTCAATTTTTTTCCTCTATTTTTCCATAAATTTCGTCATTTTATCGAGATTTGATCGAAAAAGAGCAACAGAAACGGAAAATTTTAACAAAATTTCAATATGTTCCTTCTATTTTGCCTTCATTTTCGTCATATTATCGAGATTTAATTGAAAAAAAGCAGCAAAAACGGACAATTTTAACAAATTTTCCGTTTTTTCCTCAATTTTGCCTTATTTTTCGTCATTTTACAGAGATAAGATCGAAAAAAGCTATGAAAACGGATAATTTTAGCAAAATTTCAATTTTAATCCTCTTTTTGGCCTTAATTTTCATCATTTTAATGAGAAATAATCGAAAACAGCAACGAAGCGGAACTTTTTAGCGTAATTTTTAATTTTTGCCTTAATTTTCGTCATTTTACATATATTAAATCGAAAAAAGCAATGAAAACGGATAATTTTAGCGAAATTCCAAATTTTTTGGTCTATTATGCCTTAACTTTCTTCATTTTATCGAGATTTGATACAAAAAAAAGCAAAAAAACAGAAAATTTTTACAAAATTTAATATTTTTTCTTCTATTTTGCCGTAATTTTCGTCATTTTATCGAGATTTGATCCAAAAAAAGCAACAAAAACGGAAAATTCTAACAGTTTCAATTTTTTCTTCTATTTTGCCTTTATTTTCGTCTTTTTATCGAGATTTAATCCAAAAAAAGCAACAAAAACGGAAAATTTTAATAAAATTTCAATTTTTCTCCTCAATTTTGCCATAATTTTCGTCATTTTACAGAGATTACATTGAAAAAAAGCAATGAAAACGGATAATTTTAGCGAAATTCCAATTTTTTTGCTCTATTTTGCCTTAACTTTCTTCATTTTATCGAGATTTGATACAAAAAAAAGCAAAAAAACGGAAAATTCTAACAAAATTTCCATTTTTTTCCTCAATTTTGCCTTATTTTTCGTCATTTTACAGAGATAAGATCGAAAAAAGCTATGAAAACGGATAATTTTAGCAAAATTTCTATTTTTTTCCTCTTTTTGGCCTTAATTTTCATCATTTTAATGAGAAATAATCGAAAACAGCAACGAAGCGGAACTTTTTAGCGAAATTTTTAATTTTTTCCTTAATTTTCGTCATTTTACCGAGATTTGATCGGAAAAAATTAACAAAAACGGATATTTTAACCAAATTTCAATTTTTTTCCTCTATTTTGCCTTAATTTTCTTCAATTTATTGAGATATGATCGCAAAAAACAACGAAATCGGATAAATTAATCGAAATTGGAATTTTCTTCCCCATTTTTGTCCTAATTTTCGTTATTTTACCAATATAAGATCGAAAAAAGCTATGAAAACGGATACTTTTAGCAAAATTTCAATTTTTTTCCTCTATTTTTCCATAATTTTCGTCATTTTATCGAGATTTGATCGAAAAGGAGCAACAGAAACGGAAAATTTTAACAAAATTTCAATATGTTCCTTCTATTTTGCCTTCATTTTCGTCATATTATCGAGATTTAATTGAAAAAAAGCAGCAAAAACGGACAATTTTAACAAATTTTCCATTTTTTTCCTCAATTTTGCCTTATTTTTCGTCATTTTACAGATATAAGATCGAAGAAAGCTATGAAAACGGATAATTTTAGCAAAATTTCAATTTTTTTCCTCTTTTTGGCCTTAATTTTCATCATTTTAATGAGAAATAATCGAAAACAGCAACGAAGCGGAACTTTTTAGCGAAATTTTTAATTTTTGCCTTAATTTTCGTCATTTTACATATATTAAATCGAAAAAAGCAATGAAAACGGATAATTTTAGCGAAATTCCAATTTTTTTGGTCTATTATGCCTTAACTTTCTTCATTTTATCGAGATTTGATACAAAAAAAAGCAAAAAAACAGAAAATTTTTACAAAATTTAATATTTTTTCTTCTATTTTGCCGTAATTTTCGTCATTTTATCGAGATTTGATCCAAAAAAAGCAACAAAAACGGAAAATTCTAACAGTTTCAATTTTTTCTTCTATTTTGCCTTTATTTTCGTCATTTTACCGAGATTACATTGAAAAAAAGCAATGAAAACGGATAATTTTAGCGAAATTACAATTTTTTTGCTCTATTTTGCCTTAACTTTCTTCATTTTATCGAGATTTGATACAAAAAAAAGCAAAAAAAACGGAAAATTCTAACAAAATTTAATTTTTTTCCTCAATTTTGCCTTATTTTTCGTCATTTTACAGAGATAAGATCGAAAAAAGCTATGAAAACGGGTAATTTTAGCAAAATTTCAATTTTTTTCCTCTTTTTGGCCTTAATTTTCATCATTTTAATGAGAAATAATCGAAAACAGCAACGAAGCGGAACTTTTTAGCGAAATTTTTAATTTTTTCCTTAATTTTCGTCATTTTACATATATTAAATCGAAAAAAGCAATGAAAACGGATAATTTTAGCGAAATTCCAATTTTTTTGCTCTATTATGCCTTAACTTTCTTCATTTTATCGAGATTTGATACAAAAAAAAGCAAAAAAACAGAAAATTTTTACAAAATTTAATTTTTTTTCTTCTATTTTCCTGTAATTTTCGTCATTTTATCGAGATTTGATCCAAAAAAAGCAACAAAAACGGAAAATTTTAATAAAATTTCAATTTTTCTCCTCAATTTTGCCTTAATTTTCGTCATTTTACCGAGATTAGATTGAAAAAAGCAATGAAAACGGATAAATTTAGAGAAATTCCAATTTTTTTGCTCTATTTTGCCTTAACTTTCTTCATTTTATCGAGATTTGATACAAAAAAAAGCAAAAAAACAGAAAATTTTTACAAAATTTAAATTTTTTTCTTCTATTTTGCCGTAATAATCATCATTTTATCGAGATTTGATCCAAAAAAAGCAACAAAAACAGAAAATTCTAACAAAGTTTCAATTTTTTCTTTTATATTGCCTTTATTTTCGTCTTTTTATCGAGATTTAATCCAGAAAAAGCAACAAAAACGGAAAATTTTAATAAAATTTCAATTTTTCTCCTCAATTTTGCCTTAATTTTCGTAATTTTATCGAGATTCGATCGAAAAAAGAAACAGAAACGGACAATTTTAACAAAATTCAATTTTTTTCTCTATTTTGCCTTAATTTTCATCATTTTAATGAAACATAATCGAAAACAGCAACGGAAGCGGATCTTTTTAGCGAAATTTTTAATTTCTGCCTTAATTTTCGTCATTTTACCGAGATTTGATCGGAAAAAATTAACAAAAACGGATATTTTAACCAAATTTCAATTTTTTTCCTCTATTTTGCCTTAATTTTCTTCAATGTATTGATTTATCACCGAAAAAAGCTTCGAAAACGGATAAATTTATCGAAATTGGAATTTTCTTTCCAATTTTTGTCCTAATTTTCGTTATTTTACCAATATAAGATCGAAAAAAGCTATGAAAACGGTTACTTTTAGCAAAATTTCAATTTTTTTCCTCTATTTTTCCATAATTTTCGTCATTTTATTGAGATTTGATCGAAAAAAAGCAACAGAAACGGAAAATTTTAACAAAATTTCAATATGTTCCTTCTATTTTGCCTTCATTTTCGTCATATTATCGAGATTTAATTGAAAAAAAGCAGCAAAAACGGAAAATTTTAAGAAAATTTCAATTTTTCTCCTCAATTTTGCCTTAATTTTCGTCATTTTACCGAGATTAGAATGAAAAAAGCAATGAAAACGGATAATTTTAGCGAAATTCCAATTTTTTTGCTCTATTTTGCCTTAACTTTCTTCATTTTATCGAGATTTGATACAAAAAAAAGCAAAAAAACGGAAAATTCTAACAAAATTTCCATTTTTTTCCTCAATTTTGCCTTATTTTTCGTCATTGTACAGAGATAAGATCGAAAAAAGCTATGAAAACGGATAATTTTAGCAAAATTTCTATTTTTTTCCTCTTTTTGGCCTTAATTTTCATCATTTTAATGAGAAATAATCGAAAACAGCAACGAAGCGGAACTTTTTAGCGAAATTTTTAATTTTTTCCTTAATTTTCGTCATTTTACATATATTAAATCGAAAAAAGCAATGAAAACGGATAATTTTAGCGAAATTCCAATTTTTTTGCTCTATTATGCCTTAACTTTCTTCATTTTATCGAGATTTGATACAAAAAAAAGCAAAAAAACAGAAAATTTTTACAAAATTTAAATTTTTTTCTTCTATTTTGCCGTAATAATCATCATTTTATCGAGATTTGATCCAAAAAAAGCAACAAAAACGGGAAATTCTAACAAAGTTTCAATTTTTTCTTTTATTTTGCCTTTATTTTCGTCTTTTTATCGAGATTTAATCCAAAAAAAGCAACAAAAACGGAAAATTTTAATAAAATTTCAATTTTTCTCCTCAATTTTGCCTTAATTTTCGTAATTTTATCGAGATTTGATCGAAAAAAGAAACAGAAACGGACAATTTTAACAAAATTCAATTTTTTTCTCTATTTTGCCTTAATTTTCATCATTTTAATGAAACATAATCAAAACAGCAACGGAAGCGGATCTTTTTAGCGAAATTTTTAATTTCTGCCTTAATTTTCGTCATTTTACCGAGATTTGATCGGAAAAAATTAACAAAAACGGAAATTTTAACCAAATTTCAATTTTTTTCCTCTATTTTGCCTTAATTTTCTTCAATTTATTGATTTATCACCGAAAAAAGCTTCGAAAACGGATAAATTAATCGAAATTGGAATTTTCTTCCCCATTTTTGTCCTAATTTTCGTTATTTTACCAATATAAGATCGAAAAAAGCTATGAAAACGGATACTTTTAGCAAAATTTCAATTTTTTTCCTCTATTTTTCCATAAATTTCGTCATTTTATCGAGATTTGATCGAAAAAGAGCAACAGAAACGGAAAATTTTAACAAAATTTCAATATGTTCCTTCTATTTTGCCTTCATTTTCGTCATATTATCGAGATTTAATTGAAAAAAAGCAGCAAAAACGGACAATTTTAACAAATTTTCCGTTTTTTCCTCAATTTTGCCTTATTTTTCGTCATTTTACAGAGATAAGATCGAAAAAAGCTATGAAAACGGATAATTTTAGCAAAATTTCAATTTTAATCCTCTTTTTGGCCTTAATTTTCATCATTTTAATGAGAAATAATCGAAAACAGCAACGAAGCGGAACTTTTTAGCGTAATTTTTAATTTTTGCCTTAATTTTCGTCATTTTACATATATTAAATCGAAAAAAGCAATGAAAACGGATAATTTTAGCGAAATTCCAATTTTTTTGGTCTATTATGCCTTAACTTTCTTCATTTTATCGAGATTTGATACAAAAAAAAGCAAAAAAACAGAAAATTTTTACAAAATTTAATATTTTTTCTTCTATTTTGCCGTAATTTTCGTCATTTTATCGAGATTTGATCCAAAAAAAGCAACAAAAACGGAAAATTCTAACAGTTTCAATTTTTTCTTCTATTTTGCCTTTATTTTCGTCTTTTTATCGAGATTTAATCCAAAAAAAGCAACAAAAACGGAAAATTTTAATAAAATTTCAATTTTTCTCCTCAATTTTGCCATAATTTTCGTCATTTTACAGAGATTACATTGAAAAAAAGCAATGAAAACGGATAATTTTAGCGAAATTCCAATTTTTTTGCTCTATTTTGCCTTAACTTTCTTCATTTTATCGAGATTTGATACAAAAAAAAGCAAAAAAACGGAAAATTCTAACAAAATTTCCATTTTTTTCCTCAATTTTGCCTTATTTTTCGTCATTTTACAGAGATAAGATCGAAAAAAGCTATGAAAACGGATAATTTTAGCAAAATTTCTATTTTTTTCTTCTTTTTGGCCTTAATTTTCATCATTTTAATGAGAAATAATCGAAAACAGCAACGAAGCGGAACTTTTTAGCGAAATTTTTAATTTTTTCCTTAATTTTCGTCATTTTACATATATAAATCGAAAAAAGCAATGAAAACGGATAATTTTAGCGAAATTCCAATTTTTTTGCTCTATTATGCCTTAACTTTCTTCATTTTATCGAGATTTGATACAAAAAAAAGCAAAAAAACAGAAAATTTTTACAAAATTTAAATTTTTTTCTTCTATTTTGCCGTAATAATCATCATTTTATCGAGATTTGATCCAAAAAAAGCAACAAAAACGGGAAATTCTAACAAAGTTTCAATTTTTTCTTTTATTTTGCCTTTATTTTCGTCTTTTTATCGAGATTTAATCCAAAAAAAGCAACAAAAACGGAAAATTTTAATAAAATTTCAATTTTTCTCCTCAATTTTGCCTTAATTTTCGTAATTTTATCGAGATTCGATCGAAAAAAGAAACAGAAACGGACAATTTTAACAAAATTCAATTTTTTTCTCTATTTTGCCTTAATTTTCATCATTTAAATGAAACATAATCGAAAACAGAAACGGAAGCGGATCTTTTTAGCGAAATTTTTAATTTCTGCCTTAATTTTCGTCATTTTACCGAGATTTGAACCAAAAAATCAACAAAAACGGAAATTTTAACCAAATTTCAATTTTTTTCCTCTATTTTGCCTTAATTTTCTTCAATTTATTAAGATATCAACGAAAAAAGCAACGAAAACGGATAAATTTATCGAAATTGGAATTTTCTTCACCATATTTTGTCTTAACATTCGTTATTTTACCAATATAAGATCGAAAAAAGCTATGAAAACGGATACTTTTAGCAAAATTTCAATTTTTTTCCTCTATTTTTCCATAATTTTCGTCATTTTATCGAGATTTGATCGATAAAAGCAACAGAAACGGAAAATTTTAACAAAATTTCAATATGTTCCTTCTATTTTACCTTCATTTTCGTCATATTATCGAGATTTAATTGAAAAATAGCAGCAAAAACGGACAATTTTAACAAAATTTCCATTTTTTTCCTCAATTTTGCCTTATTTTTCGTCATTTTACAGAGATAAGATCGAAAAAAGCTATGAAAACGGATAATTTTAGCAAAATTTCTATTTTTTTCCTCTTTTTGGCCTTAATTTTCATCATTTTAATGAGAAATAATCGAAAACAGCAACGAAGCGGAACTTTTTAGCGGAATTTTTAATTTTTTCCTTAATTTTCGTCATTTTACCGAGATTTGATACAAAAAAAAGCAAAAAAACGGAAAATTCTAACAAAATTTCCATTTTTTTCCTCAATTTTGCCTTATTTTTCGTCATTTTACAGAGATAAGATCGAAAAAAGCTATGAAAACGGATAATTTTAGCAAAATTTCTATTTTTTTCCTCTTTTTGGCCTTAATTTTCATCATTTTAATGAGAAATAATCGAAAACAGCAACGAAGCGGAACTTTTTAGCGAAATTTTTAATTTTTTCCTTAATTTTCGTCATTTTACATATATAAATCGAAAAAAGCAATGAAAACGGATAATTTTAGCGAAATTCCAATTTTTTTGCTCTATTATGCCTTAACTTTCTTCATTTTATCGAGATTTGATACAAAAAAAAGCAAAAAAACAGAAAATTTTTACAAAATTTAAATTTTTTTCTTCTATTTTGCCGTAATAATCATCATTTTATCGAGATTTGATCCAAAAAAAGCAACAAAAACGGGAAATTCTAACAAAGTTTCAATTTTTTCTTTTATTTTGCCTTTATTTTCGTCTTTTTATCGAGATTTAATCCAAAAAAAGCAACAAAAACGGAAAATTTTAATAAAATTTCAATTTTTCTCCTCAATTTTGCCTTAATTTTCGTAATTTTATCGAGATTCGATCGAAAAAAGAAACAGAAACGGACAATTTTAACAAAATTCAATTTTTTTCTCTATTTTGCCTTAATTTTCATCATTTAAATGAAACATAATCGAAAACAGCAACGGAAGCGGATCTTTTTAGCGAAATTTTTAATTTCTGCCTTAATTTTCGTCATTTTACCGAGATTTGATCCAAAAAATCAACAAAAACGGAAATTTTAACCAAATTTCAATTTTTTTCCTCTATTTTGCCTTAATTTTCTTCAATTTATTAAGATATCAACGAAAAAAGCAACGAAAACGGATAAATTTATCGAAATTGGAATTTTCTTCACCATATTTTGTCTTAACATTCGTTATTTTACCAATATAAGATCGAAAAAAGCTATGAAAACGGATACTTTTAGCAAAATTTCAATTTTTTTCCTCTATTTTTCCATAATTTTCGTCATTTTATCGAGATTTGATCGATAAAAGCAACAGAAACGGAAAATTTTAACAAAATTTCAATATGTTCCTTCTATTTTACCTTCATTTTCGTCATATTATCGAGATTTAATTGAAAAATAGCAGCAAAAACGGACAATTTTAACAAAATTTCCATTTTTTTCCTCAATTTTGCCTTATTTTTCGTCATTTTACAGAGATAAGATCGAAAAAAGCTATGAAAACGGATAATTTTAGCAAAATTTCTATTTTTTTCCTCTTTTTGGCCTTAATTTTCATCATTTTAATGAGAAATAATCGAAAACAGCAACGAAGCGGAACTTTTTAGCGGAATTTTTAATTTTTTCCTTAATTTTCGTCATTTTACCGAGATTTGATCCAAAAAAAGCAACAAAAACGGAAAATTTTAATAAAATTTCAATTTTTCTCCTCAATTTTGCCTTAATTTTCGTCATTTTACCGATATTAGATTGAAAAAGGCAATGAAAACGGATAATTTTAGCGAAATTCCAATTTTTTTGCTCTATTTTGCCTTAACTTTCTTCATTTCATCGAGATTTGATACAAAAAAAAGCAAAAAAACAGAAAATTTTTACAAAATTTAAATTTTTTTCTTCTATTTTGCCGTAATAATCATCATTTTATCGAGATTTGATCCAAAAAAAGCAACAAAAACGGAAAATTCTAACAAAGTTTCAATTTTTTCTTTTATTTTGCCTTTATTTTCGTCTTTTTATCGAGATTTAATCCAAAAAAAGCAACAAAAACGGAAAATTTTAATAAAATTTCAATTTTTCTCCTCAATTTTGCATTAATTTTCGTAATTTTATCGAGATTCGATCGAAAAAAGAAACAGAAACGGACAATTTTAACAAAATTCAATTTTTTTCTCTATTTTGCCTTAATTTTCATCATTTTAATGAAACATAATCGAAAACAGCAACGGAAGCGGATCTTTTTAGCGAAATTTTTAATTTCTGCCTTAATTTTCGTCATTTTACCGAGATTTGATCGGAAAAAATTAACAAAAACGGATATTTTAACCAAATTTCAATTTTTTTCCTCTATTTTGCCTTAATTTTCTTCAATGTATTGATTTATCACCGAAAAAAGCTTCGAAAACGGATAAATTTATCGAAATTGGAATTTTCTTTCCAATTTTTGTCCTAATTTTCGTTATTTTACCAATATAAGATCGAAAAAAGCTATGAAAACGGTTACTTTTAGCAAAATTTCAATTTTTTTCCTCTATTTTTCCATAATTTTCGTCATTTTATTGAGATTTGATCGAAAAAAAGCAACAGAAACGGAAAATTTTAACAAAATTTCAATATGTTCCTTCTATTTTGCCTTCATTTTCGTCATATTATCGAGATTTAATTGAAAAAAAGCAGCAAAAACGGAAAATTTTAAGAAAATTTCAACTTTTCTCCTCAATTTTGCCTTAATTTTCGTCATTTTACCGAGATTAGAATGAAAAAAGCAATGAAAACGGATAATTTTAGCGAAATTCCAATTTTTTTGCTCTATTTTGCCTTAACTTTCTTCATTTTATCGAGATTTGATACAAAAAAAAGCAAAAAAACAGAAAATTTTTACAAAATTTAAATTTTTTTCTTCTATTTTGCCGTAATTTTCGTCATTTTATCGAGATTTGATCCAAAAAAAGCAACAAAAACGGAAAATTATAACAAAGTTTCAATTTTTTCTTTTATTTTGCCTTTATTTTCGTCTTTTTATCGAGATTTAATCCAAAAAAAGCAACAAAAACGGAAAATTTTAATAAAATTTCAATTTTTCTCCTCAATTTTGCCTTAATTTTCGTAATTTTATCGAGATTCGATCGAAAAAAGAAACAGAAACGGACAATTTTAACAAAATTCAATTTTTTTCTCTATTTTGCCTTAATTTTCATCATTTAAATGAAACATAATCGAAAACAGCAACGGAAGCGGATCTTTTTAGCGAAATTTTTAATTTCTGCCTTAATTTTCGTCATTTTACCGAGATTTGATCGGAAAAAATTAACAAAAACGGAAATTTTAACCAAATTTCAATTTTTTTCCTCTATTTTGCCTTAATTTTCTTCAATTTATTGAGATATGATCGCAAAAAACAACGAAATCGGATAAATTAATCGAAATTGGAATTTTCTTCCCCATTTTTGTCCTAATTTTCGTTATTTTACCAATATAAGATCGAAAAAAGCTATGAAAACGGATACTTTTAGCAAAATTTCAATTTTTTTCCTCTATTTTTCCATAATTTTCGTCATTTTATCGAGATTTGATCGAAAAAGAGCAACAGAAACGGAAAATTTTAACAAAATTTCAATATGTTCCTTCTATTTTGCCTTCATTTTCGTCATATTATCGAGATTTAATTGAAAAAAAGCAGCAAAAACGGACAATTTTAACAAATTTTCCATTTTTTTCCTCAATTTTGCCTTATTTTTCGTCATTTTACAGATATAAGATCGAAGAAAGCTATGAAAACGGATAATTTTAGCAAAATTTCAATTTTTTTCCTCTTTTTGGCCTTAATTTTCATCATTTTAATGAGAAATAATCGAAAACAGCAACGAAGCGGAACTTTTTAGCGAAATTTTTAATTTTTGCCTTAATTTTCGTCATTTTACATATATTAAATCGAAAAAAGCAATGAAAACGGATAATTTTAGCGAAATTCCAATTTTTTTGGTCTATTATGCCTTAACTTTCTTCATTTTATCGAGATTTGATACAAAAAAAAGTAAAAAACAGAAAATTTTTACAAAATTTAATATTTTTTCTTCTATTTTGCCGTAATTTTCGTCATTTTATCGAGATTTGATCCAAAAAAAGCAACAAAAACGGAAAATTCTAACAGTTTCAATTTTTTCTTCTATTTTGCCTTTATTTTCGTCTTTTTATCGAGATTTAATCCAAAAAAAGCAACAAAAACGGAAAATTTTAATAAAATTTCAATTTTTCTCCTCAATTTTGCCATAATTTTCGTCATTTTACCGAGATTACATTGAAAAAAAGCAATGAAAACGGATAATTTTAGCGAAATTACAATTTTTTTGCTCTATTTTGCCTTAACTTTCTTCATTTTATCGAGATTTGATACAAAAAAAAGCAAAAAAAACGGAAAATTCTAACAAAATTTAATTTTTTTCCTCAATTTTGCCTTATTTTTCGTCATTTTACAGAGATAAGATCGAAAAAAGCTATGAAAACGGGTAATTTTAGCAAAATTTCAATTTTTTTCCTCTTTTTGGCCTTAATTTTCATCATTTTAATGAGAAATAATCGAAAACAGCAACGAAGCGGAACTTTTTAGCGAAATTTTTAATTTTTTCCTTAATTTTCGTCATTTTACATATATTAAATCGAAAAAAGCAATGAAAACGGATAATTTTAGCGAAATTCCAATTTTTTTGCTCTATTATGCCTTAACTTTCTTCATTTTATCGAGATTTGATACAAAAAAAAGCAAAAAAACAGAAAATTTTTACAAAATTTAATTTTTTTTCTTCTATTTTCCTGTAATTTTCGTCATTTTATCGAGATTTGTTCCAAAAAAAGCAACAAAAACGGAAAATTTTAATAAAATTTCAATTTTTCTCCTCAATTTTGCCTTAATTTTCGTCATTTTACCGAGATTAGATTGAAAAAAGCAATGAAAACGGATAAATTTAGAGAAATTCCAATTTTTTTGCTCTATTTTGCCTTAACTTTCTTCATTTTATCGAGATTTGATACAAAAAAAAGCAAAAAAACAGAAAATTTTTACAAAATTTAAATTTTTTTCTTCTATTTTGCCGTAATAATCATCATTTTATCGAGATTTGATCCAAAAAAAGCAACAAAAACAGAAAATTCTAACAAAGTTTCAATTTTTTCTTTTATATTGCCTTTATTTTCGTCTTTTTATCGAGATTTAATCCAGAAAAAGCAACAAAAACGGAAAATTTTAATAAAATTTCAATTTTTCTCCTCAATTTTGCCTTAATTTTCGTAATTTTATCGAGATTCGATCGAAAAAAGAAACAGAAACGGACAATTTTAACAAAATTCAATTTTTTTCTCTATTTTGCCTTAATTTTCATCATTTTAATGAAACATAATCGAAAACAGCAACGGAAGCGGATCTTTTTAGCGAAATTTTTAATTTCTGCCTTAATTTTCGTCATTTTACCGAGATTTGATCGGAAAAAATTAACAAAAACGGATATTTTAACCAAATTTCAATTTTTTTCCTCTATTTTGCCTTAATTTTCTTCAATGTATTGATTTATCACCGAAAAAAGCTTCGAAAACGGATAAATTTATCGAAATTGGAATTTTCTTTCCAATTTTTGTCCTAATTTTCGTTATTTTACCAATATAAGATCGAAAAAAGCTATGAAAACGGTTACTTTTAGCAAAATTTCAATTTTTTTCCTCTATTTTTCCATAATTTTCGTCATTTTATTGAGATTTGATCGAAAAAAAGCAACAGAAACGGAAAATTTTAACAAAATTTCAATATGTTCCTTCTATTTTGCCTTCATTTTCGTCATATTATCGAGATTTAATTGAAAAAAAGCAGCAAAAACGGAAAATTTTAAGAAAATTTCAATTTTTCTCCTCAATTTTGCCTTAATTTTCGTCATTTTACCGAGATTAGAATGAAAAAAGCAATGAAAACGGATAA
The DNA here is from genome assembly GCA_947579665.1 of Sympetrum striolatum. Classification (NCBI taxonomy): domain Eukaryota; kingdom Metazoa; phylum Arthropoda; class Insecta; order Odonata; family Libellulidae; genus Sympetrum; species Sympetrum striolatum. Next base: position 90,133,785 of record OX388346.1, read on the forward strand.
TTTTAGCGAAATTCCAATTTTGTTGCTCTATTTTGCCTTAACTTTCTTCATTTTATCGAGATTTGATACAAAAAAAAGCAAAAAAACGGAAAATTCTAACAAAATTTCCATTTTTTTCCTCAATTTTGCCTTATTTTTCGTCATTGTACAGAGATAAGATCGAAAAAAGCTATGAAAACGGATAATTTTAGCAAAATTTCTATTTTTTTCCTCTTTTTGGCCTTAATTTTCATCATTTTAATGAGAAATAATCGAAAACAGCAACGAAGCGGAACTTTTTAGCGAAATTTTTAATTTTTTCCTTAATTTTCGTCATTTTACATATATTAAATCGAAAAAAGCAATGAAAACGGATAATTTTAGCGAAATTCCAATTTTTTTGCTCTATTATGCCTTAACTTTCTTCATTTTATCGAGATTTGATACAAAAAAAAGCAAAAAAACAGAAAATTTTTACAAAATTTAAATTTTTTTCTTCTATTTTGCCGTAATAATCATCATTTTATCGAGATTTGATCCAAAAAAAGCAACAAAAACGGGAAATTCTAACAAAGTTTCAATTTTTTCTTTTATTTTGCCTTTATTTTCGTCTTTTTATCGAGATTTAATCCAAAAAAAGCAACAAAAACGGAAAATTTAAATAAAATTTCAATTTTTCTCCTCAATTTTGCCTTAATTTTCGTAATTTTATCGAGATTCGATCGAAAAAAGAAACAGAAACGGACAATTTTAACAAAATTCAATTTTTTTCTCTATTTTGCCTTAATTTTCATCATTTAAATGAAACATAATCGAAAACAGCAACGGAAGCGGATCTTTTTAGCGAAATTTTTAATTTCTGCCTTAATTTTCGTCATTTTACCGAGATTTGATCCAAAAAATCAACAAAAACGGAAATTTTATCCAAATTTCAATTTTTTTCCTCTATTTTGCCTTAATTTTCTTCAATTTATTAAGATATCAACGAAAAAAGCAACGAAAACGGATAAATTTATCGAAATTGGAATTTTCTTCACCATATTTTGTCTTAACATTCGTTATTTTACCAATATAAGATCGAAAAAAGCTATGAAAACGGATACTTTTAGCAAAATTTCAATTTTTTTCCTCTATTTTTCCATAATTTTCGTCATTTTATCGAGATTTGATCGATAAAAGCAACAGAAACGGAAAATTTTAACAAAATTTCAATATGTTCCTTCTATTTTACCTTCATTTTCGTCATATTATCGAGATTTAATTGAAAAATAGCAGCAAAAACGGACAATTTTAACAAAATTTCCATTTTTTTCCTCAATTTTGCCTTATTTTTCGTCATTTTACAGAGATAAGATCGAAAAAAGCTATGAAAACGGATAATTTTAGCAAAATTTCAATTTTTTTCCTCTTTTTGGCCTTAATTTTCATCATCTTAATGAGAAATAATCGAAAACAGCAACGAAGCGGAACTTTTTAGCGAAATTTTTAATTTTTTCCTTAATTTTCGTCATTTTACATATATTAAATCGAAAAAAGCAATGAAAACGGATAATTTTAGCGAAATTCCAATTTTTTTGCTCTATTATGCCTTAACTTTCTTCATTTTATCGAGATTTGATACAAAAAAAAGCAAAAAAACAGAAAATTTTTACAAAATTTAATTTTTTTTCTTCTATTTTGCCGTAATTTTCGTCATTTTATCGAGATTTGATCCAAAAAAGCAATGAAAACGGAAAATTCTAACAGTTTCAATTTTTTCTTCTATTTTGCCTTTATTTTCGTCTTTTTATCGAGATTTAATCCATAAAAAGCAACAAAAACGGAAAATTTTAATAAAATTTCAATTTTTCTCCTCAATTTTGCCTTAATTTTCGTCATTTTACCGAGATTAGATTGATAAAAGCAATGAAAACGGATAATTTTAGCGAAATTCCAATTTTTTTGCTCTATTTTGCCTTAACTTTCTTCATTTTATCGAGATTTGATACAAAAAAAAGCAAAAAAAACAGAAAATTTTTACAAAATTTAAATTTTTTTCTTCTATTTTGCCGTAATTTTCGTCATTTTATCGAGATTTGATCCAAAAAAAGCAACAAAAACGGAAAATTCTAACAAACTTTCAATTTTTTCTTTTATTTTGCCTTTATTTTCGTCTTTTTATCGATATTTAATCCAAAAAAAGCAACAAAAACGGAAAATTTTAATAAAATTTCAATTTTTCTCCTCAATTTTGCCTTAATTTTCGTAATTTTATCGAGATTTGATCGAAAAAAGAAACAGAAACGGACAATTTTAACAAAATTTAATTTTTTTCTCTATTTTGCCTTAATTTTCATCATTTTAATGAAACATAATCGAAAACAGCAACGGAAGCGGATCTTTTTAGCGAAATTTTTAATTTCTGCCTTAATTTTCGTCATTTTACCGAGATTTGATCCAAAAAATCAACAAAAACGGAAATTTTAACCAAATTTCAATTTTTTTCCTCTATTTTGCCTTAATTTTCTTCAATTTATTGATTTATCACCGAAAAAAGCTTCGAAAACGGATAAATTAATCGAAATTGGAATTTTCTTCCCCATTTTTGTGTTAATTTTCGTTATTTTACCTATATAAGATCGAAAAAAGCTATGAAAACCGATACTTTTAGCAAAATTTCAATTTTTTTCCTCTATTTTGCCATAAATTTCGTCATTTTATCGAGATTTGATCAAAAAAAGCAGCAAAAACGGACAATTTTAACAAAATTCCATTTTTTCCTCTTTTTGGCTTAAATTTTCATCATTTTAATGAGAAATAATCGAAAACAGCAACGGAAGCGGAACCTTTTAGCGAAATTTTTAATTTTTGCCTTAATTTTCGTCATATTACATATATTTAATCGAAAAAAGCAATGAAAACGGATAAATTTAGCGAAATTGGAATTTTCTTCCCAATATTTTGCCTTAATTTTCGTCATTTTACCAAAATAAGATCGATAAAAGCTATGAAAATGGATTCTTTTAGCAAAATTTCAATTTTTTCCTCTATTTTGCCATAATTTTCGTCATTTTATCGTAATTTGATCAAAAAAAACAACAGAAACGGAAAATTTCAACATAATTTCAATTCGTTCCTTCTATTTTGCCTTCATTTTCGTCATATTATCGAGTTTTAATCGAAAATAAGCAGCAAAACCGGACAATTTTCACCAGATTTCCATTTTTTTCCTCAATTTTGCCTTATTTTTCAACATTTTGGTGAGATATGATGGAAAAAAGCAACGAAAACGGAACTTTTAAACGAAATTTTAAATTTTTTTACCAGTATATTTCCTTAATTTTCGTCATTTTACATATATTAAATCGAAAAAAGCAACGAAAACGGATAAATTTATCGAAATTGGAATTTTCTTCACCATATTTTGTCTTAACTTTCGTTATTTTACCAATATAAGATCGAAAAAAGCTATGAAAACGGATACTTTTAGCAAAATTTAAATTTTTTTCTTCTATTTTGCCGTTATTTTCGTCATTTTATCGAGATTTGATCAAAAAAAGCAACAAAAACGGAAAATTCTAAGAAAATTTCAATTTTTCTCCTCAATTTTGCCTTAATTTTCGTCATTTTACCGAGATTAGAATGAAAAAAGCAATGAAAACGGATAATTTTAGCGAAATTCCAATTTTTTTGCTCTATTTTGCCTTAACTTTCTTCATTTTATCGAGATTTGATACAAAAAAAAGCAAAAAAACAGAAAATTTTTACAAAATTTAAATTTTTTTCTTCTATTTTGCCGTAATTTTCGTCATTTTATCGAGATTTGATCCAAAAAAAGCAACAAGAACGGAAAATTATAACAAAGTTTCAATTTTTTCTTTTATTTTGCCTTTATTTTCGTCTTTTTATCGAGATTTAATCCAAAAAAAGCAACAAAAACGGAAAATTTTAATAAAATTTCAATTTTTCTCCTCAATTTTGCCTTAATTTTCGTAATTTTATCGAGATTTGATCGAAAAAAGAAACAGAAACGGACAATTTTAACAAAATTCAATTTTTTTCTCTATTTTGCCTTAATTTTCATCATTTTAATGAAACATAATCAAAACAGCAACGGAAGCGGATCTTTTTAGCGAAATTTTTAATTTCTGCCTTAATTTTCGTCATTTTACCGAGATTTGATCGGAAAAAATTAACAAAAACGGAAATTTTAACCAAATTTCAATTTTTTTCCTCTATTTTGCCTTAATTTTCTTCAATTTATTGATTTATCACCGAAAAAAGCTTCGAAAACGGATAAATTAATCGAAATTGGAATTTTCTTCCCCATTTTTGTCCTAATTTTCGTTATTTTACCAATATAAGATCGAAAAAAGCTATGAAAACGGATACTTTTAGCAAAATTTCAATTTTTTTCCTCTATTTTTCCATAATTTTCGTCATTTTATCGAGATTTGATCGAAAAAGAGCAACAGAAACGGAAAATTTTAACAAAATTTCAATATGTTCCTTCTATTTTGCCTTCATTTTCGTCATATTATCGAGATTTAATTGAAAAAAAGCAGCAAAAACGGACAATTTTAACAAATTTTCCGTTTTTTCCTCAATTTTGCCTTATTTTTCGTCATTTTACAGAGATAAGATAGAAAAAAGCTATGAAAACGGATAATTTTAGCAAAATTTCAATTTTAATCCTCTTTTTGGCCTTAATTTTCATCATTTTAATGAGAAATAATCGAAAACAGCAACGAAGCGGAACTTTTTAGCGTAATTTTTAATTTTTGCCTTAATTTTCGTCATTTTACATATATTAAATCGAAAAAAGCAATGAAAACGGATAATTTTAGCGAAATTCCAATTTTTTTGCTCTATTTTGCCTTAAATATCTTCATTTTATCGAGATTTGATACAAAAAAAAGCAAAAAAACAGAAAATTTTTACAAAATTTAATTTTTTTTCTTCTATTTTGCCGTAATTTTCGTCATTTTATCGAGATTTGATCCAAAAAAAGCAACAAAAACGGAAAATTCTAACAGTTTCAATTTTTTCTTCTATTTTGCCTTTATTTTCGTCTTTTTATCGAGATTTAATCCAAAAAAAGCAACAAAAACGGAAAATTTTAATAAAATTTCAATTTTTCTCCTCAATTTTGCCATAATTTTCGTCATTTTACAGAGATTACATTGAAAAAAAGCAATGAAAACGGATAATTTTAGCGAAATTCCAATTTTTTTGCTCTATTTTGCCTTAACTTTCTTCATTTTATCGAGATTTGATACAAAAAAAAGCAAAAAAACGGAAAATTCTAACAAAATTTCCATTTTTTTCCTCAATTTTGCCTTATTTTTCGTCATTTTACAGAGATAAGATCGAAAAAAGCTATGAAATGATAATTTTAGCAAAATTTCTATTTTTTTCCTCTTTTTGGCCTTAATTTTCATCATTTTAATGAGAAATAATCGAAAACAGCAACGAAGCGGAACTTTTTAGCGAAATTTTTAATTTTTTCCTTAATTTTCGTCATTTTACATATATAAATCGAAAAAAGCAATGAAAACGGATAATTTTAGCGAAATTCCAATTTTTTTGCTCTATTATGCCTTAACTTTCTTCATTTTATCGAGATTTGATACAAAAAAAAGCAAAAAAACAGAAAATCTTTACAAAATTTAAATTTTTTTCTTCTATTTTGCCGTAATAATCATCATTTTATCGAGATTTGATCCAAAAAAAGCAACAAAAACGGGAAATTCTAACAAAGTTTCAATTTTTTCTTTTATTTTGCCTTTATTTTCGTCTTTTTATCGAGATTTAATCCAAAAAAAGCAACAAAAACGGAAAATTTTAATAAAATTTCAATTTTTCTCCTCAATTTTGCCTTAATTTTCGTAATTTTATCGAGATTCGATCGAAAAAAGAAACAGAAACGGACAATTTTAACAAAATTCAATTTTTTTCTCTATTTTGCCTTAATTTTCATCATTTAAATGAAACATAATCGAAAACAGCAACGGAAGCGGATCTTTTTAGCGAAATTTTTAATTTCTGCCTTAATTTTCGTCATTTTACCGAGATTTGATCCAAAAAATCAACAAAAACGGAAATTTTAACCAAATTTCAATTTTTTTCCTCTATTTTGCCTTAATTTTCTTCAATTTATTAAGATATCAACGAAAAAAGCAACGAAAACGGATAAATTTATCGAAATTGGAATTTTCTTCACCATATTTTGTCTTAACATTCGTTATTTTACCAATATAAGATCGAAAAAAGCTATGAAAACGGATACTTTTAGCAAAATTTCAATTTTTTTCCTCTATTTTTCCATAATTTTCGTCATTTTATCGAGATTTGATCGATAAAAGCAACAGAAACGGAAAATTTTAACAAAATTTCAATATGTTCCTTCTATTTTACCTTCATTTTCGTCATATTATCGAGATTTAATTGAAAAATAGCAGCAAAAACGGACAATTTTAACAAAATTTCCATTTTTTTCCTCAATTTTGCCTTATTTTTCGTCATTTTACAGAGATAAGATCGAAAAAAGCTATGAAAACGGATAATTTTAGCAAAATTTCTATTTTTTTCCTCTTTTTGGCCTTAATTTTCATCATTTTAATGAGAAATAATCGAAAACAGCAACGAAGCGGAACTTTTTAGCGAAATTTTTAATTTTTTCCTTAATTTTCGTCATTTTACATATATTAAATCGAAAAAAGCAATGAAAACGGATAATTTTAGCGAAATTCCAATTTTTTTGCTCTATTATGCCTTAACTTTCTTCATTTTATCGAGATTTGATACAAAAAAAAGCAAAAAAACAGAAAATTTTTACAAAATTTAATTTTTTTTCTTCTATTTTGCCGTAATTTTCGTCATTTTATCGAGATTTGATCCAAAAAAAGCAATGAAAACGAAAAATTCTAACAGTTTCAATTTTTTCTTCTATTTTGCTTTTATTTTCGTCTTTTTATCGAGATTTAATCCATAAAAAGCAACAAAAACGGAAAATTTTAATAAAATTTCAATTTTTCTCCTCAATTTTTCCTTAATTTTCGTCATTTTACCGAGATTAGATTGAAAAAAGCAATGAAAACGGATAATTTTAGCGAAATTCCAATTTTTTTGCTCTATTTTGCCTTAACTTTCTTCATTTTATCGAGATTTGATACAAAAAAAGCAAAAAAAACAGAAAATTTTTACAAAATTTAAATTTTTTTCTTCTATTTTGCCGTAATTTTCGTCATTTTATCGAGATTTGATCCAAAAAAAAGCAACAAAAACGGAAAATTCTAACAAAGTTTCAATTTTTTCTTTTATTTTGCCTTTATTTTCGTCTTTTTATCGATATTTAATCCAAAAAAAGCAACAAAAACGGAAAATTTTAATAAAATTTCAATTTTTCTCCTCAATTTTGCCTTAATTTTCGTAATTTTATCGAGATTTGATCGAAAAAAGAAACAGATACGGACAAATTTAACAAAATTCAATTTTTTTCTCTATTTTGCCTTAATTTTCATCATTTTAATGAAACATAATCGAAAACAGCAACGGAAGCGGATCTTTTTAGCGAAATTTTTAATTTCTGCCTTAATTTTCGTCATTTTACCGAGATTTGATCCAAAAAATCAACAAAAACGGAAATTTTAACCAAATTTCAATTTTTTTCCTCTATTTTGCCTTAATTTTCTTCAATTTATTGATTTATCACCGAAAAAAGCTTCGAAAACGGATAAATTAATCGAAATTGGAAATTTCTTCCCCATTTTTGTGTTAATTTTCGTTATTTTACCTATATAAGATCGAAAAAAGCTATGAAAACCGATACTTTTAGCAAAATTTCAATTTTTTTCCTCTATTTTGCCATAAATTTCGTCATTTTATCAAGATTTGATCAAAAAAAGCAGCAAAAACGGACAATTTTAACAAAATTCCATTTTTTCCTCTTTTTGGCTTAAATTTTCATAATTTTAATGAGAAATAATCGAAAACAGCAACGGAAGCGGAACCTTTTAGCGAAATTTTTAATTTTTGCCTTAATTTTCGTCATTTTACATATATTTAATCGAAAAAAGCAATGAAAACGGATAAATTTTGCGAAATTGGAATTTTCTTCCCAATATTTTGCCTTAATTTTCGTCATTTTACCAAAATAAGATCGATAAAAGCTATGAAAATGGATTCTTTTAGCAAAATTTCAATTTTTTCCTCTATTTTGCCATAATTTTCGTCATTTTATCGTAATTTGATCAAAAAAAACAACAGAAACGGAAAATTTCAACATAATTTCAATTCGTTCCTTCTATTTTGCCTTCATTTTCGTCATATTATCGAGTTTTAATCGAAAAAAAGCAGCAAAACCGGACAATTTTCACCAGATTTCCATTTTTTTCCTCAATTTTGCCTTATTTTTCAACATTTTGGTGAGATATGATGGAAAAAAGCAACGAAAACGGAACTTTTAAACGAAATTTTAAATTTTTTTACCAGTATATTTCCTTAATTTTCGTCATTTTACATATATTAAATCGAAAAAAGCAACGAAAACGGATAAATTTATCGAAATTGGAATTTTCTTCACCATATTTTGTATTAACTTTCGTTATTTTACCAATATAAGATCGAAAAAAGCTATGAAAACGGATACTTTTAGCAAAATTTAAATTTTTTTCTTCTATTTTGCCGTAATTTTCGTCATTTTATCGAGATTTGATCAAAAAAAGCAACAAAAACGGAAAATTCTAACAAAATTTCAATTTTTCTCCTCAATTTTGCCTTAATTTTCGTAATTTTATCGAGATTTGATCGAAAAAAGAAACAGAAACGGACAATTTTAACAAAATTCATTTTTTTTCTCTCTTTGCCTTAATTTTCATCATTTTAATGAAATATAATCGAAAACAGCAACGGAAGCGGATCTTTTTAGCGAAATTTTTAATTTCTGCCTTAATTATCGTCATTTTACCGAGATTTGATCCAAAAAATCAACAAAAACGGAAATTTTAACCAAATTTCAATTTTTTTCCTCTATTTTGCCTTAATTTTCGTCAGTTTATCGAGATTTGATCCAAAAAAAGCAACAAAAACAGAAATTTTAACCAAATTTCAATTTATATCCTCTATCTTGCCTTAATTTTCTTCAATTTATTGAGATATGATCGAAACAAGCAACGAAAACGGATAATTTTAGCAAAATTTCAATTTTTTTCCTCTATTTTGCCATAATTTTCGTAAATTTATCGAGATTTGATCGAAAAAAAGCAACAGAAACGGTAAATTTTAACAAAATTTCAATTTTTTCCTTCTATTTTGCCTTCATTTTCGTCATATTATCGAGATTTAATCGAAAAAAAGAAGCAAAAACGGCCAATTTTAACAAAATTTCCATTTTTTCCCTAAATTTTGCCTTATTTTTCAACATTTTTGTGAGGAATGATAGAAAGTAGAAACGAAAACGGAACTTTTAAACGAAATTTTTAATTTTTTTACCAGTATATTTTCTTAATTTCCGTCATTTTACAGAGATAAGATCGAAAAGAGCAGCAAAAACGGACAATTTTAACAATATTTCATTTTTTTTCTCTTTTTGGCCTTAATTTTCATCATTTTAATGAGAGATAATCGAAAACAGCACCGGAAGCGGAACTTTTTAGCGAAATTTTTAATTTCTGCCTTAATTTTCGTCATTTTACATATATTAAATTGAAAAAAGCAATGAAAACGGATAATTTTAGCGAAATTCCAATTTTTTTCTTCTATTTTGCCGTAATTACCGTCATTTTATCGAGATTTGATACAAAAAAGAAACAAAAACGGAAAATTTTAACAAAATTTCAATTTTTCTCCTCAATTTTGCCTTAATTTTCGTCATTTTACCGATATAAAATCGAAATAAGCAATGAAAACATAATTTTAGCGAAATTCCGATATTTTGCTCTATTTTGCCTTAATTTCCTACATTTTATAGAGATTTGATACAAGAAAAGCAAAAAAGCGGAAAATTTTTACAAAATTTAAATTTTTTCCTCTATTTTGCCGTAATTTTCTTCAATTTATTGAGATATGATCGAAAAGAGCAACGAAAACGGATAAATTTAGCAAAATTTGAATTTTTATCCCCATATTTTGCCGTAATTTTCGTCATTTTACCAATATAAGATCGAAAAAAGCTATGAAGACGGATACTTTTAGCGAAATTCCGATTTTTTTGCTCTATTTTGCCTTAATTTCCTTCATTTAATAGAGATTTGATACAAAAAATCAAAAAAACGGAAAAATTTAACAAAATTTCAATATATTCCTTCTATTTTGCCTTCATTTTCGACATATTATCGAGTTTTAATCAAAAAAAAGCAGCAAAAACGGACAATTTTAACAAAATTTCCATTTTTTTCCTAAATTTTGCCTTTATTTTCGTCATTTTTTCGAGATTTAATCCAAAAAAAGCAACAAAAACGGAAAAAGTTTAACAAAATTTCAATTTATCTCCTTAATATTGCCTTAATTTTCGTAATTTTATCGAGATTTGATCGAAAAAAGAAACAGAAACGGAAATTTTATCCAAATTTCAATTTTTTTCTTCGATTTTGCAGTAATTTTAGTCATTTTATCGAGATTTGATCAAAAAAGCAACAAAAACAGAAAATTTTAAAAAAATTTCAATTTGTTCATTCTATTTTGCCTTCACTTTCGTCATATTATCGAGATAAAATCGGAAAAAGCAGCAAAAACGGACAATTTTATTAAAATTTCAATTTTTCTCCTCAATTTTGCCTTAATTTTCGTAATTTTATAGAGATTTGAGCGAAAAAAGAAACAGAAACGGACAATTTGAACAAAATTTCCATTTTTTTCCTCAATTTTGCCTTATTTTTCAACATTTTAGTGAGATATGATGGAAAAAAGCAACGAAAACGGAACTTTTAAACGAAATTTTTAATTTATTTACCAGTATATTTCCTTAATTTTCGTCATTTTACAGAGATAAGATCGAAAAAAGCTATGAAATCGGATAATTTTAGCAAAATTTCAATTTTTTTCCTCTATTTTTCCATAATTTTCGTCATTTTATCGAGATTTGATCGAAAAAAAGCAACAGAAACGGAAAATTTTAACAAAATTTAAATATGTTCCTTCTATTTTGCCTTCATTTTCGTCATATTATCGAGTATTAATTGAAAAAAGCAGAAAAAACGGACAATTTTAACAAAATTTCCATTTTTTTCCTCAATTTTGCCTTATTTTTCGTCATTTTACAGAGATAAGATCGAAAAAAGCTATGGAAACGGATAATTTTAGCAAAATTTCAATTTTTTTCCTCTTTTTGGCCTTAATTTTCATCATTTTAATGAGAAATAATCGAAAACAGCAACGAAGCGGAACTTTTTAGCGAAATGTTTAATTTTTGCCTTAATTTTCGTCATTTTACATATATTAAATCGAAAAAAGCAATGAAAACGGATAATTTTAGCGAAATTCCAATTTTTTTCTCTATTTTGCCTTAACTTTCTTCATTTTATCGAGATTTGATACAAAAAAAAGCAAAAAATAGAAAATTTTTACAAAATTTAAATTTTTTTCTTCTATTTTGCCGTAATTTTCGTCATTTTATCGAGATTTGATCCAAAAAAAGCAACAAAAACGGAAAATTCTAACAAAATTTCAATTTTTTCTTCTATTTTGCCTTTTTTTTCGTCTTTTTATCGAGATTTAATCCAAAAAAAGCAACAAAAACGAGAAATTTTAATAAAATTTCAATTTTTCTCCTCAATTTTGCCTTAATTTTCGTAATTTTATCGAGATTTCATCGAAAAAAGAAACAGAAACGGACAATTTTAACAAAATTCATTTTTTTTTCTCTATTTTGCCTTAATTTTCATCATTTTAATGAAATATAATCGAAAACAGCAACGGAATCGGATCTTTTTAGCGAAATTTTTAATTTCTGCCTTAATTTTCGTCATTTTACCGAGATTTGATCCAAAAAATCAACAAAAACGGAAATTTTAACCAAATTTTAAATTTTTTCCTCTATTTTGCCTTAATTTTCTTCAATTTATTGAGATATCACCGAAAAAAGCAACGAAAACGGATAAATTTATCGAAATTGGAATTTTCTTCCCCATATTTTGTCTTAATTTTCGTCATTTTACCGAGATTAGATTGAAAAAAAGCAATAAACACGGATAATTCCATCGAAATTTCAATTTTTCTCCTCAATTTTGCCTTAATTTTCGTCAGTTTATCGAGATTTGATCCAAAAAAAGCAACAAAAACAGAAATTTTAACCAAATTTCAATTTATTTCCTCTATTTTGCCTTAATTTTCTTCAATTTATTAAATTATGTTCGAAACTAGCAACGAAAACGAATAAACTTACCGAAATTGGAATTTTCTTCCCTATATTTTGCCTTATGTTTCGTCATTTTACCAATATAAGATCGAAAAAAGCTATGAAAACGGATACTTTTAGCAAAATTTCAATTTTTTTCCTCTATTTTTCAATAATTTTCGTCATTTTATCAAGATTTGATCGAAAAAAAGCAACAGAAACGGTAAATTTTAACAAAATTTCAATTTTTTCCTTCTATTTTGCCTTCATTTTCGTCATATTATCGAGATTTGATCCAGAAAAAGAAACAAAAACGGAAAAGTTTAACAAAATTTCAATAATTCTCCTCAATTTTGCCTTAATTTTTGTAATTTTATTGAGATTTGATTGAAAAAAGAAACAGAAACGGAAATTTTATCCAAATTTCAATTTTTTCTTCTATTTAGCCTTCATTTATGGTCATTTTATCGAGTTTTAATCGAAAAAAGCAGCAAATACCGACAATTTTAACAAAATTTCCATTTTTTTCCTCAATTTTGCCTTATTTTTCAACATTTTAGTGAGATATGATGGAAAAAAGCGACGAAAACGGAACTTTTAATGAAATTTTTAATATTTTTATCAGTATATTTCCTTAATTTTCGTCATTTAACCGATATAAAATCGAAAAAAGCAATGAAAACGGATAATTTTAAGGAAATTCCAATTTTTTTGCTCTATTTCGCCTGAATTTTTTTCATTTTATCGAGATTTGATACAAAAAAAGCAAAAAAAACGGAAAATGTTTACAAAATTTAAATTTTTTCCTCTATTTTGCCGTAATTTTCGTCATTTTATCGAGATTTGATCCAAAAAAAGCAACAAAAACGGAAATTTTAACAAAATTTCTATTTTTTTTCTCTTTTTGGCCTAAATTTTCATCATTTTAAGAAGAAATAATCGAAAACAGCAACGGAAGTGGAACTTTTTAGCGAAATTTTTAATTTCTGCCTTAATTTTCGTCATTTTACCAAGATTAAATTGAAAAAAGCAATGAAAACGGATAATTCCAGCAAAATTTCAATTTTTCACCTCAACTTTGCCTTAATTTTCGTCATTTTATCGATATAAGATTCAAAAAAAGCAACAAAACGGAAATTTTAACAAAATTTATATTATTTTCCTCTATTTTGCCTTAATTTTCTTCAATTTATTGAGATATGATCGAAAAATACCAACCAAAACGGAATTTTTTAGCGAGATTATTTTTTTTACAGTATATTGCCTTAATTTTCGTCATTTTACTTATATTAAATCGAAAAAAGCAATGAAAATTCCAATTTTTTTGCTCTATTTCGCCTTAATTTCCTTCATTTTATAGAGATTTGATACAAGAAAAGCAAAAAAACGGAAAATGTTTACAAAATTTAAATTTTTTCCTCTATTTTGCCTTCATTTTCGTCATTTCATCGAGATTTGATCGAAAGAAGCAACAGAAACGCACAATTTTAACAAAATTTCCGTTTTTTTTCTCTTTCTGATCTTAATTTTCATCATTTTAATGAAAAATAAACGAAAACAGCAATGCAAGCGGAACTTTTTAGGAACATTTTTAATTTTTGCCTTAATTTTCGTCATTTTATCGAGATTTGATCCAAAAAAAGAAACAAAAACGGAAATTTTAACAAAATTTCAATTTTTTCCTCTATTTTGCCTTAATTTTCTTCAATTTATTCAGATATGATCGAAAAAATCAACGAAATCGGATAAATTTAGCGAAATTGTAATTTTCTTCCCCATATTTTGCCTTAATTTTCGTCATTTTATCAATATAAGATCGAAAAAAGCTATGAAAACAGATACTTATAGCAAAATTTCAATTTTTTTCCTCTATTTTGCCATAATTTTCGTCATTTTATTGAGATTTGATCGAAAAAAAGCAACAGAAACGGAAATTTTAACAAAATTTCAATTTTTTTCCTCTATTTTGCCTTAAATTTCATCATTTTAAATAGAAATAATCGAAATCAGCAACGGAAGCGGATCTTTTTACGGAAATTTTTAATTTCTGCCTTAATTTTCGTCATTTTACCGAGATTAGATTGAAAAAAAAGAAATGAAAACGGATAATTCCAGCGAAATTTCAATTTTTCTCCTTAATTTTGCCTTAATTTTCGTCATTTTATCGAGATATGATCCAAAAAAGCAACAGAAACGGAAATTTTTTACAAAATTTCAATTTTTTCCTTCTATTTTGCCTTCATTTTCGTCATTTCATCGAGTTTTAAACGAAAAAAAGCAGCAAAAACGGAACTTTTAAACGAAATTTTAAATTTTTATAGCAGTATATTGCCTTAATTTTTGTCATTTTACAGATATAAAATCAAAAAAAGGAATGAAAACGGATAATTTTAGCGAAATTCCAATTTTTTTGCTCTCTTTTGCCTTAATTTTCTTCATTTTATCGAGATTTGATAGGAAAAAAAAAACAAAAAAACGGAAAATTTTTTAAAAATTTAAATTTTTACCTCTATTTTGCCGTAATTTTCGTCATTTTATCCAAATTTGATCAAAAATAGCAACAAAAACGGAAAATTTTAACAAAATTTCAATTTTTTTCTTCTATTTTGCAGTAATTTTCGTCATTTCATCGAGATTTGATCGAAAAAAGCAACAGAAACGGACAATTTTATCAAAATTTCAGTTTTGTTTCTCTTTTTTACCTTAATTTTCATTATTTTAATGAAAAATAATCGAAAACAGCAATGCAAGCGGTACTTTTTAGCGACATTTTTAATTTTTGCCTTAATTTTCGTCATTTTACCGAGATTAGATTGAAAAAAAGCAATGAAAACGGATCATTCCATCGAAATTTCAATTTTTCTCCTCAATTTTGCCGTAATTTTCGTTAGTTTATCGAGATTTGAACCAAAAAAAGCAACAAAAACGGAAATTTTAACCAATTTTCAATTTATTTCCTCTATTTTGCCTTAATTTTCTTCAATTTATTGAGATATCACCGTAAAAAGCAACGAAAACGGATAAATTTAGCGAAATTGTAATTTTCTACCCCATATTTTGCCTTAATTTTCGTCATTTTACCAATATAAGATCGAAAAAAGCTATGAAAACAGATACTTATAGCAAAATTTCAATTTTTTTCCTCTATTTTGCAATAATTTTCGTCATTTTATTGAGATTTGATCGAAAAAAAGCAACAGAAACGGAAATTTTAAAAAAATTTCAATTTTTGTCCTCTATTTTGCCTTAAATTTCATCATTTTAAATAGAAATAATCGAAATCAGCAACGGAAGCGGATCTTTTCAGCGAAATTTTTAATTTCTGCCTTAATTTTCGTCATTTTACCGAGATTAGATTGAAAAAAAGCAATGAAAACGGATAATTCCATCGAAATTTCAATTTTTTCCTCTATCTTGCCTTAATTTTCTTCAATTTATTGAGATATGATCGAAAACGACGACGTTCTTAATTTTTGCCTTCTTTGTTTTCGTCAGTTTATCGAGATTTGATCCAAAAAAAGCAACAAAACGGAAATTTTAACAAAATTTCAATTTTTTCCTCTATTTTGCCTTAATTTTCTTCAATTTATTGAGATATGATCGAAAAAATCAACGAAAACGGATAAATTTAGCGAAATTGTAATTTTCTTCCCCATATTTTGCCTTAATTTTCGTCATTTTACCAATATAAGATCGAAAAAAGCTATGAAAACAGATACTTATAGCAAAATTTCAATTTTTTTCCTCTATTTTGCAATAATTTTCGTCATTTTATTGAGATTTGATCGAAAAAAAGCAACAGAAACGGAAATTTTAACAAAATTTTAATTTTTTTCCTCTATTTTGCCTTAATTTTCTTCAATTTATTGAGATATCACCGAAAAAAGCAACGAAAACGGATAAATTTAGCGAAATTGTAATTTTCTACCCCATATTTTGCCTTAATTTTCGTCATTTTACCAATATAAGATCGAAAAAAGCTATTAAAACAGATACTTTTAGCAAAATTTCAACTTTTTTCCTCTATTTTGCCATAATTTTCGTCATTTTATCAAGATTTGATCGAAAAAAAGCAACAGAAGCGGTAAATTTTAACAAAATTTCAATTTTTTCCTTCTATTTTGCCTTCATTTTCGTCATATTATCGAGATTTGATCCAGAAAAAGAAACAAAAACGGAAAATTTTAACAAAATTTCAATTATTCTCCTCAATTTTGCCTTAATGTTTGTAATTTTATCGAGATTTGATCGAAAAAAGAAACAGAAACGGAAATTTTATCCAAATTTCAATTTTTTCTTCTATTTAGCCTTCATTTTCGTCATTTTATCGAGTTTTAATCGAAAAAAGCAGCAAATACGGACAATTTTAACAAAATTTCCATTTTTTTCCTCAATTTTGCCTTATTTTTCAACATTTTAGTGAAATATGATGGAAAAAAGCAACGAAAACGGAACTTTTAATGAAATTTTTAATATTTTTATCAGTATATTTCCTTAATTTTCGTCATTTTACCGATATAAAATCGAAAAAAGCAACAAAAACGGAAATTTTAACCAAATTTTAAATTTTTTCCTCTATTTTGCCTTAATTTTCTTCAATTTATTGAGATATCACCGAAAAAAGCAACGAAAACGGATAAATTTATCGAAATTGTAATTTTCTTCCCCATATTTTGTCTTAATTTTCGTCATTTTACCGAGATTAGATTGAAGAAAAGCAATAAACACGGATAATTCCATTGTTTTTTCAATTTTTCTCCTCAATTTTGCCTTAATTTTTGTCAGTTTATCGAGATTTGATCCAAAAAAAGCAACAAAAACAGAAATTTTAACCAAATTTCAATTTATTTCCTCTATTTTGCCTTAATTTTCTTCAATTTATTAAATTATGTTCGAAACTAGCAACGAAAACGGATAAACTTAGCGAAATTGGAATTTTCTTCCCTATATTTTGCCTTATGTTTCGTCATTTTACCAATATAAGATCGAAAAAAGCTATGAAAACGGATACTTTTAGCAAAATTTCAATTTTTTTCCTCTATTTTGCCATAATTTTCGTCATTTTATCAAGATTTGATCGAAAAAAAGCAACAGAAACGGTAAATTTTAACAAAATTTCAATTTTTTCCTTCTATTTTGCCTTCATTTTCGTCATATTATCGAGATTTGATCCAGAAAAAGAAACAAAAACGGAAAAGTTTAACAAAATTTCAATAATTCTCCTCAATTTTGCCTTAATTTTTGTAATTTTATTGAGATTTGATCGAAAAAAGAAACAGAAACGGAAATTTTATCCAAATTTCAATTTTTTCTTCTATTTAGCCTTCATTTTCGTCATTTTATCGAGTTTTAATCGAAAAAAGCAGCAAATACGGACAATTTTAACAAAATTTCCATTTTTTTCCTCAATTTTGCCTTATTTTTCAACATTTTAGTGAGATATGATGGAAAAAAGCGACGAAAACGGAACTTTTAATGAAATTTTTAATATTTTTATCAGTATATTTCCTTAATTTTCGTCATTTTACCGATATAAAATCGAAAAAAGCAATGAAAACGGATAATTTTAAGGAAATTCCAATTTTGTTGCTCTATTTCGCCTTAATTTTTTTCATTTTATCGAGATTTGATCCAAAAAAAGCAACAAAAACGGAAATTTTAACAAAATTTCTATTTTTTTTCTCTTTTTGGCCTAAATTTTCATCATTTTAAGAAGAAATAATCGAAAACAGCAACGGAAGAGGAACTTTTTAGCGAAATTTTTAATTTCTGCCTTAATTTTCGTCATTTTGCCAAGATTAAATTGAAAAAAGCAATGAAAACGGATAATTCCAAAAAAATTTCAATTTTTCACCTCAACTTTGCCTTAATTTTCGTCATTTTATCGATATAAGATTCAAAAAAAGCAACAAAACGGAAATTTTAACAAAATTTATATTATTTTCCTCTATTTTGCCTTAATTTTCTTCAATTTATTGAGATATGATCGAAAAATACCAACCAAAACGGAATTTTTTAGCGAGATTATTTTTTTTACAGTATATTGCCTTAATTTTCGTCATTTTACTTATATTAAATCGAAAAAAGCAATGCAAATTCCAATTTTTTTGCTCTATTTCGCCTTAATTTCCTTCATTTTATAGAGATTTGATACAAGAAAAGCAAAAAAACGGAAAATGTTTACAAAATTTAAATTTTTTCCTCTATTTTGCCTTCATTTTCGTCATTTCATCGAGATTTGATCGAAAGAAGCAACAGAAACGCACAATTTTAACAAAATTTCCGTTTTTTTTCTCTTTCTGATCTTAATTTTCATCATTTTAATGAAAAATAAACGAAAACAGCAATGCAAGCGGAACTTTTTAGGAATATTTTTAATTTTTGACTTAATTTTCGTCATTTTATCGAGATTTGATCCAAAAAAAGAAACAAAAACGGAAATCTTTAACAAAATTTCAATTTTTATCTTCTTTTTTGCCTTCATTTTCGTCATTTCATCGATATTTGATCGAAAAAAGCAACAGAAACGGACATTATTAACAAAATTTCAGTTTGTTTTCTCTTTTTGACCTTAATTTTCATCATTTTAATGAAAAATAATCGAAAACAGCAATGCAAGCGGAACTTTTTAGCGACATTTTTAATTTTTGCCTTAGTTTTCGTCATTTTACCTAGATTAGATTGAAAATGAGCAATGAAAACGGATAATTCCATCGAAATTTCCATTTTTTACTCCTCAATTTTGCCTTAATTTTCGTTAATTTATCGAGATTTGATCCAAAAAAAGCAACAAAAACGTAAATTTTAACCAAATTTCAATTTTTTTCCTCTATTTTGCCTTAATTTTCTTCAATTTATTGAGATATGATCGAAAAAAACCAACGAAAACGGAACTTTTTAGCGAGATTTATTTTTTTTTACAGTATATTGCCTTAATTTTCGTCATTTTACAAATATTAAATCGAAAAAAGCAATGAAAACAGTTAATTTTAGCGAAATTCCAATTTTTTTGCTCTATTTTGCCTTAACTTTCTTCATTTTATCTAGATATGATACAAAAAAAAAAAGTCGGAAAATTTTTGCAAAATTTAAATTTTTTTCTTCTATTTTAACGTACTTTTCGTCATTTTATCGAGATTTGATCGAAAAAAAAAGAAACAGAAACGGAAATTTTATCCAAATTTCAATTTTTTTCTTCTATTCTGCAGTAATTTTCGTCATTTTATCGAGATTTGATCAAAAAAAGCAACAAAAACAGAAAATTTTAACAAAATTCCAATTTTTTTCTTCTTTTTTACCCTCATTTTCGTAATTTCATCGAGATTTTATCGAAAAAAGCAACAGAAACGCACAATATTAACAAAATTTCAATTTTTTTTTCTCATTTTGGCCTTAATTTTCATCATTTGAAATAGAAATAATCGAAAACAGCAACGGAAGCAGAACTTTTTAGCGAAATTTTTAAATTCTGCCTTAATTTTCGTCATTTTACATATATTAAATCGAAAAAAGCAATGAAAACGGATAATTCCAGAAAAATTTCAATTTTTCTCCTCAACTTTGCGTTAATTTTCGTAATTTTATCGATATTTGATCTAAAAAAGCAACCAAAACGGAAATTTTATCCAAATTTCAATTTTTTCCTTTATATTGCCTTAATTTTCGTCATTTTATCTAGATTTGATCCAAAAAAAAGCAACAAAAACGGAAAGTTTAACCAAATTTCAATTTTTTCCTCTATTTTGCCTTTTTTTGCATTTTCATCAATTAATTGACATATGATCGAAAAAAGCAACGAAAACGGATAAATTTTGCGAAATTGGAATTTTCTTCCCCATATTTTGCCTTAAGTTTCGTCATTTTACCAATATAAGATCGAAAAAAGCTATTAAAACGGATACTTTTAGCAAAATTTCAATTTTTTTCCTCTATTTTGCCATAATTTTCGTAATTTTATCGTGATTTGATCGAAAAAAAGCAACAGAAACGGAAAATTTTAACAAAATTTCAATTTGTTCCTTTTATTTTGCCTTCATTTTCGTCATTTCATCGAGTTTAATCGAAAAAAGCAGAAAAAACGGAACTTTTAAATGAAATTTTTAATTTTTATAACAGTGTATTGCCTTAATTTTTGTCATTTTACAGATATAAAATCAAAAAAAGAAATGAAAACGGATAATTTTAGCGAAATTCCAATTTTTTTGCTCTCTTTTGCCTTAATTTTCTTCATTTTATCGAGATTTGATACAAAAAAAAAAAAAACAGAAATTTTTTTTAAATTCCAATTTCCATGCTCTATTTTGCCGTAATTTTCGTCATTTTATCGAAATTTGATCCAAAAAAAGCAACAAAAACGGAAATTTTAACAAAATTTCAATTTTTTCCCTCTATTCTGCCTTAATTTTCCTCAATTTATTGAGATAAGATCGAAAAAACCAACAAAAACGGAACTTTTAAATGAAATTTTCAATTTTTTTACCAGTATATTGGTAATTTTATTTAATTAATTAATAAATTGGTTTAATTTTCGTCATTTTACCGATATAAAAACGAAAAAAGCAATGAAAACGGATAATTTTAAGAAAATTCCAATTTTTTGTTCTATTTTGCCTTAATTTTCGTCATTTTACTAAGATAATATCGAAAAAAGCTATGAAAACGGATAATTTTAGCAAAATTTCTGTTTTTTTCCTCTTTTTGGTCTTAACTTTCTTCATTTTATCGAGATTTGATACTAAAAAAAGCAAAAAACAGAAAATTTTTACAAAATTTAAAATTTTTTCTTTACTTTTGCCGTATTTTTCATCATTTTAATGAGAAGTAATCGAAAACAGCAACGGAAGCGGAACTTTTTAGCGAAATTTTTAATTTCTGCCTTAATCTTCGTCATTTTACATATATTAAATCGAAAAAAGCAATAAAAACGGATAATTTTAGCGAAATTCCAATTTTTTTCCTCTATTTTGCCTTAACTTTCTTCATTTTATCGAGATTTGATACAAAAAAAGCAAAAAAAAACAGAAAATTTTTACAAAATTTAAATTTTTTTCATCTATTTTGCCTTTATTTTCGTCATTTTATCGAGATTTAATCCAAAAAAAGCAACAAAAACGGAAAAATTTTAACAAAATTTCAATCTTTCTGCTCAATTTTGCCATAATTTTCGTCATTTTATCGAGATTTGATCGAAAAAAAGCAACAGAAACGGAAAATTATAACAAAATTTCAATTCGTTCCTTCTATTTTGCCTTCATTTTCGTCATATTATCGAGTTTTAATCGAAAAAAAGCAGCAAAACCGGACAATTTTAACAATATTTCCATTTTTTCCCTAAATTTTGAATTATATTTCAACATTTTAGTGAGATATGATGGAAAAAAGCAACGAAAACGGAACTTTTAAAAGAAATTTTTAATTTTTTTACCAGTATATTTCCTTAATTTTCGTCATTTTACCGATATAAAATCGAAAAAAGCAATGAAAACGGATGATTTTAGCGAAATTCCAATTTTTTTCCTCTATTTTTCAATAATTTTCGTCATTTTATCGAGATTTGATCCAAAAAAAGCAACAAAAACGGAAAATTCTAACAAAATTTCAATCTTTCTGCTCAATTTTGCCTTAATTTTCGTAATTTTATCGAGATTTGATCGAAAAAAGAAACAGAAACGGAAATTTTATCCAAATTTCAATTTTTTCCCTCTATTTTGCCTTAATTTTCGTCATTTTACCGATATAAAATCAAAAAAGCAATGAAAACAGATAATTTTAGCGTAATTCCGATATTTTTTGCTCTATATTGCCTTAAATTCCTTCATTTTATAGAGATTTGATACAAAAAAAGCAAAAACACGGAATATTTTTACAATATTTAAATTTTTTCCACTATTTTGCCTTAATTTTCGTCATTTTATCTATATTTGATCCAAAAAAAGCACAAGAACGGAAATCTTTAACAAAATTTCAATTTTTATCTTCTTTTTTGCCTTCATTTTCGTCATTTCATCGAGATTTGAACGAAAAAAGCAACAGAAACGGACATTATTAACAAAATTTCAGTTTGTTTTCTCTTTTTGACCTTAATTTTCATCATTTTAATGAAAAATAATCGAAAACAGCAATGCAAGCGGAACTTTTTAGCGACATTTTTAATTTTTGCCTTAGTTTTCGTCATTTTACCTAGATTAGATTGAAAATGAGCAATGAAAACGGATAATTCCATCGAAATTTCCATTTTTTACTCCTCAATTTTGCCTTAATTTTCGTTAATTTATCGAGATTTGATCCAAAAAAAGCAACAAAAACGGAAATTTTAACCAAATTTCAATTTTTTTCCTCTATTTTGCCATAATTTTCTTCAATTTATTGAGATATGATCGCAAAAAACAACGAAATCGGATAAATTTAGCGAAATTGGAATTTTCTTCCCCATATTTTGCCTTAAGTTTCGTCATTTTACCAATATAAGATCGAAAAAAGCTATGAAAATGGATACTTTTAGCAAAATTTCAATTTTTTTCCTCTATTTTGCCATAATTTTCGTCATTTTATCGAGATTTGATCGAAAAAAAGCAACAGAAACGGAAATTTTTTACAAAATTTCAATTTTTTCCTTCTATTTCGCCTTCATTTTCGTCATTTCATCGAGTTTTAATCGAAAAAAGCAGCAAAAACGGAACTTTTAAACGAAATTTTTAATTTTTATAACAGTGTATTGCCTTAATTTTTGTCATTTTACAGATATAAAATCAAAAAAAGAAATGAAAACGGATAATTTTAGCAAAATTCCAATTTTTTTGCTCTCTTTTGCCTTAATTTTCTTCATTTTATCGAGATTTGATACAAAAAAAAACAAAAAACGGAAATTTTAACAAAATTTCAATTTTTTCCCTCTATTTTGCCTTAATTTTCCTCAATTTATTGAGATAAGATCGAAAAAACCAACAAAAACGGAACTTTTAAATGAAATTTTCAATTTTTTTACCAGTATATTGGTAATTTTATTTAATTAATTAATAAATTGGTTTAATTTTCGTCATTTTACCGAGATTTGATACAAAAAAAACAAAAAACAGAATTTTTTTTTAAATTCCAATTTCCATGCTCTATTTTGCCGTAATTTTCGTCATTTTATCGAAATTTGATCCAAAAAAAGCAACAAAAACGGAAATTTTAACAAAATTTCAATTTTTTCCCTCTATTCTGCCTTAATATTCCTCAATTTATTGAGATAAGATCGAAAAAACCAACAAAAACGGAACTTTTAAATGAAATTTTCAATTTTTTTACCAGTATATTGGTAATTTTATTTAATTAATTAATAAATTGGTTTAATTTTCGTCATTTTACCGATATAAAAACGAAAAAAGCAATGAAAACGGATAATTTTAAGAAAATTCCAATTTTTTGTTCTATTTTGCCTTAATTTTCGTCATTTTACTAAGATAATATCGAAAAAAGCTATGAAAACGGATAATATTAGCAAAATTTCTGTTTTTTTCCTCTTTTTGGTCTTAACTTTCTTCATTTTATCGAGATTTGATACTAAAAAAAGCAAAAAACAGAAAATTTTTACAAAATTTAAAATTTTTTCTTTACTTTTGCCGTATTTTTCATCATTTTAATGAGAAGTAATCGAAAACAGCAACGGAAGCGGAACTTTTTAGCGAAATTTTTAATTTCTGCCTTAATCTTCGTCATTTTACATATATTAAATCGAAAAAAGCAATAAAAACGGATAATTTTAGCGAAATTCCAATTTTTTTCCTCTATTTTGCCTTAACTTTCTTCATTTTATCGAGATTTGATACAAAAAAAGCAAAAAAAAACAGAAAATTTTTACAAAATTTAAATTTTTTTCATCTATTTTGCCTTTATTTTCGTCATTTTATCGAGATTTAATCCAAAAAAAGCAACAAAAACGGAAAAATTTTAACAAAATTTCAATCTTTCTGCTCAATTTTGCCATAATTTTCGTCATTTTATCGAGATTTGATCGAAAAAAAGCAACAGAAACGGAAAATTATAACAAAATTTCAATTCGTTCCTTCTATTTTGCCTTCATTTTCGTCATATTATCGAGTTTTAATCGAAAAAAAGCAGCAAAACCGGACAATTTTAACAATATTTCCATTTTTTCCCTAAATTTTGAATTATATTTCAACATTTTAGTGAGATATGATGGAAAAAAGCAACGAAAACGGAACTTTTAAAAGAAATTTTTAATTTTTTTACCAGTATATTTCCTTAATTTTCGTCATTTTACCGATATAAAATCGAAAAAAGCAATGAAAACGGATGATTTTAGCGAAATTCCAATTTTTTTCCTCTATTTTTCAATAATTTTCGTCATTTTATCGAGATTTGATCCAAAAAAAGCAACAAAAACGGAAAATTCTAACAAAATTTCAATCTTTCTGCTCAATTTTGCCTTAATTTTCGTAATTTTATCGAGATTTGATCGAAAAAAGAAACAGAAACGGAAATTTTATCCAAATTTCAATTTTTTCCCTCTATTTTGCCTTAATTTTCGTCATTTTACCGATATAAAATCAAAAAAGCAATGAAAACAGATAATTTTAGCGTAATTCCGATATTTTTTGCTCTATTTTGCCTTAAATTCCTTCATTTTATAGAGATTTGATACAAAAAAAGCAAAAACACGGAATATTTTTACAATATTTAAATTTTTTCCACTATTTTGCCTTAATTTTCGTCATTTTATCTATATTTGATCCAAAAAAAGCACAAGAACGGAAATCTTTAACAAAATTTCAATTTTTATCTTCTTTTTTGCCTTCATTTTCGTCATTTCATCGAGATTTGAACGAAAAAAGCAACAGAAACGGACATTATTAACAAAATTTCAGTTTGTTTTCTCTTTTTGACCTTAATTTTCATCATTTTAATGAAAAATAATCGAAAACAGCAATGCAAGCGGAACTTTTTAGCGACATTTTTAATTTTTGCCTTAGTTTTCGTCATTTTACCTAGATTAGATTGAAAATGAGCAATGAAAACGGATAATTCCATCGAAATTTCCATTTTTTACTCCTCAATTTTGCCTTAATTTTCGTTAATTTATCGAGATTTGATCCAAAAAAAGCAACAAAAACGGAAATTTTAACCAAATTTCAATTTTTTTCCTCTATTTTGCCATAATTTTCTTCAATTTATTGAGATATGATCGCAAAAAACAACGAAATCGGATAAATTTAGCGAAATTGGAATTTTCTTCCCCATATTTTGCCTTAAGTTTCGTCATTTTACCAATATAAGATCGAAAAAAGCTATGAAAATGGATACTTTTAGCAAAATTTCAATTTTTTTCCTCTATTTTGCCATAATTTTCGTCATTTTATCGAGATTTGATCGAAAAAAAGCAACAGAAACGGAAATTTTTTACAAAATTTCAATTTTTTCCTTCTATTTCGCCTTCATTTTCGTCATTTCATCGAGTTTTAATCGAAAAAAGCAGCAAAAACGGAACTTTTAAACGAAATTTTTAATTTTTATAACAGTGTATTGCCTTAATTTTTGTCATTTTACAGATATAAAATCAAAAAAAGAAATGAAAACGGATAATTTTAGCGAAATTCCAATTTTTTTGCTCTCTTTTGCCTTAATTTTCTTCATTTTATCGAGATTTGATACAAAAAAAAACAAAAAACGGAAATTTTAACAAAATTTCAATTTTTTCCCTCTATTTTGCCTTAATTTTCCTCAATTTATTGAGATAAGATCGAAAAAACCAACAAAAACGGAACTTTTAAATGAAATTTTCAATTTTTTTACCAGTATATTGGTAATTTTATTTAATTAATTAATAAATTGGTTTAATTTTCGTCATTTTACCGATATAAAAACGAAAAAAGCAATGAAAACGGATAATTTTAAGGAAATTCCAATTTTTTGTTCTATTTTGCCTTAATTTTCGTCATTTTACTAAGATAAGATCGAAAAAAGCTATGAAAACGGATAATTTTAGCAAAATTTCAGTTTTTTTCCTCTTTTTGGCCTTAACTTTCTTCATTTTATCGAGATTTGATACAAAAAAAAGCAAAAAACAGAAAATTTTTACAAAATTTAAAATTTTTTCTTTTATTTTGCCGTAATTTTCATCATTTTAATGAGAAGTAATCAAAAACAGCAACGGAAGCGGAACTTTTTAGCGAAATTTTTAATTACTGCCTTAATCTTCGTCATTTTACATATATTAAATCGAAAAAAGCAATAAAAACGGATAATTTTAGCGAAATTCCAATTTTTTTCCTCTATTTTGCCTTAACTTTCTTCATTTTATCGAGATTTGATACAAAAAAAGCAAAAAAACAGAAAATTTTTACAAAATTTAAATTTTTTTCATCTATTTTGCCTTTATTTTCGTCATTTTATCGAAATTTGATCCAAAAAAAGCAACAAAAACGGAAATTTTAACAAAATTTCAATTTTTTCCCTCTATTTTGCCTTAATTTTCCTCAATTTATTGAGATAAGATCGAAAAAACCAACAAAAACGGAACTTTTAAATGAAATTTTCAATTTTTTTACCAGTATATTGGTAATTTTATTTAATTAATTAATAAATTGGTTTAATTTTCGTCATTTTACCGATATAAAAACGAAAAAAGCAATGAAAACGGATAATTTTAAGGAAATTCCAATTTTTTGTTCTATTTTGCCTTAATTTTCGTCATTTTACTAAGATAAGATCGAAAAAAGCTATGAAAACGGATAATTTTAGCAAAATTTCAGTTTTTTTCCTCTTTTTGGCCTTAACTTTCTTCATTTTATCGAGATTTGATACAAAAAAATGCAAAAAACAGAAAATCTTTACAAAATTTAAAATTTTTTCTTTTATTTTGCCGTAATTTTCATCATTTTAATGAGAAGTAATCGAAAACAGCAACGGAAGCGGAACTTTTTAGCGAAATTTTTAATTTCTGCCTTAATCTTCGTCATTTTACATATATCAAATCGAAAAAAGCAATAAAAACGGATAATTTTAGCGAAATTCCAATTTTTTTCCTCTATTTTGCCTTAACATTCTTCATTTTATCGAGATTTGATACAAAAAAAGCAAAAAAACAGAAAATTTTTACAAAATTTAAATTTTTTTCATCTATTTTGCCTTTATTTTCGTCATTTTATCGAGATTTAATCCAAAAAAAGCAACAAAAACGGAAAAATTTTAACAAAATTTCAATCTTTCTGCTCAATTTTGCCATAATTTTCGTCATTTTATCGAGATTTGATCGAAAAAAAACAACAGAAACGGAAAATTTTAACAATATTTCCATTTTTTCCCTAAATTTTGAATTATATTTCAACATTTTAGTGAGATATGATGGAAAAAAGCAACGAAAACGGATCTTTTAAAAGAAATTTTTAATTTTTTTACCAGTATATTTCCTTAATTTTCGTCATTTTACCGATATAAAATCGAAAAAAGCAATGAAAACGGATGATTTTAGCGAAATTCCAATTTTTTTCCTCTATTTTTCAATAATTTTCGTCATTTTATCGAGATTTGATCCAAAAAAAGCAACAAAAACGGAAAATTCTTACAAAATTTAAATTTTTTTCATCTATTTTGCCTTTATTTTCGTCATTTTATCGAGATTTAATCCAAAAAAAGCAACAAAAACGGAAAAATTTTAACAAAATTTCAATCTTTCTGCTCAATTTTGCCATAATTTTCGTCATTTTATCGAGATTTGATCGAAAAAAAGCAACAGAAACGGAAAATTTTAACAAAATTTCAATTCGTTCCTTCTATTTTGCCTTCATTTTCGTCATATTATCGAGTTTTAATCGAAAAAAAGCAGCAAAACCGGACAATTTTAACAATATTTCCATTTTTTCCCTAAATTTTGAATTATATTTCAACATTTTAGTGAGATATGATGGAAAAAAGCAACGAAAACGGAACTTTTAAAAGAAATTTTTAATTTTTTTACCAGTATATTTCCTTAATTTTCGTTATTTTACCGATATAAAATCGAAAAAAGCAATGAAAACGGATGATTTTAGCGAAATTCCAATTTTTTTCCTCTATTTTTCAATAATTTTCGTCATTTTATCGAGATTTGATCCAAAAAAAGCAACAAAAACGGAAAAATCTAACAAAATTTCAATCTTTCTGCTCAATTTTGCCTCAATTTTCGTAATTTTATCGAGATTTGATCGAAAAAAGAAACAGAAACGGAAATTTTATCCAAATTTCAATTTTTTCCCTCTATTTTGCCTTAATTTTCGTCATTTTACCGATATAAAATCAAAAAAGCAATGAAAACAGATAATTTTAGCGAAATTCCGATTTTTTTTGCTCTATTTTGCCTTAAATTCCTTCATTTTATAGAGATTTGATACAAAAAAAGCAAAAACACGGAATATTTTTACAATATTTAAATTTTTTCCACTATTTTGCCTTAATTTTCGTCATTTTATCTATATTTGATCCAAAAAAAGCACAAGAACGGAAATCTTTAACAAAATTTCAATTTTTATCTTCTTTTTTGCCTTCATTTTCGTCATTTCATCGAGATTTGAACGAAAAAAGCAACAGAAACGGACATTATTAACAAAATTTCAGTTTGTTTTCTCTTTTTGACCTTAATTTTCATCATTTTAATGAAAAATAATCGAAAACAGCAATGCAAGCGGAACTTTTTAGCGACATTTTTAATTTTTGCCTTAGTTTTCGTCATTTTACCTAGATTAGATTGAAAATGAGCAATGAAAACGGATAATTCCATCGAAATTTCCATTTTTTACTCCTCAATTTTGCCTTAATTTTCGTTAATTTATCGAGATTTGATCCAAAAAAAGCAACAAAAACGGAAATTTTAACCAAATTTCAATTTTTTTCCTCTATTTTGCCATAATTTTCTTCAATTTATTGAGATATGATCGCAAAAAACAACGAAATCGGATAAATTTAGCGAAATTGGAATTTTCTTCCCCATATTTTGCCTTAAGTTTCGTCATTTTACCAATATAAGATCGAAAAAAGCTATGAAAATGGATACTTTTAGCAAAATTTCAATTTTTTTCCTCTATTTTGCCATAATTTTCGTCATTTTATCGAGATTTGATCGAAAAAAAGCAACAGAAACGGAAATTTTTTACAAAATTTCAATTTTTTCCTTCTATTTCGCCTTCATTTTCGTCATTTCATCGAGTTTTAATCGAAAAAAGCAGCAAAAACGGAACTTTTAAACGAAATTTTTAATTTTTATAACAGTGTATTGCCTTAATTTTTGTCATTTTACAGATATAAAATCAAAAAAAGAAATGAAAACGGATAATTTTAGCGAAATTCCAATTTTTTTGCTCTCTTTTGCCTTAATTTTCTTCATTTTATCGAGATTTGATACAAAAAAAAACAAAAAACGGAAATTTTAACAAAATTTCAATTTTTTCCCTCTATTTTGCCTTAATTTTCCTCAATTTATTGAGATAAGATCGAAAAAAACAACAAAAACGGAACTTTTAAATGAAATTTTCAATTTTTTTACCAGTATATTGGTAATTTTATTTAATTAATTAATAAATTGGTTTAATTTTCGTCATTTTACCGATATAAAAACGAAAAAAGCAATGAAAACGGATAATTTTAAGGAAATTCCAATTTTTTGTTCTATTTTGCCTTAATTTTCGTC
The DNA here is from genome assembly GCA_947579665.1 of Sympetrum striolatum. Taxonomy (NCBI): domain Eukaryota; kingdom Metazoa; phylum Arthropoda; class Insecta; order Odonata; family Libellulidae; genus Sympetrum; species Sympetrum striolatum. The sequence continues at coordinate 90,163,739 of OX388346.1, forward strand.
ATTTTACTAAGATAAGATCGAAAAAAGCTATGAAAACGGATAATTTTAGCAAAATTTCAGTTTTTTTCCTCTTTTTGGCCTTAACTTTCTTCATTTTATCGAGATTTGATACAAAAAAAAGCAAAAAAACAGAAAATTTTTACAAAATTTAAAATTTTTTCTTTTATTTTGCCGTAATTTTCATCATTTTAATGAGAAGTAATCAAAAACAGCAACGGAAGCGGAACTTTTTAGCGAAATTTTTAATTACTGCCTTAATCTTCGTCATTTTACATATATTAAATCGAAAAAAGCAATAAAAACGGATAATTTTAGCGAAATTCCAATTTTTTTCCTCTATTTTGCCTTAACTTTCTTCATTTTATCGAGATTTGATACAAAAAAAGCAAAAAAACAGAAAATTTTTACAAAATTTAAATTTTTTTCATCTATTTTGCCTTTATTTTCGTCATTTTATCGAAATTTGATCCAAAAAAAGCAACAAAAACGGAAATTTTAACAAAATTTCAATTTTTTCCCTCTATTTTGCCTTAATTTTCCTCAATTTATTGAGATAAGATCGAAAAAACCAACAAAAACGGAACTTTTAAATGAAATTTTCAATTTTTTTACCAGTATATTGGTAATTTTATTTAATTAATTAATAAATTGGTTTAATTTTCGTCATTTTACCGATATAAAAACGAAAAAAGCAATGAAAACGGATAATTTTAAGGAAATTCCAATTTTTTGTTCTATTTTGCCTTAATTTTCGTCATTTTACTAAGATAAGATCGAAAAAAGCTATGAAAACGGATAATTTTAGCAAAATTTCAGTTTTTTTCCTCTTTTTGGCCTTAACTTTCTTCATTTTATCGAGATTTGATACAAAAAAAAGCAAAAAACAGAAAATCTTTACAAAATTTAAAATTTTTTCTTTTATTTTGCCGTAATTTTCATCATTTTAATGAGAAGTAATCGAAAACAGCAACGGAAGCGGAACTTTTTAGCGAAATTTTTAATTTCTGCCTTAATCTTCGTCATTTTACATATATTAAATCGAAAAAAGCAATAAAAACGGATAATTTTAGCGAAATTCCAATTTTTTTCCTCTATTTTGCCTTAACTTTCTTCATTTATCGAGATTTGATACAAAAAAAGCAAAAAAACAGAAAATTTTTACAAAATTTAAATTTTTTTCATCTATTTTGCCTTTATTTTCGTCATTTTATCGAGATTTAATCCAAAAAAAGCAACAAAAACGGAAAAATTTTAACAAAATTTCAATCTTTCTGCTCAATTTTGCCATAATTTTCGTCATTTTATCGAGATTTGATCGAAAAAAAACAACAGAATCGGAAAATTTTAACAATATTTCCATTTTTTCCCTAAATTTTGAATTATATTTCAACATTTTAGTGAGATATGATGGAAAAAAGCAACGAAAACGGATCTTTTAAAAGAAATTTTTAATTTTTTTACCAGTATATTTCCTTAATTTTCGTCATTTTACCGATATAAAATCGAAAAAAGCAATGAAAACGGATGATTTTAGCGAAATTCCAATTTTTTTCCTCTATTTTTCAATAATTTTCGTCATTTTATCGAGATTTGATCCAAAAAAAGCAACAAAATCGGAAAATTCTAACAAAATTTCAATCTTTCTGCTCAATTTTGCCTCAATTTTCGTAATTTTATCGAGATTTGATCGAAAAAAGAAACGGAAACGGAAATTATATCCAGATTTCAATTTTTTCCCTCTATTTTGCCTTAATTTTCGTCATTTTATCGAGATTTGATCGAAAAAAAGCAATAAAAACGGATAATTTTAACAAAATTTCAATCTTTCTGCTCAATTTTGCCATAATTTTCGTCATTTTATCGAGATTTGATCGAAAAAAAACAACAGAATCGGAAATTTTTTACAAAATTTCAATTTTTTCCTTCTATTTTGCCTTCATTTTCGTCATTTCATCGAGTTTTAATCGAAAAAAGCAGCAAAAACGGAACTTTTAAACGAAATTTTTGATTTTTATAACAGTGTATTGCCTTAATTTTTGTCATTTTACAGATATAAAATCAAAAAAAGAAATGAAAACGGATAATTTTAGCGAAATTTCAATTTTTTTCCTCTTTTTGGCCTTAATTTTCATCATTTTAATGAGAAATAATCAAAAACAGCAACGGAAGCGGAACTTTTTAGCGAAATTTTTAATTTCTGCCTTAATCTTCGTCATTTTACATATATTAAATCGAAAAAAGCAATAAAAACGGATAATTTTAGCGAAATTCCAATTTTTTTCCTCTATTTTGCCTTAACTTTCTTCATTTTATCGAGATTTGATACAAAAAAAGCAAAAAAACAGAAAATTTTTACAAAATTTAAATTTTTTTCATCTATTTTGCCTTTATTTTCGTCATTTTATCGAGATTTAATCCAAAAAAAGCAACAAAAACGGAAAAATTTTAACAAAATTTCAATCTTTCTGCTCAATTTTGGCATAATTTTCGTCATTTTATCGAGATTTGATCGAAAAAAAGCAACAGAAACGGAAAATTTTAACAAAATTTCAATTCGTTCCTTCTATTTTGCCTTCATTTTCGTCATATTATCTAGTTTTAATCGAAAAAAAGCAGCAAAACCGGACAATTTTAACAATATTTCCATTTTTTCCCTAAATTTTGAATTATATTTCAACATTTTAGTGAGATATGATGGAAAAAAGCAACGAAAACGGAACTTTTAAAAGAAATTTTTAATTTTTTTACCAGTATATTTCCTTAATTTTCGTCATTTTACCGATATAAAATCGAAAAAAGCAATGAAAACGGATGATTTTAGCGAAATTCCAATTTTTTTCCTCTATTTTTCAATAATTTTCGTCATTTTATCGAGATTTGATCCAAAAAAAGCAACAAAAACGGAAAATTCTAACAAAATTTCAATCTTTCTGCTCAATTTTGCCTCAATTTTCGTAATTTTATCGAGATTTGATCGAAAAAAGAAACAGAAACGGAAATTTTATCCAAATTTCAATTTTTTCCCTCTATTTTGCCTTAATTTTCGTCATTTTACCGATATAAAATCAAAAAAGCAATGAAAACAGATAATTTTAGCGAAATTCCGATTTTTTTTGCTCTATTTTGCCTTAAATTCCTTCATTTTATAGAGATTTGATACAAAAAAAGCAAAAACACGGAATATTTTTACAATATTTAAATTTTTTCCACTATTTTGCCTTAATTTTCGTCATTTTATCTATATTTGATCCAAAAAAAGCACAAGAACGGAAATCTTTAACAAAATTTCAATTTTTATCTTGTTTTTTGCCTTCATTTTCGTCATTTCATCGAGATTTGAACGAAAAAAGCAACAGAAACGGACATTATTAACAAAATTTCAGTTTGTTTTCTCTTTTTGACCTTAATTTTCATCATTTTAATGAAAAATAATCGAAAACAGCAATGCAAGCGGAACTTTTTAGCGACATTTTTAATTTTTGCCTTAGTTTTCGTCATTTTACCTAGATTAGATTGAAAATGAGCAATGAAAACGGATAATTCCATCGAAATTTCCATTTCTTACTCCTCAATTTTGCCCTAATTTTCGTTAATTTATCGAGATTTGATCCAAAAAAAGCAACAAAAACGGAAATTTTAACCAAATTTCTATTTTTTTCCTCTATTTTGCCTTAATTTTCTTCAATTTATTGAGATATGATCGCAAAAAACAACGAAATCGGATAAATTTAGCGAAATTGGAATTTTCTTCCCCATATTTTGCCTTAAGATTCGTCATTTTACCAATATAAGATCGAAAAAAGCTATGAAAATGGATACTTTTAGCAAAATTTCAATTTTTTTCCTCTATTTTGCCATAATTTTCGTCATTTTATCGAGATTTGATCGAAAAAAAGCAACAGAAACGGAAATTTTTTACAAAATTTCAATTTTTTCCTTCTATTTTGCCTTCATTTTCGTCATTTCATCGAGTTTTAATCGAAAAAAGCAGCAAAAACGGAACTTTTAAACGAAATTTTTGATTTTTATAACAGTGTATTGCCTTAATTTTTGTCATTTTACAGATATAAAATCAAAAAAAGAAATGAAAACGGATAATTTTAGCGAAATTTCAATTTTTTTCCTCTTTTTGGCCTTAATTTTCATCATTTTAATGAGAAATAATCGAAAACAGCAACGGAAGCAGAACTTTTTAGCGAAATTTTTAATTTCTGCCTTAATCTTCGTCATTTTACATATATTAAATCGAAAAAAGCAATGAAAACGGATAATTTTAGCGAAATTCCAAATTTTTTCCTCTATTTTGCCTTAACTTTCTTCATTTTATCGAGATTTGATACAAAAAAAGCAAAAAAACAGAAAATTTTTACAAAATTTAAATTTTTTTCATCTATTTTGCCTTTATTTTCGTCATTTTATCGAGATTTAATCCAAAAAAAGCAACAAAAACGGAAAAATTTTAACAAAATTTCAATCTTTCTGCTCAATTTTGCCATAATTTTCGTCATTTTATCGAGATTTGATCGAAAAAAAGCAACAGAAACGGAAAATTTTAACAAAATTTCAATTCGTTCCTTCTATTTTGCCTTCATTTTCGTCATATTATCGAGTTTTAATCGAAAAAAAGCAGCAAAACCGGACAATTTTAACAATATTTCCATTTTTTCCCTAAATTTTGAATTATATTTCAACATTTTAGTGAGATATGATGGAAAAAAGCAACGAAAACGGAACTTTTAAAAGAAATTTTTAATTTTTTTACCAGTATATTTCCTTAATTTTCGTCATTTTACCGATATAAAATCGAAAAAAGCAATGAAAACGGATGATTTTAGCGAAATTCCAATTTTTTTCCTCTATTTTTCAATAATTTTCGTCATTTTATCGAGATTTGATCCAAAAAAAGCAACAAAAACGGAAAATTCTAACAAAATTTCAATCTTTCTGCTCAATTTTGCCTCAATTTTCGTAATTTTATCGAGATTTGATCGAAAAAAGAAACAGAAACGGAAATTTTATCCAAATTTCAATTTTTTCCCTCTATTTTGCCTTAATTTTCGTCATTTTACCGATATAAAATCAAAAAAGCAATGAAAACAGATAATTTTAGCGAAATTCCGATTTTTTTTGCTCTATTTTGCCTTAAATTCCTTCATTTTATAGAGATTTGATACAAAAAAAGCAAAAACACGGAATATTTTTACAATATTTAAATTTTTTCCACTATTTTGCCTTAATTTTCGTCATTTTATCTATATTTGATCCAAAAAAAGCACAAGAACGGAAATCTTTAACAAAATTTCAATTTTTATCTTCTTTTTTGCCTTCATTTTCGTCATTTCATCGAGATTTGAACGAAAAAAGCAACAGAAACGGACATTATTAACAAAATTTCAGTTTGTTTTCTCTTTTTGACCTTAATTTTCATCATTTTAATGAAAAATAATCGAAAACAGCAATGCAAGCGGAACTTTTTAGCGACATTTTTAATTTTTGCCTTAGTTTTCGTCATTTTACCTAGATTAGATTGAAAATGAGCAATGAAAACGGATAATTCCATCGAAATTTACATTTTTTACTCCTCAATTTTGCCTTAATTTTCGTTAATTTATCGAGATTTGATCCAAAAAAAGCAACAAAAACGGAAATTTTAACCAAATTTCTATTTTTTTCCTCTATTTTGCCTTAATTTTCTTCAATTTATTGAGATATGATCGCAAAAAACAACGAAATCGGATAAATTTAGCGAAATTGGAATTTTCTTCCCCATATTTTGCCTTAAGTTTCGTCATTTTACCAATATAAGATCGAAAAAAGCTATGAAAATGGATACTTTTAGCAAAATTTCAATTTTTTTCCTCTATTTTGCCATAATTTTCGTCATTTTATCGAGATTTGATACAAAAAAAGCAAAAAAACAGAAAATTTTTACAAAATTTAAATTTTTTTCATCTATTTTGCCTTTATTTTCGTCATTTTATCGAAATTTGATCCAAAAAAAGCAACAAAAACGGAAATTTTAACAAAATTTCAATTTTTTCCCTCTATTTTGCCTTAATTTTCCTCAATTTATTGAGATAAGATCGAAAAAACCAACAAAAACGGAAATTTTAAATGAAATTTTCAATTTTTTTACCAGTATATTGGTAATTTTATTTAATTAATTAATAAATTGGTTTAATTTTCGTCATTTTACCGATATAAAAACGAAAAAAGCAATGAAAACGGATAATTTTAAGGAAATTCCAATTTTTTGTTCTATTTTGCCTTAATTTTCGTCATTTTACTAAGATAAGATCGAAAAAAGCTATGAAAACGGATAATTTTAGCAAAATTTCAGTTTTTTTCCTCTTTTTGGCCTTAACTTTCTTCATTTTATCGAGATTTGATACAAAAAAAAGCAAAAAACAGAAAATCTTTACAAAATTTAAAATTTTTTCTTTTATTTTGCCGTAATTTTCATCATTTTAATGAGAAGTAATCGAAAACAGCAACGGAAGCGGAACTTTTTAGCGAAATTTTTAATTTCTGCCTTAATCTCCGTCATTTTACATATATTAAATCGAAAAAAGCAATAAAAACGGATAATTTTAGCGAAATTCCAATTTTTTTCCTCTATTTTGCCTTAACTTTCTTCATTTTATCGAGATTTGATACAAAAAAAGCAAAAAAACAGAAAATTTTTACAAAATTTAAATTTTTTTCATCTATTTTGCCTTTATTTTCGTCATTTTATCGAAATTTGATCCAAAAAAAGCAACAAAAACGGAAATTTTAACAAAATTTCAATTTTTTCCCTCTATTTTGCCTTAATTTTCCTCAATTTATTGAGATAAGATCGAAAAAACCAACAAAAACGGAACTTTTAAATGAAATTTTCAATTTTTTTACCAGTATATTGGTAATTTTATTTAATTAATTAATAAATTGGTTTAATTTTCGTCATTTTACCGATATAAAAACGAAAAAAGCAATGAAAACGGATAATTTTAAGGAAATTCCAATTTTTTGTTCTATTTTGCCTTAATTTTCGTCATTTTACTAAGATAAGATCGAAAAAAGCTATGAAAACGGATAATTTTAGCAAAATTTCAGTTTTTTTCCTCTTTTTGGCCTTAACTTTCTTCATTTTATCGAGATTTGATACAAAAAAAAGCAAAAAACAGAAAATCTTTACAAAATTTAAAATTTTTTCTTTTATTTTGCCGTAATTTTCATCATTTTAATGAGAAGTAATCGAAAACAGCAACGGAAGCGGAACTTTTTAGCGAAATTTTTAATTTCTGCCTTAATCTCCGTCATTTTACATATATTAAATCGAAAAAAGCAATAAAAACGGATAATTTTAGCGAAATTCCAATTTTTTTCCTCTATTTTGCCTTAACTTTCTTCATTTTATCGAGATTTGATACAAAAAAAGCAAAAAAACAGAAAATTTTTACAAAATTTAAATTTTTTTCATCTATTTTGCCTTTATTTTCGTCATTTTATCGAGATTTAATCCAAAAAAAGCAACAAAAACGGAAAAATTTTAACAAAATTTCAATCTTTCTGCTCAATTTTGCCATAATTTTCGTCATTTTATCGAGATTTGATCGAAAAAAAACAACAGAAACGGAAAATTTTAACAATATTTCCATTTTTTCCCTAAATTTTGAATTATATTTCAACATTTTAGTGAGATATGATGGAAAAAAGCAACGAAAACGGATCTTTTAAAAGAAATGTTTAATTTTTTTACCAGTATATTTCCTTAATTTTCGTCATTTTACCGATATAAAATCGAAAAAAGCAATGAAAACGGATGATTTTAGCGAAATTCCAATTTTTTTCCTCTATTTTTCAATAATTTTCGTCATTTTATCGAGATTTGATCCAAAAAAAGCAACAAAAACGGAAAATTCTAACAAAATTTCAATCTTTCTGCTCAATTTTGCCTCAATTTTCGTAATTTTATCGAGATTTGATCGAAAAAAGAAACGGAAACGGAAATTATATCCAGATTTCAATTTTTTCCCTCTATTTTGCCTTAATTTTCGTCATTTTACCGATATAATATCAAAAAAGCAATGAAAACAGATAATTTTAGCGTAATTCCGATATTTTTTGCTCTATTTTGCCTTAAATTCCTTCATTTTATAGAGATTTGATACAAAAAAAACAAAAAAACGGAATATTTTTACAATATTTAAATTTTTTCCACTATTTTGCCTTAATTTTCGTCATTTTATCTATATTTGATCCAAAAAAAGCAACAAGAACGGAAATCTTTAACAAAATTTCAATTTTTATCTTCTTTTTTGCCTTCATTTTCGTCATTTCATCGAGATTTGAACGAAAAAAGCAACAGAAACGGACATTATTAACAAAATTTCAGTTTGTTTTCTCTTTTTGACCTTAATTTTCATCATTTTAATGAAAAATAATCGAAAACAGCAATGCAAGCGGAACTTTTTAGCGACATTTTTAATTTTTGCCTTAGTTTTCGTCATTTTACCTAGATTAGATTGAAAATGAGCAATGAAAACGGATAATTCCATCGAAATTTCCATTTTTTACTCCTCCATTTTGCCTTAATTTTCGTTAATTTATCGAGATTTGATCCAAAAAAAGCAACAAAAACGGAAATTTTAACCAAATTTCAATTTTTTTCCTCTATTTTGCCTTAATTTTCTTCAATTTATTGAGATATGATCGCAAAAAACAACGAAATCGGATAAATATAGCGAAATTGGAATTTTCTTCCCCATATTTTGCCTTAAGTTTCGTCATTTTACCAATATAAGATCGAAAAAAGCTATGAAAATGGATACTTTTAGCAAAATTTCAATTTTTTTCCTCTATTTTGCCATAATTTTCGTCATTTTATCGAGATTTGATCGAAAAAAAGCAACAGAAACGGAAATTTTTTACAAAATTTCAATTTTTCGTACTATTTTGCCTTCATTTTCGTCATTTCATCGAGTTTTATCGAAAAAAGCAGCAAAAACGGAACTTCTAAACGAAATTTTTGATTTTTATAACAGTGTATTGCCTTAATTTTTGTCATTTTACAGATATAAAATCAAAAAAAGAAATGAAAACGGATAATTTTAGCGAAATTTCAATTTTTTTCCCCTTTTTGGCCTTAATTTTCATCATTTTAATGAGAAATAATCGAAAACAGCAACGGAAGCAGAACTTTTTAGCGAAATTTTTAATTTCTGCCTTAATCTTCGTCATTTTACATATATTAAATCGAAAAAAGCAATGAAAACGGATAATTTTAGCGAAATTCCAAGTTTTTTCCTCTATTTTGCCTTAACTTTCTTCATTTTATCGAGATTTGATACAAAAAAAGCAAAAAAACAGAAAATTTTTACAAAATTTAAATTTTTTTCATCTATTTTGCCTTTATTTTCGTCATTTTATCGAGATTTAATCCAAAAAAAGCAACAAAAACGGAAAAATTTTAACAAAATTTCAATCTTTCTGCTCAATTTTGCCATAATTTTCGTCATTTTATCGAGATTTGATCGAAAAAAAGCAACAGAAACGGAAAATTTTAACAAAATTTCAATTCGTTCCTTCTATTTTGCCTTCATTTTCGTCATATTATCGAGTTTTAATCGAAAAAAAGCAGCAAAACCGGACAATTTTAACAATATTTCCATTTTTTCCCTAAATTTTGAATTATATTTCAACATTTTAGTGAGATATGATGGAAAAAAGCAACGAAAACGGAACTTTTAAAAGAAATTTTTAATTTTTTTACCAGTATATTTCCTTAATTTTCGTCATTTTACCGATATAAAATCGAAAAAAGCAATGAAAACGGATGATTTTAGCGAAATTCCAATTTTTTTCCTCTATTTTTCAATAATTTTCGTCATTTTATCGAGATTTGATCCAAAAAAAGCAACAAAAACGGAAAATTCTAACAAAATTTCAATCTTTCTGCTCAATTTTGCCTCAATTTTCGTAATTTTATCGAGATTTGATCGAAAAAAGAAACAGAAACGGAAATTTTATCCAAATTTCAATTTTTTCCCTCTATTTTGCCTTAATTTTCGTCATTTTACCGATATAAAATCAAAAAAAGCAATGAAAACAGATAATTTTAGCGAAATTCCGATTTTTTTTGCTCTATTTTGCCTTAAATTCCTTCATTTTATAGAGATTTGATACAAAAAAAGCAAAAACACGGAATATTTTTACAATATTTAAATTTTTTCCACTATTTTGCCTTAATTTTCGTCATTTTATCTATATTTGATCCAAAAAAAGCACAAGAACGGAAATCTTTAACAAAATTTCAATTTTTATCTTCTTTTTTGCCTTCATTTTCGTCATTTCATCGAGATTTGAACGAAAAAAGCAACAGAAACGGACATTATTAACAAAATTTCAGTTTGTTTTCTCTTTTTGACCTTAATTTTCATCATTTTAATGAAAAATAATCGAAAACAGCAATGCAAGCGGAACTTTTTAGCGACATTTTTAATTTTTGCCTTAGTTTTCGTCATTTTACCTAGATTAGATTGAAAATGAGCAATGAAAACGGATAATTCCATCGAAATTTCCATTTCTTACTCCTCAATTTTGCCTTAATTTTCGTTAATTTATCGAGATTTGATCCAAAAAAAGCAAAAAAAACGGAAATTTTAACCAAATTTCAATTTTTTTCCTCTATTTTGCCTTAATTTTCTTCAATTTATTGAGATATGATCGCAAAAAACAACGAAATCGGATAAATTTAGCGAAATTGGAATTTTCTTCCCCATATTTCGCCTTAAGTTTCGTCATTTTACCAATATAAGATCGAAAAAAGCTATGAAAATGGATACTTTTAGCAAAATTTCAATTTTTTTCCTCTATTTTGCCATAATTTTCGTCATTTTATCGAGATTTGATCGAAAAAAAGCAACAGAAACGGAAATTTTTTACAAAATTTCAATTTTTTCCTTCTATTTTGCCTTCATTTTCGTCATTTCATCGAGTTTTAATCGAAAAAAGCAGCAAAAACGGAACTTTTAAACGAAATTTTTGATTTTTATAACAGTGTATTGCCTTAATTTTTGTCATTTTACAGATATAAAATCAAAAAATGAAATGAAAACGGATAATTTTAGCGAAATTTCAATTTTTTTCCTCTTTTTGGCCTTAATTTGCATCATTTTAATGAGAAATAATCGAAAACAGCAATGCAAGCGGAACTTTTTAGCGAAATTCTTAATTTCTGCCTTAATCTTCGTCATTTTACATATATTAAATCGAAAAAAGCAATGAAAACGGATAATTTTAGCGAAATTCCAATTTTTTTCCTCTATTTTGCCTTAACTTTCTTCATTTTATCGAGATTTGATACAAAAAAAGCAAAAAAACAGAAAATTTTTACAAAATTTAAATTTTTTTCATCTATTTTGCCTTTATTTTCGTCATTTTATCGAGATTTAATCCAAAAAAAGCAACAAAAACGGAAAAATTTTAACAAAATTTCAATCTTTCTGCTCAATTTTGCCATAATTTTCGTCATTTTATCGAGATTTGATCGAAAAAAAGCAACAGAAACGGAAAATTTTAACAAAATTTCAATTCGTTCCTTCTATTTTGCCTTCATTTTCGTCATATTATCGAGTTTTAATCGAAAAAAAGCAGCAAAACCGGACAATTTTAACAATATTTCCATTTTTTCCCTAAATTTTGAATTATATTTCAACATTTTAGTGAGATATGATGGAAAAAAGCAACGAAAACGGAACTTTTAAAAGAAATTTTTAATTTTTTTACCAATATATTTCCTTAATTTTCGTCATTTTACCGATATAAAATCGAAAAAAGCAATGAAAACGGATGATTTTAGCGAAATTCTAATTTTTTTCCTCTATTTTTCAATAATTTTCGTTATTTTTTCGAGATTTGATCCAAAAAAAGCAACAAAAACGGAAAATTCTAACAAAATTTCAATCTTTCTACTCAATTTTGCCTCAATTTTCGTAATTTTATCGAGATTTGATCGAAAAAAGAAACAGAAACGGAAATTTTATCCAAATTTCAATTTTTTCCCTCTATTTTGCCTTAATTTTCGTCATTTTACCGATATAAAATCAAAAAAGCAATGAAAACAGATAATTTTAGCGAAATTCCGATTTTTCTTGCTCTATTTTGCCTTAAATTCCTTCATTTTATAGAGATTTGATACAAAAAAAGCAAAAACACGGAATATTTTTACAATATTTAAATTTTTTCCACTATTTTGCCTTAATTTTCGTCATTTTATCTATATTTGATCCAAAAAAAGCACAAGAACGGAAATCTTTAACAAAATTTCAATTTTTATCTTCTTTTTTGCCTTCATTTTCGTCATTTCATCGAGATTTGAACGAAAAAAGCAACAGAAACGGACATTATTAACAAAATTTCAGTTTGTTTTCTCTTTTTGACCTTAATTTTCATCATTTTAATGAAAAATAATCGAAAACAGCAATGCAAGCGGAACTTTTTAGCGACATTTTTAATTTTTGCCTTAGTTTTCGTCATTTTACCTAGATTAGATTGAAAATGAGCAATGAAAACGGATAATTCCATCGAAATTTCCATTTTTTACTCCTCAATTTTGCCTTAATTTTCGTTAATTTATCGAGATTTGATCCAAAAAAAGCAACAAAAACGGAAATTTTAACCAAATTTCTATTTTTTTCCTCTATTTTGCCTTAATTTTCTTCAATTTATTGAGATATGATCGCAAAAAACAACGAAATCGGATGAATTTAGTGAAATTGGAATTTTCTTCCCCATATTTTGCCTTAAGTTTCGTCATTTTACCAATATAAGATCGAAAAAAGCTATGAAAATGGATACTTTTAGCAAAATTTCAATTTTTTTCCTCTATTTTGCCATAATTTTCGTCATTTTATCGAGATTTGATCGAAAAAAAGCAAAAGAAACGGAAATTTTTTACAAAATTTCAATTTTTTCCTTCTATTTCGCCTTCATTTTCGTCATTTCATCGAGTTTTAATCGAAAAAAAGCAGCAAAAACGGACAATTTTATCAAAATTTCATTTTTTTTCTCTATTTGGCCTTAATTTTCATAATTTTAATGAAATATAATCGAAAACAGCAACGGAAGCCTATATTTAAGCGAAATTTTTAATTTCTGCCTTAATTTTCCTTATTTTACCGAGATTATATTTAAAAAAAAAGAATGAAAACGGATAAATTTAGCGAAATTGGAATTTTCTTCCCCATATTTTGCCTTAGGTTTCGTCATTTTACCAATATAAGATCGAAAAAAGCTATGAAAACGGATACTTTTAGCAAAATTTCAATTTTTTTCCTCTATTTTGCCTTAACTTTCATCATTTTATCGAGATTTGATACAAAAAAAGCCAAAAAAACGGAAATTTTAACAAAATTTCAATTTTTTCCCTCTATTTTGCCTTAATTTTCCTCAATTTATTGAGATAAGATCGAAAAAACCAACAAAAACGGAACTTTTAAATGAAATTTTCAATTTTTTTACCAGTATATTGGTAATTTTATTTAATTAATTAATAAATTGGTTTAATTTTCGTCATTTTACCGATATAAAAGCGAAAAAAGCAATGAAAACGGATAATTTAAGCAAAATTTCAATTTTTTTCCTCTTTTTGGCCTTAACATTCTTCATTTTACCGATATAAAATCAAAAAAGCAATGAAAACAGATAATTTTAGCGAAATTCCGATTTTTTTTGCTCTATTTTGCCTTAAATTCCTTCATTTTATAGAGATTTGATACAAAAAAAGCAAAAAAACGGAATATTTTTACAATATTTAAATTTTTTCCAATATTTTGCCTTAATTTTCGTCATTTTATCTATATTTGATCCAAAAAAAGCAACAAAAACGGAAATCTTTAACAATATTTCAATTTTTATCTTCTTTTTTGCCTTCATTTTCGTCATTTCATCGAGATTTGATCGAAAAAAGCAACAGAAACGGACATTATTAACAAAATTTCAGTTTTTTTTCTCTTTTTGACCTTAATTTTCATCATTTTAGTGAAAAATAATCAAAAACAGCAATGCAAGCGGAACTTTTTAGCGACATTTTTAATTTTTGCCTTAGTTTTCGTCATTTTACCTAGATTAGATTGAAAATGAGCAATGAAAACGGATAATTCCATCGAAATTTCTATTTTTTACTCCTCAATTTTGCCTTAATTTTCGTTAATTTATCGAGATTTGATCGAAAAAAAGCAACAAAAACGGAAATTTTAACCAAATTTCTATTTTTTTCCTCTATTTTGCCTTAATTTTCTTCAATTTATTGAGATATGATCGCAAAAAACAACGAAATCGGATAAATTTAGCGAAATTGGAATTTTCTTCCCCATATTTTGCCTTAAGTTTCGTCATTTTACCAATATAAGATCGAAAAAAGCTATGAAAATGGATACTTTTAGCAAAATTTCAATTTTTTTCCTCTATTTTGCCATAATTTTCGTCATTTTATCGAGATTTGATCGAAAAAAAGCAACAGAAACGGAAATTTTTACAAAATTTCAATTTTTTCCTTCTATTTCGCCTTCATTTTCGTCATTTCATCGAGTTTTAATCGAAAAAAGCAGCAAAAACGGAACTTTTAAACGAAATTTTTAATTTTTATAACAGTGTATTGCCTTAATTTTTGTCATTTTACAGATATAAAATCAAAAAAAGAAATGAAAACGGATAATTTTAGCGAAATTCCAATTTTTTTGCTCTCTTTTGCATTAATTTTCTTCATTTTATCGAGATTTGATACAAAGAAAAACAAAAAACGGAAATTTTTTTTAAAATTACACTTTCTTTGTTCTATTTTGCCTTAATTTTCTTCATTTTATCGAGATTTGATAACAAAAAAGCAAAAAAACGGAAAATGTTTACAAAATTTAAATTTTCTCCTCCATTTCGCCGTAATTTTCCTAATTTTATCCAGAATTGTTCGAAAAAAAGCAACAGAAACGGAAAATTTTAACAAACTTTCAATTTTTCGTACTATTTTGCCTTCATTTTCGTCATTTCATCGAGTTTTAATCGAAAAAAAGCAGCAAAAACGGACAATTTTATCAAAATTTCATTTTTTTTCTCTATTTGGCCTTATTTTAATAATTTTAATGAAATATAATCGAAACAGCAACGGAAGCGGAAATTTTTAGCGAAATTTTTAATTTCTGCCTTAATCTTCGTCATTTTACATATATTAAATCGAAAAAAGCAATGAAAACGGATAATTTTAGCGAAATTCCAATTTTTTTCCTCTATTTTGCCTTAACCTTCTTCATTTTATCGAGATTTGATACAAAAAAAGCAAAAAAACAGAAAATGATTACAAAATTTAAATTTTTTTCTTCTATTTAGCCGTAATTTTCATCATTTTATCGAGATTTGATCCAAAAAAAGCAACAAAAACGGAAAATTCTAACAAAATTTCAATTTTTTCATCTATTTTGCCTTTATTTTCGTCATTTTATCGAGATTTAATCCAAAAAAAGCAACAAAAACGGAAAAATTTTAACAAAATTTCAATCTTTCTGCTCAATTTTGCCTTAATTTTCGTAATTTTATCGAGATTTGATCGAAAAAAGAAACAGTAACGGAAATGTTATCCAAATTTCAATTTTTTCCCTCTATTTTGCCTTAATTTTCGTCATTTTACCGATATAAAATCAAAAAAGCAATGAAAACAGATAATTTTAGCGAAATTCCGATTTTTCTTGCTCTATTTTGCCTTAAATTCCTTCATTTTATAGAGATTTGATACAAAAAAAGCAAAAAAACGGAATATTTTTACAATATTTAAATTTTTTCCACTATTTTGCCTTAATTTTCTTCATTTTATCTATATTTGATCCAAAAAAAGCAACAAAAACGGAAATCTTTAACAAAATTTCAATTTTTATCTTCTTTTTTGCCTTCATTTTCGTCATTTCATCGAGATTTGATCGAAAAAAGCAACAGAAACGGACATTATTTACAAAATTTCAGTTTTTTTTCTCTTTTTGACCTTAATTTTCATCATTTTAATGAAAAATAATCGAAAACAGCAATGCAAGCGGAACTTTTTAGCGACATTTTTAATTTTTGCCTTAGTTTTCGTCATTTTACCTAGATTAGATTGAAAATGAGCAATGAAAACGGATAATTCCATCGAAATTTCTATTTTCTACTCCTCAATTTTGCCTTAATTTTCGTTAATTTATCAAGATTTGATCGAAAAAAAGCAACAGAAACGGAAAATTTTACAAAATTTCAATTTTTTCCTTCTATTTTGCCTTCATTTTCGTCATTTCATCGAGTTTTAATCGAAAAAAGCAGCAAAAACGGAACTTTTAAACGAAATTTTTAATTTTTATAACAGTGTATTGCCTTAATTTTTGTCATTTTACAGATATTAAATCAAAAAAAGAAATGAAAACGGATAATTTTAGCGAAATTCCAATTTTTTTGCTCTCTTTTGCCTTAATTTTCTTCATTTTATCGAGATTTGATACAAAAAAAAACAAAAAACGGAAATTTTTTTTAAAATTACACTTTCTATGCTCTATTTTCCTTAATTTTCTTCATTTTATCGAGATTTGATAACAAAAAAGCAAAAAAACGGAAAATGTTTACAAAATTTAAATTTTTTTCTTCTATTTAGCCGTAATTTTCATCATTTTATCGAGATTTGATCCAAAAAAAGCAACAAAAACGGAAAATTCTAACAAAATTTCAATTTTTTCATCTATTTTGCCTTTATTTTCGTCATTTTATCGAGTTTTAATCGAAAAAAGCAACAGAAACGGACATTATTAACAAAATTTCAGTTTTTTTTCTCTTTTTGACCTTAATTTTCATCATTTTAGTGAAAAATAATCAAAAACAGCAATGCAAGCGGAACTTTTTAGCGACATTTTTAATTTTTGCCTTAGTTTTCGTCATTTTACCTAGATTAGATTGAAAATGAGCAATGAAAACGGATAATTCCATCGATTTTTCTATTTTTTACTCCTCAATTTTGCCTTAATTTTCGTTAATTTATCGAGATTTGATCGAAAAAAAGCAACAAAAACGGAAATTTTAACCAAATTTCTATTTTTTTCCTCTATTTTGCCTTAATTTTCTTCAATTTATTGAGATATGATCGCAAAAAACAACGAAATCGGATAAATTTAGCGAAATTGTAATTTTCTTCCCCATATTTTGCCTTAAGTTTCGTCATTTTACCAATATAAGATCGAAAAAAGCTATGAAAATGGATACTTTTAGCAAAATTTCAATTTTTTTCCTCTATTTTGCCATAATTTTCGTCATTTTATCGAGATTTGATCGAAAAAAAGCAAAAGAAACGGAAATTTTTTACAAAATTTCAATTTTTTCCTTCTATTTCGCCTTCATTTTCGTCATTTCATCGAGTTTTAATCGAAAAAAGCAGCAAAAACGGAACTTTTAAACGAAATTTTTAATTTTTATAACAGTGTATTGCCTTAATTTTTGTCATTTTACAGATATAAAATCAAAAAAAGAAATGAAAACGGATAATTTTAGCGAAATTCCAATTTTTTTGCTCTCTTTTGCCTTAATTTTCTTCATTTTATCGAGATTTGAAACAAAAAAAAACAAAAAACGGAAATTTTTTTTAAAATTACACTTTCTTTGCTCTATTTTGCCTTAATTTTCTTCATTTTATCGAGATTTGATAACAAAAAAGCAAAAAAACGGAAAATGTTTACAAAATTTAAATTTTCTCCTCCATTTCGCCGTAATTTTCCTCATTTTATCCAGAATTGTTCGAGAAAAAGCAACAGAAACGGAAAATTTTAACAAACTTTCAATTTTTCGTACTATTTTGCCTTCATTTTCGTCATTTCATCGAGTTTTAATCGAAAAAAAGCAGCAAAAACGGACAATTTTATCAAAATTTCATTTTTTTTCTCTATTTGGCCTTAATTTTCATAATTTTAATGAAATATAATCGAAAACAGCAACGGAAGCCTATATTTAAGCGAAATTTTTAATTTCTGCCTTAATTTTCCTTATTTTACCGAGATTATATTTTTAAAAAAAGAATGAAAACGGATAAATTTAGCGAAATTGGAATTTTCTTCCCCATATTTTGCCTTAGGTTTCGTCATTTTACCAATATAAGATCGAAAAAAGCTATGAAAACGGATACTTTTAGCAAAATTTCAATTCTTTTCCTCTATTTTGCCTTAACTTTCATCATTTTATCGAGATTTGATACAAAAAAAGCCAAAAAAACGGAAATTTTAACAAAATTTCAATTTTTTCCCTCTATTTTGCCTTAATTTTCCTCAATTTATTGAGATAAGATCGAAAAAACCAACAAAAACGGAACTTTTAAATGAAATTTTCAATTTTTTTACCAGTATATTGGTAATTTTATTTAATTAATTAATAAATTGGTTTAATTTTCGTCATTTTACCGATATAAAAGCGAAAAAAGCAATGAAAACGGATAATTTTAGCAAAATTTCAATTTTTTCCCTCTATTTTGCCTTAATTTTCGTCATTTTATAGAGATTTGATACAAAAAAAGCAAAAAAACGGAATATTTTTACAATATTTAAATTTTTTCCACTATTTTGCCTTAATTTTCGTCATTTTATCTATATTTGATCCAAAAAAAGCAACAAAAACGGAAATCTTTAACAAAATTTCAATTTTTATCTTCTTTTTTGCCTTCATTTTCGTCATTTCATCGAGATTTGATCGAAAAAAGCAACAGAAACGGACATTATTTACAAAATTTCAGTTTTTTTTCTCTTTTTGACCTTAATTTTCATCATTTTAATGAAAAATAATCGAAAACAGCAATGCAAGCGGAACTTTTTAGCGACATTTTTAATTTTTGCCTTAGTTTTCGTCATTTTACCTAGATTAGATTGAAAATGAGCAATGAAAACGGATAATTCCATCGAAATTTACATTTTTTACTCCTCAATTTTCCTTAATTTTCGTTAATTTATCGAGATTTGATCGAAAAAAAGCAACAAAAACGGAAATTTTAACCAAATTTCAATTTTTTTCCTCTATTTTGCCTTAATTTTCTTCAATTTATTGAGATATGATCGCAAAAAACAACGAAATCGGATAAATTTAGCGAAATTGGAATTTTCTTCCCCATATTTTGCCTTAAGTTTCGTCATTTTACCAATATAAGATCGAAGAAAGCTATGCAAACAGATACTTTTAGCAAAATTTCAATTTTTTTCCTCTATTTTGCCATAATTTTCGTAATTTTATCGAGATTTGATCGAAAAATAGCAACAGAAACGGAAAATTTTAAAAAAATTTCAATTTGTTCCTTCTATTTTGCCTTCATTTTCGTCATTTCATCGAGTTTTAAACGAAAAAAGCAGCAAAAACGGACCTTTTAAACGAAATTTTTAATTTTTATAACACTGTATTGCCTTAATTTTTGTCATTTTACAGATATAAAATCAAAAAAAGAAATGAAAACGGATAATTTTAGCGAAATTCCAATTTTTTTGCTCTATTTTTCCTTAACATTCTTCATTTTATCGAGATTTGATACAAAAAATGCAAAAAAACGGAAATTTTTTACAAAATTTAAATTTTTTTCTTCTATTTTGCCGTAATTTTATCGAGATTTGATCCAAAAAAAGGCAACAAAAACGGATAAATTTAGCGAAATTGGAATTTTATTCCCTATATTTTGCCTTATTTTCGTCATTTTATCGAGATTTGATCGAAATAAAGCAACAGAAACGGAAAATTTTAACAAAATTTCAATCTTTTCGTTCTATTTTGCCTTCATTTTCGTCATTTCATCAAGTTTTAATCGAAAAAAAGAAGCAAAAACGGACAATTTAATCAAAATTTTAATTTTTTTTCTCTATTTGGCCTTAGTTATCATCATTTTAATGAGAAATAATCGAAAACAGCAACGAAAGTGGAACTTTTTAGCGAAATTTTTAATTTTTGCCTTAATTTTCGTCATTTTACCGAGATTAAATTGAAAAAAGCAATGAAAACGGATCATTCCATCGAAATTTAAATTTTCTCCTCCATTTTGCCGTAATTTTCGTCATTTTATCGAGGTTTGTTCGAAAAAAAGCAACAGAAACGGAAAATTTTAACAAACTTTCAATTTTTCGTACTATTTTGACTTCATTTTCGTCATTTCATCGAGTATTTATCGAAAAAAGCAGCAAAAACGGAAAATGTTATCAAAATTTCAATTTTTTTTCTCTATTTGGCCTTAATTTTCATCATTTGAATGAGAAATAATCGAAAACAGCAACGAAAGTGGAACTTTTTAGCAAAAGTTTTAATTTTTGCCTTAATTTTCGTCATTTTAACTGGATTAGATTGAAAAAAGCAATGAACAGGGATAATTCAAGCGAAATTTCAATTTTTCTCCTCAATTTTGCCATAATTTTCGTAATTTTATCGAGATTTGATCCAAAAAAAGCAACAAAAACGAAAAAATTAACAAAATTTCAATTTCTTTCCTCTATTTTGCCTTAATTTTCTTCAATTTATTGAGAAATAATGAAAAAAACAACGAAAACGGAACTTTTAAATGCAATTTTTAATTTTTTTAACAGTATATTGCCTTAATTTTCGTCATTTTACCGATATAAAATCGAAAAAAGCAATGAAAACGGATAATTTTAGCGAAATTCCAATTTCGTTGCTCTTTTTTGCCTTAATTTTCTTCATTTTATCGAGATTTGATAACAAAAAAGCAAAAAATCGGAAAATGTTTACAAAATTTAAAATTTCTCCTCCATTTTGCCGTAATTTTCGTCATTTTATCGAGAATTGTTCGAATAAAAGCAACAGAAACGGAAAATTTTAGCAAACTTTCAATTTTTCGTACTATTTTGCCTTCATTTTCGTCATTTCATCGAGTTTTAATCGAAAAAAAGGAGCAAAAACGGACAATTTTATCAAAATTTCATTTTTTTTCTCTATTTGGCCTTAATTTTCATCATTTTAATGAAAAATAATAGAAAGCAGCAACGAAAGTGGAACTTTTTAGCAAAAGTTTTAATTTTTGCCTTATTTTTCGTCATTTTAACGGGATTAGATTGAAAAAAGCAATGAACAGGGATAATTCAAGCCAAATTTCAATTTTTCTCCTCAATTTTGCCATAATTTTCGTAATTTTATCGAGATTTGGTCCAAAAAAGGCAGCAAAAACGAAAATTTTAACAAAATTTCAATTTCTTTCCTCTATTTTGACTTAATTTTCTTCAATTTATTGAGAAATAATGAAAAAAACAACGAAAACGGAACTTTTAAATGAAATTTATAATTTTTTTAACAGTATATTGCCTTAATTTTCTTCATTTTACCGATATAAAATCGAAAAAAGCAATGAAAACGGATAATTTTAGCGAAATTCCAATTTCTTTGCTCTATTTTGACTTAATTTTCTTCATTTTATCGAGATTTGATACCAAAAAAGCAAAAAAACGGAAAATGTTTACAAAATTTAAATTTTCTCCTCCATTTTGCCGTAATTTTCGTCATTTTATCGAGGATTGTTCGAAAAAAAGCAACAGAAACGGAAAATTTTAACAAACTTTCACTTTTTTACTTCTTTTTTGCTTCATTTTAGTCCTTTCATCGAGATTTGATCGAAAAAAGCAACAGAAACGGACAATTTTAACAAAATTTCAATTTTTTTTCCTTATTTGGCCTTCATTTTCATCATTTTCATGAGAAATAATCGAAAAACCGACGGAAGCAGAACTTTTTAGCGAAATTTTTAATTTTTGCCTTAATATTTGTCATTTTTCCGAGATAAGATGGAAAAAAGCAATGAAAACGGATAATTCAAGCGATATTTCAATTTTTTCCCTCAATTTTGCCTTAATTTTCGTCATTTCATCGAGATTTGATCGAAAAAAGCAACAGAAACCTACAATATTAACATAATTTCAATTTTTTTCCTCTATTTTGCCTTAATTTTCTTCATTTAATTGAGATATGATCGAAAAAACTAACGAAAACGGAATTTTTTAGCGAAATTTTATATTTTTAAAAGTATATTGACTTAATTTTTGTTATTTTATCAAGATATGATCGATAAAAGCAACGAAAACGGATAAATTTAGTGAAATTGGAAATTTTTTCCCTATATTTTGCCTTAATTTTCGTCATTTTACCAAGATAAGATCGAAAAAAGCTATGAAAACGGATAATTTTAACAAAATTTCAATTTTTCCTCAATTTTGGCTTAATTTTAAAACATTTAAGGGAGATATGATGGATAAAAGCAACGAAAACGGAACTGTTAAATGAAATTTTTAATTTTTTTACCAGTATATTGCCTTAATTTTCGTCATTTTACCGATATAACATCGAAAAAAGCAATGAAAACGGATAATTTAAGCGAAATTTCTTTTTTTTCCCTATTTTGCCTTAGTTTTCGTCATTTTATCGAGATTTTATCCAAAAAAAGCAACAAAAACGGAAGATTTTAGCAAAATTTCAATTCTTTTCCTCTTTCTTGCCTTTAATTTCGTCATTTCATCGAGATTTAATCGAAAAAAAGCAACGAAAACGGACAATTTTAACAAAATTTCCATTTTTTTCCTCAATTTTGCCTTAATTTTCAACATTTTAGTGAGAAATAATCGAAAACAGCTACGGAAGCGGATCTTTTTAGCGGAATTTTTAATTTTTGCCTTATTTTTCTTCATTTTACCGAGATTATATTGTAAAAAAGCAATTAAACCAAATACCAAAAAGCAAAAAAACGGAACATTTTTACAAAATTTAAATTTTTTTCATCTATTTAGCCGTAATTTTCGTCATTTTATCGAGATTTGATCCATAAAAAGCAACAAAAACGGAAATTTATACAAAATTTCCTCTATTTTGCCTTAATTTTCTTCAATTTTTTGAGATATGATCGAAAAAAGCAACGAAAAGGGAACTTTTTAGCGAAATTTAATTTTTTTACCAGTATATTGACTTAATTTTCGTTATTTTATTGAGATGAGATCCAAAAAAGCAACGAAAACGGATAATTTTAGCGAAATTTCCATTTTTTCCTTTTATTTTTCCTTAATATTCGTCATTTTGTCGATATTTGATCGAAAAAGGCTACGAAAACCGGAAAATTATGGAAATTTTAATTTTTTTTCCTCAATTTTGCCTTAATATTTGTCATTTTATCTAAATCTTATCGAAAAAAAGCAACGACAACGGATAACCTTAGCGAAATTTCAATTTTTTTCCTATATCTTGCCTAAATGGTCGTCATTTTATTGAGATATGATCGAAGAAAGGATTGAAAACGAATAATTTTAGCCAAATTTCAATTGTCTTCCTCTATGCTGACTTAGTTTTCCTTGTTTTATCACGACATAACCTAAAAAAGCAGTGAAAACGGATAATATCACCGAAATTTTAATTATTCTCCTCTTTTCTGCCTTAAATTTCGTCATTTTATCAAGATATCATTGAAAAAAGCAACGAAAACGTAACTTTTTAGCTAAATTTCAATTTTTTCCTCTATATTGCCTTTTTTTTCGTCATTTTATCGAGATAAGATCGAAAAAAGCAGCGAAAACCGATAATTTTAGCGAAATTTAATTTTTTTACCAGTAAAGTGCCTTAATTTTCGTCATTTTACAGAGATAAGATCGAAAAATGCAACGAAAACGGATAACTTTAGCGAAATTTCAATTTTTTCCCTCTATTTTGCCTATATATTTTCATTTTATCTAGATTTTATCGAAAAAAAGCAACGACAACGGATAACCTTAGCGAAATTTCAATTATTTTCTTCTATTTTGCCTAAATGTTCGTCATTTTATCGAGATATGATCGAAGAAAGGATTGATAACGAATAATTTTAGGCAAATTTAAATTTTTTCCACTATGCCGCCTTAATTTTCCTCGTTTTATCGAGATATAACATAAAAAAGCAATGAAACGGATAATTTCACCAAAATTTTAATTTTTCTCTTCTTTTCTTTCTTAATTTTCGTCATTTTATCAAGATATGATCGAAAAAGCAACGAAAACAGATGATTTCTGCGAAAATTCCATTTTTTCCCTCTAGTTTGCCTTCATTTTCGTCAATTTATTGAGATATGATCGAACTAAGAAACGAAAACGGATAAATTTAGCGAAATTGGAATTTTTTTCCCTGTATTTTTCCTCAATATTCGTCATTTATCGAGATTTGATCAAAAAAGCAATGAAAACGGATAATTTTAGAGAAAGTTCAATTATTTTCCTCTATTTAGTCTTAATTTTCGTCATTTCATCGAGATAAGATCGAAAAAAGCAACGAAAAGGATAATTATAGCAAAATTTCAATTTGTTCTTCTGTATTGCATTAAATTTCGTCATTTTATCGTGATATGATCGAAAAAAACTTTGAAAACTGATGAATTATGCGAAATTTCAATTTATTTCTGCTATTTTTCCTTAATTTTTAACATTTTATCGAGATATGATCAAGAAAAGAAACGAAAACGGGAAACTTTTTGGAAATTTCTATTTTATTTCCTCTATTTTTTCTTAATATTCGTCATTTTATCAAGATAAGATTGAAAAAAGCAATAAAACTCAAAACATTTCACCGAATTTTTCCTTTTTTTCCTCTATCTTTCCTTAATTTCCGTCCTTTTATCGAGATATGATCGAAAAATCAACTAATATGGATAATTTTTGCGAACTTGGAATTTTTTCCTATGTTTTGCCGTGATATTCGTCATTTTAGCGAGAAAATATCGAAAAAAGCAAGAAAACGAAACTTTTAAGCTAAATTTTAATTTATTTACCAGTATATTGCCTTCATTTTCGTCATTTTATCGAGATAAGATCGAAAAAAGCATTGAAAACGGATAATTTAAGCGAAATTTCAATTTATTTCTGCTATTTTTCCTTAATTTTTAACATTTTATCGAGATATGATCAGGAAAAGAAACGAAAACGGGAAACTTTTTGGAAATTTCTATTTTATTTCCTCTATTTTTTCTTAATATTCGTCATTTTATCAAGATAAGATTGAAAAAGCAATAAAACTCAAAACATTTCACCGAATTTTTCCTTTTTTTCCTCTATCTTTCCTTAATTTCCGTCCTTTTATCGAGATATGATCGAAAAATCAACTAATACGGATAATTTTTGCGAACTTGGAATTTTTTCCTATGTTTTGCCGTGATATTCGTCATTTTAGCGAGAAAATAACGAAAAAAGCAAGAAAACGAAACTTTTAAGCTAAATTTTAATTTATTTACCAGTATATTGCCTTCATTTTCGTCATTTTATCGAGATAAGATCGAAAAAAGCATTGAAAACGGATAATTTAAGCGAAATTTCAATTTTTTTCCTCTATTATGGCTTAATTTTCAACATTTTACTGAGATATGATCGAAAAAAGCAACCAAAACGAGTCTTTTTAGCGAAATTTTAATTTTTTCTGCTATTTTTCAATAATTTTCAACATTTTATCGAGATTAGATCGAATAAAGCTACTAAAGCGGGAAAATGTTGGGAGATTTCAATTTTTTTCCTCTACTCTTCCTTAATATTCGTTATTTTATCGACATATGATCGAATAAAGCTACAAAAACGGATAACTTTAGCGAAATTTCAATTTTTTCCCTCTATTTTGCCTTCATTTTGGTCTTTTCATCGAGATTTTATCAAAAAAAAGCAACGAAACGGACAACTATTGCAAAATCTCAATTTTTTCCTCTATTTTTCCTAAATGTTCGTCATTTTATCGAGATATGTTACAAAAATCAACGAATACGGATAATTTGAGCGGAATTGGAATTTTTTTACTCTATTTTACCTGAATTCTCGATATTTTTTCCAGAAATGATCGAAAAAAGGATTGAGAACAGATAATTTTAGCAAAATTACAATTTTTTCCTCTATATTGCCTTAATTTTCGTCATTTTACAGAGATAAGATCGAAAAAAGCAGCGAAAACCGATAATTTTAGCGAAATTTAATTTTTTTACCAGTAAAGTGCCTTAATTTTCGTCATTTTACAGAGATAAGATCGAAAAATGCAACGAAAACGGATAACTTTAGCGAAATTTCAATTTTTTCCCTCTATTTTGCCTATATATTTTCATTTTATCTAGATTTTATCGAAAAAAAGCAACGACAATGGATAACACTTTAGCGAAATTTCAATTTTTTCCCTCTATTTTGCCTATATATTTTCATTTTATCTAGATTTTATCGAAAAAAAGCAACGACAACGGATAACCTTAGCGAAATTTCAATTATTTTCTTCTATTTTGCCTAAATGTTCGTCATTTTATCGAGATATGATCGAAGAAAGGATTGATAACGAATAATTTTAGGCAAATTTAAATTTTTTCCACTATGCCGCCTTAATTTTCCTCGTTTTATCGAGATATAACATAAAAAAGCAATGAAACGGATAATTTCACCAAAATTTTAATTTTTCTCTTCTTTTCTTTCTTAATTTTCGTCATTTTATCAAGATATGATCGAAAAAGCAACGAAAACAGATGATTTTTGCGAAAATTCCATTTTTTCCCTCTAGTTTGCCTTCATTTTCGTCAATTTATTGAGATATGATCGAAATAAGAAACGAAAACGGATAAATTTAGCGAAATTGGAATTTTTTTCCCTGTATTTTTCCTCAATATTCGTCATTTATCGAGATTTGATCAAAAAAGCAATGAAAACGGATAATGTTAGAGAAAGTTCAATTATTTTCCTCTATTTAGTCTTAATTTTCGTCATTTCATCGAGATAAGATCGAAAAAAGCAACGAAAAGGATAATTATAGCAAAATTTCAATTTGTTCTTCTGTATTGCATTAAATTTCGTCATTTTATCGTGATATGATCGAAAAAAACTTTGAAAACTGATGAATTATGCGAAATTTCAATTTATTTCTGCTATTTTTCCTTAATTTTTAACATTTTATCGAGATATGATCAGGAAAAGAAACGAAAACGGGAAACTTTTTGGAAATTTCTATTTTATTTCCTCTATTTTTTCTTAATATTCGTCATTTTATCAAGATAAGATTGAAAAAAGCAATAAAACTCAAAACATTTCACCGAATTTTTCCTTTTTTTCCTCTATCTTTCCTTAATTTCCGTCCTTTTATCGAGATATGATCGAAAAATCAACTAATACGGATAATTTTTGCGAACTTGGAATTTTTTCCTATGTTTTGCCGTGATATTCGTCATTTTAGCGAGAAAATAACGAAAAAAGCAAGAAAACGAAACTTTTAAGCTAAATTTTAATTTATTTACCAGTATATTGCCTTCATTTTCGTCATTTTATCGAGATAAGATCGAAAAAAGCATTGAAAACGGATAATTTAAGCGAAATTTCAATTTTTTTCCTCTATTATGGCTTAATTTTCAACATTTTACTGAGATATGATCGAAAAAAGCAACCAAAACGAGTCTTTTTAGCGAAATTTTAATTTTTTCTGCTATTTTTCAATAATTTTCAACATTTTATCGAGATTAGATCGAATAAAGCTACTAAAGCGGGAAAATGTTGGGAGATTTCAATTTTTTTCCTCTACTCTTCCTTAATATTCGTTATTTTATCGACATATGATCGAATAAAGCTACAAAAACGGATAACTTTAGCGAAATTTCAATTTTTTCCCTCTATTTTGCCTTCATTTTGGTCTTTTCATCGAGATTTTGTCAAAAAAAAGCAACGAAACGGACAACTATTGCAAAATCTCAATTTTTTCCTCTATTTTTCCTAAATGTTCGTCATTTTATCGAGATATGTTACAAAAATCAACGAATACGGATAATTTGAGCGGAATTGGAATTTTTTTACTCTATTTTACCTGAATTCTCGATATTTTTTCCAGAAATGATCGAAAAAAGGATTGAGAACAGATAATTTTAGCAAAATTTCAATTTTTTTCTTCTGTATTGCATTTATTTTCCTCGTTTTATCGAGATATAATAGAAAGAGAAATGAAAACGGATAATTTCACCGAAATTTTAATTTTTCTCCTCTTTTTTTGCCTTCATTTTCGTCATTTTATCGAGATAAGATCGAAAAAAGCATTGAAAACGGATAATTTAAGCGAAATTTCAATTTTTTTCCTCTATTATGGCTTAATTTTCAACATTTTACTGAGATATGATCGAAAAAAGCAACCAAAACGAGTCTTTTTAGCGAAATTTTAATTTTTTCGGCTATTTTTCAATAATTTTCAACATTTTATCGAGATTAGATCGAATAAAGCTACTAAAGCGGGAAAATGTTGGGAGATTTCAATTTTTTTCCTCTACTCTTCCTTAATATTCGTTATTTTATCGACATATGATCGAATAAAGCTACAAAAACGGACAACTTTAGCGAAATTTCAATTTTTTCCCTCTATTTTGCCTTCATTTTGGTCTTTTCATCGAGATTTTATCAAAAAAAAGCAACGAAACGGACAACTATTGCAAAATCTCAATTTTTTTCCTCTACTCTTCCTTAATATTCGTTATTTTATCGACATATGATCGAAAAAAGCAACGAAAACGGATAATATTTTCGAAATTTCTATTTTTTTCTCTATATTGCCCAAATTTTCGTAATTTTATGAATATTTTATCGAAAAAGAGCAACGAAAACAGATGATTTTTGCGAATTTCCATTTTTCCCTCTATTTTAACTTAATTTTCGTCATTTTATCAAGATATGATCGAAAAAAGCAACGAAAACGGATAAATATAGCGAAATTTCAATTATTATCCTCTATTTAGACTTAATGTTTGTCATTTTATCGAGTTATGATCGGATAAAGACACGAAAACGGAACTTTCTTTCGAAATTTCAAATTTTTCTTCTATATTGCATTAATTTTCGTCATTTTATCGTGATATGATCGAAAAAAGCTACGAAAACAGATGATTTATGCGAAATTTCAATTTATTTCTGCTATTTTCCTTAATTTTTAATATTTTATCGAGATATGATCGAGAAAAGAAACGAAAACGGGAAACTTTTTGGAAATTTCTATTTTATTTCCTCTATTTTTCTTAATATTCGTCATTTTATCAAGATAAGATTGAAAAAAGCAATGAAACTCGAAATATTTCACCGATTTTTTACTTTTTTTCCTCTATCTTGCCTTAATTTCCGTCCTGTTATCGAGATATGGTCAAAAAATCAACTAATACGGATAATTTTAGCGAACTTGGAATTTTTTTCCTATATTTTGCCGTGATATTCGTCATTTTAGCGAGAAAATATCGAAAAATGCAAGAAAACGAAACTTTTGAGGGAATTTTAATTTATTTACCAGTATATTGCCTTAATTTTCGTCATTTTATCGAGATTTGTTCGAAAAAAAGGAACAAAAAACGGATAATTTTTGCGAAATTTCAATTTTTTCTGCTATTTTTCCATAATTTTCAACATTTTATCGAGATATGATCGAATAAAGCTACGAAAACGGGAAACTTTTGGGAAATTTCAATTTTTTTTCCCTATTTTGCCTTAATTGACCTCTTTTGATCGAGATTTTATCGAAAAAAAGCAACGACAACGGATAACTATAGCAAAATTTCAATTTTTTCCTCTATTTTGCCTTAATTTTCGTCATTTTATCAAGATATGATCAAAAAAAGCAACGAAAATGGATAATTTTAACAAAATTTTCATTTTTTCCTCTATTTTGCCTTATTTTTTGTCATTTTATCAAGATATGATCGAAAAAAGCAACGAAAACAGATGATTTTTGCGAAATTTCCATTTTTTCCCTCTATTTTGCCTTAATTTTCGTCATTTTATCAAGATATGATCGAAAAAAGTTATGAAAACGGATAATTTTAACAAAATTTCAATTTTTTTCCTCTATGTATCCTTATCTTTTCTAGCATACATAAAGACCCTCAACGAGTCAAAAAATATGATACGGAGGAATTCAAGAATGGGTACGATTGGGAGATTATTGCATATACCGTTGATTTGAAAGATATTCCTAAATTCGAGCGAACAATTACAATTTCTAGTAACGTTTTCGGGCTAGACAGAAAAAAAAATTTCTATCCAATAAAAATTGTAGATACCGAGCTCGCAAATCACAGTGACTTATTATATATTACAAGTGACAAAACGGCTCACTATTGCTGGATTAAAAATTTTGAGAGTCTAATCCATCGTGAGTTAACGAAAAAATGTCGTAGAATTTACATTTGCAAACGTTTCTTCGTGCATTATCATGATGAAAAGAAATTAGAGACGCATTAATCAAACTGTAATATAATAAACCTGCGAGAATTGAGCTTCCTATCGAGGGGGATAAGATATTAAAATTTACCAAACTCGGGCTACAACGAGTACGCGTTATAATGAGTACTTTTCAGATTTTTATCATCTCTCGTTATAAAGGACTTCTACTCCATAGCATTAATAATATAAATTTTTTATCCCTTGAAAAACATGAATACATACTTTCACATCACTGTATATATGTCAAACTTTTTGACAAAGTATACAGATAAATTTATTTTTATTTACATGCATTTAAGGATATGATTTATATTCTGCCTGAACATCCCATGGTATGTCTGCACCTTGCATTTTAGAGGGCACTGTTGAAAGAGCGGAGATTGAGAATGCAGCTGCTGCTGTTGCTGCGCCAATGCATTTCGATTCACTCAGCCCTCTGAGGGTCCCTGCAACCATTCCTGCTGCAAAGCTGAAAGAGAGAGCTCTATTATACACTCAAAGAATAAACACCCAGTCATAATGTATATCAATAGTGTATCCATTCTGTGATCTAAAAAGTATGTATTTATATAAGCTGGAATCACAAATATTGTGTAATGTTTTTGCTTATGGAATACTAAGTAATAGGTGGAATAGTTTTATTTTTAGTGACTGTGTATGATTCTTTTAAAGTTAAGGATTTAATTACATATTTATTTATTGTAACAGTCAATGTTATTACTATTGATATCCATAATTAATGCATGACAGAGGAGACATCTGCTGACACACTTCCACCCAGTTGTTACCTATCTACCTATATTGTGTTAAATTTATTGCTAATGATGTTTACAAATTTATGTTATACGCATTTATAGTGTACATGAGCAATTCAAATTACAAGCTTGATTGTAGAGAAATAAACATTTACGGCCGTATTCATAAATTGTTGATTTAGCGTTTAACTAGAGGTTGCTACGTAGTGATTCACTTTCGAGTGATTAACGACTAACTAAAATGTGGTATTCATAGATTTCAACAAGCGTGTAACTAGAGGTTGCTACGTAGACGACTGTGACGAAAAAGTGACATTCTCGATTCGGCAACCTCGCATCATTACCTCAAACAAATGAAAAAGAAGTTGTTTATATTGCTTCTGCCCGAAGGAAAGGCCAATTTTCATCCGATTTTTCTTATTAAAGCGATTGATATGGTATCTCTATCGTCAATTCTTTCTGCTGTTTGATGTATTGAAATATTCTCAAGTAAAATCCATCTTATTGGTTTATTATAGTGCAAATAACATCACATAAATACAAAACGTACAGATGATGTCTAGGATGGGCAAACATTCATACGCTCTTCTTATTGATATGATGGAGATAGTCTTTACATCGTTGATTTTTAGGGTTGTTTATTCAATTAAAGTTAAAATTTCACTTTAGTACTGTTTGGGTTGTATTTTTTTTATTACTAGAAATAGCCCGTTTTTGATGAAATTTTTAGGGAAGACATTCAAATATTGCGGCTTATTATGCAAATTAGCAACTGTCATACTGGCGCATAGAGTGAACAGGGTTGCTGGGTGAGAAGGAAAAAACTCGGAAATTGTCCAAAATATGACCTGATATCATGAAATATAGGTAAGAAAATACTGTATTTAAGATACAATAAAGAGTAATTATGCAGAGAAAAAGTGAATAATTACCACATGACACTTAAAGATGACTTTGGCTGAAAGTGGATGGGTTGGGTTGGGTACCATCATTTACATCGTATGTAATGACGGAAGTATATGACAATAAAGGAACACCGCCCACCCCACTCAACCCATCCGCTTTTTGACAAAGTTCTATGTTCAAAATTGTTAAATTTAAAGCTAAAACAGTGTTCTTGTCGCAAATGTTGCTTTGTGTTAAGAAAAAGATAATCACTCTCACGTTCGGATCGCAAGCTATAGTTGGTTTGCAAGCTCAATTGGTTTCCAAGGTCTTTTTAAGGAAAGAAAGTGTTTTTGTCGCAAATATTTTGCTCAATGAAGCCTGTAACCGAGTAGGAAATTGGGGAAAAACAGGTCAATCGGTCTGTTATTACAACCCACCCAACACCCCTTTTTGCTCAAGAAAACCCGTAACCGAGTTGGAAATTTGGAACAAAACAGCTAAATCAGTCGATATTTATATCCCACCCAGTAACCGAGTAGGAATTGGGAAATCGGCTTCTGTTGAAATTGTTGAAAAGTTGAAATAACTCAAAATCTCCCTAGCGGGAACACGAGGAAACATCAAAAATGGCGGAAAAGCAGACGTAAAAACGTCAAAAATTGATCATTTTCTAATGAAAATATCTCCAAAATGGAAGCTTTTGGAGGGATTTGAAATAAAATATATAAAAATTCATCCTTTAACTATAACTTGGTGTAAGTTTTGTCGAAATATCATGAGTATTAAGGGAGATATTGAATTTCTCCCAAACAGTCCTAAAGTGAAATTTTACCAATACGGTAAAATTTACCAATACAGTTAAAAATCTAATTAGAATGTAAAAACTAACAAATTTACTTATAATCAATATGTCCTGGCTGTACTTCGTGGAACGACATCTTAAGTTGAAAGAAAAAACTAAGTAATTTCCACAATAAATTTTTAATTTTAACGACCGGTTTCGGCATTGACAGCCATCCTCCCCACCCAGAGGATGGCTGTCAATGCCGAAACCGGTCGTTAAAATTAAAAATTTATTGTGGAAATTACTTAGTTTTTTCTTTCAACTTAACAAATTTACAACTAATAATACACAATATCGGTTCATCGCTCAACTGCACACTGAAAACCGGAGGAAGAAATTCCATTATGGCGTCGAAATCATCCGCTAGTTACATTTTAAACAAGGGGTCACTAGCGATAACTATTTTATTTAGTTACATTGTATGCCAATAGAGCTTTAGCAGCGCCAAGTCAAAATCTATGAATACGGAATTTGGAAAAAGTCACACGTTAGCTGTAGCTAAGGGTTACTAAACAATTTATGAATACGGCCGTTATTGTCTGATGTAGCCATCAAAATGATAACCGGCTTACTTGATGGTTTCTAAAACCAACTCTTTCACATTTGTTGTTCAAAATAGAAATTATCAATCTATTTTAATGGTATATTTTTCACAGATAGTCGTAATTTCCTTAAATAGAAGGAATTTTTCAAAATTCTATTTTTCCCATAGCATTCCTCTTGTCATGACTGCATTATGTATTACATAATAAAAAAGTAATTGATAGAAATTTTAATATTTGTAGGCAACATTTATACTTGATATATATTATTTAAAGGATCATCATGGAGACATTAAATAGCGTATATGAAAATTATTTATGATCTCTATTCACATGTCAGGTCAGTTTCCATGTTATCAGGAAGGTATTTTTAAAAAGCTTAGAATTCGTTGCAATGTATTTTAAATAAGAGAATAATTTCCCTGAGCTAGCATCGGACCAAGGATAATCTTTGAAGATGTCTTTCAAGTTTTTGTTGGCTTCCAGCAATTCCTCAAATTTCAACTCTCTAATATGCCGGGAAATGCCTCAAAAAAATTTCCGAAAATCCCTGCAATGCATCCTTATGGGAAAAAATCGGGATTTTGGGGCCTTATGTAATCGAAAACATGATGATAAGGTTCAAAGTTACATTTCTTTTTGCGGTTACACGCTATGGCCACTAACTAAATTTCAAGTCAATGACACTTACGGAACATGGTTAGAATTTCTATCCCATATAGATATATCCAGAGAAGCGTCTACAATAAATGGAAAGAAGATGGTGCAAGAAGCCTGGGAAGAAATAGTTAAGGGAGTAAAGGTTGGAGGGAAAGTGGTGAAGTCTGTAAGATATGCAGACAATAAAGGTATTGTGTATGATACTGTAGAGGGTTTGCATATTTTAGTAAACGTACTTACTTTACGTACAATAAGCATTTGCGTCTAGAATGAAAATTAACTTAATTAAAACTAAAGTAATGAGGGTTAAGTTAGCTAACTTAATGATAAAGGTGGATGGGGAAAAATTAGAGCAGGTGGATAAATTTTCTTATTTGGGAAATACCCTTTCATGGGATGCAAAGATGAGGTTTGGAAAAGAATAGCCCTGGCCAAGGAACACTTTATGAAGCGAAGGGAAGTGATGACCAAAGGTTTTGATAAAGGAAAGGATTGGTGAAATTCTAGGTTTGGAGTGTGTTGTTTTATGGATGCAAAACGTGGACTTTAGGAAAGGAGGAAGTCAAATGTCTAGAGGCCGTTGAAATGTGGGTTTTGCATAGAATGGAAAAAGTGAGTTGCATTAAGAGGAAAACAAACACAGAGGTGCTGGAGATGTTTGGGGAGGAGAGCTTTAATTGAAGTGATTAAGCATCGACAGAGGAAATGGATTGATCATATATTGAGAGGGGGCTGGGGAATGTAATTGAGGGTACAATTCAAGGGGAAGACAAAGGCAAAAGGTTTAGATGTCATAAGGGCTGGAGTAAGCTACAAGGAAGTGATGGAGATGGTGTTTAATGGGGACCTTTAATGCATAGATTACAATTTTCTACAATCTACACAATATACTAATACAATCTATTTAGTATCATACCAAGTGTATACACTTGAGCTTTTCCTGTGCAGAGATGTTTTTGCTTCCAAAATTAACAATTGGAACAATTAATGACTATAGAATTAAAACCATTTATTGTTATTATAATATAGTTATTATAATTACTTACCAATCTCCAGCTCCAGAAACACTTCTGAATGTTGATATGACAGGAGCCTGGTATAGGCGAATGGACGAAGTACTTTCTTTACTATTAATCAGCAATGGTTCACTTGGTGATCCTCTTCGATTTACCTTTGAAATATTCAAGTTAAATAGTGCTGAATTTGTAAAAAAAATTAATGTATTTATAAATGCATAAAATGAAGTTAAATTTGATGTCATTCAACAACAAATTTATTAATACTGATGATCAATCAATATAAATAAATAATATAATTTGATTGATGAATACAAATAGTTTTAAATAAAAGTCAAAACAATATATTTTATTAATATATGTAATAGAGATATAAGAAACTAAACAAATACATACAATTGTCAGTCCATTACTAACAACTTCACAATGTAAAACTTGAAAAATGTACAGGGAAAAGACTACATGTATGTATGTAGATATTAATGAAGTCAAAACTAAAATGCTCCGTCAATTCATTTTCAATTGCCAGAAATTTAACTGTTTAGTTACCATAGATCCATAATACTTTCCCTGCATTAATAAAATTTTGAGTGATTTATTGATAGCGGATTATTATTTACATACCATAACACCTAATTTCCCAAGTGTAACAAATACAGCTTGGACTCTATTTAAAACAATATGACTTAAATCCATAGCCTCCTTCAAAACGCTTTCTGCTGATTGATGTGTAATTTCCTTAGCACTTCCTGTAAGACCTGAGATAGAAGAATAGCAATAATAGAATAAATTCTAAACTGGAACTATCAATAAATGATCATACAACATACCTCCAGCGATTGCTCTTAATTCATTTAAATTTGGAGACACAAAATTGACAGTATGCCCTTTATGGAATGCTTTCATTGCTTTCTTAACATCCGTTGGCTCAAACCAAACTGAAAAGGAAAAACTCAGTTAATGCTCCAAATCAATTTCCAAAATTGAATTTAAATCCTAGGCATCGTCACTATGTAATTCACACTTACGCAATTGTACTCTGTTATATTTATTATCATTCACATTTTAATTGGCAGTTACTCCTTTTTGCAGCAAAATCGAGAAAAGCGTATTTTTTATTTAGGAACATACTTTTGTCAGTGTTGTTCATGGCTGTGACAATAGAAGAGCCACCGGAATTGAATGCTCATCATGGCATTAATTAACTTCTCTCTTTACAGAATGACTTCGGGCTGAATGCTTAACAGAAAGATAGGTAACTGCGTATGCCAATCACATCAAATGATATCAAATCAATTTTTAAGAATAATGTTTTTTGCTTTCCGCAAATTAGGTACTTTTAAAGTACATTCATTTACCAAAATATTGAGGTTTAAAGTTACCCATTGTTATAATTACGACACTTGTTATGACCTCCATGAGGTGGTTGCATGGTCTGCACCAAATTGGGCCAGGAATTTAAATCTCTTTAGAAGAAGATTAAGAAATACAACCTTATCTAATGATTCCAAGATATGGGATGCGTCAAAATGATCTCATGGGTAATAATGCAAATGCCCTGTCAGGAGTGTTGCCGTTTGTGGTGATTAGAGGAAGGCCATTTTGGCTGTCATACCACAAAATCCTAACTCAGGGAGTGATGAGAAAAAATGAAGAATATGGACAGAATAAATAATAAAAACACTTCTTTATTTGGGCCTGTTTGAGACTTAAGGTCTCCTCTTCCATCTAAACCATGGTGAAAAGTAGGGTGTAAACTTGGAATGTTTTGAAAATGCTTAGGAAAGGGCAGTTATAAATGAAGAAGAGCAAAATTATTGACCTTGAGCTAAGGGAAAAAAAGGAATGAATTTTTTTGAGAATGATTGGTTATTTTCAGCAAGGGAAAAGAAATAGATGAAGTCATATTAAACAATAAAGCAGGATTGCCACTCAACTGATAAGCAGCTAGATAATGGGAGTATATGCAAAGGGTGAACCTGTAAATAGTGAAAGTTACATAGCGGTTAATAGTTAATACTTTCAAAATTATCCTAATGCTAATTTCAAGTCAGATCATGATTTAATGATGATGATAATGTGGCTTAGCTTTTAGATATTTCAGATGTTACTTATATAAAGATATTTCAGCTAAACAGGAATCAAATTGGAAATTAAAAGTTGTAAGGGTTTGGAAAGCAAGAGAGTTTTGAGAAACTGTAAGCTATGGCCATTATAAAGAAAAGCAATTCATTACTGGAAAGGGATGGAAAAAGATTTGAAGCAGTGTCACAGATAGGGCACAAATAATTACTGGAATGGTAGAGCAAAAGAAAATTAGGAAACCATAAGCGACAGAATTGATAAATTAAAAGTACCAAAGAATAAAGTGGGAAATAGTCAATGATGAGAATGGAAGAAAATAAAGAGATAATTTGAGACATTAGCTGAGAAAGGAAACAGCCATAGGAGAGACTATATGCTGAAGTAAACAAGTTGAATGAAAAAGGGAGGGTTTTCTTGAAAGATTAAAAAATTGCTCAGGAATGAAAGTGAAAGCAATATAATGGATTTTGCTAAGCCAATTCTGATTCCATTAAAGAGAAAGCTACTTTATGTCATTATAAATTAATGATGAGTTTGATAGCAAATGTGGAATAAGTTAATCTTAATATTCTGAATAGAATAATGGAAGAAAACTGAATGGAAGCATTGAAAATCGGTTTCATTTTCAAATAGAAAAATAAACAGGTTTGGGGGAATAAAATTATATAATATAGAATATATAATTAGTGGTCGAATTTAAGATAGTGTTACTCATGTGTTTTTCTAATTTTCAAAAGGCTTTTGAAACAAAGCAATGACTAAAATTAACGGTACAATAGGAAATTATTGGTTTAGATAGGTGTACAAGTCAGGAAACCAAATCAAACAAGAAGACCTAGGGTAGCAGACGAGGACACAGAAAAGACAGAGGTAATAATGCTGTGATTTTCTTGTATAAATGGTGCACAGGTGGGATTAGATGAAGAATATAATTAGCTAAGGAAGCTGTCAGAAAGCAAGGTGAGCATAGATAAAGTATCTGGTAAGGAAATAAGGAAAAGATAGATAAAAGCATTGATGCAAAGTACTCTGCAGTATGGATCTGAAACGAGGTATTCAGAATGGAGAGAATCAAAAGATTGAAGGCCTTACTGACAAATATGCAAAAGGGAATGCAATACATTGGTTGAGGGTTGATCACACAAAAAATTCATGGAGGTGCTGGAGTTGGTTGGATGAGCAGGAGTTTGGGTTGAATAAGACGAGGAAATTGCTGGATCAAATATTATGTGAGGACGGCTTGCTTTAAGACTGGGATGGATAACATTGGGCTTTCATAATAATTAAACCCTTGAAATGGGAGCAAATGATCACGAAGTCACATCAGTCATATTTCTTCACAATGTGCCATATTTTCCATAGCGAGTTCATTTAAGTACTATATCAATATAATTCGAGTGAAAGGATACCTTCAACACTAAATATATTTGAAACGGAAAAACAAACATCGGATGTCAGAGAAATCATTCTTATGGATCTAATCCATAGGCTTTGATTTGAATAGGTAATGTCCAAAACCTCTTTATACAGTATAAATTCCGATATCATAAGAATTGATTAAGTTACAACGAGGACCTACTACGAACAGTTTGAAATTTAAACCACCTGTACCAGCTTGTTCACTTCTGCCATCTGTAGCCTGTATAGCAAATCATTGACGACAAATGAACGTTAAGTAGCGTTTAAGTTAAGTAGCGTTCAGTTCCTTAGCGTTTCGTTGTAAACATGGGATACAAAACAAGAAACGGATTGTTTGCCCTAATTTTTACGATATCAGGGTTTTCTTGTGTATTTATAGCGTTCGTAACGCCGTACTGGCTTGAAAATGATGGGCTGGAGGACAATCCTAAGTTCCAACGGCTTGGTGAGTAATATGCCGAAGTAATAGGCGTGGCTAAACACTCTCTGATATTGTCGGTAACAAAATTATACTAATTGAAACTGAGCAGAGTAATTTGTGGACAATTTTTTGTTTCAATATACCATCGATAAAGTAAATCACTTAGTAACAACAAAGAAAGTAATGGTGCAGATGTTGCTAATTTGTACTAAGACATAAGTCATTCTGACATAACTTGTACGTTCTAAGTTTTGATGTCGTGAATAAAATTGAAGAATTATTTAGTTGCTCATGTTATTCATCTAATGGTTCAAATGTTCTTTCGTCATACATGTAATATGTGTGTAAAGTAAATATTGGCTTGTTTATGTATCTCTTGTTGTATGATTTTGGTTAATAGCTTGTGTTTCATTAAATTTAGGGTTATGGGAAGTTTGTTTAAATAATTTCGATGACGTTCGACATTGGTATGATACAAAATTTAATGGATGCATGTGGATATTTGAAGAAGAATATTATATTATTCATGATATTTTATTACCAGGTAAGTAAATGGTTTTTCTTAAAAAATAATGTATCAGTGCTGTATCATTTTACAAAGAATAATATCACGGATTTTTCAACTATTTCAGGATTCTTTGTGGCGACCCAGTTCTTTTTCACCCTCACTTTCACAATTCTATTATTGGGAATGCTTATGGTAGCAGTATTTATGTGCTGCAGTCGAGATCACGACCGATTTGTGCTTTTGCTTTTGATGATTGGTTCAACACACGTAACTGCCGGTAATGTAATAATTTAACCCTATAACCCTGTATTTAACTTCATAATTGGGCACGATTGATTCATACGTGCTAGCTTTCAAGTGAGTAAATCATAATTGATTACTTTTCGCATGCTGACTGAGACATTTATTGGTTGCTCTCACACCACGACTTAATTATGCAATAAGTAAGAGTAATTTGGAAGAATTCTTGGGTACATACAGAGATAACCTACATAGAACATTTCATTATCTTATCATACCTTTCAAATAATCATAAGGACTAAAATGAAAAGTTTGGATCTAGTTGAAGCTTGAAAAGAATGCGAATTAATGAAAGTTATTTGTAGTATTGAGAATCTGTCAAAGAGTAATTATTTTATAAAGTTCAATGAAACAGTTATTAATACTCCTTTTATAATGTTAAAACTCAAAATATTCTATATAATCATAATTATTTGTATAAGGAGCCATTCTTAATGATGTCAATCTAAAAGAGGGAATACAAAGCACCTTAAGAACCTGAGTGGAGTGTGTATGTAGCTCAATATGAAGTCACAAATTAAAAAAACTTAGTTGCTGGATCTTGACCATATTAAAAGGAGGGATACCCATTTTAATTCAGTATAATTGTATAGGTTAACCTTATACATATGGTTTTGTTTCATTTCTATGAGGTGAGACTCAAAGATTGTTTTCAGATTTATCTGAATATATACCAATTATAATTGGTATATATTCAGGTCATGTTATATCATCACCTCCTGTTTAATAATACTACCCAAATCCTTGCAGCATACAAGAAAAATTGTGGTAACACAAGTAACAGTTTTGTTTAAAAGACGAAACTTAAAGCGATTAGGGAACATATGACAACTTCAAGATTAAAATGGAGCAAATGCTCATTGTGACTGAGGGAGGGGATTGAAGTGTTCTAAAAATGCAATGATATCATTCAAGAATGCATTCTGA
Organism: Sympetrum striolatum; assembly: GCA_947579665.1. Lineage (NCBI taxonomy): Eukaryota > Metazoa > Arthropoda > Insecta > Odonata > Libellulidae > Sympetrum > Sympetrum striolatum. Next base: position 90,204,308 of record OX388346.1, read on the forward strand.
TCTGGTATATTGTATTTCTATGTTTGAACTATATTAGTCTGTGCTTTTCAATATGAAATGTGTAGTTAAATTTAAGTATCACCTTTTTTAGCGATTTAAATCCTAAAAATTTATTGTTTTTTATTTAGAGATTAGATATGAATTAAGATGTTTATTTTTTTGTTTAACATTTTTATAACTAGCCATCATGTTAAAATTTATCTTGACTAAGGATTTGTATCAAAGTAAATTTTTACTGTAGTCATGCTTTAACATAATTGCCAAAGAGAAACTCGAATCATGAGAATATTAATGTTTCAGTGTATCAAAATCATGTAGAAAAGTAGTTAGACGATACTACAAGCCTAAAAAGTAGGATATCATACAAGAAAGTTAAAGTGTTTTCATTTATGAGTCATGTTTGGATGATCAGAGGCTAACTTGGTTGACTCTCTTTGTTTTGTAGCAATATCGGGAACCATAGCAGTAGTGACTTTTGGAGCAAGAGGAGATGGAAGGGATTGGATGCCCAATTGGGACCATAACAACATGTCCTGGTCCTATGCCTTTGCAGTTTTTGGTGTTCTCTTCCTATATGCTGCTGGTGTATTGTTTTTGGTTGAAGCCAGGCGGTTTAAAAGAAGGAAAGATAACGAAATGGCTACTCAAGCTGCATACCATATGGAACAACAGCATCAAAGAACATAAAGCTAAACGGTTCTCATCACAATACTTTCTTTGCTTGACTATTAATCATTCCGTCCATTGACTTTGTCACCCTGTGCCTAAAGATTAGAATGGTTTCTCACACTAAATTAATTGCTTGAGAGAGCCTTATCAGAGGAATAGGCTCTTTTTAAAGCTGTATGACTCTTACTTTGATGAAGTACCACAGCTAAAGATTTTTTATTTTAAGATAATATTGAATATTATCTGGAAAGGTAATTGACACAGTGAGATATCTGGTTGACAGCTATTGTTAATGTTCATGATATATTTTTTGCCGATATATACTGATTTATATTGTTGATTCATTCCAAGTAATGTTGACTTTCTATAGAAAGCCAGGTTACAAGATGAGAAGATTGGATCTTTTTGGGTCTACCTCCTGCTATTTTTATTGTTTTAATTTGAGACTCATTTTTCATATGCATAAGTATTTCAAACTATTCTGTAAAACTTTTGAAGAAAATCGAATTTTTTATTGTCTGGATGTGTACATACTTTTTCAAACTATATATTCGCATTTCAATATCAGTTTTCTTTACATTGTCATTTTTTATTAATACTCTCCATTAATTGGATTTTATAGTTTTTATACATCTTAAGTTTGAATCTCATGATCTTTAAGGAAGTTGTTCGATATTTGAGAAGTTGTTCGATATTTGACTCCTTGCTGTATGCAATCAAACATCATTTGGTAGCTGCATTGTTACATTGTTAGTTGTATTTTTTAAGGTAAACACAATGTAAACTTTAATTAATAAATAATAGTTGAAGTTTAATATAATTTGTGCAATTACTTTTGTCCAGGTATTTCTAACTCCTATATTCATCTATCCTTAAGTTATCACTTATCATTACAAAATTTCAACAAAAGAAATATTAAGTTGATATGCACATGAGAAAGTTAAAATTATAATCAGCATTGCAATTAATGTGTGACGTAACAAGTGATTTAGTGCCTTACTGTTTGTCTGGATAAAATTGACCTATTTTATATTTTTCCATGATGCTTGCAAATATAGATATTACCATGATTTCTCATTGCACATCCATGTAAATCGTAACAACGAAAACCATTCATTTTGATGTTGGTGTTGTTCACTTTCAGTGCTCATTGCTTACATTTTTTATGTTCTGCAAAACGAAAGTTAAAGTCTGGCAGTACTTAGTAGAAGCAAAAATGAAGGAACCCATGAGAGTACTTGTGAGATTTGGCAGCAATTGGAGTTGAAAAAAAATTGATTGCTAAATCTTTTCTATATATTTTCAACACTGTTGATAAGAGAAGATTTATGTTTCAGTATTAAATAGTTAAAGAATTATTTGAAGGAAAATCTCACGTCCTTAAAATTAGCATTGGCAACAGCAATCCTATTGAGTTTATATGAATAGAAATAACCAGATGATTGACTATTAAATAAATTAAAGTGAGTTATTATTAATAAGAAAGAAATTCAGAGAAATTACATTCTCAGAAGATGTAACCAATATAATGACCTCCCTATTAAATAGGCCGTTCTGGAAGATCAAGGAAATAGATGTTAGAATGAATCGTTTGAAGAATTCATTTTTTCAGTAAATGATGCATGAAAGCAATTGATAAGGAAAATAGTGTTAAGGTGCATGCACCCCCTGCCACATACCGAAAGGCTGCTTTCTGGGATCTTACATAGATATTAAGGTAAAGAAAATTTATTTTTCTTTTCTCTGCAATGCCAAAAAGATATAATGTATGATTTTTGGCAACATATTTATACTTGTAGGTATGGGTGAAAAAATTACAGAAATTAATATAAAATAAATCATAGATCCTCAAATATTAAAAGACTAACTAAATTAGCTAAATGAATGTATGATTGATAATTACAATGTACTTATTATATGACACAATGACAATGTAAACTTATAAGCAAATGTTAAAGAAATGATGGACAGGATTGAAAGCAATAGAGTTCTTAGTACAACCTGATGTAACTCTCAATTCTTTGAAAGCTCAAATGTCTTGAAAATATGCATGATAAATTTCCTGAGTTGAATGAATAATTACTGAAAAAAATTCCTGGGTACTGAAGATGGCTTACTTGTCAAATTTAATATTTGATTTACAAACGTTTATCTACACTTTTAAAGAAAGAATACCAAAATTTTTATAGTACTACAACTAAGAATAGAAGCTAACTTAAAATATCTCTATGAGAATATGAAAAACTTAACTCCTCTGTCATATAATCTATTTTAAACAAAAATTTACTTGGGTTTATAAATATAAACAGAGAGTAAAATAAATTTTTATTACTGCAATAACCAAAAAGAATTTTAAGTAATAACTGATAATAAATCAGAGGAATTGCAAAAGAAGTAGAATTAAAATTCATACATATATTGAAATGAAATGCAAAATGTTTCAATCAAAATTAATACAACAAAAAATTGTTTTAGCTAATAGTAATCTAGAGGTTGATGCATATTAATAATTATTAAAGACGCCACTAAATTTCAATAAAAAGATAAATAAATACCATCAATAATGATTTAAAGGCTTATTGAATATTGTGCTTTAAGAATGAATTTTCTTTCGTATGATTTTTGGCCTAAATTAGTAAAAAATACAAGCCAATTAAAATGTACAAAATTCCAATAACATGCAAATTATTAAGGACTAAAGAAAAATAATATTTTTTCAATAAAACAAAAGAAAGATTTTGAAGGATTTAAAGTATTTTGAGGAATATTTTTTACTCAGCATGAATAACACTGACCATGAAAGTACTTCAATTTTTTTAGCTTCTAATCTTTTTAAACGTAAAAATAGACCAAATCTTTCAGTGTTAAGATTTGTCTCCCCCTTCCTCAATTATTTCAGGCTACACCCTCCAAGCAATACATTTCACAAAATTTCTCTTAGGAACCCATATTTAATTAATTAATCCTTAAATTATGTCTTTCTTAAAATTATAGTATTTTGAAATGCTATTAGTGAATAACATACTTAACCCAAATAGATTCCAATGTTAATGAATAGAAATTTCTATTCATTAACATTGGAATCTATTTGGGTGAGTAAGAAATACTATGAGGAAATTAGAAAAAAATAAAAGTCTTTAACTTTAAGTTGAGTTATTTGAAGCACTCAAAATTGAATTTTCAGTTTACCTAATTCGTAATGCCATTAATGAGAGAAATTTTTCTTCATCACTCCATAAGTTTCTTGAGAAACAGTTAAAATTCATTACTTTAAGGAACAAAGTCTGCAGCAGGAGATTCTCTACTACATGTTACATCAGGCCATAAGCAACTGACATAGACAAATTTCAGTATGTTTCCCAAAGAGAGACAAAAGAGCAAAATGACTGGGACTCGAACCCAGTTCTCTTTATTGGTAGGTGTTCTAACCACTAAATTCTAACCTCTGTAGGTGAGATTAACACGGCATAGTAATTCAGTGGTTAGAATATCTGCCTTAAAAGTATGAGAACTGGGTTCAAGACACAACCATATCTCTATTTCTTACTTCTGTTTCTCTTGGGATTTCAGCCACACATCTTTATGCACAAAGCAATTTCCTTTCCTTGTTCCCTTTAGCATATTTCACTACTACAGATTGGTTGCCTTCCTTTTAATGTGCATAAAAATATTAATTTACTGGCTAAATTTCCATTTATCTAGTACGTATATGACTCAAGGTTGAGTACAAGAAAGGACTAGCAAATTTGATCACAGAATTTAACTTTTATAAGAAAATAATCAAATTAAATATAAGACCTGAAATATTTCAAATTATTATGTGGAGAAAAGTAATTTAGATAAACCAGCAAAGATACACTAAAAGATTTTCACATTTGTCCATACCCATACAAAAAAATCTGTACCGTGGCTGTACTAAATGTGCACTGTAACTGGACTAAACTCTATGTTTAGCACAGTCACCAAGCAATTTTCTGTGCTAGACTGTACTATGGTAGCTGGACTTGAAGGAGAACTGTACTGTAACAGTGCTGAATCACTGTGCTGGAACTGTACTATGGCTCAAACTCCACTGTGACAGGGCTGGGTAACATGACTGGTGTTTCAATTTAAGTGCAGTCTAAGTACAGTCCCTTAGCACAGTTACAGTGCAGCTTTAGTACAGTCGCAGCACAGATTTTTTTGTATGGGTTGACATTCTCCTAAGGGATGTACAGCTACAGCAGAAGCTTTCAACTTTGTTGTATTACTATATACACTACTTCAAACCTTTAGCAAGTGATTTTAAACTCAATTTTCCTCTAATTACCAAATTAATGGCAGAGTCCACCACTAAGGCTTTGATAGGACTACTGAATCTTAATTCAGTAATAACAACCTATAACTAATGCTGCTCAAATAACACCTTTAATTTCATTCAATATTTTTTGTTTTAACCATTTTTAATTGTACATAATGCAATATATTATTCTCTCTTCTCTTCAGATATACTCATAAACCTGTTAGATAGTGTTATATCTTGAGTGATCACACACACAATTAATCGATCAATTCACATTTTATAAATGGGAGTAAATTATAGTAGGGAATTGCACATCTTCAAATCAACAGTAATGTAAATTAATACCATCTTTCTTTACATGAAGAATATTTTAATAAGAAGGCCTTTAAGAATTGGATGTACTTAATGAAATGGCATGTCTAAACATTCATACAAAAAAGCATAGAAGTAACAGAAATAAGTCTATCACTGCAAGCAATCTACTAAAATTAATTAACTTTTATACTAATTTAACTCGTTGTGAACCATGAAATAACTGCCTCTTAAAATCACGTTGTATGGAATGTAAAACGTATCACTAAAATCCAATAGGACAAACGCATTCTTAAAGCACAGTATGAGTTATGTAATGACAAACACAGCACAAACGCTAATTATGGAGTATTATAATTTTCTGTAGCTCATCATTTCAATTCATTTATTGATATTTTAGTAGCGAAATGTCTGACTGTTGATAAAACGCTCAGAAAAACATGATACTTGAATTAATTGGGTTGACAATGTGGGTAAATGATCAAAACAAACCGTTTCATTCAGAAAAATTTGGTAGTTTTAATCGCCCTTTCATCAAAATGACCGAAATAACATGTTTCTTTATAACGCATTTCGCGTATCTTTAGTATCGTATCGATGGTGATTTTTTTTCTTGAATGCCTTTTACGTCTCTCATTAGTATCAAAGTCTCGTATTCTGATTCAGGAACTTGAGTGGAGTTACAGTACATAAAATTCCTCTCCAAGATTCTTTTACAACCACCTAGAAACTACGTGAGGTGATTTAATTAAAATTAACTAGAGAATGGATGAATATTTCGAAATATTTATTTGACAACGTAGATGGAAGTGTACTCCTCATACAGAATATTTTTATGGTTCCGTTGCATTTGCTATAGTACAGTGTCTTTATGCTATATATACACATAGAAGAGCATTTTCTATCTCAGATGAATTGACAATCACAGGTAGCTAAAGTAAGACCAAAAAGAGCTAATCCATGCTAATACTCTCTTCAAAGTTTGTCCCTATCTGAGGTGCTCTAAAATCCAAATTTTCGAATAGGAATTTTCAGCAAATTGAAATTATTTATCTATTAAAAGGGAAGCTTGACGCAGATATTAAAACTTAAGATTTTAACATAAACTCTATTTTACCTCACTTCAATTAATTCTTAATATAAATAGTAATTACTGTGTGTTAACACATCACCTACTCTTATGGATAATTCGAAGTGAATGTTGCAATATAATTAGAAATCCTCACGCATAAAGCCCACCCTAAGTATGAAGCCATTACGACATTAAGCGTCCGCCAAAGAGAAGATAATGGAAAAATGACTCTTAAGCAACGTCGTGAGAATTTTCAATTTCCCACGGCTAGTAACCGTACTCATTATATGAATCACAGGTTTCAACATATTCAGGTCACGGACGAAGAGACGACAGCATAGTTTAACACAAATACATTATCACCTAGTGCGTTTTCTTTGTTAAAGAGGATGTAACAAATGTCTGCTTTACTATCTAAAAACTTTCTTCGATAACCACACCCTCCTGAAGGTTTGAAAACAACAAGTGAGCACCATTTCTCGCAACTGAAAATTCAACGTGATTCAACGCAAAACAACAGGTGGCAGTAGGCAAGCTAGCTGGCGTTATTTGGGCGTCAACTGATGTGGTTGCTGGTGCCGTGTACTCAATGCTGCCGAGTATTCTATTCTAGCCCAAGGATAGTGAATTTTAGCAAATTAGTATTTTATTTTAAGTGTAACGCTTCCTTCTTCACCTTTGGTTTTATTGAATGACTCCAGGTAATTAGCAAAGTAATCATTGTATATTGTACACCTTGAAGACCTACTTTGTTTACACGTACCAATGAGAAGTTATACTTTTTTCTATTTTTGCGGCAGCTCCGTAAATTTTCAACTTGCAATGCTATTCTAATTTCATTTATTCCTCTAGGACATCGATGTTGAAAATGAAGAAACGAACTCTGGCAGGCAATGTAGCTGTGGGTGTGTTTGTTATCGTTCTCGTGTTTACTGTGGTGGCATTTTGTTCTCCTAGTTGGCTTGTGAGCGACTATCGTTTGACGGGTGCTAAAGTGGAAAGGTTAGGGTTGTGGACTCATTGTTTCCGCTCTTTACACGATCAAACTGATGTTTTACAGCGTCGATTTTTCGTTGGTTGTCGTTGGGTATATGATCCTTTCACCCATGGATATAACCAAATGCTTGGATTTCTTTTACCCCGTAAGCTCATTTACTCGGATGCTATTAATTTTGAATTATCGTGTTGTTTTGGAGTTCGTGAGTGTACTGATAAATCGGCTTTTCCTTCATTTCAGCTTTTATGATTTCGACACAGTTTTTCTACACAGTAAGCTTCCTATTGGTATTGATATCATTTGCCAACGTACTCTTATATTTTCTGTGCTTTGGACCTGATCAAGGAAAATATGTTTTGTTGATCAACATTATTGGATATCTGTTGCTTGCTGCAGGTTAGTAATTTTTATTTTTATAAACGTTATTAACTTTTGGAGGTACATTTAGTGGTAAAATTTCACTTGCTGTTAACAGTGATACAACGTAAAATTGGGATACATTTAGATTCACAAGAGGTCGCATTTCTGAAAAAGGAAGAAGCGCCAACCAAGAGTAGGCTAAATTGCATGAAATGCTCTCTTCAAGATGTTAACTCTCACTATCTCCCCCACTTAAATGAAAAATCTCAAACCTCCGTAAATTATTGTAAATCATGGAATGTTATTTTTCCTTAAATTGCAGTACTAAAGGAAAGTACATTTATACGAAGGGTATAGTAAACTTGTTAAGATGGTGAAATTAAAACAAATCAATTCATGTCTACTGTAACTGACTTTTTGGTCTATTTGTGTAGAATTCACTTAAGTTTCGTATCACCTGATAGTTTTATTAGTAAATTAAGGATTAAGTTATCATAAAATTAGTACAATATTTTACTCAATTATTTTAGTCTGCCCCAGAGAGTTGAATTTGCAGTAAATGTTTTGAGTCTTATGTGTTATTTCCTATTTTGCAATGTTTATGCCTTTAAATAGGTTATTTGTAGCAGCCTTTTTGTATTAGATACCTACTTAACATTCATATTGGAAAGTATTTTCAAGTGTACTATTCTAGCCGTAAAAAAACTTGCTGCAGAATTAATGTCATCAATAGAAAGTATAACAACAGATGACAAAATCTACAAGATCATTAGCAATTGAAGGAAGAACTATAGAGACAGAAGCCTTTCCCTAAGAGCTACTGGAATTTGATTGTCGCTTATAAACCAGTATTATTTTTATATTTTTAAGGTAAAATTAAGCTCAGTTTTCATCGCCGCCACCACAACTGTTAGGTTTTACATTTGTGTGAGCTACGAACATGCATTTTTCCTTATAAAGGCCTCAAACAATGCAATAACTAATGTGTTTGATTAATCTCTCTTTTTCCATCTTTGGCATATTTAAACACGGACTCAAATTTTGTAGCAACAGTTCAAATCCTAAATGACAAATTAAAGAATACTTGTGGAGGATCTCAAATATTTTTATATTGTTGCCACGCAATCCCAGTTAAAGATGGATATTCTACATAAAGGAAAACCATGTTCGTATTTCTGTATAAATATGATCAAATTAGAATGAATGAAGAAATCTTGGATATTATTCAGCTTTACAAAAACAAGACTTTACTTGTCAACCACTTGCCAGTGAGCACTATTTTTACAAAGATTAGTCCCAAAATCCTTTCTTTTTTGGGAGGAAATGATATACTGTGAGTGATTTAGAACTCATATTCCTAGCTCAGATCCAGTAATTTTCTTAAAAAATTGATACAGGGTAATGGGATTTTCATAAACATTAGGGCTTCTCCAAAATGATTTCCTTTAGGCTTCAGCTTATCACTTCATTGTTGATGAATTCAAAAGATGTAAATAATTATGAAATTTCATGAAATTATATATTTAACCTTTTCACTGTTCATATGTCTCTCTAATGAAAGAAATTATATTTTACAGGTATAATGGGTGGTATTGGTGTAATAATTTTTGCAAGTACTGCCAACGGGAAAGGATGGATGCCTGATTATCCCAACACCTTTTTGGGATGGTCGTTTGGAATGGCTGTAGTTGGATCGTTTGCAGCAATAATTGACTCAATTCTTTTCCTGGTTGAAGCAAGAATACAGAAGAAGAAAATTGGTAGCATTAAAGAATCTCAGACACAGTTCTCAATGGAGGAGAGCAAAGCATGAGTAAAGGCGGGCACAGAATACCAAGCTGTGCCCACCAACACTAGAATTGATATCAATGAAACCCAGCTCTAGAAGATTTTTAACAGGAGAAGGAAACATTCCAGAATGTCGTGATTTTTGTGTTGATGAATTATGTCCATGGAATTTGGAAGTTAGAGGGACAATCTTGGCATCAAAGAAAAGATTTTTAAGTTGATGATTCTGTTATTTTTTTACAATTTTTAGACAAGTTTTAACATTGATTCATTGCAAAAATTCATATTAATGTTGTGTATATTTTTAGTTGTTCTACATTTTTTTATTAATTATTATGATGTAGGTTTGCAGTATGTATGAACACTTTGAGTGCCATGAAAATTATACATTTTCTCTTGTAGGTCTCACGAAGTTAGAAGCATATGATTTTCCGCACATCTCTTGGAGATTGCATAGCTGTGCTGTCACATACATTTTTAAGTATTTAGACATATATATTTGAGAAATTATGATCAAAAATAGGTTTTCTCGTTCTCTTTGTTGTGATTTAACTAATATTTGTATATATTTCTCTTATGTTGACTATTGGAAAAACATAATTAGATTGTTGTATTTTTATGATCATTTTTTATGCATACTCATGCATTTATTAAATGCAACTCTATCTGTCCATTTTAATCATGTCCGTCCATTGTAAAACAATTCCGTCCAAAGTATTGTCTTTATGAATGAAAGATTTCCTTTCCAAGGGTTGCAGTATCCACTGCATTTAATAGCATTTAGAATACTTTGCAGATTTTGCTGTGAAGCAGTCTGTGTGCTGCTCGTAAGATAATGTATTGGCTCGTTGTTTTCTTCGTGACATATTTCGAGACCAAAACTTGCACATATTTTCTTTAAATCTTGTACCATTCACTCATATTTGTAATCAGATGTTATTTTATCTGAAGAAATCACTCCTAAGAATAAAAGTTTTAAAGTTACGTTTATAGCTTTTTATTTGTGTTATGTCTAATCCATTTATTTTGTTCCTCTATGAATATCGTAATTAGAAGATTAGTAAACTTGACAACAACAGCATGAATGTTAAAATTGCCAAGTTAATCATCCTTCTCTATGGAAAACTTAGGAATGGATTACAATTGCTGAACAGAGTGGTAAACAAGACATATTAAAATTGAGAAAGTATTAAAAATATAACGAAAAAATAACAAAACGCTTGAGTAAATATAGCTGGATCAATAAAAAAGATTAATTTTGCCAAAATGCTAGACGGAATTAATGAAATGAAGGAAGTATATTTTTGAATTTTTAAGCCTTAGCACCAATGTATTTCTTGCTCATTACTACCTACCTTTGGCTGACTAAAATAATGAGATTCATGTGACCAGATCCACTTAGCACTCGAATTCTTAAGATAAAATTTCAATCGGAGATGGACTGAATTCTTATTTTCTCTTACGTGAATTAGAAAGTAATAACTGAGGCTGATTACAAAAAACTGAACAAATTATTCAAAGACAATGGCAAAACTAGTATATTTCATCCAATTTAGCAGGTTTTGTTTATAAGCACAAGGGAGGAAAGTAATGAAATTATAGTAATAGACATAATTGGCAATAAATTATTCTTAGGAAAAAGTCATATTTTATAATTTGTCCAATGTTGTCTCACATACGCAGTTCATAATACTTTCTTATTCTTAATAAATGGTTATTTCCACCCATTTATTAGGATGGAGTTCCACACAGTTAAAGCTTCCTCGATTGATTTCATTTCTTTTTCTTTTCCACTCATTTATCTTCCCCATTACTCTCCTTCATCTCTGACTCATATCAAACCTCTACAAATATTTCTCTTATTCTAACTGAATATATTAAGATAAAGGCCTAAATCTTTCTAAAACTGCATGACCATTAGTGAAAAACATAAGACTGGTAAATGATCTCTCATCACTTGGATGAAAGGACTTTCATAATTAATCATTGAATCCATACTCCTTTTGATTCGAATACACATTCAGGGAAGGATTTTCATTCCTGTATAAGCTTTGTATTTCTTCTCTCCAAAATTAAGTTCATCTTGCTGTAGTTACCAATAATATTCAGTCCAGCTGGAAAAAATATCTGTATCATTTACTGAAACTTCTTGTAAGAAGTACTTTAAATGGAGATGTAAATAAATTGTAAACAACAGACCTTCATTTAATAAAAGTTTCTCATGTTTCCATTGCTAATTAAACATGCCTATTTTTCATTTCCTAACCTTACAAATCAGGAATCCATGAAGATGTCATCAGAAAGAACAGAGTTATATTTAATGTTATTCTAGCTTTGGATATATTAAATGCAAAGTTGTTGTCCAGTCAATGTTCCATTGCCAAATATTTACGACTAAAATTCAGCATATACAATACTATTACAACAGTAAGTAAATTTTTTATGAAGGCTATCAATTAAACTTCAATAACTGTCTACATGACTGATAGAAGATGGATAAGGGAAAATCTGGAAAAATAAAAGTATTATATTTAACATATTTTAAAAATTAGGTTAGCTGTTCTTCATGAGAGTGAATCAAGTTCCGCAAGTAAGAAAACTGAGAGGTTATAATTTTCACAACAGAGCATAAGGAGGCTACATTTTTTAACTACCTACTAATAAAAATCATGAAGTGAAAGAAAAATAAATTGAGAAATAACAATTTTTTTGAAAATATACATATTAGTATAAAATAATCCAGAAAGTGAATCATTGGAAGAAACACACCCTGAGTCAGGTTCACCACCAGTGTTCAAGTTCAGCTAAAAGAAATTTTCCATGAGATACGCTATATGGACAGAATAGTATGAAATACGTCTAACATGATTATAAAAAAATTAAATGACAGCTAAGCATTGGACATATTTGAAGACGCAAACGGACCCAGGTAAATATTTAATTTTCAATTATAAGATTTTACAATTTCATCAGATTTAGTTTTGAACGGGTAATGAAGGGATCAAAATATTAAGTCAAAGTATCTAACAAACTAGTAAAAAACAAGTCACGTTACTAGAGCGAAGTGTATATATATTCACAGAATGTTTGAATATTTTTAATTGAAAGTGAACATTTTACATCAAGGCGTGCTAGCCACTTCTTAACCGCACTTCATCTATACAGTCATATCGATCGACCTTTTTCGAGTTCGATATATCACTCTTAAAACACAAAAGAATGTCACTTGTTGAGAACACAATAGGTCTGCTACAGTCCAGCACCAATAAACAAAACGACAATGCAAAACTCAAACAATTCAACAAATATAAACAACTTTAACACTTTCCCTTTTAATTTTGTTGAATTAATTAAATTAAAAAAATGCTAATCATTGTCCATTCTCTGTTTTACTCAAGTCCCATTTTTACACACAGAATTTTCAGGCGTGGTCTCTGCAATGGTTTCGTCATTATGTCAGCTACTTGGTTTTCAGTAGATACTTGTCGAATACTGAGTTTCCTCTCTGCTACTTTCTCTCGAATGAAGAAGTGCTTAATAGATATGTGTTTGGTTCTGCGGTGAAACTCAGGGTTTTGAGACAATCTCACTGCAGCAGAGTTATCGACTTGTATGACTGGAACATCTTTGAGTTTTATGATCCCTCTGAATAGTCTGTTAAGCCAAATTGCCTCTTTGGCTCCCTCGTTCGCTGCTATGATTTCTGCTTCAGTTGTTGAGGTTGCCACAACTGCTTGTCGTTGGCTTAACCAAGAAATTGCTCCTCCTGAATACTTAACGATGACTCCAGAGGTAGAACGCCCTGTCTTCATGCATCCTCCAAAATCTGCATCGCTGTAAACTTCCAAAAGTCCTACATCTACATTGCTCCGATATACTATCCCAAGGTCTAGAGTCCCTGCTATGTATCTAAAAACTCTCTTGACTCGTACAACGTCTTCTTGAGTTGGATTTTCAAGTGCTCTTGAAAGAAAACCTATACTGTAAGCCAGGTCGGGTCTTGTGCCAAGCATCAGGTACATCAGTGCTCCAACAGCCTGTCTGTAGGGAAAATCTGTTGACTTGCCTTCTTTCCCTGGTGAGGTAGTTTCTGCACCTTTAAGCATTGGAGTAGAAACTGGTTTGCATTCTGAAAAATTGAAGCGATCTAAAATTTTCTTAGCATATGTCTTTTGGTTGATTTTAATAAAATTTTCTTCTTGTTTAATTTCTAATCCCAAAAAATAATCTGCTTTCTTTGAAATGATCTTGAACTCTGATTTCAACTCTTCAATGAAAATTTCCATCTCTTGTAAATCTGTTGCAGCTAGAAGACCATCATCCACATAGATCACAAGTATGAGCTTTCGATTATTTCTCTCTCGAATATACAAACATGAATCAGCATTACTGACCTTGAATCCATGTTGTTGAAGAAAAGCTCCAAGACGTTTATTCCAGCATCTAGGTGCTTGTTTGAGGCCATAAAGACTCCTCTTAAGTTGGCACACCTTGTTGGTTCCGTCTTCATATCCTTGTGGCTGTCTCATGAATATGGTTTCTTCAAGCTCTCCATACAGAAATGCTGTTGATACATCAAACTGTATCAAATGCATCTTTTCACTAGCTGCGATGCTAAGAATTGAACGAATTGTACCCATCTTTGCCACTGGACTAAAAGTTTCGCTGTAATCAATGCCGTGACGTTGACTAAATCCCTTGACAACAAGTCTTCCTTTGTACTTGTCGATACTGCCATCAGGTTTTCTCTTGAGTCGGAAGACCCACTTGCATGGAATTGCCTTTGCACCTGGAGGAAGATCTGTCAAGGTCCAGGTTTGATTTTCTTCCAATGCTGCAATTTCATGATCCATGGCTTTCTTCCACTCGAAGCTTTCCCTGCTTTTCAAGGCATCTTCATAAGACTGAGGGTCCTCGTTTCCTTCTTCAAACTCTTCTGTTATCAAAACGTAGTCATCTAGGTAACTTGGTTTCTTCAATATAGTACGATCACGAAGTCTTGTTGTAGGTTCATTGCCTCTATCCTCAATATCTTCAGGATCATTTCCTTGATATTGGGTATCTTCTTCAAGATCTTCTTGCATGTCTTCATGATATTCTCGTGTGTCTTCGAGATCTTCCGGTTCATCTCTTGGGTTTTGACATTGACTGAATGGAGTTGATTGCTGAGTCATAAATGGTACTTGAAAGTTTTCATATTCAGGATTGCTGGTTTTTATGCTTGTGTCTTGAAGGGATGAGCTGACTTCCTTTCTTCCTTTGAAAGGTTTCTCTAAAAATGTCACATCTCTAGACATGACAACTTTGTGACTTTCATTGAGATATATTCTATATCCCTCGTCGCCATTGTAACCAACAAGAACTCCTTTAATAGCTTTTTCGTCCATTTTTCTTCGTTTTTCTTTAGGAATGTGTATGTAGCAGATAGAGCCAATGATTCTCATGTGCTTGATTCTTGGTTTCTTCCCAAACCAAACTTCATACGGAGTTTGACCCTCTATTGAAGACTTCCCTGTTCTGTTTAGGACATAAACAGCAGTGGTGACTAGCTCTGCCCAAATTGCTTCAGGAAAGGTGACTTCCAAATTGGAATACTTGAAGGTTCTCGCCATTTCCACTATTGTCCGGAAATCTCTCTCACTAGCTCCATTCTGTTCGGGTGTGTACGGCGCTGTAAGTCGTTGAGTTATTCCATTAATGGAAAGAAGTTCTCTGACAGCTCCATTGTCAAATTCTCCACCGTTATCACTTAGGAACTCTTTTATTTGATGACCCTGCACTTTGGCATGTGATAGCATCTGCTGTAAGACATTTATCACTTCTGATTTCTCTTTCACTACGTAACTATATCTGAACTTGGAGTAACTGTCCTTGAATACTACAAGATACCTCTTTTTGGAGAAAGACGGAGCAAAAGGACCGCAAACATCTGCTGACAATAGTTCACCTGGAGCTTCTGCTTTCGTCCTTATCCCGAATGGTTTCCGATGAGCTTTTCCATAGATACAGGGTTCGCAGATTTCATCTTCCATCTTGGCGTTGATGCCCAGTTCTCTTTTTAGCATATCTTTAACATGCCTTTTGTCTTGATGCCCCCAACGCTCGTGGTACATCTGCAGAGTCAAACTATCGGCAAAAGCAGCTTGCATCTCATTATCTTGAACGGGTGCAACTGGTTGAAAATCTGCTAGGAAAAGGGTCCCATTTAATTGACGTGCACCGGTAATAATCACTTTACCATCCACTTCTAAATAACAATTGGTTGGCGTAGAGGAATATTTACTTCTTGGTTGCTTGTCATGGGCTACTAGTAGAGAAAATAAATTTCTCGAGGCATCTGGCACATACCACACATCTTCCAAGGTCACTATTTGCTTCCTGTTGTAGATTGTAGACTCAACTTTTATAGTTCCACTACCAAGCGCCGACACTGTTTGTTCACCAATGCCTTTTACTTTGCATGGTTTCTCGAACCTTTCATAACTTACAAAATAATCTTTACACTTTGTGACATGTTTTGTTGCTCCATTATCAAACCACCAGTCCTTAACGTTTGCTTCAGCAACAGTAACTTCTATCATGTCAGAGAGTAATGCAATATTGGTATCAACTGAGTTACCTTCTGTGATGGCATTCTTTTTGGGTGGTCGTCCATCTGCAATCCATTTTTTGCATCTTTTTACCCAGTGCCCCTTTTCTTTACAGTAGTTACAGATATTCCGGGACTGATTGCTATGTTGGCTCGGTTGATGAGACTGATTTGAGTGATGGTCCTGTCTCTTTTGATGAGCTCTTGATGAAGAGGATTTTGCCACAAGTGCCTCTTGAGTTGTGTTTCCATTATCCACAGGCTTCCTGAAATTTCTCTCAAACATGCAAAGCTGAGTTGTCAAGTCATCAAAAGTTCGTGATTCGTCTTTTGTTAACAACATCCAGCTTGAATGGAACGTCTCAAACTTGTTAGGCAAAATATTTAAGGTTTTGCATACCAGCATTAAATCCGGTAGCTCTGGTTTATCCTTAGCTTTTAGTCCACTGTTCAGCTCATTCCAAAGAGATTTCAACTTGGCAATGTGAGTGGATACATCATCCCCTGTAGTCCATCTGAATGCAAAGAAGTCGGTACAAATCTTGAATAACTGGTCCTGAGATGTTGCCTCGAATTGCTGCTTCAATGCTTCCCAGGTCTCATGTGCAGTTTCCTTGTCCATGATTTTCTGATACACTGCGTCTGTAACTGTGCTTACAATCATAGTTTTAGCATAGCTATTGGCCTTCCGGTACAAATCACTCTTTTCCTTGTACTCCTTGATCTGGATATTTGTAGCTACTGATGCATCGATTGGTTCAGGCTTTACCAATTTGTTGTCGATAGCATCTAATGCTCCTTCATGGTAGTCCAGCAGATCACGTATCTTTCTTTTCCAAATTGGCCAATCCGCTTCTCCAGATAGCGGTTTTATGTGCTTCGCAAATTCCATTTTTTTTGCGATACGTCACAAACACCAACGGATACGAATTTCCTTACGTAATCAAGATTCACCTCAATTAAAATTTCGCAATACTCCGCGAGCCTGGGCCCATAACCTGTTTGAATATTTTTAATTGAAAGTGAACATTTTACATCAAGGCGTGCTAGCCACTTCTTAACCGCACTTCATCTATACAGTCATATCGATCGACCTTTTTCGAGTTCGATATATCACTCTTAAAACACAAAAGAATGTCACTTGTTGAGAACACAATAGGTCTGCTACAGTCCAGCACCAATAAACAAAACGACAATGCAAAACTCAAACAATTCAACAAATATAAACAACTTTAACACAGAAATGAGAAAAAATTATCTCGGTCCCTTTTATTTGCTTAATTTCTTTAAAAATGTCACTTGAAGTAACCGAGTGTACGTGTCTATGAATTTATAAACGTTATCAGCCGCATGAGCCATTGCCAGCTCATAAAAACAACAGTTAAACAAGAAATAAGTATGGAAATCGCAAAGGAGCTTAACTTGACCCAGGATGGGTTCAAACTTAAGATTTTCAGCCACCATTATTTTCGTTAATTTTTACTGAACACGGACACTGCTGTATATGCAATGCACGCGATCATGTGTGCCAGTTTCTTTTATGCATATGCAATCCCCTTGTAATTGTACAGGTATATAGTTGTTCTTGGAACCACATAATGAAAGGGAATAAATGAATTTAGTCAGGGTCGGCAATATTGGCAGGCGAATAAGGCGGTCGCCTGGGGCCGCCAAATTATTATAGTTATTATATTACAAGAATATTATTATTAATTGACTCTCAAATAACTCACAAAAACATTAGATAGAAAGAATAATAATAATTGGTAAATTTCTAGAAGGACTCTTCAAGAAATTTACCTAATAATTTAGTTTATTATTCAATGTAAAAGAGCCTGTTGTTATATTTTGTCAGGTTTACACCATTATTGAATTTTCATTATTACAAACGGGAGGGCCGCCAAATGCGTTTTGCCTGGGGCCGCCAATTGTCTAAATCCGGCCCTGAATTTAGTGTATTACTGTTTTCATCCAAAGCTAAAAGGAAATAATCCAATGACAGATTTGGAAATCTAGAAATAACTTAAAAGCGGTGACCTCTTTATTAGCCAAAGCTAGTTTGAATAGTTTGAATTAAAATTATAACAAAAGACATGAGATATCCGAGAAAGGCGTGGTAGGAAGAATGTAAAGTATCGTAAAATTCAACATGGTGGTTTGAGTACGTTGTGTTTGTAAATCGATTCATGTTTTTAAGCCGTAAAATTTTATTGTTGGATCATTCATAGTGCCCCGGTCATCATGACAGCGGAAGAGAAACAAGATTATCCCAAAGCATCCAGTTAGTTCTGACTTTAATTCATTTTGTATTTTTAACTTGCAAGTTATATCGGGTGTTGATCATACCTAATTGCTTTTCAGATGCTTTGGTTTTCGGAGGGATTTTAACGTATATCGCTGGTATATTGTTAGTGATGGCATTTGCAAGGTTAGTGTTCTTGCATTTGGAATATTTGGCTTTTTGTATGCAACAAATCACATTTTCTTGTTATAATCTCTACTATTGCTTTTCAGTCCATACTGGCTCGAATCTTACGAAGAAACATTTAGTTCATTTGAAAACATGGGGCTTTGGGAATACTGCTTTGATAAATTTCGGTACCCTTACTATCAATTCAATGTGGTTTTTGATGGTTGCCATTACATATTCAGTGAAAAATATTATGTACTAAGAGAATGGCTGCTGCCTGGTTAGTTGCCCATACTTTTGTGTTTACATGAAAAACCTTTAATGGTACCATGAAAATTTACATGAAACTGTGACTATAATTATTTACTATTTACAGGCTGGCTAATGATAGTGCAAGCGTTCGTGACTCTGGCATTAATGCTATCATTTTCTTCACAAATTATAATAGCTCTTGAGCTTATTCGGTGGCCTTTGGAATTCGTATTGATGTACGAATGGATGCTTTCCGGAGTAGCATTCGTAGGGAATGCTCTTGCAGGTACTATTTACTAAATATAGGTAGTGTGAGTGCGTAAAAGTTGATAGATGTAGGCTAGTTTCAAGAGACAACTTTGCGAGGGAGAATTTCTCAAAATTAAGATGATTAAACCTGACAAATGTTACTCGCAACATTATGGTTGACTAAAGCTATATATTTTATTTTTAGCCTTATTGCTCTTCTTGGCTGTGTCTATATTTGGAGGAGAATGTTGGCGAAGAGATTGGTTGCTAAACCCCAACTTCAATCATTTGTCATGGTCGTATGCCTTTGCAGTAATAGCCATGTTTCTGCATGCCTTTGCCGCTTTTCAAGTGTATCTGGTAAGTGAATAATTTCAATTAATCATTTAGTAACATTCTACTATTGACAATCCCCCTTCTAATATAATAATCTCTATTCCAAATTAGGACGCAAGGAAAGGTTGGGAGTACAGGAAGCAAGGTAGGAATTTGGTGTTCCAAATGCATCCGGATCCTGGCCGCAATGGATATGTGTGAAGACATCTTACAATTGATAACCATATCTTATAAGCCTGCAAGCAAGATGACTTCTTCATTATTGCTAGCAATTTACTAATTTTTTACTAATTAGAGTAGGTGAAATGACCTCTTGTGAAACACAAGAGTGATATTATAATCTCAGCACATAATTTAAGATATGTACATCATCGCTTGTTAGTGATAAAGCTATCAGCTTGTGGGTGACATTCTCATAGAATTGTGCAACAAATACATCAAATTTGTAGAATTGACCGTTATTATAATTGTTTTGGCTGATTTTGAAGCAATGGATAGTAACATTTTTTGTAGGGATGCATGTTAATTAATACAAATCCTAGAAAATATAAACTTTTTGCAACAATGTATTACTTTGGAGAAGTAGGAAAGGTGCTTTGGTATTAGGTCAAACTGGCAAGGAGAGTATTTCCTTTGTGATCTTGAAAACATTCCAATAATTCCATTCCAATTCTAGCAACACTTTAATAGTGTAATTTTTGTATTTTACACCCAATTTAACAAAAATTGTTCGACTTAAGAATGATCTCCTTTTAACTCTTATTTTAAATGGTGCCAGTGTAGAGTGTTTGATAAAAGATTTAGAGTAATTAGTTCCATTCTTTGGGAATCTGTAGAATTTAGAGTCAGTGAGGGATTCAATTTCTCATAAAATTCAATTAAGTGCAATTCACCTCATTGTCATAGCTAAACATGCAGCCATTAATATGTCCTACCTCGGATTTTCCTGCATTTGGAGATTAGTAGGTTAAAATACATGCTCAATAGTGGCCTATATTATCTTCAGCAAAAAATATTTTTCATTGGAGTTATAAAATTTTATTGATGTTATCTTAATGGTCTACTTTGGTTAGTGTAAGGGGAAAATTCAAGATCTCTAATTAATTATTATTTTCTGCTGTGGCTTATTTTTAAAAGATTATCCAAGTTTGTGTATTTAGGAAGGCACAATTATTATTTTGATGTATTTATGTATTCTTGTGGGTGAGGTAATGAGTGATATGATGATATCTCGAATGAAATTTTTGCAGTAATATACTGCTAAGAATTGATAACTTCGGATATTAATATTCGTAAACATTTAATATTTTTGTACACTTTCTTGATTTTTTATAGTTATTGATGTGTTGTGTTTTAGATCTGAGTATTATTTTTTAAACTATTTGAATGTGGACCATTTGTTTCTGATGCTATTTCCGTCCATATGTCCATTTTCAAAAAGTATTTGGTATACTTATTACAACGACAGTTTTAACTTTTGATATTGCACTCCATAAGGAAATGAGCCTTATAGGTATTATGGTGATATCTACAGGATGTTACTCTAGAATTGCCTTGTGGTACTAAAAAGAGGAAGCAGTAGACATCAGTATTATTACTGCACTCGTCCAATTATTTTTTGTTATTTACTCTGTTACAGTTCTTTTATATAGTTGACAAATGAAAACGATTTGTACAATATTTTAATGATTTTTATAAGAAGGATAAGTGTGAGCATGTGTTTACTCTTGTAGTGTAAGCTTTAATAAAGGAAAAAAGGTCTCTAAAATGTATTCATTTTCTATATTTTTGTCTTTTCTTAAAACATCATTGTTGTAATAATCATTTAATTGTGAATCATTACCGCCACTTCTGGCATATTAGATGGTTATTTTTTCTGAGAGATCCATAGAGGATCACCCTTTAAAAGTTATGGTGTATGTCTATTATAACTGTGACCTAAAGAAAAACAGATTTTCTATTAAAACATATTTGAATTCTGTTAATATGTATATTCCAAAAATTCCACCCAAAACGTCTGTGGTGTTTTTTGCATTATCAGAATCAATAATCATGATAAATAAAATCATCATAGAAATGGATAAACATATAAATGAATATAGGTCCCTAATTGTATTGTTATCTTGTCTTCAAAATGCCTTGGAAGCATCTTCAGAGATATGTTGCCAAAAAGCAGACAAATGTTTTTCATATCATTAAAGCCACTGATTTGTCTTATCATTAAAAAAAATTCAAATATTACAACCCTGAATACCCCACAGGAACTGAATAACCATGTGGTTCTCAATTTCTTTTTTCATACGTATGTACTAGGTAGTGCTGAACCCTTATTCTACCTGAGGTGAGATGCCATGCCTTTCATTTTAATCCTTGGTCATTTTATTTGACTTCAGCTAAACTAATTCAAACAGAAATGGATTATTTATTGCAAATGAAGTGCATAATTTCCTCTGCATGGACCATCAAAACTAAGAAAATGATGGCCTAAATAATCAACTTGTCGTCCCATATGAAATTTGCTTGAGACAGACATTGTCAAAGTCGTTTTATGTCATTTGATAGAGATTGATTTTTTATTGAGTAAAACATTATCAGTAAAACCTTATTATAAAGGTGCATAGTTAGCTATTTCCACATTACCTAGTGACATAAATAAGTAACTAAAATATGGCTGGTACATCTTATTCGTCTACATTTTGAGATGGAAAATACTTTTAGTATGTACATGACTCACTCAATCCTAACTAAAATTGGTAAGTTTTTGGTCATACAATTTCCTAAACATGTGGTAAAGATGTTGGTTCTCATAAAGATGGAATGAGAATAACTTTAAATTGAAGAGTTTTATATGTAAGATATTGTGTGATTAATAGCAAATTAAAGGATATGTCCTAAAAAGTGAATTGTACCTAGGAATTCCTAACAGATGGAAAATTACTTTGTTAATATACAATGACTTAGAATGATAAGAACAGTATATAGTAGAAGAATAAAAGGGAAGCTTTGTATAGAACATTTTGATGCCATTTAAGAAACGGAATTAGTCATTGTTGAAGAAAACTACAGATAATATACACATACATAATACCTAGAAAAAGGGCCAAGCAACTAATATGTATCTTTGTATATAGTCTTGTAAGCCTTTCTATATAAAAATTAAAGTGAAAAAAAAAGTCAATCTACAATCATAGTCAGTATTGCAATATATAACAGAAGTCTGTTATAATGAGAGCTGACAAGAATTGGATTTTTTATATCTGATTTCTAATACAAAATGCCCGTCCTCATAAATCCATGGGAAGGAAGTGTGGCAGAATGGAACTGTAGGGTTCTTAATTCTTATGCAAATGCTTCAGAATGCAGAAAAAGTACATTTGTATCAAAAATATTATTCATTGATTCATAAACCATAATCAAAGTGCTGCATGGACTCATGTCTAACGATTAACTGAAAAAAGAGCAATTTCCATCACGTGGAAATGGTATCTCTAATTCATATCAAACTGCTTTTTCAAGATATTTTCCATTCACACGCTTCCTAATCAATGAATGTGAGTATAGGCGTGTGCACAGTGAGTTTGGAGGGGTGCCAATATTGAATATTTATATATTTTGACTTTGTTATCATATTAATAATCAGTAAAACAAAATGATTAATTTTGACATTATTTATCTTCCAAATTATTATATTTATAGATTGTTTATGTGCTGTAAATACAATGAATAAAATTCAGTGTTAATTATAATATAAAAAACATTATTCTAATAAAGCTGATTGCGAAAAGTTATCCTTAGTTCTTTTATTTGATAAAAAGTAAATAACTGACAATTAACGCTATTTTATGCAAATATTACCAAAGTTTATTTAATTGCAGCTTTTCCAAAGAATTTACCAAGAAATATCTTATCCTAACATCAAAAATGAAAACAGAAATGTAATATATAGATATTTAGTTTTATACAAATATTTTATTTTTAATTTAGTAGCAGAAGTTGCTTTATTGAACTGGCTTTCACCTGAGCACTTGGGATTATGGTCATGGGCGATGGCAAAAGGTGGCATTTTTATTGTTGGCACCCCCAATAGTAAAATCCTGCATATGCCAATGGTCGCGAGGGAGGGGGAGAGTTGGAATCCAATCAGCACTGCTTTTATCTCCTATATTCTCACTAATCCTGGATCAGATGATTTGGTGCCAAGTTTCGTATGAAATAAAATCCCCTGAGTGGATGCCAATATGATGGGAGCTCCATTAAAAATTCCTGTGCTGGCTAGAGGGGTCGTCACCAAAAAGAAACGAGATGAGGGGATAGGATGTATGGAGGGACAAAGGGGAGAGTAACACTCATGAGAAGTCTCTAATAAATGCTCCCAGAAGCAGTTTTGGAAGGGTGAGGCAAGTTGTGGGAAGCAAATGCATGAATTAGGTAACGATAATTTTTTCATTTAATTTTGTTTTGGTCTTTGAAGAGATAACGTTCCTCAGATTACCAGACTTTGTCTTCCACATCAATTGACAATTCCCAGATATGCCTGCTGCTAGACAAATATAGAAACATGGCACTCATTATACCAATAATTCAGAAATAACCACTTGTTAAATTGGACATAACTATCCTATTTTTTTGCTGTGAGACAGACAGCTGCCAATTGGCAGACTCTTTAAAGAGTCACTCACTACAATGTAACTTTCATTATATGCCATACTTGTTATAACGGAATTCTACTGTAAATTCATTCTGAATCATGTATATTCTGCATAACATGATTCAGAGCTCTACAGCTAATTGGAATGAAGTATACCTATTATCAATGACTGAAAAATTGAATATGGCCTTTTTTCTAGTATTTAAAACTTGCAAGAGTATTCTTCTTTTTGCTTACCTCTTTACTTATACAAAAGTATTGGTACTATAAAAATTGTAATTTTCATGTCAATAATATTGAATTGTGCCTCTTTTAACCATTACTACTTAAGACCATCGACACTTATCTTATTAGCTTCCTTTTAGCCTATGGCTGAAATAGTATATTTGTGGCATTAAGGCTTAGGCATAGTAGCTTACTGCACCGGTGGGCATAGTCCAACTTAGGAAATAGGAGAGGCAGAGCTTACTGAGAGGGGAATAATGCGCAAACTGAGTACTGCTCCAAACCAAATTTGGTTACTGCGAATCAAGGCAGGCAGTTACCCATCAACAGTTCCCCATATCCTCCACTTTTTTACCTCTAGCATGACATTATTTAATTCTAGATTGTGAATGTACTATACACATTCTCCTATTTTCCATTCTCCTGGCTCCTAAGTCTATCTGATACAATAGTGGTGTAAAATATACATTAAAGTACTGAAACGCACTCATTATTATTAGAATTTCATTTCTATGATGGATCGGGAAATACTTTATTCTTATTTCATCTTAAAGATTTGAAAACAATTTCTTAAATTGGAATAATAAGGGAAAATTCATGAGCTACTTGTGACTGCAGTGCATGGTTGTAGAGTCCATAAGAATAAGTACCTGTTCCTAAAATTTAGAAATTCTACTACAGAAGAAGTATGGAAGTTATGATATATAATAATCTACCTGAACACCTTAATGGTATATTATAACTACTCAATGCTCAATAAATCTTAAGATATCCTTTTTATATTGGTAAGTTTCTTTAGTCAACAGTCATTATCCTGTTTTTACCACAAAAGTTCCAACCAACTAAACTGTTTTCAACCTTCTCCTTTGCTTCTACAAACCTGAGTAGAGGCACGTTCCCACAATTCATACATTTTTCTTTGCTTGATTCTATCTGCACATGCCTTTTCATCTTTCCACCTCTTTTCCTAGTCTTACATTATTTTAATGGTGCTTAAGAAGCCACTGTTCACTGCTAAAAAGTTTACCTTAATAATTTAACCCTAACCTTCATTAAAGTAATCCATTCTGTTGAACATAAGAGGCTAGGTAATGGAAAAATAAGTATTAAGATTCATTCATCCTCAGTAATTTAGTCCTCAATATCAACTACCATTGGCAATAAATAATAATAATAAAGGACTTTATTCAGGGCGAGATTGAGTCAAAAGTATCAATTAAGTGCTCAAAATTTATGAAGATTACTTTACTAAGAAAATTGAAGGATAAACTCCCACATGTAAAATATTATCAAGTTTAGAGCATAGCCTATCGTTAATATCTGGAAGAATCTGACTAGGACTAAGAGGAAGATGCAGAACATTACACTAACAAAAAAGATCAAAAACCAAGGAAAATTAAAGATTGATTATTAAGAATAATTATGAATATGGTAGGATGGATGATTCAAGGAAGCTAAATAGATTCTATGTCAGAAGCAAGATGCAAAAACAACTTAAGACTTGAGTAAATGGATTGCAAATAGACTGAGATAACTGAGAATATTATATAGATACTGAAAATATGGGTTAATAGTAGAATGAATTGCAATGCAAGCAAAGATTTAATCCCACCATAGAGCAACGATGAAATCTAGTGATTGCTTAAAAATCCATGCATATTTATCCTCATACATTCTATCATAATTATAAATGCTAATACAGCAGTGTTCATGAAACACTTTGTTATATAGTGTTCTTGTCCACTAATTAGTTGACTACAGGGAGGTTTTCTTAATTCAAAAGAAAGTTATCAAGATTAAATCCTGGGAAACACGTAAATCTACATTTTCCAGTCTTAATATCATGTCTACTATAGCTTTTATGTTTATGTAAATCTAATAAAAGCAAATTAAAATAACTGTAATTTAGCCTTAAGATCAAATGTGTACAGTTTTAATATTAGGTACAAAAATAATCTGGACATAACCCAATGTAGACTTTCCAAATCTCTAAACCACTTCCAGTGCCTTAAGCTTTTCAATAAACTTCTCATAAATGTTTACAACCTTAATTAAAATAAGTTCAAGTCTGTTCTTTTCACTATTTAACTAATAAAACTCTAAACTTCAAATGAATTTATTAATAGCAATTATGATTTACAATCCTGTGTAATTTACCGTATTCGACGGCATATAAGACGCACCTTTTTTCCTAAATTATGTCTCGAAAAATTTCCCTGCGTCTTATATGTGAAGGTTCAACCTCCACGGGTTAACTTTCGATACTGAATGCTATTTGTAGCCCAGATGGTCTATACTACCTATTTCATAATTGCATTCAATGATTGTGTTAATATTTGGCTTTTACGAAATGTGACAACTAAAAGAAACTACATTTTAAGTTATTGTGGTACCGCGCTTTTGCACGGACTATAAAAACGTTTTTTCCTTGTGAGTGGCCAACTTAATGAGGGTGCGTCTTATACGCCGGTGCGTCTTATACGCCGGTGCGTCTTATACGCCGGTGCGTCTTATATGCCGTCAAATACGGTAATTTTTTCAGTTATCTTTGATGATGTTTTGCATCTTGAGTATATGGTTCTCAGACAAATAAAATAGTATTATTACATTGTACATTCTTCTTCCCAATAAATCCCTGTCCTTTATGTTAGTGGGGCCAATTTCCAAAATATTTGTAGGAGATACACAAGTAAAAACTCAATTAATGTTCCCTAAATTCAAACAATTTTCTTCTCACTAATCTCCCTTACCATAACACAACATTTTTCTATTAAGATTTGATATGTATGTAAGTATAGGAGCTGAAATCTGGAGTCTCAAAATACTTTTAAAGAATCAAAAACATGACGTGCACAGTGTTGGTAAAAAAGCTACCGGGACCTGCTGGCTGTGGAGTCATTGTTGATTTCACATACTTGCTGTAATTATTGTAATTAATGCTTTATATATCTTCTATTAGTTAATGTTTTCTTGCTAAGCATTCTCTTATCATTCATTGCATTTGAAAAGAAAAAAGTGAGTAGGGTGACAGAGAAAGGGAGAACACAAAGAGAAAAAAGCAAAGTTTGTTGTGAGCTCATGAGATGGATGCTTGGTGAGTATGATTCCTGAGAAATAGCTGAAAGAGGATAGTTAGGAAATCAGCACATTGGAAGAAGAAAGAACCCATCTAAATGTTAGGAAGCGTAGATGATAAGACATAATGAGTGGAAGTAATCTGTTGTAACAAGACAGAATAAAGATTTGTTGTGTTAGGTGCTTGACGTATGAATGTCTTTACAAGTGAATCAGCCTCTCAGGCAATAGGTGCTTGAGAAATTACTTCAATTCATTCATGAATATAAACTACCAAAGTATTCTATATAAGAGCATAATAATTGATAATTCATAGTCCCTGATTTAAACTTATTTCCTGCAAGGACTTAGTAATTTTCAGGCTGGGATTAATCCGTTAAGAGAATATGAGAGATAATATGAACCCTATTGAGGTATGGGTGGCTCTAGTTATGGGATTCATTTTGATCTCTTAAACTTGAATACTGTGAGATATTATTTATAGGATTATTGAAGTACATGTTGGAGGGAATTTTTATTTATTATCATGATTTAGAGATTACTCTGAGAGCATGACATTTTTAATGACATGAGGTTGCTTGCACGACAATTATCTCATAGTAGATAACTAAGCTGATTTTATTTTATTTCATCATACACTTCATTAACACATGCTACTGGATACACCAGAGAAGGAAGCGGAACTCTATTTTCCTATGATTTTGTGTTATGAAGGAATTTTATGAAACAGAATAACTAGTCTTCAGTTCATAATATCTATGCAGAAGTATATTCCTTTCTCAAAACATGCAAGGTATAACTTTAATGTTATATGTACATATTATATGTAAAATATGCTACATACTCACTAGACACGGTTGGCAAATAACTCTTTACTCTAGGATACATCGTTAATGAAATAGTGATATAAAAAAATACTACTATTAGATATAAAAAGAGTAATTAATAAAAATACTACTAATAGATATGAAAAGAGTAATTAATAAAAATACTACTAATAGATAAAAAATTAAATAAGTCTGTAAATGTAAGAAGGACAAAAATTATGTCTACTAAACAGATTTTAAAATGGGTTATGATGTGATCTAACACTTGTATAGGTTGACTGGTAATAAAGTTATGTGATGGGTGGAAAACAACCTGCACACTAAAAAAACTTCTATATGATAGAGATTCGGTGCATCCATGTTCACCAACTACTTGAGAGTGAGAAATTGCATGCATCTCAAATTTTGCACAATAGATAATAGGATACTTTTTATTTCCCTGTCAAAGCATTTCTATAAGAAATTCTTGTTAAGTTAATTTTTATTTCGTAAAAGCTTCATTTTTTGTTTAATTCAATTTCAACTAAAAATAATATTCTCCAAGCTGTCTTTAGGCATGTGGTAGGGGATGCATTTACTGTGACCTAACTTCCTTAAATGATTATTGTATCACATATTGTACAAGATTGTCAAGTAAATGATAATTTATATATAAGTCTCATTTGCAACATTATTGATGTATTGGTTCCTTGAGAGACCAGTGAGTTCAAATTTATAAGGTACTTAACAATTTTCTGTTGAGAATCAATGGCCATTTTAGCTGGTTAAAATCAAGAAAATGGATGCAATATTTTCTACC
Source organism: Sympetrum striolatum (assembly GCA_947579665.1). Classification (NCBI taxonomy): domain Eukaryota; kingdom Metazoa; phylum Arthropoda; class Insecta; order Odonata; family Libellulidae; genus Sympetrum; species Sympetrum striolatum. The sequence goes on from OX388346.1 coordinate 90,233,198, forward strand.
CTAGTACTGATACTAGTAAATCAAACACATGCAAATTAAGTAGTGGAAGGTTAAATTTTATGGAAAGCCATTATCAATGACAAAGGCTTTTTAATTTTCCAAAGGATGTAATCGGGATGTTCAACATGGGAAAATACAGTCTTGATTTGAAGACGTTCTTCATTTGTCTTGATTACTCAAAGTCTATTGATTACTTAAAATGCTCTTGTCTATCATTAAATGAAAGATCAACTAAAGAAGGAATGAAAATCACCAAGAAACATCTAATATCCTGAAAATAACAGAGAATTCTTCCGGTGGGACTATTTGATACTTAAAATAAAGACATATGGACACATGGATTGATGTAATAACAGTTAATAACCTAAGAATTATTGATAATAATGTAGTCGCCTCCCTACCTGGGACTCCATTTTCAGAGCAGATCTCTAAAACGTAGTTCATCACATCTTGGGAGACATTTCCATCAATCATCAGTATTGGACAATCTCTAATATTCTTCTGAAATTTCTTCACCTGCAATGTTGTAAACTTTATTTAATTTTATATTTATAATAGTTATCTACTCTTTCCATACTTTGAAAAGAGTTGATGGCCAAAAAGGTCTACAAAGACTAAGAATAGGAGAGGTGTCTTTTTTCTTAGAAGAAAAATTATCAGCCAAGATAAATCAGGTAAAACTCAGGATAAATTGTGTGAGTTCACATAAAATGAGCTCAATGTCAATCTGAACTTACATGATCCACAGTTATTAAATCGTGAGCTGCCATGTTTCCAATGCCCATTACACATTCACCGTTGCGATCTAGCACAGCTGTGTAACTTGCAGTAGGCTCAGCAGTAGTAACCAAGACTCCAGAGGTATTCTGTAATACATCATTTATATAATTTAACCAAAACTTTAAACTAATATTTTCATGAGAGTTTAAGAAAAAAGCTGTAGGCTGAACTTCCTTTAATATTAATCAGGTCAGGATTTTTAGATGACTATAGTTATCTAGGAGATAGTGAAATCATAATATTTTGAATGTATATTGCATCGAGGTAGATAAAGATGAAAATTGATAGATCCATTACCAAGATCTCCTGAAAAAGCACCTTATATGCAATACCCATTTTGAGCTCGAGTGATTGAAAATAATCATAATCTCAAGAGGAAATGCAAAATATTTGATTTAAAAATAATACCAGCACCTATTGGAAACTTATTGGTAACACAAAGGAGATAATTGAAAAATTAAGTTAAAAAGAACATTCATGAATGTGCTGTAGAAACTAGATATGTACTTAGCTGACATTATTGGCTTCAATGAAAGTGAATAAAGAAAAAAAGGCATATAGATCAATGCAAATAACAACTGTCAACAGCAAGTAATACTATCCTTGAAATAATAAAATGGCTAATAAAAGCTATATATGTGAAACATGGAATATTGCTGCAGAAGAAAATAGAAGATTAGAAGCAATAAAGATATGATGCTAGAGGAGAAATATGAAAATATAATTTTAGGACGAATTTTATTAAAGTATAAATGCGCAATGTTGGTGAAAATCGTAAAATAAACAAGAGAAAGTGATTGGGCCCACTTTGGGATATGGTCTATTAAATACTGTATTGGAAGAAATAGTGGAGAAGAGTAATAGAAGATTTGGGTTAGCTTATGTGAGGCTGTAAATGGTTGATGTCATTGTATGGAGGGAATGAAAAAAATGGATACATACAGAATAGTATAGACTTAGGCTGTGGTCTTGGCTTAGAGGAAACTTATAAATCACAATCTTTGTTGAGTTAAACACAACACAACATTGAATTAAAAATTCAATAACTGAGCCAAACTTTTACTAGACTGCTTTATTAAAAAAGTAAAAGTTTGGTCAGTTATGGAATTTTTACATGTTAACAAGTACCACAGCATTAATCCTAATTCTGTTTCATTTTAACATTGAATAAGCAATTGAATTAGAAAGTCAATTAAAATCGAACTTGATGAGTTCCAGATGAGTAATTAAATTTAACAGGAACTGTGGAAGGAGTGATTCGGTGTATTCTTTTACCATCAGCAATTTTAAGATATCACAGATAAAACAGCTGAACTATGAAAAAAGTGGATGATAGAGATTACATTGATGATGAAATAACAAACTCATAGGAATTCATGAGTTGTAAATATGTATGAATGTTGTATTCAAGTTTGAAGGAGGATTACAGCTTTGTAAAAAAAGTAATATATTATAATTAAAAAATATTAATAATTAAATGTATTATTATTAACCAATTATTAATATATAGTATTTATTATATTATTTATTTCAATAATTAATTATTATCATTGTAATTACGTAATTATAATTATAAAATAAAACATATTTTATAACAAAACTTGTTCAAATTCCACAATACAGGTTGGTGATAATCATGCTATCATCAGAACTGATGATGATGGTTCTGATGATGGCATGATTTGTGTTGAAATTGGTAAACTTGTGTATTTGTATCATTGAATTTGTACAAGCTATGTTATAAAAGACTTAACAAAAAATTAATTTCCAACAAGTATCGCAGAATCTTGTTCATTACATAATTATTCAATGACTACATATGCTCTAAATTGAATTATCAACCATATTGTCAGACTAAAATTCACTTAATTCTGTTTACAATTACTGTAGAATTTCCACCATCTCGGTAAATGAATCATAAGTAATTGGGAATTCCCACCATACGTTTCAAACTGTAATGACGCCTGGTGTCGAACCCAGGATTTTTTGGAAGATGTGAATACATATAACGCCCTGGTAGATGTAAAAATTATTTGATTAAAATTTTTTCAATATTTGATTATTTGATATATTGAAGTCAATATCATAACGGGAAGGTCCAAAATTAAGACTGCATTATCCCCATCTGAAATGCATAGGGTAATGTAAACTGCTCTCTGGGATCAAACCAAGGACGATCAGGGAAACCTAAAACAGTCCTATTCCTACTGTGTTTAGTTATTCAAGTCTTGAAGTTAGATATTCCATGTTGGCTGTAAAGAGAACTATATCATCTGCAAAACGGAGGTGACTGATGTACTCCCCATTTACTCTCAAGCCCTTCTCTTCCCAATCAAGGGTTTTAAAAGCTTCTTCTAAAGCGGCTGTGAACTAGATGGAGAAAGACCGTCACCTTGTCGAACTCCCTTCTCAATCTTGAATTCATTGGTCTCTTCATGCAGCATTACAGAAGCTGTGGCATTCGCATAGATACTGCACAAGAGATGGATGTACTCAGAATCTATCCTTTGCTACTCCAGAACTTTCAGAGTGGAGGAGGTACTTACCGAGTCAAAGGCCTGTTCTTCAAGTCTTCTTTGCTTCCTTTCTTGAGCAGTAGGGCAATCCTTGCGTGGTTCCATTCCCTGGGAATCACCCCTTGTTTTAGACAAATACTGAATAACTGCGCTAAAACATTAGCAATCTCTGTTCCACCAGCTTTCAGATACTCGGCCAACACCCCATCTGCTCCTCCTGCTTTCCCATTCTTCATCTACTTAATCACCGCCATTACCTCTTCTGAGAGAATTGAGAGGGGATTTTGTGAGTTTTGGATTTGCTCTTGGTTTTCCTCTTGGCATTTCCCATCTTCTTATATAGGTTGCCAAAGTATTCTGCTACTGTCATCAATATTGCATTATTATTTATTGCATAATTATCTCCCATAATGACTTTATAGTAGTGGGACTCCTTGTCATGTTAAGTGCCGGGAGTTTGGTAAAAGATTTTAATTTCCTGTTCGCTGCTTGCCGTTGTTGGTGCTTGGACTTGAATGACCTGTACTGAGTAACGCCCACATATCTTTAGTGTGAGTTTACAAATTCGGTCAGATACACCTTCGATTTTACCACATTACCCTTCCATGTCTTGTTGATCAAGAATCCAACTCTTTCAAGTCTTCCCCCTATAAAAGAATAAATGTCCTTCTTTCAGTGCAAGTAGTTCATCTGACTTCGCTGAGACCGATGAAATCCCACTTTATCTTCTCTGCTCCATTGAGTAGTTCAGGCAATCTTTCTTCACTCTTCAAACTGCGGCAGTTGTAGGTTGTGAATTGCAGGGTAATAATTATTTTCTTCATAATTGACCTCTTTAATGCCACCACCTCCCGGACATCCGAATGGGTGGTGCTTTTACGTCCGGATAAATTTCCATTAAAGAAGCTCACCATGAAAATTGTACTTGTACTTGGGGGGTTAGGAGAATAATTCTCCAGGCTGTACTACAGCCGGTTGGTGAATGCCACTTTCATTATTTTTAAACGATACATTTCATCTACATCTACAGAAATGCCCTGCAAGCCACCTTTCAGCATGTGGAAGAGGGTGTGAATACCATATTAATGGGTTCAAGTAGAACGTTTAGTGCAATTATGGAATGTAGGTTGCGGCGCCCGGTGAATTGGTCCGGGGGGAATTCGTACGAGGGGAATTATTCATCGGCCACAGTCGGTTGCAAACTCTGTTGCCACAATAGTAATTATTACGTATACCTACGCATTCTAGGAATGATTGGCACTTGAAAAAAATGTAATATAGACCAAAATGTTGTGCCGATTCAGCTTGAAATGATTGTTCTGAGGAAGAACGTATCCTTAGAATTCATTCAACTCCTAAATTCAAAGGGCACTTGAAAATCAATCATTCCCTCAGGAAGAAGAGTTCCATCTTCAGTATATTCGAAAAGGTAAACAAAGTTCAACTTTATTAATGATTTGCGAGGGATGACTGTTAGCTTTTCAAAGATTTCAGGGGACATTTCTGGATGTAATTTGGGAATCCATTATGAGAGAAGTGATTTACCAAGTGCTTGAGTTCGGAGAGAACGGCTTCACCAGCGGCGTCTTTGCCAACGGCGGAAATGAACAGCGGTGGCGGATGTCGTTGAGGAAGCAGCCTCCCCAAAGCGTCAGCCAAGTTCCTTCCAACCCCTCCGGAACTTTGAAACACCGTGGCTGCATGAGTTCGCCCGTCTGTCTGCAAGAAAGAAATAGGTATTATCGGCCACCTTTCTAATTGCTGAAAGTATAATTAGTGGAAAAAATATCTAAAGACGATCTTTCAAAATAAGCCTAGAGAGCCTGGAGCTACTCTTTATGGCCTTTTAAGAAAGCCATTGCCTTTTCGCATCGCAAATCGCATCTCAACAGCGTAAATGTATCATGTAATATAATGATATGGAACAGTTACTACTGCTCTAATAAATCAAGTTTCCGCGGAATTTTGTCCATCTGTCACCGTTATTTAGCTATGAAGAATCAGTGAAAACATTAGCTTAAATAACGATAGCTCATTTATATCATTTTAAGGCGATGCCATCAAAGCTCACTCTCAATCTCTAAATACCCATAAATAATATCATTACTTCATTTCAGCCTAATTTACTCACTTAAAGTATCCGAATTCCACCGGAATGATATGATTCAGTTGAGCAATTGATAAGTCCATTTTCCTTAATTTTGTTTTCAAAAATCTTACTAAAAGATAAAAAATGAACCAAACTAAGCCTTGTTTCTGTAATCTTTCCACTGAAAATCGATTAAATTATACAATCTGTCGTTAAAATTATGAATAATTGACAAAATAAAACTTCTGTTGTATGATGAATCTATTTGTCCTCGAATTTCCATCGATGACAATAACTTCAAATAAGGATACTAATGATACAGACGTTCAATGCGACAAATTTGTAGGAAGTTTTGGACAGAGATGATAATTTTGTAATTATTTCAATACTTAAGAATTTTAAAATTTTACTCTATTATAATTTGGTTACTTAAAGCCTTCTACATGCATGTATGTATGTACATAAACGATTATTTCCAAACACCAGAATTTTGAAATGAATATTCATCTTCCTCGTTATGCTGTACTGAATATTTCCCTTGGTAATGCGGAAGACAATGATAAAGGAATTAAAGTAGTTCATTTGGTTGCGGAGTAAATAAATAAATCAGTATGCATGCATATATCGAGCGGTGCACATCTGTTTAAAATAAAAATTCCTCTGCATCAAGCTCAAGGGCGATGGACCATTTTCCCATCGGGATATAGTTGAGTGTTTCCACAGACTCGAGGAGAGGGAATGAAAGAGTAGAGGCGTACAAACGACGAAGGAGAAGAGAAACGTTCGGAGTTCAAATAATACGCACATGGTTTTAATTTATTAAGCGTCTGGAGGCCAGTGATCCGTGCAACAAAAGGTCTGCCTCGATGGGCAAATGGATGACGTCAAAAGTGGAAAATTGTGGGAGAGGAAGTTCATAAACAATGGCGGACGCGGGGAAGGTCCCCATCTTTGTCGGAGGGCTCGGTGGGGATATTAAAAACAAATAGACTTTTTTCATGTTGGAGAGGCGGAATGAAATCCGTTAAAAGATGGGACGCTTTGATGAGACAGCCACGGGTGGCCAACGGATTTCACCAGTCTTTCTACCCGAACTGTCAACTATTCACCTGTTTATCTCACTGCATAATGGAAAATTTTTATCTTTAATTCAGTGTTACCTAAAATATTATAAAATAACTACATATTATTTAAGAATGAGCAAAGCCTTTATCGAGAATGGAAACATTGCCGAGAACTGGAAGGTTCGTAAAGATTAGTGGAAATTCTGGTTCTAGAAAATACTGACAGCTACTGAAAAACGTTGAGGAATTGGTCTAACATTCATTACAGAACGTACCACATGATAACTATGAACGTATCACATGATAGTATCAATAATAACAATGTTATTCATTAACACCAATTAAAAAAAAAATTACGATGAATTTTAAGCAAATACTATAAGAAACATTGGATTAAAAAACGAAAGAGTTAAAGAGAAGCAAATTTATGACTATTGTTGGCGCCGTCTTTCGAAGACTTTCGATTCATTCCTTTTTTGTTTTTGTTTTGCGCAAGTATTGTTTATTGTATGTATTGTTTGAATCTGTTCTCCACAAACCTGGTATTCTCCTTGTTAGTCAAACTCCGCAACGATGCTTATATTAGCTATGGCGGATTAGATCAGCTACTATTTACATCACCGTGCCCGAGTATGAGCGATGCATATCAATGTTGATATCTGTTTTTGGGCAAAATTATGACTTTTAAACAGATTTATATTAAGTCTTAACGCTTTTCAAATATATTAAGAATTTAGCATAATAACCGTTGCCACCTGGTATTAATACCAACTTGCAGCGTTTAAATAATTAAATAAATAATTTTCTTTTAAAACGAATTCATGCAGGTAAAATTAGAAAAAAATGCGCAGTAAAATCAAAAATGTTATGGAGAATTAGGCAGAGAAAAATAAATTTTAATGAGGATGGATATCATGCGATTTTTTTCGCTTTGCAAGATAAAATATACCATATTTCAAAGTAAAAAGTACGATTCTCTTTCAAATTTCTCGACATATATCGGATTTACTCCTGTAACCGAGAAGACAAGTATTTGAATCACTTTAAGCAGCTGCGTTATGACGTATGAATCAATATAAACTTTCGTATTCTTCTCACACCTATGAGTTTCCGAGTGGATGATCCTGTTTTTCTACTGAGACGAGGCTCGAAAATTTCCCCGCGGAGTTCTCCACGAGTTCGGACCTTTGGGATGGACTCAGAGTTCGGAGCAGATCTTATTCGGCAGAAAGAGATCTCATCAAATTCGGATAATAAGTTTACCAATTTGTATTTGAAAGATGAAAAGGGGGAGATGAAACCTGACAGCAGAGAATAAGTCGGAGGTTTTGTATAAATTGTATTATAATGGAGACTTAAAGATCATTCTGCAGCTAATTTATATCAACGTGCATTTGCGAGTTATCTTCAGACTACAAGATGGACCACTGATAGAGTATTTACGAAAACCAACTTCCAACCAACCAACATCAGATTACTTGCCTGACAGAGAGCGTAAAAAGGAAGGCTTCTTCTCTACTAGAATTCTCAAACCATTTCACCGAAATTATGCGCAAATACTCTCAAAATATATTACACTTATACTAGAATACCGGTCTTTTCATATTAGTCCCCTATCTAATCCATAACATAATGAGCAACATACTTAACAGACTAAGCAATAGTTTAATGAGATTAAAAGATAATCATACTCCAGAAGATGAGAGAACAAAAATTATATTTTCCCGTGATTTATAAACTTATCGCACGGTAATAAATTTACGCGGAAAGATGCTTAAGAAATATGGATTACTTTTTCAAAGAAATAACATAAATTGAGTGTTCTTAATATGTTTCCAGCTCTAGAGGAAAATAATGTATCATTCAAGGCAGTTACAAGGAAAACTCATTAACGCATCAATAAGGAATTTGTATTTTCGAAAGGCCGAGTCGTCGGTAATTTTCTTTTGAAATGGCAAAATGTTCTGCTCGTTTTTCGAGGGAAAAATCAGAGGAATTTGAGGCGAAGGTGTCGCTCGTTTTTCATCTCTTCCCGGTATCCTGTTCCTCCACGCTCCAAAGCAACGTCAGATGAAAAGATGACAGAGAAAAATAATCATTTAAAATTAAAGAGAATAAGCTGGAGGAGAAAAGTTCCCTTTAAATCTCATTAGCACTGAAACTTCACCGGACAACTACTATGAATATTATACGAAAACAATTCTTGATTCGCTATGCGAAATAATATCAACACGTCACAGATTTCAAATCAAATAAAACATTAACATGAGGTAATTCAATATTATAACATAGAATAAAGAAAAACTAGTAAGAAGATCTTTGGCTATGACAACTAAATGATAGCATTGACGATGATGAGTTACCCGAAAATAATGAACAAGGGGATTAAATTGTCACTTTGAGGTGAAATAATACATTTTGATTTTGTCTCTAATTGATGATTCTGTGTTTATAATTCCAGAAAAAGGAATATTTTAAATTGTGCCATGAATAGTTGTCGGAGAAGCGATGAAATACATGCTTAAATAAGTTAACATATTCTAAATTAGTGATGAGAGGATGCCGATAAGATTCTGAGAAATGACTAAGGGAAGAATTTGATATTCAGCATGGTCACTTATAAAATAAAGATAATTTGATTAATCTATTATCCGTGTAAACATAAATGTAATAAATATGATACTGCCAACACCATTCCAGAAAAAAAACTTGGAAAACAATCACACTCTCAAAGTCAATATTTGAGTGAATTTGATAGAAAAACGTAACCTCTTTATTATTTAACATAAGCGGAAAACTATTCTTTCTGGAAAAATGATAAAGAAGGCTTAAAAATGGAACATTCGCATTGTAAGAGTTACTTATTGTAAGAAGAACGGGAAGAGTCACAGAGAAAATATGCTACTGCACTATTACGATTTAAATATGCCTGTAAAGTATTCATCCCGAAGGCCGGTTGGTGCCTCATACCCTCCGACCAAAGCTACTAAGAGCTTGCAGATAGAAATGAAGTTCAATAGACAGGATGAGGAGTGAGGTAATTTGCCATTGCTTTTCTCGCTGTGCCAGAATGCTATAAGGGGAGCATGTCCACGCAAGTGAAGCACAATACCTCTTTTAGTGACACTTTTCTTGGCATTCCGTAAGGAGAGACCTTGATTAGTGCAAATATTCCCTCATACCTCAGTAGCTTTCTTTTCATCACAGCCATGATCAAGACAATGACTAAAGAAAATGAAAGATACATGTCTCTATGTACTATTTCTATTTGTACTACATAACAAATGAAAATATTCCGTTCACTAGAATATGGTAATAGGAACGCGATTTGAATCATTGTTAACCTAAAAATTTAGTTCACTTCAACAAGGAACTAATTTAAACTAATCTATTTTTGTATGACTGTCACAATGTCATATCTTCGTTATTTTTATAATTTTTAAATGATATATTCATAAGTTATTCCACTGAGTTTAGGGTGTTGTTAGCTGTAGAACGAAATTGTCAATGATAGACTATTTTTATAATGACAACATTACATTTTAATAAAGAAAGTCCACAACGTAAATGGTATGAAGGTATTACCTCCTATTAATTTTCTGATTATTAAGTACATTACCATAATTATTAATCACTTTCCGTATTGGTGAAATAAATAGCCAAATATCCTCGTTAGAGACCTACAAAAACACTCTAGGCACCATAATTTAACTATACGTAAAAACATATGGCGTGGCGTGAAATCCTGTGTAGATGTCAACATCCTTGACCAAATAAATAGGATGTCAATTATAAGTATGTATTTGAAATATTTTCATTTATTTCACAAAAAGTATTGAGGGAAGGTAAGCAAAGCGAGTTTCGATCTCAATATTAGGTAAAACCCAAAAACTTTTTCCAGCTTTGTTAAAAACATTTTCAGCCAAAATTTGTTACTCTTCTATTCATTATGGGGCAGAGAAAAATGCGTCAATTAAATCTTACCAACTTATTTACTCCAAGAGTTCCCAAAGAACTAACTTAAGCATTTTAAAATTCAGGTAAGGCGTGGGAGGTCAGATTCGGAGAAAAGTGACTACGCAGAGAGAATGACGAGAAAATCTTTTTCTCGAAATAAAGCGAGCGGATGGAACTGCCTTTCACATCTTCAACAAAAATGGAAACGTCCGAAGGCGTGAAAGCAGATGAAAAATGCAGAAAGTAGTTGAACGGGAAATTCGCCATTGCCTTCTGTTACATTTGCGCACAAAATACAGAGCCGCAGCAGCGACCTTCTATGATACCCTCGGGAGATATTTCTCATCCAATTCCGCCTTTATCACTTCAATTACTCCAAAGGTCAATGACATGTGCTTGATAGTCAATTGTATAAGATCCCCAATATAGGGAAAGTTTGCTTAATTTCAGTAACGAGAATGCAATGATTGGTAGGTTTGAAGTATTTCTCACATAAGCCAAAAATTGAAATTTTTAAATACTATGCGGAAATAATCACAGTTTGAGGAGAAGTTTTCGAAACTCGAACTTTTGCTCATTCATGAAAAATGTTTGGAAGACAACGGTTCCTAGTAATGGGTCTATATGAAAACATACTTCACAACATACTCAAATTGCTTCATTTGCTTTAAGCAATGCGTGATTTATCTGTAAAATGACAAGGGATGTAAGTTACTCAAGACTAGTAGCCAACTTCTTTGAAATACAGAACTATAGCAAAGGTGGGTTAGTTATGGTATTTCAAATGAAGACTTATCCCTGGTTAAGAATCTTGACATTCTCTTTTACAGTGGTAGAAGTGTTTCTCAATTCTCAATATTTAAGATTAAAACATCTTTATAATTTATGTAGAAAGTGTTCTCCAGCCGGGTTGCCTCCTGCCAAAGGGTCGACGTTTCGGGTGCGCACCCACTGGTTTCAGATGAAGGGAGGTATAGCGGCCAGAGGGGTTCCTTAATTCCCGCAGTACGCACCCGAAACGTCGACCCTTTGGCAGGAGGCAACCCGGCTGGAAAACACTTTCTACATCGTATTCACCGGGAAAAAACTTCTTCTTTGTAATTTATGTTTTTGTATCTAATCTTCTACAATGGTAGACATATCATAGTTAAAAATGACATATATCTTCATAATCCAAGTTTTCATGTTCAACCAAATTAAACAAACAACATTAAAGACTGTGGAATATCCTAAAATGAACGAATCTCTTCTACGATAATATGTCGAAAATAATCATTAACTTACTTCTTAAATCTTTATTTAAAAAATAAATTTTACTCATAATCACAGAAAGGCGTAATAGCTAAGGAAATTGACGAATAATTCTACCAAATCGTTTTCAATAGCATTTGTTTGAAAAAATATCTCATTAGAGTTTGAAGCTGAGGAAAATTACTTCCATTACTTACTTACTCTTGGTATCTCCTACCAACCACAATCATTTCGGTAATCATTCAAATTTCCACCATTTTTCCATCTACAATGCCAACGTTGAGTAGAGGGTAAAATAACTCCATGCTATTATGAACGATGTGAATAGATGACGACTTGTCTCCACCATCCTATTATTGCATAGTTATACGCAAAATCGAAACGCTACTCAAAGGCGCAGATAGTACCCGATAGCTTGTTACTGTCACTCTGTCCCTTTCACACCTTGTTCGAAATTTAATTACAGAGGCGTATAAGTTTCGAAACATAGTCCCGTCAGTTACGATGAATAGAGATCATGCATGTTGCAAGCCTATGAGATAGTCTATGACAGAGTTGACACGCGGATTTCAAGGGAGATTTATAAATAAACATCGTAACGCGTTCAAACTGCAAGGGTTAATATAATCATGCTGCTTGGCTGGTGTCTGTCAGTACGCAGTTAATTACAGATAAAACAACCAACATAACTATAATGGAATAAAGCGTGAAAGGTCAAGGGCAAGTTACTTAACCTCGTTTTTATGACAAAGAGATATCTAGAGATATGGACATAAAGTAACAATGACTAAAAATCAACAATTTTTTTCCTGAAGCTACATTCGGCATTAATCATGAAATTACGAAATTATTGGAAACAAAGCGAACATCATGGGAATAAAAGAAAAATAATTGACTAAGTCTCATTAACTATAATTTATAAATAAATATTACTAGTTACTCACACTCTATGACGGATGGAACTGGTTCGACCACCTTGTGTATATTCCTTAGTGAAGATGCACTCCCGTAGTCCCAACACGACTGTCTTGGTTACAAATCAAGGAAGTAATCGCTAAAACAGATGTTACTTCTGGTCGTTCTTTCCATACACTATAAGAGATTCGAACAGCTTTGAAAAGCAAAGGAGTTAATGCACTCTCTGCAAGGAGAACGAGTCGAGCGGTGTGCGTATCAAAATATAAATCTATGCATAACACTCAACGAACAGAAGATATCTGCAAATACTCTTCTGCAACTAGATAATATTACAGCTGAAACCTATGCCTTAATAGAATGATTAAGTGATAATGAAGAACGATGGCTTAAATCTTCTAATTAAGATTTTGTGTTGGATGGCGGGATTTGGTGACATCTTAAATGCTTGATCCCGTCGCAATCTTGATTAAATTTTCAATAAGCATTAAAACAGTGAAAATGATGCGAGAATGCGGAGAAATTCCGATGGTTACAAAAATTATTTAGTGATACACTAATTAAATGCTTTCCTTCAAAAAATTTGGAAATCTTTTTAACATATACATATCCATATCCTCAAAACACAATTATATAATTTTATGCATCAAAGGAATAAACGGAGGTGATATCAGAAAAATACGAGAAGATAAGAGAGATAAGTAAAATATAGATTTGTTAGTATTTTCAAGTTGTATCTTTCAGTGTTTTTTGCTCGTTTATCTTAAAAGCGTATTAAAAAAACTTTTTAATTTAAAAAATTTATTTTTCATTTTTTTTTCTTGTTGTCTTTGTTCGATTTCATATAAAATCAATGTTTTTGACCATTTTACTCATTCTCAACCTAATGTATTAAATCATTTTATTATTCTTGAAATATTTTTATGTGTTTTATCTTTTTTATACTACAATTCTTGCATCACTTTCTTCTTTTGTCTTTTTAGTGTTATACACCTTTTAATCTTGCATTTGTATGTGTTTCAAATTATAATATTATTCTTGAAATATTTTTACGTGTTCTATCTTTGTTAGACTATAATTCTTGCAACATTTTCTTCTTTTCTCATCTTACTGTATTTGACCTTTTCATTTTGCATTTGTATGCCTTTCTGATTGTAATTTAATTTCCTTCACTGAGATATATCACCTATTGTCAATGTTTATTTTGAATTCATCTATAATTAGTGTCGTTTGTGAAGATGTTTTATTTGATTTGATTGCTTGAAGCGAATTTCACAATCTTTCTTGTATAATTTTTATCTATTCTCTACTTGTCTTTCATAACTCTTTTCTTTCTCCTTCATCAAAAATATAGTTTTCTATCCGTAGGTTTCGCAGATTTTTCACACTCGTCTTCCTGTGAGTGTTTTCTTGCAGTGGAATTTTTTCCCTGAGTCCTCAGCTTAAGTTTTTTTTAAATCCACATATTAGTTTTCTTCGTGTACTTTTGCAAATTATCTCTTTCTTTCTGTTTCTCATATGACTATGGGTTGGATGTAAGAAGAGACTTCCTAGTCTCAATCTCGCCCGAATAAAGACTTTTTATTATTATTAATGCAAACCATAGAACAGTCTTTGTGTTTTTTTTTTGAAATTCGAAACTATTTTCACTCAATAAAATAAAAAATGTTAGTGACGATTCAACGTGTCTTAATCCACACGTACGACCTAAAATTTCTTATTCCATTTTACGCTTTCCTTGCGTGGACGAAAGACCAACTTCAGGAAAGTACTTTCAAAGTATTAAATTAAGTTGACAGTTCGTATAAGCAAGGAAAGAATGGGATGAGATAAGAAGTTATAGCTTGACTGCCTGTATGAAAGCAGGTTGATTGCCTCCCGCCAAGTTGGTGAATAACCAAAATTCATCATTTCCATTAGTACTATATCTTTCAGTTATTTGAGGCCTCCACAATTGCTAAACATCTTCAAAATTTGGAACCTCAATTATCGAAATTAATCACGTACGAATCGGAAATAGCTTCCGACGTTACTACTACGTACTACTTACGAAAGATAATAAAAATGTTTCAAAACAGATTTTTGAGATTCCCGTTGATCAACTCCGGAAGAAATAATGAACGTGAACATTTAAAAAGTTCCGGAGAAATATTCATGAAGAAAAAAAGAGCGAAAGATGAAAAGGTAAACTATAAATACAGTTATTGATGTCAGTTTGGAGAGTTTTTAAGCCTATAATGTTCGGCTAAATTCAGATTTTAGGATTAATCTGAATCTATGTACATCAAATTTGATAGAAAAAGGTCACAAGTTTAAACGAAAGATCCACTCCTTAATTAGCATCCACTGCAAGCGAATAACGTCAGTCGTTCTTCTAGAATCGCTCTTTCCTCGGTCTCTAAAAGCAGGTGAAAGGAGGGGCTACATTAATTACAGTTGTGACTGCCAGGGGCCGAGATGACGAGAGCGTCGACCGCGCTGGCAGAGAAAAGGGAGGCAAAACACCTTCAGGGAACTGATGGGCAACGCTCGTTCCTCAACTTTGTAGCCACCGTCTCTTTGTATTCGAATCACACCCAGAGAGAGTTCTTTCGGCCATCGCATTTGAGAGGAACGGCCGCTTTTCGCTCATTCGCATGCACCTAAGGACTGCGAAGAATTTTCGTCTCCTAAATAGGAGAAGCGCGTGTTTTAAAGTCGAGCGTCTTGACGAATTTTTTAGCTTCCACAGTTCTTCTTTGCCTTTAGCATCTTCCTTAGCCTTTTTTTGTCCCTTTGATCGATACAGTTTCTTCAACGTTCGCTCAGATTGCTCAGATATCGATATCAAGGGAAGATATTCGAGGTAATAATCATAACTCTCCAGGACCTTCACTCCGATATTGTGCAATTCATTCATCATTAGGAATGTCATAAGTGGTAATTTTGACCGAACATCTTTTCTCAAATTGAAGAAGTACTTCCGACTTATTTTTCGAATACATCGCTGTTGAATATTATGTTTTTCAAAACACTTGTGCAGCGTGTGATAGAATATTCAGCTAAATGAAAACTACGGACGAATTAAAGTACTGATATTAAATTTAGAAGCAACACTTTCAATTATAGCGAAAATTAAAAAATCACAAATAAGAAGATCATGGAAATTTATTTTAATGAAAATTTACTGTATACATTTAAAATATTTATTAATTATAATTGATAATATTTAATATTAAATGGAAATATTTTTACTGTTAGTTGTGCTACGTTAATCCAACTTTAACGCCGATTAATAATTAATTTACTCTAGAATTAGTCAGGTTGCTTCCAGAGAGAATAATCTTTGTTTGCTGAAAACTTAGTAAGCCAAAATGCGATATTCCATAAGTCAAACATAGTAAAAAATACACTTGGAAACGGACAATAAATCATTAATAGTAAGAAAGTATAGTCAGCATCCATTATTTTTCGTTAATTATATATTTTTTAGCTACTCGGACACAACAATGTATTGCTTAATTCGGCTTCGTTGGATGAGCTCAGAAGGTGATGCAAAGATCGTCATTGGCCGGAGGAATAGTCAGCAGGGTTTCTCATCAAAGGAAAAATCGAATTTTAGTTACACTTCAAAATATTGCGCTTTCATTAGTTTTTCTCGGCTGACAAATAGGTACTTACGATCCTGTGGAACGTTTCACCCAAAGAATATTTCACCAAATTGTTTTGAAAAGCGAGTGACAAAATAATGCCGTAAAAATGAGAACAAATAAGAGCAATAATTGTTCTTATCCTATGATTAATATGGGCTCTTAAATAAGCAGACCAGGAAGAGTAAAAACTTTAAAAATAAAGTATTTTTTGGTTAAAGTATCCTTTGGATGAAATACGTATCTTTTGTATTGGTTAAAATATCCTTTGGATGAAATCGTATCTTCTGTATAAGCCAACTTTTGAGGGAACATCTTTAGATGAAGAACTTTGGGTGTAGTGTCCCTAGGGGTGGATTCTCCTGGGTTAAGCGCTATGCGTTAAACATCCTGGAACAGTATGTGTGATTCATTCAACAGTTACTCGAAAAATTTTGATTTATCGGAGCTGTCTACTGAGTACTCGTCGTTGCCCTCTTCGAAGTAACCTTTTAAAATGGCCTGTGATTACACGCTCAATAAGGAAATTAGAAAGTAAAGGTCAGAAAGGAATAAAAAAAACAGAGAAGTGAGATTTATAGGATGCAGCTTCCAAGAAAAGGAGCTTTATCCACTTGGGTACAGATTTCCCCGAAAATAAAAGTAGGCGAAAAGGGCTTTTATTACGGATTTTTCTCGGAATCAATGTGTTTGAAGAGATAAGGATACCGCCGGAGATTTACGTGAGCGTTGGACTTTATTTAGGAAGCTTCGGCGAAAGGCAAGCTAAAGAGCTGATGAGCAGTGGAGAGACATTTTATCAGAGGTTATAATGGAGAAAGAGTTTCGATGAGGTCTTCGGGAATAGAGATGAACGTCATTTGAATTCTATGGCAATTTAAACTATATTTTACAACAAACGAAATGGAAAATGTCTGAGTATCTTTCTGACTACACAATTCAGTCCAAGGTCAGTTAGAAGCGAACCCCTCAAATATTGAAAAGAGGAATGACTCTTACTGTGAGGAGTGAGGTAGATTTTCCCTGTGAATCCCCAGATGACATAACTATTTTCATAGAATTCAATACATAGAAACAATAATAAATGCCTTTATCTAGCATCACTCATGCCTCAGCCTGTCATCAAATGAACCATGCACAATAACGTGACAAAAATTAGTGGGATATATATTTTTTCTATTCTGAACCGAAGGAAAATTGAAATATATTTTCATATAAATGAGAAAAATGAGAACTGGTGGAGCAACCGACCAGCGATAGGAAGATCCGGGTTCGAGTCCCGGTCGAGTCTTGTCCGTTCTTCTTTGGGATTTTCCTATAAATGCACGACATCATCATGCAAAATCACCTTACACCTTTCCTCGGAAATATATTTTATTTATCAAGATATGGAAAAAGAATTATGTGAATATCTTATTGGTGTGCTGCAAATGTAGACATGCAATGCCTAGCAATCCTTTATGCGTTAAATGATATTCTATGTTTTATTTAGAAAATCAAACTTATCACCCAGAGTTCGTAATGAATCGAACATGATTGTGGAAAATATATAATATTTAATGCGTCGTCAACCTTAAAACTCGCAAATCATTCAAGCATATTTTAGGAGCCACTTTCAATTTAATATTAGCTGTAATAATTCCGGTTTTAAGCTTTGAAAATGGGCATTCATTTCAGTACAACTGCCAGCAGATACTCAAGTTGATTTGGCTTCTTCTCTTCCATAATATAATTACAAAGATGGAGTTTTGTAAGCAACTTGAATTGTTAAGTATATGGTTAATCTATCACAATTGGCTATGCTGAGGAACGCCAGTTTTCAATATCGGAGTTGATGATCCTAGTTTCAATTCTTCAATTTTGTTTTCGAAATTTAATTTCCTTTTTAAAATGTTTGACTCATTTACTATATTTCCCAAAGTTTTCCCATTTTGTAAAACCTCCTTTCTCATAACTCTTTTTATCCAAAGATTTCAAGCTTTTCCGTTGGCAGAATGTTGAAAGAGTAGTTCTATGATGGAAAACCTGACAGTTTCAAGGAATGAGGTCCACGTTTCGGCTGCTGCATCTTCAGCAATCTTCAAGACAGTAACGTCAGACTCACTCCTTGAAATCCCGGTTGTCATCCCTAAGACTACTTCTTCAGCAATCTTATTTATCCTATCCTCCTTTGATCGCTCAGTTTCCAATTCCATTTCCCAATCCTAACCTCTGCTCCTCTTAGTCATTTTCACCACTTCTTCCCCCTCGATCCTTCTTCTCTCCATCCGTTTTCCTTCATTTCCCCCCTTCCTTCCTTCAATCACTCCTTTCCTGTCATTTCGTCTCGACTCCTTCAGGAAAACCTTCCCAATTCATCGATCGGATGTTCCGCCTAAAGAAAGCTGCTTACGAACAAAACAGAACTCTGATCGAGGAGAACAAAAGTGCGACTTAAACATTCCTCATCAAATCAAGAAAAATAAACCAATCCTAATTTGCACGAGTTATGCTTAGCATAAAATTCACAGAATCGGGCGAGATATGGTGGAAATCCATCATGCGAAATGAAGAAATAGATTGGTACTTTTTCTACAAAAATTTAATAGTACTACCGGTTTCAACGGAGGACCGTCATCTTCAGGCAATGACGAAGATTTTGCATTATGCTTAGCAGTTTGAGTAGAGAGGACTGAGTATTTCGTTTCACGTTCTTAACTTATTTAACGGGATTTGCTCATTTTGTTACGACTAAAGGAAAAGAAATTTCGTTTATTAAAATTTTAAATGCAATCATAGGTAATATGGGGTAATAATATTTGACCCTTAACTCATGGGTATATGAGAATTATTGTAATTATGTACACATGAATTCAGAATGAATGCCTGAATTTTAATTTCATTCACATAATTTAAATAATAGTAATGATAAATGATATTCATAGAAAAAATATTATATAATTAAGTAATTAAAATTTATTAGTTAAAATGACGGCATGAAGCTGTAAAAATATGAATAGGTGATAAAGTCTTGAGAAAAGTTGAAATGAATTAAAGTATCAAGGAGAGTATCTTACCTTTTTGAAAAAACGTACAGAAATGGTGTTTACAATTTTGTCGGAAGTCATTTGATCGTTCTTTCATTTAAGATCATTTTTTGACAGGGAGAATATTTTTATTAGAAACCTGCCGATCCGTAGCCTTTAGAGTATATTAGAAAGAGAAACCTCCCAAAAGTGTTTGACTGATAATAGAAATAGAAAAGGGATTGAGGTTCCAACCAGTCTCCTGACTGAAGACTTAACAGATACACTTATGTGATTAGTATACGGAAATCTTGGTTGTATAATACATTTCCGACTTTACTCAGCCATTCATTTGTCTAAGAAAATTACTTGAGGTGAGGTACCATTGTATATAATTACAGAAACCCGCAGATTTGCATTCCTTCAATTACATTACGAGCTGGAAGTTGTCAACCGTTTAATGTCATTAAAAATAAATAAAATATGAGTGTAATTCATTGGTGAGAAATGCATCACTGGTGAGATGTGCTTGTTACATATATGAGACCACAAATAGACACTTAGTTTTGGTTAATTATATCACAATAATTCAAAATGAGTATTGACGGGGTAAAATTACAATTCTTTACATGTACCTACCTTTAATAAATTTAAACGTACAAACTTGGATGAAGACAATTTCTATTTATGTTAAAAGAATTTATTTTTAAGACAAAAACAGCCATCACAGTTTTCTAATAAATATTTACTTTAACAAACATTTGTGAGTGAACTTGTGCATCGAAAAGCCTCTTTTAGATTTAATTCAATGTATGCAGATAACAGAAAAGTCGTTCATTGGACTTCTCGAAGCTCAAAGGGAAGCTCGAATTAAAGTAAGCACAGTTTAAATCATGAAATAATGGTTTTTGTCATGCGTCATTAGCAGAAAGAATATTAATCGTTACGGTAAAGAAGCAAGTCAAATGGCGTTGTATAGTAATCAGTGCCAAGCTGATGCGGTAATCGTGTAAAATGGAAAAACCTGCAGTGGAGATTAATGAAGAATGCTTTTCGACTTTTATTTCCTCTTCCATATTTCTGTAAAGTTCATGATTGATGGAGAAAAAATAACTCAAAATGGAAAGGGAGGTCAGCCAGCGACACAACAAGTAATTTATCATCTCAATAATCTACGGAAACGGAATTATTATAAATTGAAATTTTCAATGAAACCAACAGCCATACGTAAATATTGCATTTAAGCAATTTCAAGGGCGATATAAGGGGTCTAGGACGATTGGTCTTCGCTGTACAACCGCGTGTACTATTTATCATCGTTTATCGATGAATTTAGGCCCATTTAATATTGATGAGGAATTATAAAAGCCCTTTTTCAACTTAAAACTCATTTACGGAAAGAGGATATTATTTTAAACACATGAAATATAAGGGTGTGTATAAACACAATCATTGCTATCAGCGATTGAATACTCATAATATAAAATTATTTGAAGTGTTTAGTTCAGTTCTCAATCTTCTATAGTTGTCTAGAGGAAACTTGAGTTCCAAATTACCTTCCTCCAACCCAACCAAACCCAACCAAACCGAGTCCAAATAAAGAATAAACCATTCCAGTTTGAAACACACCGCGTTCACGGCATAATCAGATATTTACCTTTCTCTGTATTAATCTTATAATATTTCAAAATAATTATGTCCGGAGGGAAAAAATACCAAATATTCGAAAAATGTAAGTAGTATGCAAATGTACTAATGCCTGCAAAGGTAGTTTTGTCGAATCTGAAAAGCATCTCGCGGCAAAGTAGTGGCGGTAAAATGTCCTATGTCCATAGTTGCGAACTAGTCAATTAAAAACTAACGAAACTCAAGGCGTGATAACAAGATGTACTAATTTTCAATTAGCTGTAATTCACTTAAGAACGATGAATCATGAATGTATTGTGCATATTTATAACTGTGAAATAAAATATTAAAAACTGTTATTATGTTTTTAATTCTGTAACCATAGATACTGATGAGTCAACTTTTTTAATGAAATCTTACAGACTGAAGAATTATGAGTACAGAAAGTTTAACAAAATCGTACAACAATAATGTTCAGCTAAAGGAATCAATACGTTGAATTATTTTTCGGACGAGTAATACGAAAAGTGTAATGCTCACAAATGCAAAGGAAGTTTGAGTGATAACCCATCATTGTTTATCCACAACACAGAATTCTTAGAGCAAAGATAAATCTCTTTCGATAAACTAAAATTAGACGTATTCCCCACACACTTTACTCGCAGCGGTTTCAACTCTGACAAATTATTACATCTCGAACTCCCGGACGAAAGGGGCCTCCGAGGAAAAAAGATTGCGGCCCCTCGGAAATTCCCGAATATGCTCCCCCTCTTCAATTCTGATTACCCAGGAAATCCCTACCTTCCTTTGACGAGGAAGATAAATAGAAAACTGAGCGCCACTGGAATTTCCGGAGAAATAAGACATTTCTCGTGGAGTGGTCAAAGAGAGACGGGGTCATCCGAAGACTGCCGCTACAGACAATCCACAGCACAATTCCTTTCTCTCCTGCGGTTTTTCAATCGGACGAAAATGTTAGGCTCCTGGAATCGTTCTCGGAAAAGCGATGAAGTCATCTAACTCAGGGCAAAAAGCATGAAAAAGGGTGTCTCCCACGCCAACGCAAACAAGTACGCGTTTCCACAGATGAGCGAAGTGGAGTCACAGGGACAGAAGAGGTCTTTCATCAGATAGACCTCAACTGCAGATGTAATCATCGCCGCCTAAATACATAAAAAAGGTAACAAGTGCGTGTGTTTGGCTCAAAGGCCGGTCAGGGCCTCATTCCCTCTACCATTAGCTACTGCTAGCAAAATGACGCCTAGTATGGAAGATGACTAATGAGTTAATATACCTTTGTCTTCCTAGTCAGGATGCTGTCAGCGGAATAAGTCCACATAAATGAAGCAAAATTACACGACGGGGCACACTTTTCGTAGCATTTTATAAAGTGAGACCTTAATCGATGCCATCGTAACTCAAACCTCAGTAGCTTGCATAATACGCATGTATAACAACAGTGAGACAAAAGTAAATGACAGATATATTTTTCTTAATCGCATCCCAAAAGACGAATGCAAATATTTCATTTATAAAGAAATTCGTAAGGAAAAAATATAATAAGAATGGGACTAAAAATAGAATTAGAGGGAATCGAGAAAAAAAATTTCTTTCAGAAAAACTGAATTCATAATTTTATAAGTTTTATATTTCATTCAATTGGCAGAACCTTTATAGATGAGGTTTTCTCGCTCATCAGGCGTAACAGGGTCTTAAATTCTTTCCTTGATTCTAATGAATCAAGACTTAGAGAGAACAGGATCTTTTGAAAGATATGGATATTACAAATATCCAGATAGTTGGTCAGGGAAAATGTCACACGTGTCTTCCTCTGCAATTGAGACTGAATTCATTCGTCAACACCTTGGTTACTTAAATATATCCATCCATATTCCGGACCAGCACTTCCATTTCAAATCTTTAAATCCCAAGGGTCATCGTAACAAAATATTATATTATAATTAAATATTTCTATTAAAACCAGAATCCTCAATTTCGAAGAATATTTTACCTTCATTTTTAAACATCGAAACATGAAGAATTGAAGAAATTTCAACTCTTTAAGACACGCAACAAGCAGTGCGGGTTTGCTCTGCGGGTTGTATACGCACACGGGGCCCTTAGCTTGGCTATAGTGTTTGGCTCCACTGCTAGCAAAATATTGCTTTCATGTAATTTGCCAGGGATTCCAAAATAAATAAATATTTAAATGTAACGATCTTAAGAAGTACAGTATAAACTGCTATATGTATTATATTGTCTTTGACAAATATAGCTAAAAGTGAATATAAAGTGAGTTTGGCCGTGCAAGAAATAGCCCTATTCGCTCGTAGCTTGCTGTTAAATCAGATATATACTTCTCATATTTTTCACACAATGAAAGCAAGTGAACAAACTTAATTTTTATGACGCTCGAATTGCACATTACACTCTGTTGATGTATAGCAAGTACTGCAAAGTTGTTAATTTATTCAAACAACGTATGCTTTGCAACTAAACCGGTTTCAGCGTCAGCTTCAGTTACTACTAATAGTTACTTCCTAATTAGTTTTTCCAGAAGAGTCTTTGATAGCAACACTTTTAATCTATAAGGTAATGTACAGTGATATTTATTATAGCTTTTTCAGAGCCAAGAACACTGTAGTTTTGAAAATATTCATTCATAAAAAAAGATAACATGAGATATTATAAGCAATTGGATGCGTTTTTACCAAGTGGACGGTGTCCAATCACAATTTAGCGCCTTAAATATTAGTAATAAAGTAAAAATGTCTAAAAATATAGTTCTGCTGATTTAAATTCGCAGAGATGTGGATAAACATTTGACGGAAGCATTGTTTTTTCAGTTTAAGTATATCCAAATAACAAGATGAGACTTGAAACACTATCTTTCTATGGTACAATTTTGGAGAATACTTTATAGTGGAATTTTTGAAGAACACTTTATGGTCCTCGACCTCTGTGGAATATATCGTGAAATAGGAATATCTCGGAGGGAACGCATTCTAACAAAGGTAGTCATCACTGCAGCGGACAAATTTGAATTTCTTTGTCAGACTCGGAAAGTGAAAAATTCTCCGTTAATCTTTCTTTTCTTCAGTGGACCATTAATCCCATCCTTTGTGAGCGGCCGAGATTCCTTCTTGTGCTGATACCACGCAGCCGAATAAGCCAATCACCCGCCGGTCAACGGCACGGCCTTAATCGCGCAATTCCATGCGTGAGTACACAGCGGACGCCAGAACGGAGGTGTCATCGCACCATATTCAGATATGAAAAGAAGGCCATCGGAGCGCATGCAGGTGACGCTAAACGAAGCAGACAACGGTGTCATTGTAAAGGGAATTGGATTCTGTGTCCTTCCATCCAAATTGGAACAAGGGGCGGCCTGAGAAAGGCGGTGTGCAAATTTTAATAGTTGGTGTAATAGAGATGGAAAATAGGATCGATTTGGAATTGCTTGGATTAGAAAATTGGAATGGCTTAAGTTCGAGATAGGGTTTCTCGATGAGAATTTTTTATATTCTGATTCTCCGTTATTGTCTCATAGTGTAAACAAGAGATGAACCCCATTCAGAGGGATTTTTTTACTAGATGCGATGTAACAACTAATCTCTTAATTTTTTTAGCATTTAGAAGTGCAAAGTAACATAATACCAATATAAAGAAACGAAAACTCGGAAAAGAATTCAGTTTCGTCGGTAAGCGTACGATTTTTTTAAACTGCTGAATATCAAACGAAAACATAAAATTCCATTAAGTATTTTCTTATTTTATATATTATTATATATTTTCTTATTTTATCAAGTCTCTGGTCTCATCTTAATGCATCACAGAAATCTTTGGCTGCTTAATTTGAGAACTTTTCCGATGAATGTCGTCGACATTTTGCAGATAATAGATTGCATTTAATTTACATCTAAACATCTAACATCGATCGAGGGAGAAAGCCTTTCATATAAAATGCTTGTTATTATTTGTTACAATTGCCGATTAATTTGTTTCGTACTGATAAACTAATAATAATTATAGCTCTAAGTTCAATACAGTACAATGAAAAAGTAAATCAATAAAATATTCTAACTTTTGGATTGTAATATTATTACTAATGTCGCCAATACATACATTCAAGGTTTTATCAGATTACAGGTGATAAAATTGTCATTATTTATTTATTTAAATTTTAGGTAGCAAATTGGCCTTTTGGTCAGGTAGCAACGTTGGGTAGGAGCATAAAATATTAATTAAGATATTGCCTGGCATTTGCCCAAAGACGGGAAGACCACCCATCCAATAATCTTCCGTAGGTAATGAACTAAACTTTTACAACTGGATACATAGAATATGTTGGAACAGAATAATACCTATAAATAATAGTATGCATAAATATATTTTAAGAAGTTATATAAAAAATTAAGAAGTTAGAAATGATTTAGCAGATCACTTTAGAAAGCTGTTCTTAAATCCCAGAGCTGTTACGCGTGCTTCAGCTTTTATGGGCGACAGCCAATTGCTATTCTCGGAAGCGAGGACTCCCTCCACTCGAAATTATGCATGTATTTTTCGATTCCTTCCACTTACAACTCTATCTCCCACAGAAGCATCCATCTTCTACGTCTTCAAAGACGTGGAGATTTCGCGTAAATTTTTAAATGCCAAGGAATCGCGAGCAGATACTGTGCAGTCAGTCGTTCGACATTCTTTAGATTCTTTTCCAAAATGTTTCTGTGCTCATCCTCGACAAATATTATGTAATTTTTAGCATCTCATTTGGTTAGAATGCATTCTCATTAAGGAGAAATGAAGTCACATGGAAGTGTCTTAACTTAATGGAAAGGCAGAAGTTAAAATAAAAATAATAGAAGCAATAAGAGGGCATATCATGGACATATAAATGATGTGAGGGAGATAAATGAGATATAGTTTAAGGGAAAGGTAGAAAAAATTTCTTTGGTGAAAGGGTTTTCTGATATGCCCTTGAAAAAAAATTTATATCATTGAATCAGGGCTAGTTTATATCTTTACAAATCTGTTGTCATTTAAGTTCATTTCTGATTTCTCATAACTTCGAGATGAACCCTAACGATACGAATAAGAGGTTTAAAATCTCCAATAGCCGTTTTTGTCGGCGTTCCTCTTCTCGTTCCCCGATATTTCGAGAAAACAAGAAAGCACTTTTTGAGTGCTCTCAAATGAATTTTTCTCTTTTATGGCCTGGAAAAAGTTCTCACAATCTGTCAATTTAAATTTTACCTCTTCCTGGTAACTATCTGAATTCATTTTCACTTGAATATCTATTCCGTGGGTGTAACTGAGAATAATTCAATGACACGGAGCAAATAAGAAAACAACGCATACAAAAATCCGAGAACTTTCGAATATCAATGCCTTCCGTATGAAGAGAGGAAAAAAGATATAAAGCTACAATAGTGCAGGAATTTGATCGGAAATTTGGTATTCGAAATGACGGTGTGTTGGGAATTCAAATGAAGCAGGAGTATTGGGTGCGAAGCGATGGAACTAATTCAATTTCCTCTATGGAATCACTTCAACGATTGCGTCAAAACATATCTGATTTGTGTTCAGGCAATAGAAAAGGACTCAAGGGACGGAATGTCACCTATTTCTCATTCGCAATGTGTGCATACAAAATATACGTGAACCAAATAAAAATTCAGAAAAATGACAGTTGTGGAATAAAATATCTCTTTACAAGAGAGCTATTGAAAATCGGTGAAGAGTAAAGGATATTTCGAAGAAAGAAATTAGTGAAGGGGAGCTTCCTTGAAGCCTTTTCTTTAAAGTCCTCCTTTACACAGCTAGCTGACGATGCATTTTATAACGATTGATCTCAAATCAACTAAGTGTATTTAGATAGAATGAACTAGAAGAAGCAGATTTTAATAAAAATACTTCAGATTTGAATTATAACTACGCTGCACCAATGTACAAAACAAAACCTGAATAGTTCTGAGGAGTTAAATACAAGGCATCTTCAACATGATCAATCGAGAGAAAACTATTTGGAGAAATAATGGGTGTAAATAACTATGCAAAATTCAACTTCATAAGTTTTTTAAAGTGGAATTTTGCACAGTTATTTCCACCCATTTATTATGATGGAGTTCCACAAAGTAAAAGTTTCCTTGATTGATTTTGTTTGGAGAAAAGCAATACAACATATTCAATAGGAAAATCATCACATATATTTGGGTTGATCAACTAAGTATATTAATCTATCATGAAAATATGCAAAAATAGTGGAATCATTTCAGGAAAACAAAAAACAGGGCCTGAATTAAGCATACTGGAAGGAGTTAAACGATGAAACCATAATCATAATGTTACCGTGTAAATTGCTGGAAAATTTGATTACTTCATTACCAATTTCAGTTGCATTTTGCAAATTATAGAAAAAAACAATGTCTCATAACCCTGTTTTGTATTCAATACTTATTGCAGATGAATTTCCTATAAGAGCGTAGCAGAGAAATAGAAGATAATTCATATTAGTATATGTCACGAATAAAGTGAAACTTCAACAACAAGAATAGTTTGGAGTAAACCTAGTAAAATTCGACCCAAGATGGCCGAGAGACTTATTTGCTTGCCGCTCAGAAAAATTCTCATATCCTTGTTCTAAGTCCCATTAACTTTCCGGTTTAAATTTTAAGAAAATATAAACATTCATATGCACCTTTTGACACATGGACACTGAAAAAACACTAAATCTGTTCATGGAAAATCAATTTATATAAAGGTTTTTTGTATGGAAATTGATAATTTTTAACATAAAGAAACTTACATACCAATAGTTATTCATACTGTTATAAGGTGGATTATTTAGATGATCATCTCTTGAATCTAACCAAACGAAAACCTATAGAGGAAGAATGTTTTAGCATTATTGCTTTCTGTTTATGTGTATTGAAGTTTTGTTATGATTCAATGCCTGAAGTGATCACAAAATGGAAGAAATTACCGCTACGTCCCAGGCAATAAGACGAAAAGAAAAGAAGAAACTGCACTTCGGGATTCAACTAACTGCACTTATGGAAGGAACGAGTTCCTATGCAAAGGCTCTTTCAGGAAGGGGAATGGTACAGTAGAGAAAATAGGCTCTAAGCAAGTTAACTGAATAATTTCAAATATGTGCTCGTGAACTCGCTTTCCACTGCTTTTAGTGTATTTTTGAATTATGAGAGAAGATATAAAACTAGCACTAAATATATGTATTTACTTATGTGTTTAGCAATAATATATATATTTTCGTAATTTGGCTTAGGATTATTTAACATAGGGAGATGAAAAGGTACAGAAAAAGATAAATGACTATCTATATTACCAACTTTGAATTTCTCCACAGTATATTTTTGCCTAACGGTTGAACATGATGCATAATATTTCTGGCTTTCATTCCAATCCAAGCGAATTTTATGAAAATAAATTGAAATCCTGTAATGACCTGATTCAGCAGACCTTTCTGCAACTTTACTCGAAAATGAATCCTATAATTTGTTCGAAATTGGTAATACGTAAGCAGACATTTTGACTCGAGGTGATCGGAATTCTGAAATTCTTGAGAACCGAAGGAACAAGAAAATCACGGAGCATTCACGAAACAATGAAGTAGTCTAGGATTACCTTCCATAGAATGCATAGCCTTCTTTGGAAATTTTAGGATCAAGAAAATAAAATTTGTGATAAAAATACGTAAAGAAACTAAATACTCTTGTTAACCGGAATCGTAAGATATCCAATTCTCAGGAACTCACACAATTTGGAATACAAAGGTATGATAAGTAGTAGAATTTCATGACACTTGAGAAGACGAAGCAATTTATAAAGTGCGAGCAGAGTCTACTAAACATTTTGCAGTACAAGCAATGTCTAGAGGAAAGCAGGTCAATTCGATGGGATTGGAGTAATTCTCGTGCATTTAGAGGCAAAATCTGGGTCACTTTTCTGTTGGCTGACGACAAGCGCACAAACAGCTCCATTGTTGCCTGAGAAGGGGTAATATTGGGAGAAAAACAATGAATATTAGATGTGACGCAATTAGCGGTGGGGACTCCACGAGCAATCAGACAGATTCGCGTGCGTAAACCCGATCGACTTGAGCGGTACCCTCTTTCCAAACACGCAATACCGCCACAAGAGGCAAATCTATCGATTCATTGCAGCTTCCCGGAATTCCACAAACAGACAGCGTATTTTCTTAAAAAACATCATAATCGATCCTGTATAATGTGATTTGTATAATCCTTATGAAAATTTTCTTTACTCGTTAAAATAATAACACTCCGTCTACTGGTAGATAGCGATCTTTTTTACAAGTATTTGCTTTGCACTTCACTCTCAAGATCCATTTTCTAAATCCTATTTATTGTTTAAACCCTTATACCATTTCCTAAATAATGGCATTAGATTCACTAAAACTATCACAAATAGAAGGTTAACTTTTGAAGAACTTTGTTGTTTACCGGGTGAGGTAAATTTCTCAGTCTTCGAGGATACTAAGTATTTGGATAATGAATATATTTTCGTCGAAGGTACTCTCGGGTTATCTTGCAGGTGATGGTTGGCTGGTCCGCCGACGTTTCGACGACCCACTCGGTCGCCATCCTCAGGGCAGAAACGTCGGCGGACCAGCCAACCATCACCTGCGAGATAACCCGAGAGTACCTTCGACAATGTATCCAGCAGGAAAGCACGAAATCTTTCGAATATATTTTCATTTAATGGTTCTCTAAACATACTCGAGACTTAATTAGATACAAAAATAATTATTGAACTGGCAAAGTAAGAATGGCAGAACTATTGTAAGAGATCTATGGGGAACATAAAATAATTCCTAAATTTGACTTGATAAAAGTTTTAGTAATTATTTTTGAATAAAAAAGAAGAAGAAATTCAAGACACGGTATTTTCAAAATAAAATTGGAAAATCAGAATGAAGTTCTTATTTGGGAGAGATCAGTAACACCGCATGAAAAATATGAGCGTGAACAGTAAATAATGAAACACGAATGCATGGGCACAGGAGTGACATTCTGCGATCGAGTAGTTCACTACAACACACTTCCGGTTATGGAATTTTCAGCCTCTCACATATTAATTATTGGGGAGAATGTGGTCAAATGAAACCATATCTATCCACTACAGCCGAACTCACAAACGCTGACCGAATAACTTCTTGCGTTTATAATTGGTGTTTGTAACACACTTCACCTCCAACCGATCCACATAAGAAGGTGATTGACTGTTAACTCTAGAATAATGTTACCTTTGTTCCTTTTTACGACATTATTTTCAAAAGTTTACTCGCTTATAAAAGAATCATTCGGTGAAACATTAAAGGGAAAACATATCCATAGGGTAAAATATTTCTTGGTTGAATCGATTGTTGGGTGAAATGTCTCTAGTGGGAGAAGATTCCTCTTAGAAAACCATCCCCTGCGAACCGTCTTTTGGGTGAAACGCCCCTGGGCGATAACCATTGTATATTATATGTACGCCCTGAAACACCTTTTCGCTCATGTTAGCAAAAATTGAATTTCTAGTAGTAGTATTGTTAAAAGTGCTTCGACAGCTTAGCTCATTTCGCATATTGGCTCCCACCGGAAATCGAACCCGGGACCACTTTAACCAAAGGCAAACGCGATGTCTATCCGGGAGCCTTTGAATTGCTTCTCTTAAATAATTTAGATTAAAATTATTTGGAATTTTTTTTTCAAAGATGTATTTCTTTATGAGTAAAATACCGTACCTTGATACTGAAAATACAATGTAGTAATACGGAGTCTTCGTGCCATTAAATCAATAATACTTTAACTATAAACTATAACTATCAGAGATAGTTCATGAATGCAGAAAATTAATTACGTAAATACATAAGTATCAAAATCTGTATTGCATTTCAAAAGTCTGCATAATTAATCGTGAATCCAGTGAAATCTCGATCCAACGTTTTTTTCGGGCCAAGGGAAATCGACTTTAAATGCGGAAAAACGTAAGATGTGAAAAACGAAGAGTTACTGTTGCTGTAGTTGAGACTTTCAATTTTAACCTAAGAGCCGCGAAAACGTTAGAAACGAGGACGTTAGATCGGTATTTCACTGCACTGGGATTGCTTCTCAACAAACATACATCTGCGTGCTTCTTGAAGAAGTCTTGCAAGTCGAAAAATAGTTTCTAATTTCCTTAGTTCTTCTCAGATCAATTCCAAACTACATCTCATGATATCGGATGACAGTGAAAAATACGGGTTGAATGCTTTAATTCACTCCAAGTTAGAGTGAATCCATTGGCAAAATTACTTTGAGGGCTGCTCTCAGAGTTGACTTAATCTACTCCTTTCGAGAGATCATTAGCAGAAAATCTTCCTTCGAGAGGAGAATGGGCTTTATTTATGGAAATAGCGAAAGGGAGATTTATATTGGAAATGGATGCGCTGGAAACGCACACGAAATGCTATTGCTAATTCACTCACGAGATTCTATTGTAATGCGCTCGGTAATGGTTGTAAAAATATCCGATCTGCCCAAGAAAAAAAAAGCGCTTGCAAAGAAAAGACGAGTGTGAATGGATCCATAAGAATATGCTATTTATCTCACCGTTTTCAAAGGATATTTATTGATTTCACTGTTTGGCATCCGAAACATAGCAATTTCACGAATACTTCTCTTTCAAATTTTAAGCGGAAATTGATGAGAGGATGAATAACAAATCAAGCCGAAAGCTTCATCAATGATTATTAATTAAATTTAATAAAAAATAAATGCACTGATTCCCGATAAAAATGTTGATAGATAGTTGTAACGTATATAAATGTAGTCATCTGTGGAGTTTGCCCTGAAAAATTACATTTATAAAATTCAATTGTATGAATTGCAGTATTATAGTACATAATAAATTTAAACTACATTGATACATATTTCTCTATCTCTTCCGAAAAAGTTCTTACTGTATAATATTATGGTTAAACAAGGCCTTCTCTTCTACTGAAAATTAATACCTCTAAACTCTCCGACGTCATTCAGACATTATTTAGTACTTATTACTTACTACTTATTAGTTACTTATTAAAAGAGCATTATCTTAATTTTTGCTCTTGAATCTAAAACAAATATTAACATAAAATTAATATTAGAATTCTTTCATTGCTCTAAAGGCTGAGAAAAATGCAGATATTTTTATTTTCAAGACAAAAAAAGATAAATTACAAATTAACTAGTCATAAGATCTAAGATTCTCGTAATATCATTACAAAATCATACCATTGTTTTCAAATGGGATTCCTCTGTAAGCTGACAGTCTTCTTCAAGAGCCATAGGTTCCTCTTAAGGAGAACAAAATCTACCTTCGGCGGCTTACTGAATCTACGTAAGGGGTATACGCACACCACGTGAGTATTCGTATTATGAAGTATCTCCTCCATGTATGCCACTCTGGTTTCGTTGGACTAAATGTTGCCGACCCCAAAGTAATCGATTCGTCATAATGTTAACAGTTTTAAAACTAAGCTTGAAAGATTATAAAATTGAGATTATTTAATTCCCATGTATGTACATAATATATAGTTTTAATCACTTTATAATCTTTAGAATAAGAAAATAGTACCAGGTGGTAAAATATATTAAATTTTGTAATAAAATCAATTCAGCAGACTGTATATGTTTAGAGGAGGGGTTTGTATATTTTTATTTGACTTATTCTACTAAATGGGCTTATTGTAAAGATGTGTACTGTCCACGAGAGGTTTTCGTCCAGTCCTTGGGCGAATGCCGGACAGTTGTCTCTCAGTGAATTCCTCTAGACCGTTGCCTCCTGGTATTTATACCAAATCACAGCGGATACTTTAGGTAAATAAATTTTTACTATATATTTCGCGATCTGAAAGGCTACAGAATTGGTTTTACCTATGATCTTCCTTAAGTTTACAAATACAAGCTGATCAAATTGGGGTCAGCTTATATTTGTTAACTAATAACTTTGTAATAATACTAAGAGGCGTCACTCTTTCTTACCATGAACGCTAATGATCGGGTACTGTCAGAATATGAGGCGGCATTCAAAATTTTAACGAACTGATCAGAATATGTATGAAAACTTTCAGGAGTAGCCGTGGAATTAAGGAAGGCTCTGTTTGAAAATTGCATAGTGCGAAGAATGGATAATAAGATAGACGAATTACGATATAGATCGGATTCATTATGCGGGTATACATAAGTCTGCGAAGTTAACACACTTGGAGAAGAGGAGAGAACCAATGCAAAGCTAAAAACAATTTAATAATTAGAGAAGATGGTTGGGGTAAGCGTTAAAGAGATATTTGGGAGTAGTGCCGAGCTTCCATATTAATTATTAATATTGTTCAACTGATTGGAGAAAGAGTGTTGTGAATATATCTACGAAGATTTGGGAATCAATATAAGCTATAATTTATTTTCTATTGTACGTGGAATCGTCTTAAAATTATTTTAATTTCAAATGGAGATATACGTCAATAAATTCAGGAAAAAGTAATATCATAAACATATATAATATCGTAAAATTAGTTAATAATAGACAATAAGCACTCGTATTTGTGAATAATATCACGAAATAAATATACGAGAATCTCTTGCAAGATGGAGGAAATTGAGAACTCCATAATAGTAGTAGTAAGTAAATAATTACAATGCAAAATCATACCGAAACCGTCTCTTTCCAAGATTAAATTCCGCTTTACTTTGTCCAAGATTAATTCCGCTTTAAGTGTAGGTGCGAGGGTAGGCCTTAAGAATTGCCGCTGAAGGACTGTTTTAGGAGTTTGCGCAATAGTATTTAGTAACATCTTTTAATATTTTTACGAAATACTTCGTAGATATAGTAATTAACCCCCTTGATTGAGGAACTACCCTGCTTAGTTCCTCGTTAGAAATAAAGCCACTTCATATATATTTAAAAGACACTTTCTGCAGTTATTTTTCAAGCGGTAATATCCAAATTTGAAAAAAATCTTGACCTATCGCAAGGCTGTATCCAAGTTATCCGCTCGTTAATAACTCGCCCAAAATCAACGCAAACAAGAGATCGCATAAAAAAACCATTGGAACCAAACCTTGCGTAGAGACACCGGAGTCGAATTCCTCGTTAAAACCCATCGTAAGAAGACCATTAGAGAAATGCAGAAGGCGTGGAATTTCAGACAGAGGAAGCGGTGGGAGTCGAGAGTAAGGGGGGATTGAGGGAAAGCGGAGGGGGTTTGAGGCAGGCGCGGTGCGGCCGAGGATGAGGAGTGGGGGGCGGAGAAGCAGGAGAGAGTCGCAGTGTCGGTCCGTGCGTCCAGAAGCCGACAGGGAAGCCCGTCGACCCTCCGTCTCGACCGGAGTGGGTGGGCGGTAACGCATCCGAAAAGTGCCCGCCACACGGTTCCTCGACCCCCCGCCGAATTTTTACAATCCGCGAGTGTGACGGAAAGTTATCGTCCCGTCGTAAGCGTAAAAAAAAGACTATCCCTCCTCCACAAGAGCAGACACGGGAGGGTTTCGAAGGCTGCAAAAGAGAACAGAGAATAAGACGGATGCGAAGGAAGAATTGCCCACGGATGAGTACCAGGAGGATCGTGCTACCAGGATATTTGGCGCGGGACATTGGGGGAAATTAAAAAGATACTCCAAAAGAGTTCTCTGTTTTGTTTACACTATTCCGTGGCTGTGTGTTTAGACCGATCGCTTCATTGGAGACAGACAAAAGATTAAATTAATTGATCCATTAGGTAAGTGAAGCGGATCGACTGGAAGAAGGTGGCTAATAAACCCTCATTCACTTTACAAGGAGAGGAATCTGTTGGGTGGAGAGAGACAGACAACTACCTGATTTTCTCTGTCCTCTATTCCATCGCTAAGTCCCTCTGGTCATTTGTCCTACCAAAGAGACCCTCTGCCGGACCTTGGATTCCTCCACCACAAAGAGACGAAAGATCGATCCCATCCTATGTCCCACACACTGAGTTTTGCCCACGACTTTCCCCGTGTGATTTGTGTTGGCGTGTGCTTGTGAGCGCACGTGAGTGTGTGCACGGAGAGAAGCTTGGGATCCGAGTGATTGCTAATTGGAGGCCGAGCCACATTTCCCGTTTTCTTTCTCCGCCTTTCAAATCCGCCATTTTTTCGAGTGCAACACCGTTCGCCGACCAGAAGAACCTTCTCCCTTCTTCAAACACTTCGATTCCTCCGAATAATTTAGTAACGAAGGATGTCGTGGGGTGGGAAAGGATTCCCGAAGTGTCGAATGAGCGCCGATTTAGTTTGGTAGGGAAAGCCTCGAATTCTTAAGGACACGCGAATCCCTCTCGACATTCAACGCCCGTACCACCTGCCGCCGTCAGGTGAAAAGCAGTGATTTAGTGCACTTAGACAAACAGCAATCCACGCGTGATGTTGTAAATACTGAAGCATGGGAGAGAATGCTGGCCGACTTTGAGAAAGGAGAACAGAAGGTCCACGGGAACCTCCTGCTCATCGACTTCGCCCTCCGAAGCGCGACGTCCACGGCTTCCTTAAGAAGACTTCCTTCGACACGTCCCTTCTCCAGACTTTCAACAAGGTAGGCCCTTTCAGCCATCCATTAATCAATCGCATACCCTTACCCAAAATGCTAATGACGGGGATATTCCTGCAGATACTTGACCGTTTTACGTCCTTCGATAGGAATTCCGGAGATCTAATCTTCCTCTGATATCCACGAACACATTACTTGATGCCGTTCCGTGATAGGGCGTGGTGACCTTGGGATGGAAATCCGTGAATTATTAGAAACTACGTCATACAAATCGGTTATATGCAGAGGATACAAGCCTCCTCAATGAATGGGCAATTTTTTATGAATAAGTTACAAGTAAGAACGTCGAGCCTGGCAACAGCTCTGATTCAAACTTTTTTAAATCATAGGTTACCATATAAGAATGTCGCATTGAACGCGAAGGAACTTTAAGATACATTTGGTGGTAAACCGCTTCTAGCCGAGGTTTATTCTATTGGACCGAGTAGTGGAGGAATCAGAGAACAGACAAATTCAATGCTTCAAAAATCATGACAACGAAATGTGATAACTGTTTCATTCTCTAAGTTGATTTTCATAGCTTTTTAGCTCCATGAAAAATGGCTAACATCTTTCAATCATTTCCTCTATGTGTAGATAGAGTATAACTAGAGCTAACTACAAAATCTTAAACTCAGCGAATGGTAAAAAATCCTATCGAATACCTAACGATACTTTAATAATGTCTGGTCTCTTAGATACTCAGGTGCAGGTCAATTGCGAATAATGTACTTGCATTTTATATCAATGCTATCGAACTTCAAAAGTGAACTATGAACTTTATATAATAACTGAACGGAGATTATTTCAATGGTAATTTGTGTATAAAAAATATAATTTGTTTAAGTAAGAGTAATTCCCTTAACAGTCAGATTACATCTGGTATGTAGACAAAAATATATTATCATGGGAATTCAAATCTAAATGAGATAACCTTTGAAATGTATTTTAACAAACGAAACGTTTCATCAAGATATTTCCTCCTGGGTGGATGAGAATGCTAAAAAAGCGCTAAGAAGCGGGATTTAAGGGCGCTAGATCCTAAGTAGAAAGTTTTCGTTTCTCATAATCAAAACATCTCCAAGCAACTTTAATTATAAAAAGATGAGACGGGAGATAAAGAGAAAAACAACAATATTTTTAACTGACAGAATGAACCGCATTATGGAGGAAACACATCATAATAATAAAAATATAGAATATTGTTACGAAGGAAAATGTATATACCTGGAAGTCAATGCCTGAAACATGTTCAAGTGGTCAAAATAATTTCGGGAAGATATAAAAAATTACTTCTTACGTTCCATCTATTATAACCTACAATTTTAAATTAAATATAAATATTTACAATCATTTAGATGAAATTTTACAGTTTCTGTTCTGTTTCACGTCAAACAATGAATAGGCACGATAAGTCTTCTATTATTCAGCATAATTTCTTTATTTGTGGCACTACGATGAATTTGGCATAAACGCATGTCAAGTACGAATTTATCGATTGTTCAGCGAATGCCAAGTATTTAAACGACCACCTTCATTCATCTCTAACGATGCGATATTCCGGTTCAAACTGCCCACAATGCACGTGCACCTTCTTCGAAGAAGTCAAATCGCTGCGGAAATATATTCGGACGAAAACTGCTTAAAGAGAGGGATATAAAAGGGCCAAAACTGGCAGCCATTCCAAATGATAACCTTTTACATTATCTCAACGAAGAGGCAATGCCATTCCATACATTTGCCGAGGGAAAAAATATCGACGAATAGTTTTTCGGTTCTCCCGACCAATCAAATCATAGAGAATCTATAATCCAAGGAGGAGAAAGAAGGCTGAGGGCAGAGCTATGGCTTCGCAGTGTCCCCGAGCGACGTTGCTTCCAAGAGAGATAGAGAAGGAAAAAAAACCTCCACAACACAATTCTTCCTCCCTTATTCAGCCCTAAATTCACCCAGAATTTTGGGCCACCTCCAAAACTCTTTTCCTTGTAAAAATAGAAACCAGTGCTAGTAATATTCTGGCGCACGATTCGAAGAGAGGTCTCCGAGTGGGGAGGCCTTTTAAATCGAAAAAGGAAAATCTCCGACGACAATAGTCACCTTCCGAGAAAGGGCCCTACTAACGGGAAAAGAGGCAGAGAAAAGTGATCGTAAAACGAAAACCTTTTGTTGCATCTTCATCCAAATAAAGGGAAAATGAGCTCCGAACTGCGCTGAGGAAGATAA
This sequence comes from Sympetrum striolatum, assembly GCA_947579665.1. NCBI lineage: Eukaryota > Metazoa > Arthropoda > Insecta > Odonata > Libellulidae > Sympetrum > Sympetrum striolatum. Next base: position 90,270,839 of record OX388346.1, read on the forward strand.
CAATCTCCAAATTCTTCGCAAAAGAAAATAAAGAACGGTGAATGAGTGTCTTCGATTGGCAACTGCATTGGAAACCGGAATGGATCCGAGAATTTCTGAATGAAAAATTGGAAACGGAAAAGATATCCGAATAAATAAGCGGGCAAAGGGAAGCAAATGGATGAGGCTAAGATCAGCATTGGCGAGAGTTTCCTCTCCGATTTGATTTTTTAATAACGATGAGAGGAAACTTGTTCCGCGAAAGTACTATATTAGTTCTTGAAAGCCGTGAAGATGTTCACGTAGAGTATTTCTTAAGGCGGCTTCTCATTAGAGTGACAAGGTCATCAAGGAAGGATTGAGATGAAGTGCTAACATGGAAGATGGGACCAGATGAGTTGTGGAAAGGTGGCAAATTAAATAATTGGACATTTCGGATAATTTTGAGGAGGAACCAGTAAGATGTCTGTGGAGAATGAAACTAAACGTAGATAACATAGACCCATTAAATTTTGTTCACAATCATAGATCATGCTTCACCAAAATAATAAATTTTACGATACATTGCGTAAAAATATTCCCTCAGTAGTCTATTCCTTTCGAGGGACAAGATAAAAACAGTGAGAATGAAATGAAGGCGTAGGATGTATGAGAACAAAATAAATACTTTGAAAATAAAGCGGATAAATGTATAACGTAGTGGAGTCTAAGATAGTGTTGTTGAGAGAATACTCATTCAACTTTAGTTCGAAATGAATGTAAAGACTATAAATTTCCGAATTATTCCAGCTACTTCGTGAAGCAATCCAGAGCATCATAAGATTCGATCGTTTAAGAATGCGATGACAAAGTCAACTTCAAATTTGATAGAGAATTGCTACCGAGGAAAGACAGCCATAGAAACCTTCATTAAGTTATTTTGTACGTGTCACTGCAATTTCAGTATGTAGAAACAAAATGCGTCAGAATGACGGCTTTTAATCACTTTCAATTACATTTCAATTCCTGCTCTTTTGATATTTTAATCACGTAATGATACCAACGAAATCGAATATCCTTATGAAAAACAACTAAAGCAGTGCAAATTATATAAATATATCTGATCCCAGTTTCAAACCAAACCCGTGTCAATTGCAATACAAGCAGATTGAAATATCATTTCTATGAGTATTAACTTGAATCAGTTAAGGACCCGTTATATATCTGATTACCATTTTTAGTGATAATTTCTTACTATACTTTTAAATAATAAATAGGATTATACGGATACTTTTTAATCTCGATGGTAACCATCAAAGTTTGCTTAAAAGTTGTATAAGTAAAAGAAATATCTTGAATATTAATTAAGAAATTCCACTGATTATCAACTTCATACTGTTGTGATAATCTTAAAAGTGACGTGATTTCAGATTTACATGCATGAAGTAGCATGAGATATGTGCATACTATGCGATTTGTATGCTAATAATAAGCGGACATTAAAAAAAATACTATGGATTAAATTTCTCAAAAATTAACTTGATTTTGTAGTGTATCACAAAGATTATTTTGATGAGCTCAACAACTAACAAGAATCCACTGATTTCGAAGAGGGTCTAATTATATCCATCACAATTTTTTATCTGCTGGATTTATACAAAGATTCGACTAAAATGTTAATATCGTAACTACGGATGGTGTAGATGAGTTTGGTTCTTTTACGAATCTATTAGGATTAGGGGGATTAAGATATATGTCGTTTCTTACAAAACAACTTTTAAAATATAACAAAAATTTTCCTTCCACGAAGAATTCACATAAACACCTTCATACTTAACTGTCATCAAAATTATAACCAACCTTGAAGCATCTGGAGCAGAGTAAATAGACACAAAGGCAAAGACCACCAAGGTCATGCATGTTTCAAAACTCAGAACATACAGAAAATGTTCCTCTTACGCAGAGACCATGAAACATGCGTTCTCTTTTTACCGATCTAAAATTTTCGAGAAATATCGATCAGCTCTTCGGAGATGAAAATAGAAAATGTTGTGCGCGGGTTAATAGGTGATGGATTGCGTGGGAGGAATATGCGCATACATTTAAATATTCGTCAGCGCATGAATTTTAGAGGCGTGAAACTATCGGTGGGGAAACGACGGAATAGCGGAGGGGCACTCCAGACATTCTTTTGATGAACACAGATTCCAAGCGATGGTTACATGTAAGCAGAATACTTCAACGTTGAGGGGTTTAGGGTGTTTATCATGCAGAAGACGTAGAGAGACGTGTATCTATTATAGAAAAGAGCCGATATGGAAATATGATCGTGTTAAAAAATTGGGAATTTTATTGAAACACATTTGCATTCCATAGGATCAATGGGTTCCTTTATATGATATTAAGTGAAACTTAAAGGTCAATGGTGCATCGATGGTTGGATATCACAAGAACAAGAATAGAAGATGACTTCATACTAATTGTTAATTCATTCAACACTCTATCACAATAATTGTAAGTTATGCCGTTACAACACAATGTATTCGCGAGGTGAGATGTGAAAATCCTATTCGGTTAAATCTTCCACAATGACCTTTCCAGTTGAGACTACCAAGTAGGCATCACTGTACTTTCACAGTACATTGTTTCATTAAAAATATACTTCACTTGCAGCGCTAATTGCATGGAGGGCATCCAGAAGATCGATACCGGTATCGATCGTGTGGTAACTTGTTATAATGCTATTGCACCATTATTTTGCAGCGACTTCCACGGTATTTACCACCAAATTAGGTTTCAGCACTTTACAAAGAATTCCGTTTAAAATATCCTTATCTCTTTTCTTGAAATTTAATTCTTGATTTGGATAAAATCGGACGTCAAAGGAGTGAAATATATTACATTTTCTTCCCAAAATTTTCTGTTTCAGCAGTAAGAAAAACATATTTTTCTGTAAATAATATCAACGAAAATTTCCTGCATAGTTAAAAGTCAACTTCAGTAATAGACGATAACACTCACAGCAAAGTATTTTTAAAAACTATGGGGGAAGGTCCTCTAATATGGGACAGCTAAGCTTTTTTGCAAATTGCAAAATTGTCCAGGGCTAAATCAAATTAAAATTTATACTAAAACTAACTAAAAAGTGTTATAAAAAGACCATTTGAAGAAATAACGTCAAACCGGATCGGTTCAATATTTTATTAATTTGAAAAAACCCTTACATTTTGCTTATTTAAAATGTTGGAGGGTTACATGGGACACCTTGTATAGGTTAAGGAATAATCCAGTCCCTCTTGTAATCCAACCTTCTACCATGCAGAATGCAATAATGCATGTTATAAACCATTATTATAAGTATAATTATTCTAAAAAAATTATTTCGAAATTTTTAAACATTTAAATTATTCCTCTTAGAGAAATTTAAATGGGTTATGAAAATAATCTGTCATCACAAATGTTTCCTAATTTGACACACTTTGGTAAACCTGTGAGAAGTGAGCGGTGAAAGGCTCAGCATATGGATGTGGTGATCTTTTTCAGAAGTTATTACTTTCTGCTGCTTATGGCTTTAATTACCGTCCATTATGAGAAGAGAGTGTTCTTTTTCGGTCGAGTTTACTCTTTCCACAAACAGATTAAGATTAATCGACTAATTTGTGCATTCCAATTTTGTTCCATATAACCCTCAATGCACCTGTCCCATACAACCGGACTGTAATGCAACGCAACTTTCACTCTCAAGGGCAAACTACCCATCCGATTGGAAAGAATCGCTCATAACTTACTAAAAATAACCTTTAGTTGCTACCAAGATAATTAAAACATTTTTGTACTGAATTAAAATGTAGGTGGGATGGTCTAAAGTTATCTCCGTGCACGAAAAATTGGTGCAAAACCACTAAAACATTCGTTACAAGAGAACGCGTAGCAACACAAATCCAATATGGCTAGAACTGGTTTTTGGCATCAATGTGCTCGTGCCAATGCCGTAGTAGGGGCTGTGCCTAGCGTTGATTGGCCAAAACACCGCCTGTCCCATAAAACATGCTGTCCCATTCTAGACGACCTTCCCCTAGATGAAAAAACGGCCGAAAAAGGTGTTATAATTTGGAAAAGCAATAAAAATACATAAGCTGATGGTGTACCAATCTATGAAATTGATAATTAAAATTCATATATCTGAGATGATTCTGGTGTACTCCAGGAATTCTCCTATCATTGAAACGATTTTAAAGAAAGAAGGTTGAGTTGAAAAATTTCAGAAAACTAGAATTAGAAGTGGGAAAAAATTTTAATTGTAGGTTGAAATTTAGAGTTAATGTTAATTTTTATTGGCATTGCCTTTTATTTTATTAGTTGTGTAAATGATTATACTAGAATACGGTTATAATATTATTCCATACTTAATTATTGCCTCTTCCTCTTAATTTTAATGTATTCTTACATATTCTGTGGTTGACAATGTTTTCAAAATTTAAAATAGAGCGCATTGATTAATTGTTTTGTTAGTATCGTCTTGCGGCATCTCTACATTTAATGTAATTTCAATTATATATTATTTTTACCCATTCCATAAGTTACATTCCAAAGGAAGGAATTTAACTTCCTTGTAACTCAATCACATATTATACTATCAGCACATCCTTTTGATAGAATTGTCATCTTAATTTCTTGATTTTTTTACGAAACCTGGTACAATCAGTAAAATCAGCACATATCCACTTAATACATGCAATCTACACCAGCCGTCTTTACTGTAGTCTTTGCATTAGCCTACATCTTCGTTTCTTTAGATGCGAGTTTAGTATTTCGAGGAAGAAATGATCTACTAATAAATACGAAATAATTTATCACTCTCGACGAATTTCACACAAAATATTTCAATTTAAGGTGTATTATACTCAAATTTAGAAAGAATGAATAGCAATGAGGAAGTCTTCGAGAAGAAAAGATTTCCAAAGTGAAAAGAAATGGAGCGCGAAGTGTGATTTAAAAGGAAACAAAAGGAAGAAGATAAAGTTTTCAAACTTTGGGACGGGAAACCAAATTACAAATCTCTTCGGAAGAACGGATCGGCGATGGCTCTTGTTTCTCAATTCCCTCCCGTCTTAACTCGAAATTCAAAGAAAGTTGCTTGATTATGAGACGTTTATATGACAGACTTCACAAACCTTTTGATCTTGAGATTGATTTCAGAAAGTTCAGTTCTGAAAGTTTCTGCTTTAGCGTTAGCGAAAAATTTCCGGTAATCATGTAATTTGTCATTAACAGGTTTACAAACCACTAAAGCAATGTCAAAGTTATCTCCTCTATAAAAATCTTTCGCATAAAATGTTACCCTTTCCTGTTCATGACACATTATGTCAATCATTAAATGTATGTTCATCAAAGCGCTTTAAATGTAATCGCAAAGTGCCGCAAATTAATTAAACAAGGTTCGTAGTTGATGACATGTTGGAAAATCTGTAGACAGAGTGAGGAAATTTATGATTGGGACATCCTTGATTTGAGTGCCTCTATAAGGAAAATTAAAAATATAATGCCAAAATTGATGGAATGAAAGTAATATTAATGGCTATGAAAATGATCTAACTACCCTAAAGTTTAAACAAATATAGTTGTCGGATAAAATTGAAAATCTAGTTACACCTTAGATAGAAGCAAGCACATGACTGGTGTGTAAAAAAGTGCTTGAACTATCTCTGATATCTGAATCTCGCTCGCAAATTATGGAACGGTCATAAAACTAAGATGGAAAACTTTAGACGAGCAGACTAACGCCTTGCTGATGTATGGAAGCGTTGATTTCGAGGAGACACTACACCAGAATATAGGAGCACTGCACATATGTTTAGTAATCCCATAATCATTACACATCAAAACTTAGGTATCAATTTCAAGACATTTCAACGAATAATTGGTGAAATATCCATAAAATTAAAGAAGTAAGACTTACGTATAATGATATAACCATTATTTGAGCATGGTAAATTGACAAAATCAGAAAATTTAAAGAAATAAAATCATGGTTAAGTTAGATACAAAGGATTTCAGAAAGCTGAATTTAAAGTTACGTGTAACTATTCGCAACATTTTAAAATAATCGGAGAAATTGATACAAAGATACGTTTATGTTTATCTAATAATATATCTGTTAAATCATTTAAGCCATTTAAAAATAATAACGTTCATTAAAAAAGTGGACATAAATTTAAAATTGCCAATTGTTCAATCAATTAGCACTTTGGTCTATTAATAAGTTTTGATTCTTATTTTAACCATATCTAGTAGCTATGAACCATTATAAACTTCCTCATCATCCTTATGCATCAGCAATTATACTTATCTTTCATTTTTGGCTTCGCATGATAGATTATTACATCTATAAACCCTAAAACCTGCTGTGCTGTGTTGATGAGTTGTACGATATACTCGGATCAGAAAATTTTAAACATTAAAGTGAAATCGTTATCTGTCGTTACGGTTCGCCTTCTGTAATCTGACCAATACGGAACGTTACTGGTTTCTTTAAGGTTGGCTACGTTGATAAGGTGCGATTTATGCTGTAAACTACTACTCTGTTATAATGAAAGCAAATTATTTGTGTCGGATGAGACAATGGCTGCCCATAAAAGACTTTCAGTTCAAAAGAACATAAGCGAAAGTACTTAGGGAATTAATCTCCAAATGAAAGTTTATCGAACAAAAACGGCAGCTAGCATGTTTACTCTATAACGTACAACCCGTTGCATAAGGAACGCATGTAACATGTTTCGAGGTGCCCAGTACCTAGTTTTGGCCTGTAACTTCCTCGCAATTTTCTCTATCAAAACCTCGTACTCGAAGGCAGAAAAATAATGCTATAACCGTCAGATGTCTAAAAAGCTGAAATACATTTTTTATATTATTGCTACCATACAACTGAACTAATTATTTCGGATGAATCATTACTGTATTGAAATACAGCGTTTCTGATACTATATATTGGTGAATGGAACATTTTTATTTACCTTTTTCCAGAGAAGAGAGTACACTGTTTCTAGCAGTTGCTTTTGCTTCGCTTACGGCTTTAACAATATGAAAGTTACTGGGGCATGAATGACGCTCAATGATGGCCTTCATCTTGATTACTCCTTATTTGGAATGGTTTGAGAATTTATATTTAAAAGGTCGTTACGCTGCTCCTCCATGGACCTTATCCACTAATAGGATTCTGGCTTATTGATGAACGCAAGGGAAAACTACTACACTCATAATTTTACCAAGTCTTCCCGGTTCCTCTCCAGGGTACTTAATAGCGGAAGGGCTGTTGGGCAGATGCCTTAAGGGCATACAGCATATTATGTGTGGCCAATGAACCCATTGCAGGAGGTAATGCGGCCCTCTGGTTACCTCCAACCGTAATGCAGTAGTGTTGAGTTTGCATTGATTTACTGTTTCCAGTTAGCAGTTATTGACAAGCAATTGCTGAGGAGCCGTTAGAGAAGGAAAAATTAGAAAAGAAAAATTAAGGAGTAATTGCTTTTTATTAAGTGTCCGTAATATATCATAATTATTTTTCATTAAGCATAAGCAGGATAAGATGTAGGAGAACTTCAACGCCTTAAAACTGATGCAGTTAAAAAATAACCCTAAAAATGCTGTAAAGTTTATTCCTAGAGTAAACCTGTCTCTTTGTGGAGATATTAATGGTTGACACGTGGAACGCCATTTCTCTGAAGCTTACACTAAAAAAATATATATTTTTCATTCACACCGGTTTCCTATGATTCCCAACACCTCCAAAAATAGATATAGTTTTATAAAAATATGTAACAAAATACCTATTTTTATATTTCAAATCGACGTCGCTCTTTTCAGTCGACGGTAACAGGCGATGCGAGTGATCGAAGAATGCGAAACGGGAAAACAGTTCTCCGGCTCTCGGGAAATATTGCCTCAAATATGAAAGAGTTGTCCCAATTACGGTGAGTGCACGTGGGCCTTGGTTAATCACGTCCCTCGATAGGTCACGTGACGGCGCCACAACAGGCGGAAGGAGTACGAGTCAAAGGTCCGAAATCCGCCATCAACATTCAATCGAAGGCAAAAGTAGGTCCTCGGCGTCCAATCGATATTAATGAAGCCGTCCATGGGCTCCCTCGACTCCTGAAGAAAGGCTCCGCTCCTTGGAAGCAAATCCGGTTAAAACAGATTCCGGTCGGAAACTACGACACGCTGATGAGATAAATCCTTAAAAGTTCTCCTCCATTTTGTATTCCTCAGCAAAGTGGACATCTCGAGCAACGCTTTAAGGATGCAGTTACGGCCATTTAACGCGGATTCGAACCCCGCGACGGTCTTTTTTCATCTGTTCGGTGCTTAGTTTGGAGAAGCGTTTGCGTCAAAGTGTTTTCAGCCTCAAGCCAATCAAGGTCCTTTTACGTAACGCCGACTGCGGGTGGCACTTGACGTAAACTGATTATTTCAAAGCAATGACGGAATATATCAGCGACTGACGACTTTAAACATGAGTAAATTTATTTAGAGCACGAGTCTCGAGGATTTTCTGCTTTTCTTACTCGTAATTCCGAAGCAGAGATATTTTTATTATAAATATATTTTAAACTGGGAATAGGTAGCAGTACATACATCTTAGTAATATAAAATGTTGAACAATGATACTGATTAAAATATTACAATTTTGACGAAATATATTTTTGTAAATATTCTACAAATAATAATTTGACGCCACTGGTTATGGGTTGTTTCAAGGTTTAAGGTGTCTGAAGATGACGTGGATACATCGAGACAAATAGTTTCAAACTGAAATTCGTGGAATAAAACCAAAGTAATTCTATTAATCTTGTGTTTAAGATAAGGTTCTACAAAGCCAAGCTGATATGATTAATTTTAATTATAACAATAGTTGAGAATATAAAATATAGCATTTAATAGTTGTAAACATCATAAATCAATCACGGATTCCAAATAAAAGTACCCCATCAAGAAATCTAACTTTGATTGGAAATTTTACCATACGTGAGATTTACTATCTGCCAATCCATAAGATATCCGGTTTTGTAGAATTAGAGATTTAAATTTTAATGTAATCAGGATATCATTTAAAAAACCTGAAATAACGAATAACTTCCTTATGAAAATTGCAAATCGGCGCTAAAAATAGGGCAAATTGAATATAAAAATCCACGATAATGCTACCTTGCCGAAAGAGAATATTGTGGGAATGAAAACATTCTGTTAGAAATATAATGTTGGATAACTTTCTCAAAACTTAGGTACTTTTAAATTCCAATATTAAAGTATGTGTGTTTTTTCTGAAGTCGAATCATTGACATTATTCTGTTTCATATTAACTTAGGATATAAATAGATTCTCTCATACTAACCATTTACCTAGGAAAACTTGAGCTAGAACAATGTACATGTTGGTTGCAGTTAAACCATAGCTAAAATGTTTTTGTTCCTACATTTGAGAAAATTAGATCAATTGAAATAAAAAAATCATAAGTTAATCGGCATCTGAGTGGTTACTGTAAACGAAGACCGCGGGAAGACAATCTTTCTAACATATATCATTCTAGAATAGTACTGACCCATAAGGGGCATTTTTACTGACAGGTAAATCATTATATGAGACCTGTTTCAAGAATGAGAGAAACCCTTTAAATAAAATCCTAAATTAGATGCGGGCACGATTTGGTAGACGGATATTTTTACAAACTTAGATTACTTTCCTTTCTAAAAATATGATCCACTCATCACCGAGTTAGAAGAAGTGAAAATATTGAAAAATATCTAACGTTCAAAGCGACGACAAAGGTTAGTTTGTCACAACAAATTTCCTTCGGAAGGAAACCGTTTATTTCTTTACCTGAGCTCGTGGTCATTTACATAAATAGGAGAGCATTCATCATACGAGCGGTCGATATGAAGACCTTCGGAAGCGTGACATGGATTGAATAGCGCGCGCTCAAAACTTCCTTTCCGCTATTTATTGCAAGGAAAAAACTCGAGGAATATTTAGAGTGACGTCTGCATGAGTAGTGGTTAGCGAGGCGTCTGGAGAAATCCTTAAGAGTGGATAAGGGTGAGGAATGAACGGATGACGTCGGGGAAAAGTTGCGTTGAATAAAATTCGTACAATGATATTCGAAAATACTTTCGTAGGACTGGGGAATGCTGTAAATGACAATTAAAGAATAATCTCTGGAGGTCAATCAATCATGCAGGAAGGCAGGTGGTGCCCTTTTGAAAACAACAGCTGCGATGGACTGCGTTCCAAAAATGCGTTACAATTTATCAAAAGTGTCCAAAATATTTAATAATTTGTTTCAGTAAAATTTGAATGAATTTGGGCGAAAATTATGACGAGAAATGTTTGCATGGATAGCTAACATATCCATTCTTAATTTGCTTTTATATTAAAGTTGATTTGATAATTTTTCTAGGGAATTGGGCATTACAAATTCTTATAGGAAAATTTGGAGGCAATTTAGGATCAAAATCCATGTAACTAACGGCCAGATCTCTTTTCTCGATGGTTTTTAATTATGTCAATACGACATAGCCTTTTTCACCATTAGTTAAGAAATGAATTTGCACCAAAATAGTATGTATAGGAGTAGGGTAGATTAATTAACATACGATTAATTTGAATGGAGAGGAAGGACTCGAGAGAAGGTTATCCATAGGAGTTAAGGACCCGAAGACATAAACGATACTGATTAGTCTGGTGAACCGAATTTGCGGAACGGTTAAACCGTAGTTTGGTAAGTAGATGAAAGGTTCAGTAATTGTGATTATACAATCTTGAAGCATAAAAGAATTTGTTCTTAGAGGACTAACATTTTAGTTTAAAGAGAGTACGAATTTTCTGAATTTGGTCAGGAACGACTTTAGACAGTTTAGGAGTACCATTATAATTTAACTAAGTAGAGCATCTAAAACGAATGAATGAAATTCCATTGGAACCAAAGGTGTTATTTGTCTAATCTGCATCCTCGAGACCGCATAAAAGACCGCCCCGAAAATTAACGTGTTGCAAGCTTGCTGGCTTTAACGGTAGAGGGCAATTTGATCGCCACCGAGACCACTGTGTGGCCACTGCTGGATTAGCTGTTCGGTCACTATTAAGGGAAATGTATGCGATATTTCTCCAAAGGTTTGGTTTCTCTTTAAAGTCGAATTATGGGGTTGTGATAGAAGAACGGTGCGTCGCCTAGGATAATAACAAATCCTCTTTCATTCCTCTTCAAATTTCCAATTTTAAATTAAACACGAGACGACTCCACGGGTTGTGAATTATTCACTCTGTTAGGCAGGCAATGGACGAAAAGGTTGAATAAGCAATCCTTTTGTTGCATATTTTTTTAAGAGAGGGCACGACCCATTAATTCTGAATGCATCTGCATCCGTAATGATTGTCACGAGGAAGCTGCGGTTTCCTTTCAAAGTCAATACTAAGCCGTTTAAGTATTCATAGAAATACAATTCCGCGATGATGCAAATGGAAGGGAATTAAAATAGATCAAATGGTGTCGACAGCAATTAATCAATCCAACGGAGCTGCAATTTTTTTAAAGGTCATTAAAATTGTTCCATGCATCGAGGGCCTGCAATTATTCTGATTTGAAAAGCTGGATGGCAATGATTGAAAGTCGGTAGAAAAGCTAGAGTACTATTTAAATTATCAATGGGCATAAAAAATGAAATGAATTATTTTTGTGATGGTTTGAGAACAAGCTTTTCATTCTGATAAGGGTGATTCTAGGTTGAGAGTTGTATCGCATTGCGAGTCAATTTCTAACTACCTTAGAATCTAATTACTTTCATAGTTAATTCCTATGGAGTAAGATATATCGCTAGTTAAACAACACTTCCCCCCTGCTACTGAAAATAATTTGCAAAGATACAGCTAAAGTCTGCAGGATATAAAGAGAGGTATATACAACATTTAATGATTTCGGATCGCAAAGGAAGAAAAAGGTAATGATTTACAAAGAATAATTATTTAACCGTAACAATACGAGCAAATATCACGACGAAGATATTATGTAAGAAAAAAAAAATCAGCCTTAAAATAAAATTAAATTAGGAATCAATTAAAATATCTCTAAAGAAACCTATTTTTGATTAGGTACTGCATTTCAATCTAAGCTTTCAAGTAATTAATAACGTTTGTAAATTAAAGTAATTTCTGGTGGTGAACCTCAAAGAGCCACATGTCGTAATTTGTGGATGTTTCTTCTTTACAAACAACGCAGTATATTGTATCTTTTGTTAAGAATTGGAGTTTTCACGAATAAATGCTGTATAAAACCCTCAGCTGCGTGAAAAACCGTATTTAAATTCGAAAACAAATTCATATGCTGATAAAGGAAGCCTGGAGTACAGTAAATAAAAAAATAACAACGCTGACGTCAGTTGAAAACCTACGTGCCTTTATAACAGCAGCGAGGTCGAAAATAGCATTTCCCGTCGCAAACAACGAGCAGTAAATTCCTTAAATATTCATTTAATTTTGAATGACCTGACCTAAAACTCAGCTATTCAAAAAGGGTTGGATTTTAACGGGACGAAATCCACAATGTTGGAGACAAGAGATAATTAAACTTCCCATTCTGATATCGCTACAATAAATTCCCTCCCCTTAACCATAAAATGCCGTACCTGGCAATGAAACCACACAAATGACAACCAGATGGGGTTCACGCCACCCAAAAGCCTCTCTATTGTCAGTCGTAACTTTTAATCCGTTTAAAGCAGGTTCTAGCGATAAACCTGCGCTATTCCTTCGCCGCTTTGTAAGTTCACGGTGGATGAAATGCACGACAAAGAGAACTCCAGTCCCGAAACTATTGCGCAAGATTAAAGAAAGAGGAATTAGTTTTATCGAATGCGTGGGATCAGTCACGGAATTGGGAACACGCCATTGCTTTTGTAGTTGAGGCTGTAACGGTTCCCTTGGACTGGAAGCGGATGACAACACGAAAAGAGGGAAAACTGAAGTTTGAAAACGTAAAGGGTATTCCAGATGAAAAAGAAAGGTGGGCACCCTTATATCCAATACTATCGCACCACTATTTTATCTATAGGGGATACTTGGGGGAAAATATTCCCCTTCACATATAACCTCATGCTCGTTTCGTTTACTACACATATTTATAATCTGTGAGTGTATTTAGGTTAAAGAATGAAAATATTAAAGCATGAGAAATCACTTGCATATATACATAGACCCATACATACATAAATACATACTTATCTATATATTTTGGTATTTATACTGTTAAAGTTAGCTTCCTACATGAGTTGTAACTCCCAACATTTCAAGAACGAACAAACAGACCACGATGTCAAATGAATTGTTTAACTGAATCGTATTTGTCGATTCACTTCAGGTTTAATGATTTCGGCTTCAAACAATGTGTCAACAATATATCTCGAAGTTCCATTCATACAATTCATAGATGCTAGGAAGATTAACCAATTGTGAAAGGGAAACAATTATAACTACACGAAACTTACGGCTAGAAGAAACAGTCACTGTCCATAACTTGACAAGGTTTCAATGAGTGCTACTGAAAAAATTACAATATATAAAATCGCCAATATTAGTTCACGTAGAATTTTCTGTCACAACAAATCTTACGAATATGGTGGAGCAAAGCTTAAATATATGTTAGCATACATTTATGTATCAAATGCCAAACGGCGACCGTCGCGAAAAATCGATTTCCGCAGCAACAGGAGCTGAGCGAAGAAATGAGATTCTACTGACCTTAACACGACTTCTTGTAAAATGTAAGCTACATAGGATTATCTCAAACTAATAAAGAAGGATACTTGGAATGTTATGATATATTTTGTAAGCGAAAAGCTCGGAAAAAAACAAAAATTCGTGATATACCTATCTTTATGAAGAAATTACAAAAAAGCATGCAATTATTTTAATTTTTGGGCTTAAAAATACTTATGACTAAAAAAAGTAAGGATTGGCTACATTAATTAAATTAACTTAACATTAAGAGTTAAAAGAGCTCCAAATAGCCGTTGTTTGAGTACAACCTGTCGTGCGGAAGTACCCTAGCCACGGGGGTTAAGGTTAACCGAAACTAAGGTATTGTAAGCGTAACATCTCGATACATATTTCGGAAGCTATGCTTCCATCTTCGGGAGAAGAAGAGAACTAATCTCAGTTCAAATAAATTAAATTAACTTAGTTATAAAAATTTTAGGACAAAAATAAATTCATTACGTCCAACTACGAATAAATTTGGACCACTTTAAAATTCATCTCTTCTCAATTCGACCCCTGCTTTAATTTCGTCCAGAATCTCATTCTATTATTACTCGTATCAATTCCAACTCTTACATCACAGCCATCGATCTCACCATTCCTTTGCGTGATAGAGCCCCTGCACTCGGATATTTTCGCTCCCACTGTTTCATTTTTTCAGGTTCTTTCCGTCTTCTTTTTGCCTCCCCAAGAAGAAGGGGAGGCAGGTGGGAAGGGCGTAGGCCATTTTGACCACGCCCAGCAGCACTCGAATTAAACGAAAAATGCACGAAATAAACTTCTGCAAGGGGATAAATCGACACGTATCTTTTCTCCATTGCCGTCAGTACCGATCCGCCCCCACCGCGTTTCCCAGAATTCCCTCCTCATTACGGCGTGGAAGCTATTCTTACACATCAAAAGAGAGCAATGTAAAAAATAATATAATTTGATTCCCCGCTGAGAATAAGCCAGCAGCAAAATTGATGGAGGCGAATTGATACAATTCACTTTCCCCGAAAATGGGAAAATTTTCAAAAAAGTAGGATAAATTAACTTTCCAAATTAGTGCGATTATTGGCATTCGAATGATAGATGAGATATAATACGCCTCCCAAAGTATTTATAATTTCATTACGAAACCTCATGAAAATAAATAATATTCTAAAGTTAAATAAATTATGAAACCTTCCATAAACGCCTCCAGAATGTATTATATATTTCATAATTATTTCTCCTCGCATAAGAAATTGAGAGAACTTTTAGAATTAATTTTGAATATAAATAAAAGTAATTAATACATATGGATAACTAGTACTATATCCTGTATGCTTTTAATGTATTTTACTCGTTCTGAAATATTCACAGGTCCATTTTATCCCGAATTATCCATTTGTATCTATTAATTTGTCATTTTTAATTATGTTAATTTTTACAGGCTATATTTAATATGTTTAACCAATTTTCAGTTTCTGATTGCTTTATTTTATGTTTATTTGTGATGCTACTATTTCCTTGTGATGTGTTCTATTTTCTCATAGTGTTTTATTGCTTTTTATCCAAATAAAAATTAATAATTAGAAGTACGATTAGCACGATCCAGAGAGAGATGCACTGATTTCGGTTAGAATATCTTGTCACGGGATTATTTTTAGAAAATTTATATTATGAGATTTACAAATTAACTCCAACTTCGAGAATCGATAAAAGTCTAATCTACGCAAAAATCTAATGGTAGATAGAAACATGAAGCCACTTTGGTTTTGCCTTCCTATGCTTTCAAGTACATTTTAATAGCATATAGTATACGTTTTAAGTCGTTCGTTGTCACAAATACCGAACATGTAAGAATGTACGCCTCCTCCAGTCTCCAAAATTAATATTTCTTTGACTAATCGCCGCTTTAGCAAAATTATTCATAGGAAACTCCTTCCAGTGCATAGAGATGACTTTCAAACTGCTTCCTTTGACAAGGATAATTTAATAGCTAAATAGCGACAATTTACATTTTGGCTTAGTCGCGCAGGCAAAAGTTGGGTCTAGACTTTTGAAATTTACGGTCGAAGGAAATGAAAGAATGGAAGTTTTCAATCCATTGAGAATATTCTTCTACCTTTGGGCTCTCTTGATCCGGCCAATCTGCCTTATCGAGGCTGCGTTTAAGATAAGGTTGCAAAACTGTACAGAAAAGAACCTTTTGAAGGAAAGCTTGCTAAAGTGAACGGAGAAGTTTGAAAATTAGAGAATAAACTGCTCCTCTGAATCTACTGAACCGAGTTAAAATCCTGAATAACATAAAGAAATCATTTTATAAAATAAATTCAGGTAAATGAGTAACAAGAGAGTACACAGAAGCTGGTAGACTGCCATATTAAAGATATTAGTAGTCATTTATTAGTATATGATAATATTTTCCAGGTAGTATAACACTTTAAGTAATGCAGCATGAATGATTTCAATCAATAGTACCTAAGTGTGGTGGACGGTTTTTGTATCTGTATGCTCATTGACTTATTGTACTAATTATAAATTGCACTATCTATAGAAAGTTTTTGGAGGGGTTTCCCTCCCGTCCTTGGGCAGATATTTATAAATAAATAAATGTATTACATAATTGCCGTTACTCAATTTTAGCACTGGTTTACATTTTCCTTGGGGAAAGCATAAAAAGCCATTAAATGGTGAAATGAATCACAGAGCTTAATTTAGCTCCAATAGAAGGCGCTTGAGAGTATTTTCAGAGTTTCTTAACACGTTTTAGCTCGGAAAAATCAACTTAAATTCTATTTCGCTCTCGTGATTTACACAGAAGAAATTTCTTCGCAAATCTCTTAGGCGATGATAAGAAGGCGAACAGAGAGACTTGATTCAATTCCTCACGTGAGCGTGCCATTTAACTATTCTTTATTCGCAAAATCCAATTCCGAGAAACGCGGCGTAAATTCCTCTTAATAATTCGTAAGCGGCACAACTAATGAAAGAAACCAAAACATTTGGAAAGGAAAATAACAATGCCTGTGATTATGGCAATTATACTTACTTTAGTTTGCGGTGTTTCTCTTTTTGTCCATCCGCAATTTCTATCTGTTTCCTCTAAAACATCCAAGCGATTTCAGCCGAATTCCGCAGACGGAAAATACGGCTGAGATTTAATCCAGCAACAGCGCCGGGCTCGACCCCCGACCGTTCGGAGGGGCTTCCATAAGAAATACACGTAAAGTTCATTGTCATGTCTTGCAGACTTTTCTTCTTTCGCAAATTTAAACTAAAAACAATGCTCCTATGAAATATAGACATGTACCAAGAGCAGGGAAACTAAAAAAAGATTCTAATTTTGGCCTTGGAACATTCAATATAATTTTTAATTCATCCAATGACACTCGGGCTATCTAGCGGATAGTTAAGTTCATTATAATAAATTATTATTATTTCATTACAACTTCGACTTCTGCAAATAAAATAATATTGTATCATTATCAAATAAATATGGATATGTCATGTATATATTAAATTAATATTGATTTAAATATCGAGCGTTTCGGTTATTAAGAACCACATGGATTCAATGATGCATACATATATTTAAACAAAGTATATTTATGTTAAAAGTGGAATTGAGACGTTTCATGCCCACGAACTTAGAAAGTATACGACTGGAAACTGCTGACATTTTTTAGTTCCCTTAATGTCCGCAGCCCCGAGATGGCAGCACTGAAGTTCGCCCTTTGAAACCATAATCTTACATGGGGTAAACGGTGAAAAAGCACGATTATGATACATATGTAATAAAGAGTCATATTTACCAAAGATGGAATTAAGAGTAATTGTTTTATCCATCAATAGGCACTTTTGAATTGAATACAAAACATTTGAATAAGACGGACTAATTAGCAAATCCGAAGAATAGGTGCTTGCCTTATATGCAAAACACAGGTAACTTTGTCGCCGTAAAAACATTCTTCGCAAATCACTGAAATGCGATGAACCGTACCTTAGAATGGGGTGACTTTGGCCGTTTTTTAGATTAAAAAAAAATATTTCTGTATTCAATTACATGGTCCATGCTCAGAAAATTTAAATTACATGAAGGTAATTCTTATTCATGCAAATATACATATTAATTATATTATATAATTATCTACCATTAATATATTTTAAAATCTTTAAATTATTATTTTATTTAATCATTGTTTAATAGGTACTGAGATAAGAAGTTATTGACTCATATAACATTTTTCCACTTTGATTATAAATTTTCAAAAGAAAAATAAATTTTATAATTTATATTTATATATATATATTTATAATATATATATATATATATATATATTTATAAGTTTATAATTTCTTTCCTCCAAAAACAAAAAGGAATAACAAATTATTGTAAAAAACTTCTACTCACTGTCACTCGAACCCTTTTAAATTTTTTTTCAAGCCTTAGAGTCAGTGTTTTGTTTCTACTAATGAATCTCCGAACCCAAACAATTTCTGGAATTTTCGTCAAAGCACTGAACATTTACTTTTTACTGTTCAAATACGTCTGTTCTAAAATTTGGATATCACGATTACTCATAAAAAGTTTAACTGCACTTCCACTAATTTAATCTCTTTTTCACGAAGAAGCACTGTTTGGCCTCCAATTGTCTTCAAATGTTTCCCATCTTGCTGAGTGTTGCTGAGAGAAGTCAACAGACTGAGGTTTCGTAGACTTGTCTCGAGAATGCACGATTTTCAATTTAGTTCCCAATGACAATTGTACTGTCAATGTTGCAAGGAGCAAGGCGGATTTGCTGGAGATATGTCAAGACAATCTTAATTCTAAAGGGCAGGAAAAAATAGCTACTCTGTGAAATTTTAGATATTGTACTACAAATTTACAATTTGTGGAGCAGTGCACGCGTGGCCGAAGTCACCTTTCTACAGTAACGTTGATGTAAGTTGGAAAGTGCGACCAAGTTGTGTGAGTTAGAGATCTTCACTGTCGTTACTGCGCTCGAAGACTTTTTATATATTTTAAGATATCCTTAAGGTATCCTTAATCTTAAAAATGCCTGGTCATCGTTGTATTGCACCAGATAAAGAAACACAGCAAGTGTGCTGTTTGCCAGGCAGCATTAATTCATCCGGGGGCATTCTCTTGCCATCCAGTAGCAAAGTTGACAAATCTGAAAAGTATGGGGGGTTTGGTTCATCCTAATGTAAACCTTCATTCTTTCATCCTCAAAGAGGAGGAACAATTTGTAAAGCACTGTGAGTCAAATGATGTGCTTGAGTGCATAATTACAGAGTTACTTGAAGGTGATGAAGAGATAAATTTCCCATGCTTTAAGCACGGAAGTGAAATCAATGCATATGTAATAAAATATAATGTAACTATGAGGATTATACAGCATGCAAAGTTTATAAATTTGGAGGCTGTTAAAAAGGTGCATCGAAAAGGCCTCCCCAAGATGAAATGCAGTCCACGCCAGTCATTAAAATTTGATACATTTGGATTTATGCATGTTTCAACAATATTTGACCGTTTACTCATTTCCTGGAGACTATTTCTGGGAACTTCGATTTTTTTAGGAAATGTAAATTCGAGGGTGGTCTGAAAAGTTTTCGACCCCAGATTTTTCAGACATCTTCAGACAATTATCAGAAATTTTCAGAAAACATGTCAAGAAATGTTGAAATGTCGGAAACTTTTCAGACCACCCATGTACATCCTGCGATTCTAGTTTTAAAAGGCCTAGTTGAAATTTTCTGTGTATCCAAGCAGAGCACTTCGCTGATCTACGAATAATGTTTTCACAAGTTACTTGTGGTGTGCCCTGAAGGCAACTATCACTTATTCTTCGGATTTACTAATTTGCCCATTTTATTCCATTGTTTTAAGTACTTATAAATGGATAAATCACTAACTCTGAATTCCATCTTTGGTATATACTACTCCCGCAAAGAAAAAGAGAGAAAAAGTATCATAATCGTGCTGTTTTTTCCATTTACTCCATATGAGATTATGGTTTCAAAGGGCGAGCTTCAGTGCTGCCATCACGCGGCTGCGGACATTAAGGGCATCAGCCGATTGTACAGTCAGCATAGGGGAACTTCAGGGGCGAGGTCATGCCTGACGGGGGAATACAATTATTGTTTATAAAGTGCGAGCGGTAACTTCGTCATCGTGCGCGAAATTATACGTTTGTCCCCCAACGGGACCCCATGACATTTAGAACATTCCATACTTGTCCTGCATTCCCTTTCGCATGGATCCAAAAATCAAAGTAATATCATATTTGTTTTGCAACCTTGGAAGGCAATAATTACCAGTTCTCTTTCGCCCTTAATATGATCCCTTCCTTATCTGATCTCAGTCCCATCGTAGGTACCAATCAACCAGATTGCATACCTTTTGCCATGATTTCACGCGAATGGCCCGATAATGTCCGCGTATGCGTGCGCCCGGACCAGAGATTGCGCTAAAAAGATAGAGCGAGAGATAAAGAGGCAGAAAAATGAGCGTCCGGGTGCGCCACCTTCGTGGTAATGATAGGGGAGGAAGATGTTGGCGCATTTCGTGTTGCTCTCACCGCCTCCGAGAGGTAAAGGGTAATATGTTTTCCCAAGGGGTTGAAGTCGGTCGATCTGATGTTTTGAACCGGGAAAAACGCATAAAAAAGGGAAATACCTCTCTTTACTGCGCCATTTTCTCCTATTCACACAAGGCGTCTGGGATACCAAAAGCACGAGGTACATATATGTTGAGATATGTTGTTTCCTTCGAGACTAAAGCCTTAACCAGGATACTTTTTCATATGACTTAGAGATATAATCATGATTTCGTAAATTAAAAATGCATCATTCGATCATTACACTCTTTATAAAACACAGTTGCATACCAGATGAATTTTGATGGGTGTAGACACTAAAGGAACTAAACGAGATAAACTCCTGACAACGTTTATACAAAGTGGAATGGAACCGCAAAAAGATACGTCTAATATAAATTTCTGAACATACGATATCATCAAACAAGAAAAAATCAAGACAAGCAAAATGTTATCTGAATATGTTTCGTTGTTAAAAGTCAAGTATCACTGATTGCTGGATGTCATTACAGATTTTACATTGATGCGGCTGTGGTACAAACTATGAGACATCTGGACCCTTGAAGGTCCAAGAGTCGTCTTTGCAGGAGATTATTTGGTTTCTTGGCTATAAAATAGTCACTCAAAAGCACCTTGAGAATCTGTTTGAACAATACTGAATGGGATCATATTTAGCAAGGGTCGGATTAAAGCTAGTTCAATTTTTTCCTTTAAAAGAGATTGAAAATGTAAGTCATCATTGGTAGATTAAACGCACGTATGTTATTAATCGTTACTAATAGAATTATAATTTCTGCTTAGATTAATGAATCGGAAATCTTTACGGTCCGTAAATATAAAGCTGCCAGTCAATTACCGTTTAGACAACCGCGAAAAGGATGTATCTTCCATTCAAGGTGATCTAATACTAGGTATATTTGTTCAATTTCGACGACATTAAACAGCTTGAGGATACTACTAAAAAAGAAAGAAGTTATGAAGTGGAGGTGATTTTTTAAATTTTACAATCCAAATTTTGAGCAAACTATTCCTTCTTCATGTACATCTACGTATGTACGTAGATGTAGATCGTACGTACCTTGCGAAACATAAAAAATATAAAAAATTTGCCGACTACGTTATAAGGAGGATGTAAGACTATTTGGCGAGCTGGCTACGGATTCATTTGTGTTTTAAATACCAAAGGAGGAAATTTTAAGAGAATGTTAATTACGATATCGAAAGAAGTCTTCATCCAAAGTCTAAATATTTGCTGGATATTTCCAGTAATGGAATTCCACAAAGTTACGGCTGCTACTATTCAGTTTATTTAACTAAATATTTGCATTTTTTCATGAAGAGGCATAGCAAATTCCTTAGATGTTTGTTATTACCGCGATATCAGAAGTTTGGAGAAAATACTCGTGTAGCGATGGAGTTACCATGTATTTTCTTTCCAGGAAGGCCACGCGGAGATGGGAATTCCTTGAAGTTTTTCCACAAGAGATGGCTTAAAATTGAAGCACTCTGGGAGTGCACTTTCAGGAAATCTTTCCAAAACTTAATACTCCCGGAAAAAAGATTTTTCTATCTAGTTTCCTTCAAAATTTCCTTATTAAAAAGTCGGCCCACTCAAGAAATAAAACTTTACACCAGAATATTACATTAAACAGATGTTAGCAGGATATTGAGTTTTATGTTAGCGGTATTGAATCTGTGAGCATCTATTTTTCACTATTAATCCTAATCAGGGAACCAATTAATCTCCAACCAATCTCATGGAGCAGTAACTTCAGGCGAAGAACGATCGTTATTAAAGATGTCTTTTTGCAGTATCGTTTAGTACGTTATAAGAATTAAAAATATTTGCCGATATGGTTGTTAATTAGATTGTATCATCATGCCGTAATGCCAAGAGAGAAAATAAACTGGAATCGGGTTATTTTCTAGTGGTATAGAATCTATGAGTACTCATACGCTATTTTCCATTATTAATATTAATCAGTGAATAAATTTAATAACACGAAATAGTTACTTCAGCTAAAGGAAAATCAATGTTAAAAATGGTCGCTTTGGCTCTTTTTAAATTCGCCCCTACTAATCTGGCCTCAATGGTAGTCCTCTATTATAAAGAATAAAGAAGAAAGCGCACATACCTTTAGGATGTGGGAAAAGGTATATTTGCTTTCTTCTTTATTTCTTATAATATTCGCCGTATGGAGAAATAATCAGATTATACTTTATTGCCAAGAGGGAAAATACGATCAAATTCGAGCCAATAAACGGACTATTCAAGCGACAATGAAGTGTTTGGAGATAGCCTTAGCGTCCGCCACCTGTAATTTCCGTCCTTGAAAATGGCTAATCAATTGGTGTCTGCCGGAAATTCGGACGGAATAA
The DNA here is from genome assembly GCA_947579665.1 of Sympetrum striolatum. Lineage (NCBI taxonomy): Eukaryota > Metazoa > Arthropoda > Insecta > Odonata > Libellulidae > Sympetrum > Sympetrum striolatum. Next base: position 90,293,548 of record OX388346.1, read on the forward strand.
ATGAAGGGATTTACAGCCCATTGATCAGAGTATTACTCTCTTTATAGTGCTCCACAATTGATTCACCTCTACGATTAGTTAATGGTGGTGAAGCCCGATCCCAGAGTAAATCCGGCAGCGATCGCAAAAACAGCCTTATTAGGCCTCGGAGGCTTGATTCCCCTAATTAGCTTACACAATTCCTCCGCACATCTTTTTAAAGTGCTTCCTCAAAGTGGGCGAGAACTTCGCTTTTACGGGAAGCCGGAGATCCAACGTGCGAGGGGAAAAAGACGACCTTAAACGTCCATTCCCTCCTCATGACCCAAATTCCTCGACTTTAATCACGCCGAGGCGCTAATTGCAACCGGAGGAGTCTTCGCCCGTTGAGGTACAGGTGTTGGCTCAGACAGGACACAAAAGCCTCCTTCGGGACACAAAAGGGAGCCATCTGGCGGAGACGCCTCGTACTAACCTCCACGTGCCCCCTTCCGGTGCAATCAATTCCGTTGCAGTTTTGGGGGTGTTAAGGCCTTCGGAGGTCGCATCTACCAGTAACAGGAGCGGACGGCGCCGGAGGAAATCAATGGTGGTTGAACACTGTGGACGTAATGGGGAGAGCGAGTCAAGGGCAATGGAGGCAGACGGGGACAAAACCCGATTTTATTTTTCATGTCATCTGAGTCGTGCGGCTGAGCCATCGACCCTCCGTTCGAAGTGGCTCGTAATTCCCATCGAGGAGATAAGAGGACACCTGCATATTTCAGGACTTACGGTCGGCAGCGCTCTTTTCTTTTAATTTGTGTTCGAGATACGCAATCGTGACGTAAAAAAGACATAATGTTCGTGTATTTATGGAGAGTCCCGGAATATCTACGTCTGAAAATGCATACGGATCATAATTAAACACAGTATTCCGTCTCCGATGATTATCAATTTCGTGAAAATCTCTTTTCGAAACAGATTCGTCGTATTTGTAATGATAAATGATTTACGACTCTCCCGTTACCTTTAAATGCAATTTCAGTCAACGAAATTCCCACTTCACAGCGTCAAATATTCGGTGATTTCAGAGGCAATGGAAAGCTGCAAGAAATGGAGGTACTAGTAAATTAGCGAATTTCCAACAAGAAGTTGTCCTGAAGCAATAATTCTCCGGTAAAATCAGTTACCCGCTAAAAGGAAAGCGGACAACAGGAAATATTGCTGAACACGAAGTTCAGCATTGGTTCGTTCCGTATCCTATATCGTTTAATGTATGTTGATTCGTTTAACGCGAAGTTGTTTACACAAAGCAACGGTTATTACGAAAATATTTTACCGTCAGCAGAGAAAATATCCTGAGGTAATTCTTCGGGAAATCGAAAACGGCATTTATATTAGGATACTAAGTAACTTAAAATTATCATTCTGCACTTGAATTTACATTTAATTTTTGTTCACAAATGCTGCAATTATTTTATACTTGAGTTTACATGTATACTTTTTGCTTACAATGGTTGAAAGTTAAATCATTTCATTGATGTAAATATAGGAATGTATGTTTATTATCTCCAATAGCCGTCTTTGTCGGCGTTCCTCACCTCCTTCACCGGTATTCGGAGAAAACGGAAGGCTAGGATCACCGCTGTTTTAAGAGCACCCAATTTATGTACGTTTCAATAGCGAATATCATCCTGAGTGGCAATTAAGTTCAATGACGGCTATTAGAGATTTTAAACATCTAATTCATTATCAGAAGTGTTCCAAATTTTCTTTATTTACTACTAAATTTAGGATGATTTTCAATATATAGACGATAAGTACACCTATATGTGGAGTTCAAACCGGCAGTATGCGTGAGCAAGACATGCGTTTACCTTGAAATCCGGTTTGCCCGAAATGTATTGGTTGAACCCCAAAATTTCAAGAAAACCGATTCCCACTGTGCGTGACCAGCAAAATGTGTAAATTTTGGTTTTTAGCGCCTCTTAAGCTGGCCAATAAGATATAAAACCCTTTATTTATCCCTGTAACGTTGTTTCTTTATGTCATACACTTTATGACTGAGCCTTCAGATCCACAGTAACAGCTGCAAACTTTATTTCAGCGAGTAAACGTAGAAGGAACGTAACATGGGTCCACGCTAGTTGGGCTCTATAGCTGTTCTGTGATAACGGAGGTCTTAAGACATGTGTCTCAAAATTGTCTACACTTCTTCCCCACATTTTAGTATCAAGGATTAACAAGACAACTGAAGAATAAGGAATAAAGTCGATAAATAAGTTTAATGATTGCATCTATTTCCGAAATGTCATGAGGTTAAACCTGAAGGGTAGGAAGAGTTGTGAATCAAGAGCAACGACCTTTCAAAGTACCAAAATAGGTGTTCAGCACAAAAACTCTCTTAGAGCATAAAAGAACATCTGTCACACAATGTATTTTTTGGGTTTCCCATCATAAATACCAACAATTCTTTTATCGCTCGTAGCGCAGCCTCAACGCGGTCCAATAAAGGTTCTGCAGAACGTGGGGCGGTATTCGGTGCGTCCGTGGGCGATCCCCAGCACATGTCGCTCAGAGGAATACGCCTAACGAGGCGCCGGAAAACGCCCATGCTTCCAGATTACTCATTACCCAATATACAGAACAGATACCCACCATCCTTCATGCTGAGCATTTTATGTCGCCAGCAAAATTTAAACACGACGCAACACGACTAGGTTTCTTTACCTCTACAGCTCTGCTCCAAAATTTTATAATTAAAAGTGGCTTTTCAACATGATATCCATCTAAATTCGGATGATATGTTTACGATTTATGTTTGAAATCCATTGAAGAGATTTAATTACATAAATCGAATGAATCTCATTCCGAGATCTTATCTTCCAAATAATATACAACAAAATTCATAAATACTTCACATACGGCTGAATATTAAAAATTTCTTCTCCTGACGACCGATTTTTGAGCTTTTTGAGTTGTCTTTTTTATATTACAACTTCCTCTCACACACAGTCGAAATATAGACATCAAAACCTGGAAGTAAGCCTACTGGCTTAAATTTAACACCTTAACAATAACTAAGGTATTGCTGTTTAGAAGTCAAAAAGATTGGTTTTGGTATGTTTTTCAGATATGCCTTCCGATAAGGAACCGACAGAAACAGATATTTTAATCTTATTGATAATCTGAACAGTGATAAGTATTAAATTACTTTTACAATTATCAGAAAATCTCTCATGACTTGCTAACCTAATTTAACTATGTGAATGAATATTTATGTAATGCACGAAAATACCTAAATATTTTTATGTTCAAATTCAAAAGTATTTGAAAGTGAAATGAAATGAGGAGAAGGGAAGTGACGATTGTACAATACATTCATTGTGTGGATCACTAAAACCTGTATCAAGAGCACAGCCCTATTTAAAAATAAGAAAAGTGGAATATTAAGTAAATGCAATGGTTGTAAAGGAATATTTTTACAAAAAGAGTACCACAAACGTATATTCCACAGGTAATTGTTCATACGAAGAGATTTGAACATCAAAGACAATCATTAGTATGATTCATCGTTAACGACGAACTCATGTCAATAGCGACAGTAATTTATTTTACAGAATATCTATTCAATTTGAAAAATATTCATTATGGCTCATAAAACGATTTCCATTCACTCAGTACGGCAAAAGGGCATTTCTTCCGTTTTGAGAGCACGTGCATTTATAGTCCGCTATAAACAGAAGATATGGATAAAATATTTATAAAATTGACTCTCATTTTCTTTCCAGTGACTTCTACAAGAGAGAAGAGTCGTTCAATTTTGAAAATAGAAAGAAAAATATTATCGGGCGATTGGAGTGAAAAGTTTTGATTAGGTATATTTTTCAAAGTCACAGAAAATAATGAAGGCAAGTTTCATATTTTCTTACAGATAAAGTAACATTGTGAATATACCACCGATTTTAGTAAATATCCGGATACAGCCGAACCATTTTAACTTACACATATCTGCATATTGCCAGGAGGGGATAATCCTCGGTAGACGTGGAAAGATTACTAATATATCTATCGGAGCACAAGAGATAAAGTTACCTCAGTACGGAGAGCATGGGCACGAAGAGTTTCCCAAAAGCGATGCGTCACAAAAATTAATTTCCAACTTTTTCCAGAGGCCGCCAAAATGGAAGCAGATTAGAATACTTCCTCCGACTCTTTGTGGGGTAAGAATGGATGCAATGGCACAAGAACATGAATGGGGGCGATGAAATGGAACTCTTGGCGGTGTTGAGGAAAGAATGGGGATATAAGAAAAGTCGGCTTTCGAGGAGAAAAATAGTCGAAGGCGAAGAAATGGGCAGCGGAAATGACGTCACCAAGCGGTGCACGAGATTCGAAATGAGTGTGAGTTTGCGGTAGCGCAATATGGGAATCTATCGAAATACGTATTGCAGGCCGCAATGAATCCATTGTATTTTACTTTTTCCCTCGCGAAATCCTGCTTAAACTTTAAAAAATACCCCGCTATCGGTTGGAAAAGCCACGATATTATAGTTTCGATTAAAAATACTAAGGGTGAGGTAAGGCATTCTTGAAATTAAATAATTACTTTTTCTTCTGAGTAATACACAGACATGCTACTTTTGAAGAGTGAGTACATACTTTCGATACTATTTTAATATAAAATTTTCTCTCTTGGAATGACACTAACTATACAAATCTAAAATTATCAATTCAAAATAAATGTGTCCTTCTAAAGTTAATGGAATATTTCGTCATATGTCATTAAGGTCGTTATTCAATATTTTTTTACGTTTTTCAATATGACATACCTGCACACTATTGTTGATGTATATAATATTATACTGTATGTAATTTATGCATTACATGTATTATTACATCAATTACATTTTAATAAATTTTTTAAAGATCATAACAAGAAACTGCCGACTTCAATAAATTCACGTTTTGAATAAATGGTCGCTCCGCTTAAAAGAATTTTCATCGATACCTTCTGGTGAAAATGACGCAGAAGCCTCAGATTAATTGCAATAAATTCAAGTTGGATTCGGTCAAAGGCAGAAATCAAGGGCGAACCGCAATCTTTCTCTATGTTTATATACTATGATATACTATCACTTGGATTGATATTTCCTCGGAATAAAAGAAGAGCAGATTTCGGCTGATTTTTATCTATTTTCCATTGCATATTGGTGTTTAAAGAAATAGCTATAGCTTTTCATTAGTTTAATTCTGCTTTGACAAGTATTTTATAAAGAAAAATTGCAAAAAGCGCAACATCTTGGAGTGAATAAGCAGTAATAACTGAAATACACTAAGTGGGTTCCCTTAAAGTGTGATATTCGGGGGTACCTCAAGGGTCCATTTTAGGTCCATTCATCTAAAATGTTTTTATTAACGACTTGCCTCGGAGTCTTCAAAGTGATTGCCTTCTCTATACAGATGATCTTAAAATATCAAATAGAATAGCTTCCCTTGAAGATTGCCTTATTTTGCAGAACGATCTGGATTCTTTCTTTTGATGGAGTCAGAAATGGAGTCTTTATCCCAATTTATCCAAATGTAAGACTATTTCATTCACATATTTGACTACAGAATTGATATTACCCTCTTAGAACGTGTATATTCTTATACTGATCTAGGTGTTACTTTTGACACAACTAAATTTTAAACTACATGTTAGAAATGTCTTTTCCAAAGCTTTTCGTCTTTTAGGTTTTTTGAAGCGTAATACTATGGAGACCTTTTCAATAAAAACCATATTTAATACTTACTGTACCCTTGTTAGGCCTACATTAGAATTTAATAGTGTGATTTGGAATCCACACCACTCTAACAGAAGCAATTGAAAAGATTCAAGTGCGATTCCTGAAATGGGTTAATTTTAAAATATTTCTGGTACTACCTTTCGTAAAGAGGACTACAATAATGTTTGCAAGCAATACAATCTTGTTCCTCTCCAAAAACGGCGTGTTGTGGCGAATATTGTGTTCCTTAGAAACATTGTAACAGGCTGCGTCGACTCTGGTAAACTTGTTTCGCTTGTGAGCCTCAATGTACCACTGAGGCGCATACCACGCTGTTTAGGGACTCCTTTGGGCCGATGTGAACCAACGGCCAGAATAATGAGGGCGACAAATTAAGTCTTAAGTAAAACCCCTTATATTGATATTTTTATGACTCCGTCTTTTAAGCGGAAAATTTACTCAAATATTTTTTAATTTATTTTTAATTTTTTGTGATGTATATATTTTTATGTATGTTTTATTTATATTGTATATTATACCGCATGTAATTGGGGTTTTCCTGTTTGTGGTAAATATAATATTATTATTAATATTAAAAGAAGATGGGAAGCAGCAGTGCTTATTGTTAAGATAAGAACAATTAAGGCTAGTTAAGAAGCAATATTTAACTCTATTAAAATAACAGTATAATGTTGCTTCGAAAAAAAGTAATTGACTCTTAAGTTATACAAAGACAAAAAATAGTGACTTGGCTGAAACTCGAACCCAGGTCTCCCACTTTCCAGGCAGGAACTAGAAGGACGTGGCTTAGTGGTTGGAATACCTATCCAGAAAGAGGGGGTTCGAGTCCCAGCCAAGTCACTATTCTTCACCTCTGTATAACTGCAGCAAATTTTCATGTTCAAATTCAATTCTTTCATACCATCATTTAATTAACTCTAATATCACCCAGTACGAGTATTTAGAAATGTACAGTGTCTGCAGAATCCCCTCTTAATTTATATCTTCAACTAAAGTTACCTTCGTTCGCATGAAAATCATCGGCACAATAATAAAGATACGGATCCCTAATTAAAAGGATTTAATTATTTCGAAGTACCCTCTAGACTACGCATGCTCCAGAATCAACGCAAGCCCTTGTTTGCATATTGCACTGAAGTGGTCGTAAAAACGCATCTAGGCGAGAGAGGCAAAAGGCATTACCCCAAGGCGTCTTAATTAGCTAGAAATGAACAAGTCCCAAGGCAAAGCGACACCAGCGCCATAACAACTCATTACTTTCCACTACGATTCCGTCGGGAGAGAGCATCTTTCGCCGTGGGCGAACAAGAAAATATAATTTTACTTTTAGTCGGCGGAAATTAACGAACACGAAGTTTATTGAATTACTTCCTTTTGTATTACTTAGCGTTAAACGAGCTTGTTGCTGATACGCAAGTATATTTCCCAAAGGAAAAGGTTCGTCCAAAGAGTAAAAAATGATTAGCAAGTTCAATATATCTACTCTCCTTTATGTACCTTTCGGTATGCAGCATTAGTTTCATGCATCCTGAGCTGCATGCACCATGAGCTGCATACATCATGAGCTGTATGCATCATGATTCTACTACCTCCATCGATTGTTTTCTCGTATAGTTCGCGAAAAAAGAGCTGTTTAAGCAACTAGTTCTAGCATCTATTTCCGAGTTCTTTCATGTAATTCACTGGGAAAAGAATATTTCTTTGTATAAACCAATTATATTTTAGGGAAAACGCATAGTATTCGCAACATCGTCAAAGAACCTACTATCACTGGATTTATAGAGAAAGTTAAGCCTTATCTCTTAAAAATTTCCATCCTGTGTTCTGAGGAACTTTCACGGACTTTTCGTGGCAATGCTTGGCAAAATAAATTGCTTCTTATTTGGAATGCCTCTTCTAACGTTGATTTTTTTTCTAAAAACATTGGTGTATTAACATGAAATTTAGGTATTTTTAGTACGGTCGATTCCACGGTAAATATACAGAACGTGTTCCCCAGAATCTTATGCAGTCAGTGAGACACAAGTTTTCACAATCTGGCAATACCTCAGACTTCCGCCCGTTATAATACCTTTTTGGTTCCTTTTAACGGTTTGTATCGAAGAAGAGATTGTTTTTGGTGGATATGGTTGCGAAGACTTCGTATTGAGAAAGAGGAGCGAATGTGAGTGATAGAAGAAAGCTTTCTGTGTTCGTTATCCGCAACCCCAAAAATCTTCTCCCCAATATAATTTCTGCATCTCTAACATAAAGAAATAATACTACAATTTCAATTAATATAAAGATGATGTATGAATTTTCACAACATCACGGCTACCTCCGTAGATATATTGTATGTATGTACTTACAAATATGTTGAATTGATGCTTGGTGCAAAGCCCCAGCTTTATGGAAACCTTGGGAATCTATTCCTCAGACATGTCTCTTAACAATACCGGTAGTTAGTATCATAATTTCAAGCAGTAGCCAGGAGTAAGTAGCAAAGAATTTATTTATTTAGCCAGGGGCAACTTGCTCCTGGCTACTTTTTGTGATGGAACACCACCAGTTAAAGGCCCACACCATCGAATTTATCATCATTTCAATCTTTTATTATTCATTGAAATGTATAACGTTATTAATTCGCACAGATCAGTGAACTTTGGGTAACCTACCAGACGTATTCCTCATGGATGCACATCTTCCCCATCGAGTATAGGCCACTCTAATTGCACCCTTAATTAAATGTGATGCCCTCGGATGTTACTCGGGATACAACATAACGCTCCCGAGGATCGCGTTCAATAAGGTCACGTGACAATTTCCGTCAATCACGAGCGTCCTGAAGAAGGCCGTGTCTGGCGCAATTTTTCCCCTTAAAGGGAATCGGAGAGCGTGCGTGGAGCTGAAATAATGAGGAATCTCATCTGTTAAGGGTTTGATCGCTTGTAACACTTGCTCCTCACTCGGATGTTAAGGTGTTAAATGGGAAAGGGTGCGGAGGAAGTCTCAGACGGGGCATCGATCAACCTTATTAATGGGCGAATCTGAGATGACGGGAAATGCATTGGGGGAAACGGTGCGTGGGCTACGAGGGAGTTGGAGGATAAAGGAGGGCTCTAAAATGCTCCCAGAGGCGTGGGGGGTCCTCGAACCCAACGTCTCAGATTCATAGTTAAGCAACATTATTTAAGAGAGCAATACCTCTCACATCTCTATCCTCCTTACATAGATTGACCCTTACTTGGAGAGGTTAGGCTCATATAGGCCTCTCTTGTACACAACCTCGTATATCGATATCATATGTACACTTAGATATTGAAACAAAAAGAAAGAGTGCAGTATGGGAAAAGATCCTTGCATATGAAGGCTGAGAAAGAAAAAAACCCAGGTTGCGAACACCCAAAGAGAAGAGAGTGGAAAGTCTAACGATGTAGTGAATTTACGAATGGATATATTATCAAATTAGTAAAAAATAATTATTTACAAGAAAAACTCAATAATCACAATATAATAATTAATGATAAGAAATAATCTCAATAACATCCTCATATCTTATTTACTAATTAATAATCATCACAGTAAGCATAGTGGTAATTATGGTCAGCTAGAGGCGTCCGTCGAATAATTGGTTGTTATAACGGACGCGTATTTTTCCGAATTTATATATTCTTCACTTGAAACTTTTAAGTTCCAAATTACATGAATGAGTAGTTAATAGTATATAGAGTAAATAGTAACAGAATAAATGAGTCAATGAATAATGTACAAAATGTTGATAAAAATCCCATAATAGACGATAAAACATAATATGCTTCTCACTTCCTTTTTGGGTGTCATCAATGTTTTCAAATATGGGAATCGTCCGACGTAAGGTTCGCCATCTATGGACTAAATTCATGCTTGTTAGGGAGAAAAACTGGACATGGAAGTGATTAACATATTAATTCAAACGTCCCTTGAGCCGTGAGAGATGAGTTCGAGAGTTCACGTTGTGGTCAGTTCAGAGGACCCAGAGAGAACAGGAAAAAGCTGCTATTCTGGGAAGAGCCAGAATTCAGGAAGTCGGGGTTCTTCTCAGAATGGCGGTTTTTCCTAAATTAAAACCGAGTTCTCCGAATCGGCGTAGACTCTCGTCCACCGCCCAAGTGCTTAAGGGGATTTTTAATTATATGAAATTATATTTAAAGGATGAAGAGCAAACATCAACGATTAATTGACATTTAAAGCCCAAAACATCCCAAAAAAACGAGAGAAAACTTGCTAGAGATATCATAATAATGAATTTAGAACTTTAAGCCCCTTATATACTATGTTCATATTCATTGGGAGGGATTTCTGGTAATAGAAATATAACAAGACATAGCGTATTCATAATGGTATTTTTAAAAGCCAAAACGTGAAAAGGGTATGATTTCTGTTATTGTATTAAGGTAAAAAAATCATATTCACTCTACTTCGCTGGTGATAATAATTGATTCAAAGTCATTGAAGCTTTGTAGAAATTTTAAAAAGAAAAGTCTATTAATAAGGTATCATAATGAAAATAATATACCGGAAAGTAAATAGCTTTTGCAATATTCTTTTCAATAAGAATAAATTTCAATTTAATATAGAATGTAACAATATAAAAAATAAGAGATTTAAGCATAGTTAAAATTATTCTTGAACATCAGTAATTAACAGTTAATCCACAAGGAAGATAAATCTTCTTTGCAAGACCCAACGCCAAGCTTAGCCCCCGTATCGTATACTGCCGTTGATACCTAATACAAGCTTCCTAAATCTGCCACTGGAGGCGCTCATGGAGAACCTAATATGGCGATTTAAGCTCATTAAAGGGCAGCCCTGAAGAGAAAGGATTCTAGAAATTCTCATAAACTTGTTCGTGGGATGAAAA